>OY282453.1:9835841-10541435 GCA_958295655.1 Palloptera scutellata | reverse complement strand
CAACTAAGTAAGTAAGTCTTCCTGGCAGCTACGACAGTAAGTATTGAATGGAAGATTAAGTCTTGCTGCATTTTCTCCTACCTTCCAGTGGCCTGTGAGCACAGCGGTAATGCGTGAGATATTGGGACGAGAAAATTCTATCAGTTGTTTTGTCTGGCTGTTTTGTAATTATATTCTGGCCATGTTTTCCTAGACTTGGCGCAGTTAACACTGCTAAACGGAATTGCGACAGATTCCGCTGTAGCGATGCCAAGGGCCGAACCCAATCTAGATATCTCATCTGCCCTTTCATTACCCTCGATGTTCCTATGGACTGAAAAATATTAGAGTAATTTCTAGCTCTTATCCAAGTAGAGTGAGATCCTCCCTGCATTGCAGAACTAATTTGGAATTTATAATGGAAGAATCTAAGGCTTTAATTGCAGCTCATTAGCAGCTCGTAGCTCATTTTGGACCTGCTCCAAAGTCCCCAATTAACCTATTTTTCCCCCAATCCGCTCTGGATGGAGAAAATACAGATAAGTCTTTCCTGACGTTTAGGGTAGGTGTAATTTAGACTGTGTTGACACTGTGTAGCAAAGGACCCTGAAGGAGTATCTTACTATGGCCGTATGTTCTTGTGGTCCAGCTACCTATTTCTTTCAGTCTGACTGCGCTACATGAGGAGATTTATTATATATAATATTCTCTTCCAAGGCGTCAATCGTCTCGGGCTTATCTGCGTAGACAAGCGACTTTACATAACCCCACAAAAAATAGTCCAGCTTTGTTAAATCGCACGATTTTGGAAGCCACGCCACAGGCCCATGACGCGAGATAATGCGCTCACCAAAAGTTTCCTTCAATAAATTGATTGTTTCGTTGGATGTATGGCATGTAGCGCCGTCTTGTTGAACCAAAGGTCGTCCACGTTAACATCCTCCAATTCAGGCACGAAAAAGTCATTAATCATGGCTCTATAGTGTTCCCAATTGACTGTAACATTATGACCGGCTTCATCTTTGAAGAAATATAAACCAATAGAGCACACCAAACAGTGACTTTTTGAGGATGTTACGGCGTTTCAACAATGGCTTGTGGATTATGATCACTCCAAATGCGACAATTTTGCTTATTAACGTACCCATTCAAATAAGAGTTAGCTTCATCGGTGAACAAAATGCTTCGCGCGAACCGAACCATTATTTTGGTAATAAATTTGCACGATTTGCAACTTTTGTTCAGGAGTAAGTCTATTCATTATGAAATGGCAAACCAAACTGAGCATAAATCAAGTGACAGCTGTCAAAAAGACCAACTCCGAAAAAAGTTTTGCCAGATTGAAAACCACACTTCTAAATAAAACATGTTTTTAATACATTCATTTAGACTCGAGGCTGAACCTAATTTGTTTACAACAGCTAAAATGGAATCTGTATTGACATTGTTGAAGGCCCCTTCAATGTCTAGGAAAGTTACTAAAGAGCTGATGGGCTTGAAATCCTTAGCAGTTTCGTGTCCCTACTTTGCAGCCTTAGGTATAAATATTACGTTTACCCGTCTCCAGCTTGTTGGGACGTATCAAAGTAACAGACTTTTCTTGAAGAAATCTCTAGCCAAGGAATCACTGTTTCACGCAGGTTCCATAACATGGTCGGAAATATTCCATCAGGGCCTGCTGTCTTGTAAGGACTGAAATTTTTGATCGTTCAAAGAATACTTTCTTTAGATACAATGGAATTGATGGTCACGGGAGATGTGCCAACTGTTTGAACTCTAGAATCATTACTCTCACTGTAAGCTGAGTTGCCTGGAAAATGAGTGTTTATTAGAAGGTCTAAAGATTCAGCTCAATCATTGTCCATCCTTAGAAAGGATGGGCTGGAGTGTTATTTGGATATGAGTCTACCAATGGTTTTTTCAGTGGTTTATTTATTTATTTTTTCGAAAACCGGCACAACAAAGTTTAAAGCCTTATTAGCAGTACCGGCAGCATGTAGCGTAAACAAGATTAAATACGACTTATAATATATATTGCATGCCATACAAATTTAAACTTTACTTTAAAATTAAACATTAAACATCTATTCGTAAAAAATTTTAATAACATGATATATTTCATTATTTCCTATTACAGCGAAGAAAGAAATAAAGCTAGTTTATGTTTGAATTGCACAGCATTATTACCAGATCTTAGACTATTAGGAAGTGCATTCCAAAGACGAACAGAGTGTACAAAAAACTGCCTTTCAGACGTTAAACAAGAAACACGTAAACAGTTAATCATATTAGTTCGATTGGATATAGAAAAGTTTAATCTCGAAAACAAATAACTGGGTTCTCCATTACATATAATTTTATGCAACAATAAAAGCGTTCGATAGTTCAGTAAGTTATCAAAGGTTAAGCCATGGATTCTTTTAGCATACTGGGAAACATGATCTCTTCGTTTTAGTCCAAACACATAACGAACAATGTTATTGAAAAGAATATTTAATTTATTTTTACTTAGACTATCACAATTTGCAAATATTTCGCAGCCATATAGCAGCCCAAAGAGGGCCGATTCTTAAGTTGTCTCGATTGAATTACAGAAATCTCTCCGAGCTACATTCTTAGCATCTCTGATAGATTTCTTATATTCTTTGAGACAGTCTTTGTATGGTTGAAAGTACTTGTGTTTGTAGCAGATATTGAAGATTGTTCTAGTCATTTGTCTAAGTTAGTTTAAGTCTTCATTCCACCAAGGAGGCCTTGATCGGACAGGAGGCCTTAAAGCCAGCCTTCATGGCAGCTTAGAAAGTACTAAGCTCTTCATCCAGATCTTTACAGGATTTTATTGAACTACATATTGTTTTGGGAATGAAGTTTTGACCGGACATATCTACTGAAAACTCACCAGTCAGTTCTTCTAGGATTTCTTAAGGAGCCGTCTTCTCCTTCGTGTGATTTAGATCGAAGAATACCCAGCAGTGGTCTGAGAACGACTTCTGGTTGGACACCCTGCTGACTCTTAGAGAGTCGTTATCTGTACAAAATATATTTTCTAAGACATCCTCCCAACCCTCAAAGTTATCCGAGCTAAGAAACATAAGAGTTGGTGTTGCCTTAATGACTGTCCAGTCATCCATCGACACTGTCGGCTTGTGTGATTTAAGGTATTTCAGCACTTCCTAACTCCATTATCGGCAACCAGATACCTTGGCTGGTATCAGCTGCAGCTTCAAGCCTTTCCAGACGCTGATCTCAGTAACGCATTCCTCAAGAACCTTCCTAGACCAGTCGTCATCGCCCTTGCTCACCCTACAGCCTCGGAGGACCACTGTAGAGACGAACCCTGTGACCTCCGATCACGTACTTGTCTAGCATGATTCTGTAGAGTTTATCCTCGATCTCCCTCCATCTCTCCAGGACTTCCCTGCCGCTGTTACCCTCGTCTATCAGTGCAACAAGTAGGTTATCCTTAACCAACTCGCTGAATGGACGTTGTGTTGATACATTGGTAATATTGTCGCTCTTCGACACCTAAGCTCTCTTCGGTTCCTGGTCGATCACATCCTGCAAGCGGTTTCTCTTCGCCGGAATTTTTTGGGTTCTAGAGGTTAAGAATTTCTCATATTCCTGCATCACTTTTTGATACTTTTTTTTGTCCTCAGCGTCTCGCTCCTGCACTGCTCCAGATATATATTTTTTTTAATCTTGCTTAGAATGAAGTTAGCCTTTGAGTACTGCGATTTAAAATAACGTTTTTGAACTTTTTCTTTTTTATTGGCAGTTTGCCTCCACTATTGCTGGTAGGAAAAAGAAAAAACCCATAATAAAATACGTCGAAAAGAATTAAGTGAAGTGTCACAAATTAAAACGTAATCCTTGGCAAATTAGTGGGCACTCGCATCTCAGATGTGGTGCCGGGGTTCGACTCCCTGCCAGGATTCGTAAAAGTGTATGTGCTCAAGTTCTTGGAAACGGCTAACAAATTTTGAGTCCTGCGATAGCTGCCATATGAGGTCCAGCTACGTCCTAAATGGGTGCAATTTGTCGTTCACATGGGAACACGGCAACTATTCCTGGGCCACGGTAGATTCCAACGTTCACTTTAGAACACATGTGATGTTTCGTCAGGCTCAAAACACTGTTGTGAAGAAAGTGCCCTGAGTCGGTGGCCTGCAATCTGATTGCAAACTACTAAAAACGATTGCGCGTCCCTTCCGGGTCTAATCCATCGAACAAAAATGAGACTGCACAATCTAAAGTGATGTCACGGTTATCAATTAAATAATTCATGTTTCCTTTCCTTGCAGGTTGAATTGATACAGTGCTATGATAATTTTGTAAGTTTAGAAATTATTAAGATATAAATAACAAAATATTGTGAAAAAAATTCATTGTGAAACAAAATGAAATTTCAAAACAAAAAATATTTTTGTGAATATAAAAAACCACAGAAAAAAGAAAAAAATCATTCAACATTAGAAGTGGTGAGGCATAAACATTTTATTTGCATTCCCTTATAGACGCCCTAGCTCAATCTGTGACGGAGCTGACTAGTTCGGTTGGTGCGCTGATAGCCGAGTTGAAGAAAGCGGAGAACCGCATTCGTCAGCTTAAGCAAGCCAACACGCCACATGTTCCCTTTGAAATTCCATTACGGGGACCTTGCTCGGAAGAAGATTTTAGGGATATAGGGAACCTCCCCGATGCTGTTAGGGAACTGCAGGTATTCGAAGGGGATCCGGTGGAGTACGTTTCTTGGATACATTGTGTAGATGAGATTTTGGATGATTAGAAGATAGTCAGGATGAAACCAATCTATAGGGCCATCCTCAAGAGCATCAGGGGAAAAGTTAGAGATAGCGCCAACTCAGCCCTTATTTCTCATAATATTTTTGAAAGCGATTGGCCTGAAACACTTCCATGCGAAACCGAAGCTACGGGAACAGACAACAACAATCTTCCCTGCCAAGAGGAAGTTTGGCTCGGACAACTTTCGTCCAAAACAGCAAAAGATGTTTAACATGGAATCCGTAATCGAGGAGTTCGGCCGAGGACGACGAGAAAGACCAGTTTAATTTTATGGACGGGGCCTATCCAGCGTACCTTACATAGAGTATGTTGGTAGCAACGGCACGGTTTGGAAATTCCTTGTTAACCCCGGTGCCAACAAATATTTTATAAGTCCACCCCTTTCTAAAAATAGTACTAAACTCTCTAAACCATTCCTTGTTCAATCTGCTGGTGGCCACATCCTAATATCTAAGGAGGTCAAAGGTAGATTTTTCCAACAGGTAGGAAGTAATTCCTTGATAATCTTTTTCGTCTTGCCGGGTCTAGAGTCATTCGATGGGATTATCGGTGACGATACTCTCAAAGAGTTAGAAGCGATAATTGAAAGGAAACTAAATTTGCTAATACTAAACCCCAATATTAAAATCCCTCTACTAGAAAAGGTTTCAAAACAAGTATTCCCGATGTAAGACCTTTCAAAAAGCGCTCAAGATAAGCTACTTAGGATCACCAGGAAATATGAATCTCTCTTCGGACCAATCAGCAATGAAGAAATTGTGAACACCAACATAAGTGCCGCAATCAAAACCACTACCAGCGAAGCAATTTATACTAAAAGCTATCCGTATCCTGCTTGTATGAGAAACGACGTTGAGAGACAGATTGGGGAATTGCTAGATCAAGGTATCATTCTTTCCTCAAAGAGTCCTTATAACTCTCGCATATGGGTGGTCCCTAAAAAGCCAAAGCCTTCCGGCGAGAAGCAATATAGAATGGTTATAGATTTTAAGCACCTCAACGCCGTAACGGCATCTATTCGACATCTATTCGACATTTGCAAGTCTAGGAGCCGCTAGATACTTTACGACGATCGATCTCACCTCCGGCTTCCACCAGGTTGCAATGAAAGAGTCTGATATCCCAAAAACAGCATTCTCTACGATGAACGGAAAATGCGAGTTTATAAGACTCCCGTTTGGACTCAAGAATGCGCCAGCCATATTTCAACGAATGATTGACGACGTGCTGAAGGATTACATTGGGAAACTGTGTTATGTCTACATTAATGACATAATCGTTTTTGGTATAAACGAGGAAGAACACTTGGAAAATGTGGACACAATATTTTCAAGACTGGCTGAAGGCAATTTGAAGATGAATCTCGAAAAAACCCAATTCATGAAAACAAGTGTTGAATTTCTCGGTTACGTCATTACTCCAAATGGCATTAAGCCTGATTCAAAGAAGGTAATTGCAATACAAAATCTAGCACTCCCTGAAACGCGGAAAGAACTAAAACGCTTCTTGTGGGTGACTTCCTACACCCGTAAATTTATACGCGATTACGCTAAAGTCGCAAAACCTCTGACAAATTTGACCCGTGGTGAAAATGCTCAGGTAAAAGCCAACCAATCCAAGAAGGTTAAGATTGAAATTGACGCCGCAGCTCTGGAGGCGTTCGTTAATCTTAAGGAGCTTCTTGTTTCCTCAGACATTCTTGCCTTTCCCGACTTCGAAAAATCTTTCAACCTGACCACTGATGCCTCTAATTACGCTATAGGCGCTGTCCTGTCGCAAGGAGAATACGTCAAGGACAAACCAGTGGCATACATCTCTCGTTCCTTAAGTAAAACTGAAGAGAATTACGTCACCAACGAAAAAGAGATGTTGGCTATCGTGTGGGCGCTGGACAAACTGCGTTCTTACATATATGGTGCTAAAAACATTAAAATATATATATTACACACCAGGTAAATCCAATTTTGTGGCAGACGCCTTGTTAAGAATGAAGTGCCAACCTACATACCAAATAGGACTTCACCTGATGGCAATGGAGAACGAGAATACTCCTCCTACCGAAGCTGGGAGTGAAGGTGAAACAATGCACAGTGCCGAGCAAGATGCGTCTGACTTAATTATTCATGTGGAAGCACCTTTAATCGTTTGAGGAACCAATTTTTGATTAGGGAGGTAAGAACGGCTACACTCGTCATTATGTCACCTTAGACAGAATTGATCGAGAAATACTGATGAGAGTGCTAAAGGAGCGTTTGAGGCCGAATGTGATAAATGGCATCAAGATACCCGAAGACAACCTTCAAGAGGTGTACCTTGAACATTTCCGGTATTATAAGACGAATAACACAGAGGTTAGTCGAGGATGTTGTTAACGAAGAGAGGATTTGTGGAATAATTAAGGGAGCGCACAAAAGAGCTCATAGGAACCCTTTAGAAAACAAGACGTAAATCTTAGAGCGCTATTATTTCGCCAAAATGGCAAATATAATAAAGCTTTATACCAAGGCATTTGCCAAAGCTGAAAGGCACTCCTATTCCAGTTAACCCCTGCGACATTTTGCACATAGATATCTTCCAAATTCAAGGCCAGAAATTCCTGAATTGTTTAGATAAATTCTCAAAATTTGCCAAATTTTCCCATATACAGGATATACAGGATACACTTACGGGGTAAGTTCGCAAAGATAATCCACTATTTCACACCGCCTCAAATGATAGTTACCGACAACGAGGGAGATTTTGTGAGCCCTGTTGCCGCTAATTACATAAGGGCTCTAGATATTAGACATAACCAAACTCCAATCCAGAGGTGCGAAGTAAATGGTCAAGTGGAAAGACTTCACTCCACTATCCTGGAAATATACCGTTGCCTGCAAAAAGAGGTGAGAAATACGGCCCCTAAACAACAGCTGTGCAAAGCTGTCGATCGCTATAATAACACAGTGCATTCGGTAACCAAGAATAAGCCGAGCGATATTTTTTCAACAGAACGCAGCGAATAACTAATCAGAATCTGACCAACTTCTGCGAAAAGGTTTTCGAAGAAATAAGGAAGGAAATTAAGAAAAACCAAGAAGTTCGTAATTTGCGCGTGAACCGAAATAGGGGCGAGGATAAAAAATATGAACAAGGAGACGTGGTTTATGTAGGGAATAAACAAATAAAAGCAAAAGGGAAACCACTCTATAAAAAGGAAATTATAGGAAGGGATAACAGAGTAACTGTAACCACAAATCAACGGAAAAAATCCATAAGGCACAAGTGAAACATGTTTAGGCAAGTAAATAAAATAACGTTTGTCTTTTATTCACTCCACCTTCCTCCACGAGCACTTAAAGGTACAACAACTAACGTAGATTAATTTGAATAATTTTAATGCTAAAATATTACTTAAGAGGAAAAAGTTAATCCTAAAAACGGAAAACCCGAAAACAAAAGTAAAATAATAATAATAGACGAAATCCTAAATATTGTTAACTCAATTTGAAATTATTTTTGATAATATATAAAAGCTAGGATAAGTAAAAAAATTTACGCCTTAATGAATAATATTCTAATAAATAACTTATGTATGCTTATACATCAAAAATATAGGTAATATAAAGTTCGAAGTAACAATTTTATACAAGCGCTTCCATTTGTAAGATTTTATGGCAAAAGAAAATGTTCAACCGTTAAGATAATTTCTTCCTTACAAATCACTTCTGGTTACGCCAAGGGTTTTATCCCTCTTGTACGCAAGAAGAGAACCACACAGCAACAGTAAAGAAGGAACCGTTTTAAGCGGGTAACTAAGAACCGTACTGCCAAAAACATATGCTTTTCAACAATATTTGAATAAGTTTGTTAATTTTAAAATTTTTAATATTACGAGTTAGATTACTAATGATTTCCAGCGCTAGCGGATTCTGCATCTTCAACTATGGTTCGATCAATCAACTGTATTGGCTCAGCTTGGAAGTGGATCGCTAGCTCATCCGACGCAACTGATTGGGACACAATCCTTAGAAGCCAGAACAGAATCAAGCCGCAATTCAAAATCAATGAGCAGCTTTTCAATGCCACTCGAGAATCAATGAACCACATGAACCAAATGATCCACTACGTGAATGCTATCGAGAAAGAGGCCAGCACAGAAAACTCTGAGGCAATGCTTCTCAACCGAGTCCAGATTCTTAAGGAAGAAATAAACGAGGTAATACGTGCATGCCAAATGGCAAAACCGGGTATAGTCAACACCAACACCGACGAAGAAGAAGCCCTACCATACCAGAACGCAATCGAAGCTATAGAATATGCGAAGCCTTTGCTATTCTCAAATGGCACTTCCCTTCTTTACGTTCTTTCGATTCCTAAGGTCAAACCAGATAAATTTCGCTTCCTGGTAACGAGAACCGCCACTTACGCCGGAAAGAAGGTAGATGTGGGGTATACTGATATGTTAGTCAGTAAAGAAGAAACGTATGGCATAATAAATGAATGTTCTTCAATTAATAACTCTACGATATGCGAAGGTCATCTGAAAAAGTTACCAGAAGAAGGATGTGCAGCACGCTTAATAAAAGGAGGGGACGCAAAGTGTCACTTCGAATCCGAATCCAGGGAAATCATAGAACTAATCGATGACAACATGCTCTTTCTGACAAATTTCCAAGGGATCATTCGTGACGTTACTCTCAAAAGAACCCTCAACGGCACGTTCATTATCCAACTCAACAATGAAATTATAAGGGTGAAGAATCAAACCTTCACTAGCAGAGCCTTAAAGGGTTCACAAGCATTACCGTCGGCCCTAATCAATGTAACGAATCAGGGAGTTAAACCAAACCTTGAATACATTCACGAGTTGAGCACTAATAACATTAATCGCCTCCAAAGACTCGGCCAGAATTTCCACTTCTCCTTGGCGGTGGCCTCATTTTTTCTCTTGATCTTAGCCGCGGTTTGCTTTTCAATTTGGAGAAAGATAACACCAAGTATCAACCTCCCTGAGGCACGATACTCTCAGGAGTCCATCGTATCCACAAACAAATCTGCAGGACGCAGAAATTTAAATGGGGGCAGTTAATACAGCCGTCTTAGCTATTCACACATTCACCTGCCATAATCTGCTGACAACGCGTCTGCGATGTGCAACATGATCCACACGCGCATCCGCTACGATGGGCACGTCAGCGCAACTATCGCTGCTGTCGTGGGAACTGCTAACACAGCAGTTTCCTTTATATAAAATTAAGCTTAAGAGTTAAGTTAAGTTTAAGTTAAGACTCACTTCATTTTGGGAAGTGCCAAGAATAGGTAATAAAATTATAACTTTAAACAAGAATCTTTTATTTACAGTGTGAGTGTGAGGAAATATTGTCACAATATTTTTCGTCTTCTTTACATTGCACTCGCCTGACAATGTTGGTCAATACCATGGAATTGCAGACATACATACAAGTACATTACGAAAGCCACCTTATTCAGCAGTGCAACGCTTTTATGAATCGATTAATAGTCTTTTATTTGAAAATTATTTACTTTGGCTTGTTCAAAATATTCACTTATGGCTCTTATAGATTAATGAGAGCTACATACATATTTGCAAAATTAAGTTCTGGTTTAAAAGTAATCGAAAAATTTTGTGAAATTACTTGTACTATTTTTCTAAATATATTATTTTGTTGTTTCTCATTGCAAATTTGTTCGTTGTAATTCTTGGAAGGAATAATGGTTTTGTAATTGTAATTTACAAGTACGTATTTGTAATTATAAATTGTATTTGGATCGCCAATATGGAGATCAACATTTCACTCTATTAGAGCCTGGTCACAACCGTGCAAACCTGTACGACTGTGAGAAATAAAGAGGTAGAAAAGTAGGCTGTAAGAAAGAGAAGGAAAATATACGCCCAATTTTATTTTAAAATATAAATAAAGGGTGATTTTTATAAGAGTTTAGTTTTTAAAAATGAGAAAAAACACAGAAATTTTACAAAAGTGAAAAAAAATTTTATTTGGATCGATAAATCAATTCGTGCCATTTACTTTTTAAAGATAATTTCACTTAAATGTTGTCCGCGGCTACACTTCAAGTGGTCCATTCTGAAGGTCCAATTTTGGCACATTTTTCACACAATTCGGCCGGAATCTCACAAATGACGCGTTCATTGTTGGCTTCCAAAGCAGTAATCGTGTTTGGCTGGTCGCTATAGACAAGAGACTTAACATAGCCCCAAAAAAAAGAGTCTAACGTGGTCAAATCACACGATCTTGGTGGCCAATTGACTACACCTAAACGTGAGATTAACTGCTCACCAAATTCACCTCTCAATTGATACATGGTTTCGAGTGCAGTGTGGCATGTGGCATCATCCTGTTGGAACTACATGTCGGCCGAGTCCCTTGGCCATAACGTTGAGGCCTTCATTGTCTTTGATGCCGCCTGCCCATAAACCGCACCAAAAAGTGCATTTTTCGGGATGCATTGGTAGCTGCTGAATTGCCTCTGGCTGGTCTTTACTCCAAATACGGCAATTCTGCTTATTCACGTATCCATTGAGCCAAAAATGAGCCTCGTCGCTAAATAGACGTAGCCTGCGAAACACTTTTTTCACAGCGCATGAATTTTGATAATAAATTTCAATAATTTGTAAACATTGTTCAGGCGTAAGTCTATTCATTATGAAATGGCAAACCAAACTGAGCATAAATCAAGTGACAGCTGTCAAAAAGACCAACTCCGAAAAAAGTATTGCCAGATTGAAAACCACACTTCTAGAAAGACACCCCTAACATTGACGAATGTTCCTTGTTCATTTGTTCCACTTTTGACAGCTTTGGCCGATATATCACTGGCAACAGCCGACTCCAAAGAGACAATTATATTTTTTGTTTCCCATTAAAAATTATAAAATAAATTTCTATAAGTTCAAAAGAGAACATCAAAGAGCAATATGTTTAATTGGTCGAAGAACCAAAAAGCAATTATTATTTATTTATTTATCTATTTATTTAATATTAATAATTACAACTAATTTGTTACAGAGTTGCTTTTTGTCGAAATTCAGTTTTTTTTTTGTAATACTATATTGTTGTCGCTGTGGTGTAGTGGTAGTGCGTTGGACTGCTACGCAGAGTATCCGGGGTTCGAATCTCGGCACAGGCAAAATCAAAAAGTAGAAAAAAAAAATTTTCTACACATGCACCACCTCTTCGCAGGCAATGGCAAACCTACAAGAGTAAAAATTGCTATGAAAAGCTTTTCGCTTCGCCGTTCGGATTCGACATTAAACTGTAGATCCCTTCCATTCATGTCCTTCCATTCCTCATCTGCTGGAAAATCACCTTTTTTTTTTTTTATTGATTCATTCACCCCTATTAATGCAGAACATTGTGTTGAATGGAAGGAAGATTGATAGGTAGGAGGAAGATTGAGAGAGGGAATGCAATCACTCAGGATACCGATACAGACAGACAGCCATTGTGGCAAGTGTTATGACTTTACCACAATGAACTTCAGTTTATCAGTGTCGACTATGACCGCATGTAGCGCCAAAGGCCAAGCTTTTCGCATCCACTCATGTTGTGCGTGTTATATTTGTACATGAATGTACCTTGAGCTACTATTAAGAGGATTTATTGTTAATGACAATACAACGAAGCAGATTCTTAACAATTTGATCGTTTTATTCCCAAATGTTAAGTGAGTTGGCCAATATAGTAAAACACAGCTAATAATACAACTGTGCATCGTATGTATTTTTAGTGTCTTTTTAAATCAGCTGTTTCTAATTTTTTTGAATATTTCTCACTTTCTCATTTGAATTTCAATTAATTTATTTTAAACAATCAGCTTATTCAGTGTTGCAATATTGCATTCAAATATGATAGGGTGCTCACACATGTTATACTTTTCTTTAAATAATTTATAGGACCTTGTAAATTATCTAATTGTCTTTTGAATTTAATATGGGATGAGCTAGAAGAAAATCTAAATCTAAATAAAAATTTGGAGAAACTGTAGTAATTAGGGCAATGCGATTAATTGTTTAGTCAAGAATTCTGATTAATCAAACGCTTGGTTAATAAATTATTCGAATTATCAGGATTTTGATTAATCAAAGCAATTTTAATTTTCTTTCATTTTGAAGTTGAAATTTTCAAATGAGTTTATATGTTCCGCATACTAAAAAAATCCAAACAAATGGAAATTAATAAATAGTTTATTGTAGAATATTTTTCTCAAATAATTGTAGTCTAAATAATCAAAATCTGGATTAAACGAATAATTAAATTAATCAAAATCCTTATTAATCGAATTATTAAATCATTTTATTTCTCGGCATAATCCAAGATATGCCTTTTTACACAGAAATTATGTTTAGCGATTTTGCAATAATCTAATTTCTATTATGACATGATCTAATAAATGCTAAATACGATACCAAGATTCAAAATGAGGCTGTATTATTGCTGTTGTTGTTAATAACTCTTAACTGACAGCAAAAGTTTCCTTTTGTAATAATAATTTTACATACACAATAGTACTCTAAAGGAATTAACAAAAAGTAACTTTAATACCTATTACAAAAGTTATAAAAGACTTCTTACTATTCAAATAACAAAATATGTAACAATATAATTTTAAAGACATGCATCATTCAATACCATTCAATAAAAAATTGTTCAAAAGTTAAAAATAAAACAGAATAGTAGCATTTTGAAGAGAATATCGTACATTCATTTGTTTATAAACTGATACGTATACGTATGTAGTACATACACCCTTGCTCAAAATAATATGTGTACCACTTTCAACTTTAACATAACAAATAATGGTTTAATGGTATTTAATATTTTAATAAAAAAAACACATTAATTCAGTGGATATATATATATAAATAAAGAAAAATAAACTTCATTACTAGTTAAAGTATAGCAAAAAATCTGAGATCAATAAACATTTTAAGCCGCTTATTCGACTGCTGAAAAAAATAGTTACACTTGTAGTATTAAAAAAAAAAAATTCTAAGTGTTAAAAAAAAATTATTGGATATTTTGAATCATTTAACTAGTACATTGTTTCCGAACTGATTAATTTTCGTTTCATCGCTCCATAAAATATTTCTCCACTTTTTCTCACCCTCAGACCCCACCAAGATTTTGTGTTTCCTCATGCTCAAATTGTTTTTTCGCATCAAAGAAACTATTTTTTTCTATTCGTCCTATTAGGTTAATTAAATGGGTCCTTTTTACAGATAGTCACAATGTGATGCTTCAATTCTTTGGCCAATTTTTTGTAGGACCAACAAGTTTGTCATTAAAAATAATAACTGTCATATTTTTCAAAGATAACTAGATCAAAGAAATTTTTAAATATTACACCCAAAAAAAAATTATTATGTAAAACGTGTGTTAAGATTTTTTCCATCTCACTCCTTAGATGTGCCGCCAGTTCGTGTTCTTATCAGAACTACACGATCAGCAAGCGGAACTCACGCCTTCCACGTAGACACGGTGTTCCACCGTACTACACGTTACATAGAAAGTTCTTTTATATGTTGTACCGCGCGTATTTGAAATAAGCTCCCTACAAATATTTTTCCAGATTATTATGACCCTTGCAAATTTAAAGCAAACGCTTACAACTACCCCGCCCTCTAGTCCCTCCCACCTATTTTTTTTTTGTCCTCGTTCACCACTAGACCCACTCGAAGAGAAGAAGTCATACGATAAGTAATCACCTTGCCTGTATCCTCTTTTGATATCAAATGGCGCAGAGTGGTCTGCCCAATTTTTACTTCGCTGGTTGTGTCGGTCAGTGTCATTTTTCAAAATCGAATGAGCTTTGTAGGGATACCAAAATAAGACTTTGCGGCGTACAAGTGAATTCTAATCGTACTGTCGAAGGTGGGTTCATAATCGAAATAGATGGTGGGTGTCGATTTGTTTCTCTCTGGTCTTTTCCAGGATTTGGCGTATTCGATGGTAGATTTACCAGGCCTGAAGCCACACTAGTAAGGTCCAATCAGTTTGTTGACAATGGGCTTCAGTCTTTCACGCAGTACGATCGAAAGCACCTTATATGCGATATTAAAATGGCTTATCCCACGGTAGTTGTCGCAGACTAGGAATCAACTTTTTTTACTGATTGGGCAGAGTACTCGTACACTGAGGTTCCAATCAATTAGCATGCTTTCATCCAATCACTTGGGAGATTCCACAGTAGCGGGATTATTGCCGTCATCACCATTAAGCAGCTGCGAGAAGTGCTCCCTTCATAACCTCACCCTGGATATCTGTCACCAGATTTCCGTCTTCGTCCTTGCAGGAAGAAGCTCCGGTCTTCAAACCTTTGGGCGTCTTATTCTTTCGAAGAATTTTCGGACCTTGTTCCTGTCCCGTAACATCTCGATATCATTAAACTCACGTCTTTCTGCTTCTCTTTTCTTGCGCCTGAAGATAAGTTTCTCCTCCCTCCTCCACTCTCTGTATCTCTCCTTGGCAGCTCGCGTTGCAATTGACTTCAGGTAGGCTCTTTATGCTGCTTTTTTCGCTTCAGTAGCATCGCGACATTCTTGGTCGTACTACATACATACATATGTATTTCTCCAGCTTTCTCTTTGTATATATCAGTACGCGATTTGCTACAAATACACGTGTGCAGCCCTTGACTGCAACCAAGTAGTGGTTGTAAGGGTCCGCCTAAAATTTCTGTGACTCTATCCAGACCTGCACACATATCATCTAGTGCGATTCAAAATGGTAAAAGTTTGCTTATTTGTATGTATAAATTTCATATAGGCCCGCTCCAAATAAATGTTGTTCACTTCTGCCTAGAAGGTATTTCGGATAAGCTTTTACTTTACTTTTAATGGCACAACAGCCCATGGAGGGCCTAGGCCGAGCTTTTCGCATCCACTCATGTTGTGCGTGTTATATTTGTACATGAATGGAAGGGACCTACAGTTTAATGCCGAATCCGAACGGCGAAGTGAGAAGCTTTTCATAGCAATTATTACTCTTGTAGGTTTGCCATTGCCTGCCAAGAGATGGTGCCGTGTAGAAAAATTATTTTTTCTACTTTTTCATTTTGCCTGTGCCGAGATTCGAACCCCGTACACTCTGCGTAGCAGTCCAACGCACTACCACTACACCACAGCGACCACTGTGATAAGCGGGTATCTAAAATATCACTCTGTTACCGTTCTTAGCAGAAAGTCTTTATAGGGCAGTATGAACAAGCTACACTCTACACCTTCTATAATATGGTATATGCAAAGTGAATGCAGAAGCCTAAGATGACGGTCACTTGTAGGGGAAAAGCTCAACGTACTTAACTGTTTGAAATTTTTATCCACAGAAAAATAGAGGTATTATCTCTCATTTTGTTTGAAAACATTTCAGTTAAAATTTTTGCTGTCTTCGAAAATTGAAATTGAATTGCTGAACCAGCAGTACCCAAAGCGACAGGCAGAAGCCTCAAGTGCTGTGCGAATTGATGCTGTATATTTTTTTCTCCAGGGAAAATTCACAGAACATGCTGAGTTAGTTGTGGGATTACCGGACATCAGAGGATACATGGCATGCATAAGACCAACATAAATAGATCCTTTAAGCATGATACAATTTTCAATATAAAATAGACGTATACCATATAATGAACGTATTCGCAATCATCTTTGTTATTCATTTTTATATTGTAAAAGTAAACATTTAAATGAATGTAAATAGTAGGGTTAAATTCTAAAAGTTCAAGTTCGGTGTTAGTGTCAGTATAAAATAATAAAAAAAATAATTAAGAGATAAAATGTTAAAAGTATAAGAAAAGAAAACATAAATCATATAAGCAAAAAAAAAAGTGTTGAAGGAATGCCTAACTAGCTTAGCTACAAAAATTTTACTATATATCTATACTTAAATCTAAATAGCGAGTATCACAGGTTCAACAATTATCACACCACACGTAGCATGCAACAACATTGTCGTTGGGCCAATCGCCGGATCGGTGAAGGAGCAATTTAACGTGAAAAATATATATTTTAGTGTTAACATGATTTAAATATATATTTATGTATGTATGTATGTATGTAGTATGACATATATTTTTTTTGTGTGTATAATCACACCAACACGCATATCTCTCGATCATTTATTTAGCTTCGCTTTTAATTATAACTGCTCTCTCTAAAACAATATTCACCACGTTCTCACAGATTTACTGTTTATTTATATTCTCTTTGTTTGGGCAGTTAATTATATCGCATAATATTACTAGGGCAATAGGACAATTTATCAATAGGTGATTTATTATGAATTTTAATTATTTGTAGTATTACTAGTAGTGTCTTAAAACTAAATAAAATCTTAATAAATAATTAGTAATGAAATGAAATATTTACAAAATAAAATAATAAGAATTAGTTTGTAAAAATAAAAATAAGTAATAATGAAATTTTAAGATATTATTATTTGATGAAATGTAAGGGTGAACAGTAGATAAGTGAGCAATAGGATATCGACAGTAGTGGTGGAAAACTATCGATAGTACTAACGCCACAATCGATGGTTTTCTACTATCGCCACAATCGATATTGCAAAATTACTATCGATAGTGCTTACTTACTTACTTACTTAGCTGGCACTACAACCGATGATCGGTCTTGGCCGCCTCCACAAAGCTCCGCCAGTCACTTCTGCTATGCGCGCGCTGGCGCCAGTTGATAAGGCCAAGTGCAGTCAGGTTGCCCTGCACCTGGTCTTTCCAACGGAGATTAGGACGTCCTCTTCTGCGTGTTCCTCCACCGTGGTTCGAATAAAACACCCTTCTAGACGGAGCGCTTTCTTCCATTCGCTCAACATGACCCAGCCAGCGAAGCCGCTGGAGTTTTATACGCTTGACTATGTCAGTGTCGGTGTACAGCTCATACAGCTCATCGTTCCATCTTATTCGAAACACGTCGTCCACGCATACTGGACCGTAGATCTTACGGAATATCTTCCTTCCGAACGCTCCTAACAGCCTCTCATCATTGATGGTCAATGTCCACGTCTCTGCGCCATACATTAGGACGGGAAGGATGAGGGACTTATAGAGCGTTATTTTCGTCGGTCGAGAGAGGATTCTACTTCTCAATTGCCTACTGAGTCCGTAGTAACACCTGTTGGTAAGAGTTAGTCTCCGCTTGATCTCAAGGCTAACATTATTGTTGGTGTTTATGCTGGATCCTAGATAGACGAAATCCTTGACGACTTCAAAAGTATAATTGTCAACAGTGACATTTTGTCCAAGACGCCGTGACTCTTTGTTTGTTGACACAAGGTATTTCGTTTTGTACTCGTTCACCACTAGACCCACTCGATGAGACTCCCTTTCCAGGTTGGAGAATGCTGCACTAACTGCTCGAGCGTTTTTACCAATGATGTCAATATCATCAGCGTATGCTAGCAGCATGATACTCTTGTAGAAGATAATGCCAGAGATGTCGATGTTCGCAGCTCGAATTATTTTCTCCAGCATAAGGTTAAAGAAGTCGCACGATAGGGAGTCACCTTGTCTGAAACCTCTTTTGGTATCAAATGGTGCGGAGAGGTCTGTCCCAATTTTCACTGCGCTGGTGGTGTTGGTCAGTGTCATTTTGCAAAGATGAATGAGCTTTGCAGGGATACCAGGATACCAAAATCAGACATTGCGGCGTACAAGTGATCCCTAATCGTGCTGTCGAAGGCGGCTTTATAATCGACAAATAGATGATGGGTGTCGATCTGTTTTTCTCGGGTCTTTTCCAGGATTTGGCGTAGTGTGAATATCTGGTCGATGGTGGATTTACCAGGCCTGAAGCCACACTGATAAGGTCCAATCAGTTTGTTGACGATGGGCTTCAGTCTTTCGCACAGTACGCTCGATAGAACCTTATATGCAATATTAAGAAGGCTGATCCCACGGTAGTTGGCGCAGATCGTGGAATCACCTTTCTTATGGATTGGGCAGAGTACGCTGAGATTCCAATCACTTGGCATGCTTTCATCTGACCATATTCTGCATAGAAGCTCATGCATGCGTTTTTTGAGCTCTTCGCCTCCGGTCTTAAACAACTCAGCAGGCAGGCCATCTGCACCTGCAGCCTTATTGTTTTTCAGCCGAGCAATGGCTGTTAAGACCTCCTCATAGTCAGGCGGCGGTACTTCAACGCCGTCAGTGATTGGGGTTTCCGGAGTGGGTTCCGCAGTGGCGGGATTATTGCCGTCTTCGCCATTAAGCAGCTGCGAAAAGTGCTCCCTCCATAATCTCATTATGCCCTGGATATCTGTCACCAGATTTCCGTCTTCATCCTTGCAGGAAGAGGCCCCGGTCTTCAAACCAAGAGTCAGGCGTCTTATTCTTTCAAAGAATTTTCGGACCTCGTTCCTGTCCCGCAACATTTCGATATCATTGAACTCGCGTCTTTCTTCATCTCTTTTCATGCACCTGAAAAGACGTTTCTCCTCCCTCCTCAACTTTCTGTATCGCTCCTTAGCAGCTCGCGTTGCAACTGACTTCAGGGTGGCTCTGTAGACTGCGTTTTTTGCTTCAGTAGCATCGCGACACTCTTGGTCGCACCACATATTTCTCCGTCGACGGTGGTAGCCTAGCAACTCTTCGGCAGCCGTAGGCATAGAGCGGGAAATGTGCGTCCACTGCGCGCATATATCATCAAGTTGAGGGGTGTTTTGCGAAAGGAGAAGTGCAAGTTGTTTGGCAAAGACTTTGGCTGTCTGTTGTGATTGCAGCTTTTCGACATACAGCTTTCTCTACGTAATCGCGTACCTATCCGTACGCGATTTGCTACACATATACGTGTGCAGACTTTGGCTGCAACCAAGTAGTGGTCTGAGTCGATGTTTGCACCACGTATTGTGCGTACGTCTAGTACATTGGAAGCGTGCCTTCCGTCGATCACAACGTGATCAATCTGGTTTCGTGTGTTTTTATCAGGGGACAGCCAAGTAGCCTTATGGATATCTTTATGTTGGAATCTGGTGCTACTAACTGTCATGTTTCGTGCCGCGGCGAAGTCGATCAGTCTCATACCGTTATCGGTAGCTTCGTCGTGGAGACTGAATTTTCCGATCGTCGGACCAAAGAGACTCTCCTTGCCCACCTTGGCATTAAAGTCGCCTAACACGATTTTAACATCGTGGCGGGGGCAATGCTCATAAGTTTTGTCGAGGAGCTCGTAGAAGTCATCTTTGGTCATTTCATCCTTCTCATCCGTCGGGGCATGGACACAAATTAGGCTGATGTTGAAGAATTTTGCCTTGATGCGGATAGTGGCTAGGCGCTCGTTCACGGCCGTGAACCTCGAGACTAGATGACGCAGTCTCTTCCCAACCACAAATCCAACACCAAATTCGTGCCTCGACGCATGACAGCTGTAGTAGATATCACAGGATGCTCTTTTGGAGCAACCCTGTCCCGTCCATCGCATTTCCTGTATAGCGGTGATGTCAGCTCTATATTTTTGGAGGACATCCACCAGCTGGATAGAGGCACCTTCCTTGTAGAGGGTTCGGACATTCCAGGTGCATATCCGAAAATCGTTGTCCTTTGGGCGTTTACGGGAGTCGTCGTGGTGGTGGTAGTTGCATACTTGTTCAATAGTTTTCTTAAGATGATTACTTTTTAGGATTTTTCCTACTGTATGAGCTGCATACAAATAAAATTTAATTTAACTCTTTACATCATATCATTGAGGTTAGCGCACTCCCATTTTCCCTGAGCTAAGACAGAAACACAGCTAGGTATGCAGCCTTGAAGAAGGTGGAAGTTCGTTACATGGTCTGAGTCTATGGTAGCACCACGTATTGTGCGTACGTCTAGTAATTGGAAGCGTGCCTTCCGTCGATCACAACATGCATGATCAATCTGGTTTCGTGTCTTTTGATGAGGGGACAGCCAAGTGGCCTTATGAATATCGAGATCTTGAAATCTCATACCGTTGTCGGTGGCTTCTTCGTGGAGACTTCCCGACTATCTTCCAGATCGTCGGGTCAAAGAGACTCTCCTTGCCCACATTGGCATTAAAGTCGCTTAACCTGATTTTAATATCTTGGAGTGGGCAATGCTCATAAGTTTTGTCGAGGTTGAAGAATTTATTGATATATTTCCTCTTTATTTTTGTGCAATTTTGATCAACATATAACCCTTCATATGATATTATCATTACTATGATTTTCGATTTTAAATTGTTTAATTTTCATTCACTCCAACAATTGTTAATTAAGTATACACTTTTTGTAGTTAAAACAGAATTGATGATAAAAATACTGGTAAAAACCATACAGTAAAAAACCGAAGCACAACATTCGAGCAAAACATTGAATTAACAGAAATTTTTTATTAAAAACAGGATCTTAAGTGTTCACAGATGGCGCAATATCGTTGCCGCGTCCATTATGTTTGTACCTTTATTATCAGCCTTTGAAACTATCTTCTTCTTTCGTCCTGGAACTCCTAGGGGAAGAATAGGCCCATAATGGTTTCAGTTATAAAGGAATTATTTTTAATTTTACATGTTTTCTGCATCTCCAAATTGGATGTGCATGCTGCCGGAGCAGAAAGATTTTCCACCCTACGGTGGGTACCACTTAAAGAATTAGTTACTTTCGTTTTTAAACCCATGTTCCATTAATAATATATTCGGAGCAACGCTCCACACGATAAGTTATAAGCTTAAGGCTGGATCCGATTAGCGCTGCAATTAAAGAGACTAGATTCACTATTGATTTAGGCCGCCCCTCGCTAAAAGTACAGACACTGCAGAAGAGTTTCAAGCCGCCCTAGCATGGGGAACGGATGCTCAGGATTTGGTGTTTTGGGCAAGATACTTATTGGAAAGCGGTATCAGCTCGCTTTGTCGAGGATACATTACCCCCGCCGCGGGGCCGCTTATTTGGTGAATCTTATTCGTGGTTACCCTCTGTATCTAGAGGGACGTCCCATTATCCGCAACCTATGGACCAGTCCGTTGGCTTACAGCTTAGCCTCCGCAGACACCTCCATTCCGAGGCCGGATCTTTAGTCTGTTAAATTTTTATAATATTGGATGTATAATTTGAGGTATTCACAATTGATGGCGTAACTTTTACTAAATCACATCTGGCAATACTGTAACTACTTTCACGTTTTAGTTACGTCATTTAACTTTTGGTTTGACTATGTATCTATTTGCGAAAGTGCAAACAACATAAACTTTTTTCGCTACAAACATGTCAGCATATGTGCCAAATAAACAACATTTACGGGATGTTTTGCTTTTCTTTTTAAATTCGAAAAAATTGCTGCTGAAAGTCATCGATGACTGTTGGAAGGTTACGGTGAATATACTCCATTGATTAAAACATGCGAATATAATAATAATGCTCTGTATTTGGTAGGAACAGAAAGATGTCGTCTATTATGTGCTGCTAAAACCTGGCGAAACTGTTACAAGAGATCTGTATCGAAAACAATTGATACTGGCACGAGATCGTCTAAAAATTATTTGGAAAAAAGTGGATGGGAAGTTTTGGCTCACGCGCCATGTTCCCCAGACTTTGCCTCCCTTTTGATTATCATTTATTTCGATCGATGCAGAATGCCTTTACTGGAATACGCTTTACTTCAGTTGATAGTATTAAAAATTGGATTGATTCGTTCATAGCTTCAAAAGAATGGCAAGGAAACCATAAACTGCCTGAAGATGACAAACTGTCATAGCTTACGAGATACACCATACTTATCAGTAAATCAGGCTGTATTTAGGCAATTACGCGTCGAATGTTTGCCTAACGATGTCAAATCGCATAACGAGTTAACAGGTCCATTTCTTCAAATTAATAGTTCGCCAAATGTTTCTTTCAGTAAATTAATTGTATCGCGCGCTGTCCTGCTGAAACCACATGTCTACAACATTGATGACTTCCAATTGAGGCACGAAAAAGTTAGCAATCATGTTTCTGTACCGTTGAATATCAACATTTCTGAAGACATATGGACCAATAACTTCACCAGGCCATAAAGCGCACCAAACGGTGACTTTTTCTGGATGTAACGGTGTTTCGAGAATGGCTTGTGGATTATCTTCGTGCTCAACAATTAAACTTGTGTCCATCCACTTTAAGGAAATTTTGCGTAAAAATCTTGGTTTACATGCATACAAGATTCAACTTGTGTCAAAATTGGGCCTACAGATTAGGCCATGTACGCATCAGCCGCAGCAGCTACATGCCCGAAATCATATTCAAACATTAAAGTCAGTATATTATCTTTAAAATAATGCCAATTTCATGGATATTAAAACCATTTTCTGTGAATTATTTCAATTTAGAGTTATATTTTCAACTGTTGCTTTAATTTATTACATTGAATTGAAAAAATCAATGTTTTGGTCCAATATATCGAAATTTATACAATAGATGTAACCCACGACACATTGTGTTTTGAAAAAATCATCGATGTTTTTTTTCATTTTTGTTTTTTCATATACTGGTCGCTGTAGCGTAGCGGTAGTGCGTTGGACTGTTACGCAGAGTGTCCGGGGTTCGCATATCGGCTCAGGTAAAATAAAAAAAAATATAAATAAAATATAAATAAAATTAAAATAATAAACAAAAAAAAAAACAACAAATTTTCTACACGGCACCACCTCTTGGCAGGCAATGGCAAACCTACAAGAGTAAAATGATAATAACCGCAGTAGCAGCGGGGGTTATTGTTGGGGGCGCACCATCACTGGACGACTGCTGGCCTTATGACGATGACTTGGACGCTGCTGACTTACCAACTGTCTTGCGAGCAATGGCTAGGTACCATAGCCAGGGAAATTATACAAAACAGCAATAGCGGTGGAAGTAGCTATGCGCTAACAAAGAGCCAACGCTTTCGTAGTAGACTATATGCAAATGATTTTAAAAATTCCTTATTTGATAATATTTTTTGATTAGCTCTTGTTTTTATGACTTGTTCGTTTGACAGTTGACGTAGAACTGACAAAAGGCATATGCTTCGTAAAATTTTTACTACATACCGGTGTACGAGTATGAAACCGGTAATGACATCTCTGTGTCGCTAGATAAAACTGTACGCTCTGTCAAACCAAATCATTGGCGCCATTTCTTCGCATTTAGTTCTGTCAACAATATTAAGTTCATAAACTATCAAGTTTCTTACAAACACATATTTTTTTTCGCACGTAAAAATTTCGAATTTTGCGCCTACAAACTACGATATGCGGACATCATTGATTTTCTGTTTACAATTTTTATCTTTTTTTTATTGACACATTCAACACACAGGGTGTACCCCTATGAATGCAGAGCATTGTGTTGAATGGAAGGAAGAAGGAGGGAGAATGAAAGAGGGAATGCAATCATACAGGACACCAATAAAGAGAGCCATAGACAGCCATTTGGTGCAAGTATTATGCTTTTACCACAATGAACTTCAGTTTATTAGTGTCGTCTATGACCGCATATGGCGCCAAAGGCCGAGCTTTTCGCATCCACTCATGTTGTGCGTGTTGTATTTGTACATGAATGGAAGGGACCTACAGTTTTATGCCAAATCCGAACGGCAAAGTGAAAAGCTTTTCATATTTTTTTTTTTATTTTTTATTTATACACTTAACACACAGGGTGTACCCTTATGAATGCAGAGCATTGTGTTGAATGGAAGGAAGATTGATAGGTGGGAGGAAGAATGAGGGAGGGAATGCAATCACACAGGACACCAATAAAGACATAGATAGCCATTGTGGCAAGTGTTATGCCTTTACCACAATGAACTTCAGTTTATCAGTGTCGACTATGACCGAACAAGCGCCAAAGGCCAAGCATCCACTCATGTTGTGCGTGTTATATTTGTACATGAATGGAAGGGACCTACAGTTTAATGCCGAATCCGAACGGCGAAGTGAAAAGCTTTCCATAGGCAATTGTTACTCTTGTAGGTTTGCCATTGCATGCCAAGAGGTGGTGCCTTGTTTAAATTTGGTTGTTGTTGCTGTTTTTTTTTTGATTGCTATTTTTTTTATATATTTTTTCTTTATATTTTTATTTTGCCTGTGCCAAGATTCGAACCCCTGACACTCTGCGTAACAGTGCAATGATCTACCGCTAAGCTACAGCGACCTCTAAATCTTTGGAATCTCATCGAATGCTTGTGGAAGTTTACGGCCAGCATGCTCTTGGGAAAACAAAGTGCAACGAGTGGTTCAATAAGTTTAAAAGTGGCGATTTTGATGTGAGAAACGAAGACCGGAACGTGGAAGACCACCGAAAAAGTTTGAAGATGTCGAATTGCAAGCTTTACTCGATGAGGATGAGGATGGCCAAACTCAAAAACAACTTGCAGAACAACTAAATGTGACCCAACAATGCATTTCTCAACGTTTAAAAGCCATGGGATTGATTTTGAAGATGGGAAGATGTGTGCCGCATGAATTGACTGAAAGACAGCAAGAAAATCGAAAAACCACCTGTGAAATGTTGCTCGCCAGGTACAAAAGAAAGTCGTATCTTCATCGAATTGTTACTGGCGATGAAAAATGGATCTATTTCGAGAATCCCAAATGTAAACGATCATATTTTAAGCCCGGTATACTTGCCAAAACGACAGCAAAGACATATCGCTTCGGAAAGAAGACAATGCTCTGTGTTTTCCGGGATCAGCGAGGTGTTATCTGGTTTGACCTTTTGAAACCAGGTGAAACAGTTACTGGTAAACGCTACCAATAACAATTGTTCGATTTGAAGAGTGCTTTGCACCAAAAACGTCCAGAATATCAAGCTAGGCAACACAAAGTGATGTTTCTTGATGACAATGCACCATCACACCGAACAAAACAGACTCAGGAATTGGTAGATTCGTACATCTGGGAAGCCCTCCCCCATGCGGCTTATTCACCAGACTTGGCTCCATCTGACTACCACTTATTTTTATCAATGGGGCACACACTTGCTGAGCAGCACTTCGATTCGTGCGAAAATATGAAAAAATGGCTCGATGACTGGTTTGTCTCAAAAAACTAACAGTTATTTTGGCGAGGCATTCACAAATTGCCAGAGAGATGGGAAAATGTGTAGCTAGCAATGACCATTACTTACAGGTTGAATGTGTATCCATTTTTCTTACATAAACGTTTACTTTCTATAAAAAAAATATCTGTTTCATACTTGTACACCGGTAAAATAATCATTCTTTCAGCGGTTTAAGATGAATACGAAGAGTAATTGTTTCTCCACGGAAATTTATTAAATCACCGTCTGGATCAACCAGCTTAACTGATATATAACTTATCTAAATATATAACATTCTTCGGATCTTCGTTTATTTTATATCCCGGGCTTACATCTGGTGAAAATTCATGAAGAGTGTGTACAGGAACATTATTAATACATGATCCAGTTGTTAAATTACACTCAATGCGTATACTTACTTTACTTTACTTACTTTTAATGGCACAACAGCCCATGGAGGGCCTAGGCCTAGCTTTTCGCATCCATTCATGTTGTGCGTCTTATATTTGTACATGAATGGAAGGGACCTACAGTTTAATGCTGAATCCGAACGGCGAAGTGAAAAGTTTTTCATAGCAATTTTTACTCTTGTAGGGTTGTCATTGCCTGCCAAGAGGTGGTGCCGTGTAGAAAAAATGTTTTTTTTTCTACTTTTTGATTTTGCCTGTGCCGAGATTCGAACCTCGGACACTCTGCGCAGCAGTCCAACGCACTACCACTACGCCACAGCAACCACATACTTTTAGTTTTAATAATGTTCACAGGATTGACGGATATATGTAATATATTTGCGATTAATTCTCTCTTGCTAAATCCCAATAGCGAACCGATACTTCGATCTCTATTAAACCAGATTCGTTTATTTGACTTGATTTCTGTTTTGAGTGTGTTGGTGTTCGCATTAATTGACAGCTTAGTTGACAAGTTTTCACGCTGCAATTCTGACACAATATAATTTTTGATATCATCAACTTCGTAAGACCCCACAGGTATTTCAATAACAACATCTTCATAATGAAGCAAATTATTAGTTACATCGTCATTAGGTATGGAATTATATATTTGAAAATATACAAGACCACACAAATAATTTTTCTTCAATTGAATTGGAGGGAAATATTCAGCAGTCAACAGTGAAGTATCTCCATTAAGAATAAATGTCATTGACATCTTGTTAAAAATTAAATAGCTTCTTTCTTATTTGTAATTTATATATATTTATTTATTTCATATAAAAATTTCAAACATAAATGTCCGCAATTAAAAGTATTATATTTTTGATGGCTCGCATTATTACCATATATCTAATATTATTGCCTAAGTACCTTATTATTTCTAACGGGGGTTGCAAGTTTCCGAAACTATCGAAATATTCAGTGCTGTTATCATTTTTATTGTAACACTTGCCACAATGGCTGCCTATTTCTTTATCGGTGTCCTGTATGATTGCATTCCCTCTTTTATTCTCCCTCCTTCTTCCTTCCATTCAACACAATGCTCTGCATTCATAGGGGTACACCCTGTGTGTTAAATGTATCAATAAAAAAAAAAAAAGTTACCCAATGTGTGCCAAAACCTGAGCTGTTATCCAAATTAACAATTCCACATTCGTGCTTGTAAGGTTTTTTTTGGTAGAGTGTTGCGCATAGAAACATCTCTGAAATTAGCTAGTGGTTTAATTTAATTATATCATTTTTATGTAGGGCTCGTTTGGGTAGTTTTTTTTTAATGATATTCTTTCTTATAAGGTTCTTTGCCAATAGAGATTGCTTCAATAGTTTTGTTGTTCCGGTTTGCTTCTTTCAATTGATTCCTTGCAGATTTTGCTGAATTAATCCATTTTGTAGGTATTATTCGCGGTATTTCAATGGTTAATTTGTTTTTCCCAAAAGAGTTTCTAACAGTTTTTCTCGCTGCTGCTATGGCACTTTTAATATCATGTGATTTTCTTATAATAATCTTGGCTGCTCAAACCTTGGGCGACAAAAAAGCACCAGGGCCGGATGGAATACCAAATCGAGTGTTAAAAATGGCAATAAACCTGAGCGTAAAGGAATTCGCCAAACTCTACAACGCATGACTAGGTGAAGGAGTGTTTCCAGGTGGAAAATACAACTGTTGGTCCTTCGGCGAAAGGGTGCCTACGCACCAGATTACCCATCTACTACTTTGCATAATGGGCACTGCATGAAAGATTCTCGAGAAAATATTCTGTAACCGCTTAGAATAGGCAATATATGCGGCAAATGGAATTTCACCAACCTAATTTGGATTCAGGAAGCGTGGCTCATGCTGTCAAAATGGTAAAGAGTATAGCGCAAGAGGCTATTGAATGGAAACGCTGGCAAGGAGGTATCAGGAAATATTGTCTTGTTATCACGTTGGACACAAAAAATGCCTTTAATTCTGCAAGATGTACAGAAATATTAGAAGCTCTGTATAAGTATAAACTGAATGTACCACAATACCTCAGACACATAATAACAGACTACTTCAGCAATAGACTGCTATTATATGAAACGGAGAAAGGAGTAGAGGGTGACAGCAGGTATTCCAC
The DNA here is from genome assembly GCA_958295655.1 of Palloptera scutellata. Taxonomy (NCBI): domain Eukaryota; kingdom Metazoa; phylum Arthropoda; class Insecta; order Diptera; family Pallopteridae; genus Palloptera; species Palloptera scutellata. Next base: position 10,513,076 of record OY282453.1, on the reverse strand, counting down.
AAGGATCTCGGACCGCTGTTCTGGAACGTCTTGTAAAATAGCGTGTTAAGGCTTAACACCCACGATGATACGCACATTATCAGTTTCGCAGACGATGTTGCAATTGCTATTGTTGGGAAACATATTGTAGAAGCCCAATGTTTCAGTAATGAAACCAAACGAACAACCCGTAACTTAGGACGTACTCATTAGTAGTAGAAGGGTTTGGGAAGCAGCAAAAACAATTGTAGGAAATTGCGAAAATGTATACATTTATATTTATCGGTCAAACAGCACTTTCAAGAAGACAATAAGTAAACGAGGCAATTCATAAAACAGGTAAATAGGTATAAACTGTACAGAGAATGAGAATATGTTACATACCATTGCGGAATGTATTTAATATATATGAACATATGTATAATTATGCATTACATGTTATATACACATGTACTACTGTGGGCAAAAGTTAGTAAGACTTTTTAATTTAAATTTCGCGCGGAAACCCATTCATCAAAATATTATTTTTTTAAGGTTGGTATGACTGTCGGTGACATCTGTGCCAAATGTCACTTCAAAAATAATCATTAGTGTTTAGTATAAGCTTGTCTTTCTGAAGTACAAAAAGTGCATTCGGCGATTTTCACAATGAGTGAAATTATTCAACAAAGAAGTTCCATTAAATTTTGTGTGCGGAATCAAATTTCTGGTGCCGAAACGTTCAGCAAAAGGCCTTCGGTGATAATTGTATGTCGTTTGTGTTTTTGATTGGTACAAATTGTTCAAAGATGGTCGAGAACGCGTTGACGACGAACCACGTCCAGGACGGCCATCAACATCAACTGATGATCAACACGTCAATAAAATCAAGGAATTGGTGCTCGAGAATCGACGATTAACAGTCAAAGACCTTACTGGCATCGTTGGAATATCGGAAGGATCAGTGAAAACCATTTTAAAACATCATTTGGGCCTAAGAAGAGTGAATGCACGATTGGTTCCAAAATCACTGCATTGGTTTTACGAGACCATTTTGCCAAAAATTCGACTGATATCGTTCCGCAAGTACCCTATTCGCCTGACTTAGCACCGTGTGACTTTTGGCTATTTTCTAAACTCAAAAAACCGCTTCGTTGTAAAGGTAGATTAGGAGAAGACTAAAAAGATATAAAAGATATATATATAATAAAGTATGTAGGGACAGCAAAAAGAGCTTTCAGCATCTGAAAAGTTGAACACAAAACGCACGTGATATAGAAAAAGACAACAACAGCGGTAGCGCAATACGTACAACAACACATGGAAAATAAAGAGAGAAACGAACACAGCAAAAAAATCACAAACACGACCTAGACAACATACAGTAGATGTATTGAACATAGAAGAGGACAGAACAATTAGAACAGTAAGAAAACTTAACAATGATTTTATTTTTTTATGTTCTATTTAATATTTTTATGTTACACATAATAATAATATTAAAAAAATTACAATTTTAAGTTTAACCCTTTTTCGTCACCTAAGGCTAAGGAGACACAATTTGATAAAAAAAAATATTTAACGCAAATACCGTAAAATTTTAACCCCTCGTTGAATACAAAAATGTGTAGGGTATATAAAAGTTCGGCCGCGCCCGAACTTTACTTCTGGGATTTTTTACATTTCGATTAAAAATAATTTTAACAATACTACATATTTAAGTTAAAAATATCGATTTCAATAGTATTATTTATTATTATTTCCATCTCGACAGGGGTCCGTAAATGTCGCAGATAATATACATACCTATATCCTGGATAGGGGGGCCTGGGGCGTAGGACACAAGGTAAAGTTCGTGACAGTCGCAGGTGTGTTCATGTTCGATCCTTGCGCTTCTACGTTTCAAGTCGAAACACAGCCTCTTCGTGGCGTCTCCTGGATAGCCACCTGACAACCATCAGTGAGTTAACTAATCTGTGCGGCGGGCTTCTTCATGGCCTTGAATGTATGGTTGTGAGTCGGGAGTCTCTTGGTCCGACGATCGGAAAATTCAGTGTCCACGATGAAGCCACCGATAACGGTATGAGACTGATCGACTTCGCCGCCTCACAAAACATGACAGTTAATAGCACCAGATTCCAACATAAGGATATCCATAATGCCACTTGGCTGTACGCTGATCAAAACACACGAAACCACATTGATAACGTTGTTATCGACGGAAAGCACGCATCTAGTGTACTAGACGTACGCACAATACGTGGTGCAAACATCGACTCAGACCACTAAAAGCTGCAATCACAACAGACAGACAATCACAACAGACAGCCGAAGTATTCGCCAACCAATTCGCACTCTTCCTATCACAAAACACCCCTCAACTTGATGATATATGCGCGCAGTGGACGCACATTTCCCGCTCTATGCCTACGGCTGCCGAAGAGGTGCTAGGCTACCACCGTCGACGGAGAAATATGTGGTACGACCAAGAGTGTCGCGATGCTACTGAAGCAAAAAACGCAGTCTACAGAGCCACCCTGCAGTCAGTTGCAACGCGAGCTGCTAAGGAGCGATACAGAAAGTTGAGGAGGGAGGAGAAACGTCTTTTCAGGTGCAAGAAAAGAGATGAAGAAAGACGCGAGTTCAATGATATCGAAATGTTGCGGGACAGGAACGAGGTCCGAAAATTCTTTGAAAGAATAAGACGCCTGACTCTTGGTTTGAAGACCGGGGCCTCTTCCTGCAAGGATGAAGACGGAAATCTGGTGACAGATATCGAGGGCATAATGAGATTATGGAGGGAGCACTTTTCGCAGCTGCTTAATGGCGAAGACGGCAATAATCCCGCCACTGCGGAACCCACTCCGGAAACCCCAATCACTGACGGCGTTGAAGTACCGCCGCCTGACTATGAGGAGGTCTTAACAGCCATTGCTCGGCTGAAAAACAATAAGGCTGCAGGTGCAGATGGCCTGCCTGCTGAGTTGTTTAAGACCGGAGGCGAAGAGCTCAAAAAACGCATGCATGAGCTTCTATGCAGAATATGGTCAGATGAAAGCATGCCAAGTGATTGGAATCTCAGCGTACTCTGCCCAATCCATAAGAAAGGTGATTCCACGATTTGCGCCAACTACCGTGGGATAAGCCTTCTTAATATTGCATATAAGGTTATACCGAGCGGACGTTGTGAAAGACTGAAGCTCATCGTCAACAAACTGATTGGACCTTATCAGTGTGGCTTCAGGCCTGGTAAATCCACCATCGACCAGATATTCACACTACGCCAAATCCTGGAAAAGACCCGAGAAAAACAGATCGACACCCATCATCTATTTGTCGATTATAAAGCCGCCTTCGACAGCACGATTAGGGATCACTTGTACGCCGCAATGTCTGATTTTGGTATCGCTGCAAGGAGCGTTCGAGAGGAAAATACTCCGTAAGATCTACGGTCCAGTATGCGTGGACGACGTGTATCGAATAAGATGGAACATTAAGCTGTATGAGCTGTACGCCTAGTCAAGCGTATAAAAATCCAGCGGATTCGCTGGCTGGGTCATGTTGAGCGAATGGAAGAAAGCACTCCGGCTAGAAAGGTATTTTATTCGAACCACGGTAGAGGAACACGCAGAAGGGTACGTCTTAATCTTCGTTGGAAAGACCAGGTGCAGGGCAACCTGACTGCACTTGGCCTTATCAACTGGCGCCGGAGCGCGCATAGCACAGGCGACTGGCGAAGCTTTATAGAGGCGGCCAAGACCGCCCACTGGTTGTAGTGCCAGTTAAGTAAGTGTATTCCGGATAGCGTTTCCATGGGACAATTTTATGTGTTTAAATTTAAAAATTTGATTATGTATTTTTCCATTAATGAAAATCATTACAGGTTCGATGTAAAAGATTTATTTAGTCTTCCTGTTGCTGAAATAATGAATGGTATTATTTTTACCTCGTTTTGTTTCCAGTTGTTTTTGATTTCTTGTGCAAGTTCAGTATTTTTTTAAATTTTTTTTTATTTTTATCATGTTTATTGTTTCGTTCTGTACAATTATTTCGATGAGCGGTTGTTTTGCCTTTTTATTTAATTTGTACAAAATATCCCAGATTATTGCATGCTATTGGTTTATCTGTAAATATTGTTCTAAGGATTCTTTTCCTAATATTGTTTCGGGCTTGTATTTAAAATATGGTATTGTATTTTGTGATGTTGAGGGTATTTATTATTTCTGGGTTGATTATTTTGGCTAATATTTCGTGCCTTTGGGTGTATTTTGATCCTATAATAATTGGGCATTCTGATAATATATTGCTTCTGGCCATTGAATTCACATTTATCTGTTGTGATGGTTGGATCTTTAATTATGTATTTTCTATAGTTTCTTGTTGATATTATTCGTTATTGTATAGCTATTATAAACCCTTCTGTTTCCGGTTGTAGATCACTTTTCATCAGCCATGAGAATTTATTTTTTTTATCTATGTTAATGTTATTGTACGTGAAGGTGTTTTCCATGTAATTGTTTTAGTTTCTTCTATTGTTTAATTAGTTATTGTATGGTTTCGATTATTAAAATTTAGCGGTTTGCCTGCGTTTGTGATTGCTTGATGTAGAGTTGTAGAAATAATTTATCAGATTGTCTACTTGATTTTTGTGTAGGGTTATCTATGGATATCTATCAGCCTTTGCATGCATGTGAATGGTGTTTTCGGTATTTTGTCAATTTTGTTCCGCTTACTATTTTTATGTTTTCAATGTATTTCTGGTATTTAAGTATGATTTGTTAATTTGGTTATAGTATGCTATTTTTAATTCAGTTTTTATTGTTACAAGCCTAGGTATTTAAGTATTTATAGAGTTCTTGTTCTGCCATGTTTTGTAAAATTTCATTATTTATATTTCCTATTGTTTTCTGTTTATCCATTTTCCACGTTGTATATTCTCTGTTTTGCGTTTGTTGATACCAAATTCGATATTTATATCTATTGCTACAGTTTCAATTATTCGTATTTGTCTTTGTAATTGTGATTGTGTTACTACATATAATTTAATATCATTCATGTATAATAAGTGATTTATTCTGTGTTGTGTTTATGCTTTTTAATATTGAATCCATATTGTGTTTTGTTGAGCGCATTAGATAAAGTATTACCCTATATATCCCAAGTATCTTGCCAATATGTTTGTATTTGTTATTTTGTTTGGGGATTTACTGATATTTATTTGTTTTTCTGCTAGTTATTTGTAGAAGGTTTTTAGTTATTTGTAATTTTAGTATTTTTGGCGGGATTTGCCATTTTGGGATGTATGTGTTATTTGTTTTATGTGTCCATTTTTAATTTTTTGTTCATATAGCCGCGTATATTACTGCTTGATAGTCTTTTAAGTTTTTAATCCTTCCATATGTGTGTGGCTATGTGTTCTTTTAGATGATTTCTATTTACGTCTGTGTTTTCTTTAAAGATGAGTTTTGAGATTGGAATTCTTAATGTTGGTTTTTTCTAGTAATTTATTTCCTAGTACGTTTATTACTTCAATAGTGTTGACATTGGGTTCATTTGGGTATTATTGTCCAGTGTTGGTGTATTGGTTATGTTATTGTTTTGATCGGATGCTTCGTTTAAAACGTGATGTTCAGCTGTAATACTTTAGGTTTTTGATGATTGTTCTTCGTCGTAATTTCTTTTGATTGTTTTAAGTTTTCAATTTCTTGTTTGTTAGTATGGTTCATTTTTGATCCATTAGCCTCTGTGAAGTAACAGTGTCTTTTAACTGTGGGTAAGTTTGTATAACAAATTTCATTGACGAGAAAGTTGTTACTAGTGCCCAACTAAATATTCGGTTTCGGCCTTGCAATATACAAAAAAAATTTCGAATTTAAAGTATTTATTAAAAAGTTAAATTGCTGAAATAAACTTTATTCAGCGTAGGTGAATTTTCGTCTTGGTCTTTAATGGCACAACAGTCCATTAAGGGTATAGGCCACGCTTTACGCTTCCATTCATGTTGTGCAGGATATATTTGTATACGAATGTAAGATTTACAAATGCCGAATACTAACCGAGAAAATCTTAGGCAACCTTTAATCTTGGAGGTTTGGTAGGGAGCGAAGAGGCGAGAGAGTGAAGATTGAAGTTTCAACACGAGGGCAACCATATGAGTCCAATGTGTTTATGGGGGATCGGGGTATCGTCAAAACAATTTAGCATTTAAAAACATTATTTTTGAGGTCAATTTATTTCTGTTTTATTCTAACTTGCTCAAGGTATTTGTTTCATTCTATGTTGGGCACATAAACAACACTGCAAATGAAGCAATCATGAAGATTTTTTTGTGAGTTTTCCCTTTACTGTAAAGAAGGGCGTAGCAGTTCAACTGCCAACAACGCGCCACCGTTACCACTTTTATGTATATATGAATGTTATATGTATTTTCGTATGTATATTTTCGAATGTATGTATGTGTGCATGTATTTTTTTGTATACGAGCATCTACATCTTCATAGATACTGGCATGCAAGATTCACACTCCAGTGTAACCTACGTACTTAAACAACCTCCTGAGTCACCCTGTCCTGATAGACCCAAATGAGGCATTACTACGCAAGACCCCTGCCTATGTATGTACGAGGTATGGTAAAAAAATACGTTTTTCAAAAAGTATTTATTTATTCATCAACAACTATCTTGTCCCCTTCAAAGTAATCTCCCTCAGCTATAATACACTTATGCCAGCGTTTTTTCCAATCCTCGAAACACTTCTGAAACGCCCTTTTTGGTATCGCCAACAGCTCCTGTTTCGATTTTTCTTTTATCTCCTCAATCGTAGCAAAACGCTTTCCTTTCATCGGTGTCTTCAGTTTTGGGAAGAGGAAAAAGTCAGCGGGGGCCAAGTCCGGTGAATACGGTGGTTGAGGCATGATAACGGTTTTGTTTTTGGCCAAAAACTTACACACAAGCGACGTTGTTTTTGCTCAAAATTTAGCAATTTTGGAACAATCTTTGCTGCCGAACGTTTCATGCATAAAACATCCGTAAAAATTGCTCGGCATGAGCCGAACGATATGCCAACATCATCAGCAATCTCTCTGATAGTGATTCGATGATTATCCAAAATTATTTTCTTCACTGCGTCAATGTTTTCATCGGTTGTTGACGTGCTCGGACGACCAGGACGAGCATCGTCATTGACATCTTCTCGGCCTTCCTTAAACCGGTTATACCACAATTGAACTTGTGTTCTGCTCATAGTAGACTCGCCAAACGCCGCAGTCAACATTTCAAATGTCCTTGCGCATTTAATTTCATTTTTTACACAAAACTGAATACAGTTTCTTTGATCCATTTTTTCGAATAGTAAAAAATCGAAGAGCACACCAAAACACGACTAACCTTTTTATCTGTCAAAAACAAACTGACAATCCAAAATGGTTGGTATTACCAACATATATAACAAACATGTGTACCAACATAACAGAAAAAAAAAATGCGAAAATGGAACATACGTAACTCACGAAATTTGACACGAAAATTTTTGATCACACCTCGTATGTACATATATATTTAATTATAAAACGATTTATTAAAATACCTGAATTACATTTTACATATTGTAGTATTTTAATTAAATTAAATACTCCAATTATACAACAAAATCGGTTTCGATCGAACATTCGATCGAACCTTGTTAACTTCTCAAAAGAAAACTGGATCCTTGCGTTCACATAGCATATAAGTACATACAAACATTCACAAAGGCAAATCTCAGTATAGAAAGTGGAAACACTAATTCCAAATGTCAAAATAGTAATTTTCCCAACACAATTTTTCAAAAGTTAACTACATATTAAATTTTAAACTGACTTTTTTTTTTCTTCAATTTTGGTTATAATTATGTTATTTATTTGTATAAAGAGAGGGGAGGGGAGAAAGCTCTCTGATTTCTCGAAGCACTTACGGAATGTAGCGCAGGAACTCCCAATGCAGTGGCGAAGGGCACTATATATCGTGTAGTGGTCTAAATTGTTGCTGAAGAGGGAGGTGCATTATCTAACCGATTATTTCGCTAATTCCAACGGTGGATTGATACAGTGGAATCACCGGAAAAGGACTTTGTTTTTTTTTACCTTACTTGATCTTCTTCTACTTAATTGAAAGTGGATTCAAGGTAGGATCGAGAATAGGAGTTGGTGGTGAACTATCAAGGAGTCACCCTATACAAGGAGATATCAGCAAAAATACAGGATGCCTGGACCTTGAAAGATGGCATACACATCATCTGGAAAAAAGGAAGATAGGCTGGCAAAGGACTACGTTTGGTTTCTGGAATGTTATAACACTTTTTGATGACCGGATTCAAGGAATTCAGATTGCCAAATTTATTCAGCTTGAACGTGAGTTTTCATGCTACAATTTTATAAAATCTAATGTGATGTCAGTATTGCTCTACGGAGCAAGGTTACATGGAAGGTTACATAGATATAACATCGCGCCTGCAGATATTCGTCAACCTTTGTCTAAATATTATATTCAACTTTTATTGGCCAAAAAAAATCAATAAAATTAAGTTACTGCGTAAGGCGCGCATTGAATCTATCGTCGAACATATAAAACACAAAAAATGGAGGTGGATTGATCACACTCTCCGTAAAGATGAAAAAGCTCGAAAAGCAATGAAGAAGAAGTACTATAATATTTTCGACTTGATACGCATTGATACCATTGCCCCTGCATGCAAATCGTTTGAGTAAGGCAATAGACGATAATAGAAAAACAGCCTTCCTTAATTCTTTAAACCTGAGAACATTTCATGACTACAACCTGTGTTGTTAAATTCATTCGAGCACTGATAAAACTTTCTCACTTACGATATGAGGGTGGAAAATAACGACTTCGTAGTCACACAAGATACTTACACCAAATTATTGATATATTGTATACATAATATGATAAGAAGAGTAGCTGAACAAATTAATGAATGGAAGTGAAATGTATAGTGGACCTTATATGGCCAATAATAATGTCATTATTTACAAATATTGACATTTTTAATGATACCTTCAATGATCCCTTCATTGCTTGGAGTGATGAAATATTGACGGATTTCAGACATTTCAATTTTTTTCTGTCAATACTTGTCGCTGTGGTTACCCAGAGTGAGAGGCACAAGCTAAATCGAAAAGTAAAAAAAAATAATTTTTCTACACTTCACCACCTCTTGGAAGGCAATGGCAAACTTATTGCTATAAAAATTGCCTATGAAAATTGCTTTTCACTTTACCATTCGGATGCGGCATAAAACTGTATGCCCCTTCCATTCATGCGAGAAGCTCAGCCTAGGCCCTCCATGGGCTGTTGTGCAACTAAAAGAAGACTTGCAATAATATAATTTTTAATGATCGTGTAAGTTTGACATCACTACAATAATATTGTCATTATTAACGATTGTGTAAGGGCTGCTTATAGAAGTTTATTCATTAGATAATGTTTCTCAGCATTACTTACGAGTATGTCTCCTCTCTCTTATATATTATTTACTCCCGCTTAATGATTTTACCAACGATGAATGGAAATGCTTTGTTCAGAGATCGAATTTTAAAAAACCTCCGACGCTAATATTTCTGAATAGACTCAAGCGATCTTAAATTTGATTGATATATAATATAATAATTTATATATAATATATCAAATTGATATATTCTGGAATATGATTGTAGTTAACCTAATAAATGTAAAGATTTCATGCAACAATCCAAATTTAACCCCCCGTTGAATACAAAGTGGGTAGATCAATAAGTAGCCGTGTTAGGAATGAAGAGGAAAGTTTTTCACAATTTTTTTTTGTAATGATACTTATGGCTGCCAAATAAAAACTAACCTATGAATCAGTTTGAAATTTAGTGTGGTGTCGTGTGAAAGATGGTAATGCCAACTTCCATCAGCAACGCCACCTGTCTTCACACACGGGTACTTATTAATCTACCCTCGTATAAAATTCAGACGCGCCCGGGATTAAAAAAAAAAATTTTATTCAACTTATTAATGTATGTTGGTTGCTGTGGCGTGGTGGTAGTGCATTGGACTGCTACGCAGAGTGTCCGGGGTTCGAATTCCTGCACAGGCAAAATCAAAAAAAAGTAGAAAAAATAATTTTTCTACACGGCATCACCTCTTGGCAGGCAATGGCAAACCTACAAGAGTAAAAATTGCTATGAAAAGCTTTTCACTTCGCCGTTCGGATTCGGCATTAAACTGTAGGTCCCTTCCATTCATGTACAAATATAACACGCACAACATGAGTGGATGCGAAAAGCTCGGCCTAGGCCCTCCATGGGCTGCTGTGCCATTAAAAGTAAAGTAAGTATGCATACATTAGCATAGTTTGTATGTAATACATTAATTACTTCTTTCAAATCTGGCTCTGGCATGATTTTTGAGCAATCGAATATAAAAATACAATCACTAAAGGACTTTAATACTCACCGGAAGAAAATTTTGTGACGACCTTTTTGTACTTTCTTGATCGACATTGACAGGCTGAAAGCAAAAATGAAGTAAAAAAAATTATGTACTTCAGTGGAACGCCCTATAGAAGTTTAGTTTACTTCTTCAGAACGTTTGCGTTTAAATTTCTAATGATTTTTGTTTGAAATGTCAAATTTGATGAGAAACTAATAGTCAGCGCCCTGAATCAATCGAGTATAAAAAAAATGAGGATGCATATGTTTCTAATTAAAATTTTTGTTTTTTTTACCCCCGGTGTAAATATAAAAAACGATTCTAAAGAATTAAACTTCAAAACTTCAAGTTAACGAAAATTACATAGAATTTATTATTTTATAATTTTTTATTATAATACTCATATGTATTGTATATTATTATATTTATTTGTCATATAAGTTTTCAGCCTTACATACAAACACACGTTTTACCTAATAATTTTTTTTGGGTGTAAAATTTAAAAATTTCTTTGATCTAGTTATCTTTGAAAAATATGTCAGTTATTATTTTTAATGACAAACATGTTGATTTATTGTGAGTTTGATCAAAATGAGTGAAGAAAAAGAAATATAGTACGTCTTAAAATTATTAAAAATTTTCAAAAAAATCCAAATTGGTCCTACAAAAAATTGGCCAAAGAATTGAAGGTCTGCCGTCAAAATGTTTCCAATGTTATTAAACAGTTTCAGGAGAATTTGACCATAGGTAGGAAACCTGGTTCGGGAAGAAAACAAGGACCACATGATGTTGGGAAAGCCAAGAAAATAGAAAGCAAATTGAAAAGATCTCCAAACACATCTGCTAGAAAAGCGGCCCGGTTAGCCCAGTGCTCTGACTATAATGTGTTCACATATTTTTGGCCCGATTTGGCATCATGTCTCTGGAGTGGTACCAAAGTAATAACATAGTTTTTGTACCAAGAGAGGCCAATCCTCCAAATTGTCCGGAGCTAAGACCAGTGGAGAGATATTGGGCTCTTGTGAAAAAAAACTTAAAGAGCACAAAAAAGGTGTCCCAAAATATCGAAGGAGATGGGCAAACTGCTCCAAAAAGGTGTCTGAAACAACTATCAAATTTCTAATGGAAGGCTTACCAAAAAAGGTCCACGAGTTCATAAAGAGTGGTTAGAACTATAAAAGTTATATTTTTCTGTAATTTGTAAAATATTATCAATTAAATTTAAAAAAAATCAAAACTCTAAGACCAACCGTTTAAAAATTATTGAGTTTTATATATGTTAAGATTTTTTCGATCTCACCCTTATACAAAGTGTGTAGTTAAAAACTTTTCCTTAGGGGCCGATTAAATAAACGCTTCAATTGATTTTAACGCTTATGACTAAACTTTGAAAGTAATTCGTGGTACTCGCATATCACGAACCATGCCTGATGGAAACGCTTTGTAGAGGCTCGACGCTCCACGGAAGACTAATGAACAACGGATTTGTTACATTCGACTACTAATGTAGTATAAAGTTGAACCTGCGCGAACAAGTGAACGAATATGAAACGGAAATATAGCAACTGACTCTTTCTTTCTTTGGGCACACTGTATTTTACTGCACCACAGTACCAGAAAATTTTTGCGAAAATATACTATTATGCACAAGTACATGGTTTTGGCCATTCTTCTTTCTTTCATGATTTCAATTAATGTTGCCAGACCAGACATTGCACGCAAAAATTTGAGGGAAATAATATGAAGTACAATTTCCGGTAATACAATAAATAACTGAAATAAAATTTTTATTTAAAACTAATATATGCCGTAACTTCCGCAATGTCATATCCAAAAATTAGTAAAATTTCGATAAGAAATATTGCCAATATCTTGTACCTTATCTCGGCTGCACTAGTTATGGACATTGCGTTAGTTTTCATCCAGACATTGTGGTAAGTATTATCTTGGTTCATCACGATTCCTTATATCAATGCTGAAATTATTATGACGGAAGAAATGGCATCGCACCCCAAATAAAACATGAATGAATCAAGTTGCCTTTAATATGAAACGTTTCCCAAAATCTAAAACTTAACAATTTTGTTGTGTTAAATCCTTTTTCGCGTTTGCGCCGTATTGCTGCACGTTTTTATTATCACCGTCATTATTATCACCAGCAACGTCATTATTACCATTTTTATTATTACTACTACTACCACGCGTCATTCAGTAAATCTTCAACAGTTTTGCTGCAGCATCATATCGTGATGCTTTACTTCGTATTCATAACGTTCTATACTCTCGTTCGATACGAATACCCTTGCACGACACGTATTCTTTAGTAGTTATCACATCTTTGAGTTTCGTATTATTTAAATTAAATTAGTAAGTGGCGTATATAAATAAGGACACAAAAGAGTATTACAAATATTGTATTATAACGCCTGTCAAATAGCAAGGGGAATCCAAGAAAAATAAATAACTAAGTGAAGAAATCGGCAACAGAGAAAACATTGTATGATAAATATTAATTAGAAACATAAGAAACAAATAAGCTATACCTATAAATTTGTGGTAGCGGTAATGTGTTATTTAAGTTTTGTTTTTTTTTCCAAAGCAAAAAGTTCAAGTTATAAACAAACAGTAAATGGAAAGTTATAAACAAAAAGTACATGGAAAATGTTTGTACAAACTTTTCTTGCAATAGATACATTTTCTTCAGATTCTGCCTACTAAAAAGTATTAGTAAAAAGGTGCTCGCTTCTCTATTCCACATTCTTTATTAGCTAATACCACTTCCTTATCCAAATAAAAAAAAGAGCAAATATGTAAATAAATGAAAATCTCTGTGAAAAAGAAAAAATAAATATTTAACAAAACAGGTCGTGAAAATGCACCATAATTTTTAAACTATCACACCCCGCAAATGCTCAGGAAAATTAAATTGTAATGCATTTTGAACCGCATAAAAAAAGTTTATACAAAGTAAAGAGCAAAAAAGTTTAATACCTAAACTTTTCGATTTGTTTTTTCAGTTGACAAAAATGGGTTTTAGAAATCCGAAACTGTTATATTTTCAACTTTGGTTTTGCGAAGCAGCAAATATGTGGTCTCGACCAAATATGTTTATCTTGTATTTGGACAAGGTAAACGTGTTAATGCGTTAAATATAATATTTCTGGTATTCAATCAAAATCCTTTTTTTTTTGAATAAAAAGAGCAAAAATTTAATTCCTTTTGGTATTAACTCAAACTCAACCTTTTCCCGTTTCAGTTTTATTCCAACTGATGAACATTTGTAAATTTAAATATATTGTAGTTAATTGAGAACAGCAGGCATTTTAAAACTTCTTTAAACTTTCGACAGTATTGAAATTCAATCACTTTTTGTCACATACATACATACATAAATCGAAGGTTCACAATTCAGACGATGATATATAAAGCTGGGGCTGCTTTTTTCTTATATGTGTGTATGTACAATAAACTATTATGGTGTATTGACTTTAATAAATAATTCATAAATAAAAAGTTTAAAATTAAGCAAGGAATTTTTGTACTATTTAATTTTCAATCATAAAATTATATTTATGTACATATTGTATGTATGTACTTATATCAAATTTTAAAATTACAGTAAACGCTGAGTGTCCGGTGTTTAAATCTCGGAACAGGCAAAATCAAAAAAGTAGAAAAAAAACAATTTGGCTATACGGCATAAGATTGATCTTATGATAATTTACAAAACCCTGGATTTCTGCAAGATTGTCTTAAATCAAAAAACAAAATTTTCGAGTTAGGTAGGGAGAATTAACTGCTATTTAGCGCTTTATCTTGTGTAAAAAATCTTAGAGTATTTTTCGTTATAAATTAAGTATAGAGTGATATAGAAATTGAAAAGTTTAAATGCGTTTTTCTCGAAATTTATGTTTTTGAGTTATGACTTGCAGCAAATGAACTGTATGTACTTAATTGCGATAACACTGTAGGGACGTCGAAAAGCACAGGGGAAAGCCGAGACACGTAAACTTAACTTTCGACCTTAGAATCCGTATTCCGTTTTTTCTCAGTATGTTTGTTACATTTTGCTAATTTTTTAAGGTAAAAACGGTGAAATGCCTTTAGTTATACTTTATTAATTAAAAATCAACTCTTGATGATGACCTTTAATTTTTAGGCAGGTACGATTAATTTTTTTTTCAATTTTTGGCACATTTTGGTCTATTTTTTATCATATTTTCTTAGAGAAACTAAATACGCCATCGGATTCTTCATCTTTTTTTAGTTATCACATGCAACTATTATTGTGTTTTTACCCTTAATTATTAAAAACAATTATTTTTTGTTTTTTTGTGCATTTTTAGGTGTTTTTAGTGCATATTTTTTAATTTTAACTAATATATGCAAATATTTTCGATTTTTCAGTTCATTAAGTTACTTGCCCTAGTCAGCATTATGTCCTTGTTTTCGTTTTCTGAATGAAATATTTTTACATTGGATTGATTAGTTAAAAGCAACTTTTTACTTATTTACTTATATATTTGAATTTATATTTCTTTATAGACGTAAAGAATGGACAGCTGGTTTATTGCATAGCGAAATAAATAAACTGAATTAAATAAAATGGCCTCATTGTTGTTTCCTGACATCAGTCGGCCAAAAAATTGTCTTCTCTTTTCTTCAAAAATATTAGCCAATTCAAAAATAAATTAAATCCGTTGGTGCCAGCAAACTATAGAATTAAAATAGGAAACATTTGGAAAACCCAAGAAATAACAGTTACCTATTTGAAAATATAATCGTTATTGTGCTGAGTAGTGGGAAAGAGAAAAAAAACAAATATAAGTACATACTTATATAGAACAGTGTTGTAGGTCTGTTGCAATAATATCATTCAGTGAAAATAATAATAAATTCTTTTTATGGTAATACTCGATTACATTTTCAAATATGAGTAACTTATATGGATTATTGAAATCACCAAGAAATACTACAAAGATCACTGATGCATAGCGAAATCATGGCTGATTTCGAAACGATTGTCTGATATGTCTGTTCTATATAAATTTTTGATTTTCTCTATCTGGCAAACTTAACATTCATGGAAGCCTGTTTATAAATACATGCGTAAATACAGATGAACTTGTCGAAAATTAAGAACATTAAACAAACAATATAATGGCTGTCAAACTGTAAATACTTTAAGTAAAGTCATGCAGTGATAGTGTCTGTTAAACTTTCATACTACCCGGTGAAGTGTAGACATTGCCCGAATGCATGCTGTATTATTATTTTTTTATATGTAATTTTCTACAGTAAAACATGCTTTTTGGGTTAATATAGCAAGCCATTGTGCAAAAGATAAAATAATATTTTAAATATCTGAAAATTTTCTCGTTTTAAGTTGTCACTTGTCTCATTAAAATCCGTAGAATAAAGTAAATTTCTTGAGAGCTGTATAATCTCTCACAAGCATTTTCCTAGCGTTTTTGATGTGTAACTATAGACTTAAAGCGGCAGTATGAAAAAGTTTTATATTATTTTTTATATGGCCCAGATCGCCAAAAATTAGCGGAAAATGTGCATCAACTCAGACGGTGGTCATTTGACCGATATAATTTTGTAAACTTAATGTCGTCAATTTTACAAACAAACTTTCCGTGAATTTTTTAATTTCTATCAAAATAGCAACTAAATCACATTACTTTTGCCCCACCTTGTATAAAGAATTCAAATTACAGAGAGAACAGAACTCTGAAATTTAAAAATACTAAGTTAAATGCAATGGCAAATGTGTGGATGGCAAAATTAGATTTCTTATTTTTTAAATTTGGATATAGATTTAAAGTTTGGATAGGGGCAGGACGCTGTGGTGTAGTGGTAGTGCGTTGGACTGCTACGCAGAGTGTCGGGGTTCGAATCTCGGCACAGACAAAATCAAAAAAAAAATTGAAAAAATAATTTTTCTACACGGCCTCACCTCTTGGCAGGCAATGGCAAACCTACAACAGTAAAAATTGCTATGAAAAGCTTTTCACTTCGCCGTTCGGATTCGGCATTAAACTGTAGGTCCCTTCCATTCATGTACAAATATAACACGCACAACATGAGTGGATGCGAAAAGCTCGGCCTAGGCCCTCCATGGGCTGTTGTGCCATTAAAAGTAAAAGTAAATAGGGGCAGGAGGGCCGCATACCTTCCATAATATTTCGTCCTTTGGGTCATTGTAATTTGCCCCGGTAGAGACAGGAGAAGGATTAAGTTGGTAATTGTAAGACAACATATACGCTGGTCGGACCTACAGTTTACCGACGGTTCCGAATGATGGTGGCAATTTGTTATTATTTAGTGGTTTTGTCATTGACTACACGAAAAATATTGTACCTACATCATACAGCGGAGGATCCATTAAACCCCGAAATTTAAACAAAAAATTTTTTTAGACTAATTTGGAATTTTGTGTATTTTACTGCAAAAAAAACTTCCAGATAAATTTCCAAAGGCAGTGAAAACTCATAGCTAAGAAAAAACTCATAATTTAAAAAAAAAGCCACAGATAATACTGATAGTCCTACTACTTATGTCGACTCAGGTTAATGCGCTTTCCCCTCATATAAAGCACCATTTCCCCCTGAAATCAACCGCTTCATCACGGAAATTTGTTTCCATCGTGTGTACATATTGCGTTTGAACTTAATTTTTGCAAAATAAAATCTTGTGGCTCTTTCACAATACTTTAACCGGTCGAAGTCTAATATATGTTTCAGTGCCAATGAAATCCGCTCTCTCACTCACATGTTCAACCGTGTTGAAAGAAATCTACTGAATACCATTAAATAATGTTAAATGTTCCAAATACCAAAGGTTCCCATGTTAATCAAATGGTTTCTTTCTTTCGTCCAGAAATGGCAGAGCGAGTAGCTTGCGACATCTCATCTGAAAACTACGTTCTTTGTTTTAATAAATAAATATACCAATTATTTTTTGAAGCTTAGTATGACTTATTAAGTATAAATGGTGGTCTAAATACAAGTTTCTTTTTAAAAATAAAATGAAAAAATCAAATCATATCAAATCAAATCAATATATTTCCCCCTGAAATCAACTCCTTCACCATGAAAATTTTTCCATCGTGTTGCGTTTCTTTTTAAAAATAAAATGAAAAAATAAATTTTTTTGGTATATTATTACAAAGAGAGAGCAAACATTCCCATTATATATGGAATTCGATTTCATATATGTGGCTGCCTCGGCTGGCTTCGTAGTAGCACATACTGTGAACCCAATTTTCCAAGACCTTGTTGACGGTTTGTGGTCTATGACAAGTTCAGACGATGTTCACCTTTAAGACCTGAGTTTTCCATATAATATCGACGACGTGAAACCTCTATATTTTTCTTACTACCCTACTTTTCTACCTGTCTCTCTCGCACAGTCTTTCATGCTTCCGACCGCGTAAAAAGCTTCTTTGGAAATAAGTTTGCAATATTTCAAACGTTGTGCAAACGTTTCATTAGTTCTGAAGAGTAATGACTGACGGGAAAGAAATGTCAGGTTAAAATAACCGATGATTCAAAAACAAATCACCAGATGAACCACCCAGCAAATTCGATGCCAGATTCGTGATCAGCAATCGTAAACTACTCAACCTCGGGCCGCAGACTTACTGTTCCTTTGTGTTATTCTTTAAATTAAAACATTACTAAACCGCGTCTTGATATCCTAAAATTTTCTCTTGAATACCTTACGTTTTTGATACTTTTTTGTTTCCATGTTTTTTAGTAATTTGGTCAAAAAAAAATTCCCCATACAAAAGTCGAGTTTATTTTACTCGATTCCAAGTAAATACTCATGTAAAAGTACCGAATACAAAAAGTACTCACAAATAAAAAATAATATCGATATTAACTCATATTGAAGTAACAATAGCTGGCTATCTCACCGTAAAAGTTGCCTGCTCAAATGTTGTTAGTGTCTATCGAAGCGGAGTTGGTGTTAGAATAGGTGTGGTTGAAGTCCAAACATTCACTGATAGAATATAATTTGGAACTTGACATAATTAAAGTTTTGCTTGCATTTATTTATGTTGCACTTACCGCCACCCATTGTGGGAGTCTTTGGTCGTCACTTGGACTTATTAAAAATCGGAATTTAAGAACATTCTGGATTAACAATGGACAACTTTATTTGAACGTTGAAGGATTTCCGGAGTTGAATATTTATACTATTTATTAACGGTGTGGTTATAACTCAAGAATAAGAACTCAAAACTCCGACTTAAGAATATTGTTTCATCCAAAAGGGAATGATGATTACCATACGAGTAGACAGTTTTGAATACAAATCAAAGTTTGATGATAAAAATTGTAAATATGTGCTCATACGAGTACTTCAAATGCTTCAATATGCATATTAACCATCTTCAGTAAATCAATGAAACTAATGTAACACACGTACAAATGTGTGTACTTACCGTAAAAATTGTCTATATACATATATGCGAATTCGATCAGGAATAATTTTAAGTTGAAATCTTAGCTCAAAAATGGATTAATCAGCTTAAGAAACCCTGGTACACAAAATTTCAACCAAATAGGTCAGCCTATATAGGGATCTCGAGAACAAGAAAAAATTTAACTTCTCTCAAGTTTTACTATTGCTCCGGCACCTCGTCAGGAATATATTTAAGATTATGGTTAAGGCCATGCTCCATCGTGTTATATTTGTAGAATGCTCAAATGATTTGACTTTTGGATTATAAAGTATCACTCAGACCCTTATTCTTTCTTTCTTCGTTTAACTTTTTTTTCACATATCTTTGGCAAGAATGTAGTAGAAATGGTTTTAGTAAAAAAAAAATTTTTTAATAATTGATTTAAGTTAATTTCAGCTTTTTACTATGGAAGGACTAAAAATTCAGTGCAAATAAACATATGAATAACATGGAGGACGATTCTGGCTGCATTGGAAGTTTTTTATGTTTAATTCATCTAAATAATAGAACAAATATCACAATTACATAAAATCACAAATATATAAATACACAGCGTTCACAATCTGTAGTAAAAACTGTGATTTTTTTAGGAAAATACTTGTTGTAATTACATACTCCACATCATGAATGCCGCTAATAAAATTATAATTATATATCCGGTATGTTATTATATGCGTCCTAACAGACCGAATGCTTGAGCTGCATTTATTAAGCATTTTATAACAAATTCATTGCAATAAATTTAATGGAATTTGGGAAGTCTTGATGATACTGGAAAATGTATTTATTTGTTAGCAGCTGTTTGAGTTATTACAATATTACTGGAGGAATAAATTTTTCAGGACAATTCTCCAGAATCGATTAAAATGATAAACGAATGATTTAGTCTCGCATTTTTCACTGTCACTGCATTGCAATAATGCGACTCTAATTTGCTTGTATTTTTACAATGATCTTCGTTCTTTCGCCCATTTGTTAATCGATTCAGATGTTGTTATTTGCTCATCCCGTAGCAAGTGCATTTTCCACGCGCAATTGCAAAAAATTCCATTTGGCTACGGTTCCAAAATCTTTTTCATGTTTGGCTAAATTTATGAAGTTATATTTATGTTTATATTACATAAATAAATATATAAACTTTGTAATATTTTTTATCCAGAAATTTACTTTTCAAATGAGCAATTAATCTGCCATTGAACCAATTGGCATCAGTTGCACCAAGCTGACTCAGATACAACGGCGAAGTTGTGGTGTTTCAACACATAACATTTTTGAAGTAAACTACAAACGTATCGGTGAAACGTTGCTTGTTTCGTCGACCAATATTCCGATTGAACGGAGTCTTGGACCCGGCAAGCGTAGTTTTCTGCAATATTTAAATATACCACGAACTCCCCATCTCCCAAAGTGTTTCTGATTTCGTTTAAATATGCCGCTTGTGATTTTGTAAAGGAATCATTTTTTAAGACAGCAGGGACATCTGCGGCCAAGTTCTTGAGAAAGTCTTATGTCGACTCCTCTGTGGTGTCTAAAATATCAGTTTTACAGAAAATTGTACCTATCAGTATATTTTCATTGGTTGAATGTAATTTTTGATACGTTCTTGCTTTCGAGAATACATTTCAAACTCTCCATAAGCGATTTGGCATCTCCACAATCATTACAAGTTAACAAAAAATATTTAAACATTGGATTTCCACAAACTATTTACTTTAAATAGTCGCGATATGAACTATTAAATTCCAATTAATTTTCTTTAAGAACCTGTTGCAGACCACGACATTTTAGACTCATATTTTGGTCGATTTTGCATACGCAGCTACTGTGAGTTCTTTTTGGGCCGGCTAATGTGCATTGCGAGGGTCTAAATTTTTGGAATTTTGATATTGATATTTTCAAATCTGGAAACTTATTTTTAAACTTTGTATGTAGATCACGAATGTTGCCTCTTGTCTCTTTTGCTTTTACTGATGTATTCCATTTATGACCACGGATTTACAGTCCTTGGCACTATGCGGCTCGCATCATCGGGTAAATACAAGTTTTGCATTCGTTCAATAATTAAAGGACAAAGACATCGACCGCTTTTCGGTTTTGGGCGGGTTCCGTATCAACTTCCATTCAACACAATGCTCTGCATTCATAGGGGCACTCCCTGTGTGTTGAAAGTATAAATAATAAAAAATAAAAAATTAAATTGTTTAATATCAAAGAGGTAATACAAAATTTTCTTATGATTAATTTCTTTATTTGACTAACATGTTAAATTATTTAAATACTAACATATCGAAGTTATATTTAATCTCAAAGTTGTGCAAAAATTCCATTCAATTCAGATAAGTCAATCACGAGATATTGATCAATAAAATTGACAATAAAAACTTGATACAGAAAATTAATTTTTGGTTAACTTTTGTGAAAAAAAATTGTAAAAAGAAAGAAAGAATTTTTCAGTCGATTCCGATTCCATTCAACACAATGCTCTGCATTCATAGGGGCACTCCCTGTGTGTTGAAAGTATAAATAATAAAAAATAAAAAATTAAATTGTTTAATATCAAAGAGGTAATACAAAATTTTCTTATGATTAATTTCTTTATTTGACTAACATGTTAAATTATTTAAATACTAACATATCGAAGTTATATTTAATCTCAAAGTTGTGCAAAAATTCCATTCAATTCTGATAAGTCAATCACGAGATATTGATAAATAAAATAGATAATAAAAGCTTGCTACAGAAAATTAATTTTTGAATAACTTTTATGAAAAACAAAATTTTTAAAAATAAATTCGAGAATCCTTTCAAATCTTAAGAATCTACATACTTATTACAAAAAAGTTACCAACAAATTCAGACTTTTAGTAATTTGGGACCCGTTTGACGTATTCTAACCCTGGTATCGATCGAAAACGCCTTACAATAAATTGGATAAGATTCCAGAATACAAATAATTTAAATGTGTAACGGATCCTTATATTATTTTTTAAGATATTTAGCAAAATATGCATGTAAGTGTAAGTAAGTGTAATGTAAGAAAACGTGATACATCGGAGACTTGACCATATACATACATACATACTTACTTTATCAGCTTTGTAAAAACATATGAATTATATACAATATCAATAATATGTATAGGTTTATAATTTATTCTATATTTTCCAATTTGTGGGTGCTGATTTCAGTTCAGCCACATAACATTTATTAATTTTCCACTATTTTTTTAGGCGGGGTGTTGTTGAGGTGGCGGCATTAGAATTCACCCTAGGAAACATTACTTCTAGGAATGCCATTTAGTATAACTCCTTTTTATTCACGTAAAGAAAACGCACTGAATTGAATTGAATGAATAAGTAAAAACATTGGTCCCCGGTCTATATAAAATTCAATTAATAAACAAAAGCCTAGAACAATGAAACTGGTAAGTAAAAGAAAAAATGTATAACTATTAATTTTTTGTTTTTGTTTATTTATGCATTTCTTTTTCAGTAATTACTGATTTTATATATAACTCTTATATGAGGAGTAACTTTACAAAAAAAGATAGTTCCAGGTATCAAAATAGCTGGAAAATCGAAAAAGTTTTTAAACACAATGAAAAGTATTATCATTGTAACAGTATGATTCATATATAACGGAAATTAATATTTAGCGATTTGAAATTAAAAATTTATTCGTTTTATTGTGGAAAATTGCATTCATAACTTTTTGAGAAGCGCATTAGTGTAATAATCACGTTTTACTGAGTGAATTATGTCAAAATTGATATGGGAAAATGTATTACTAGCTGTATTTTGTAAAACGCAGAGTGCGGTGATTACTGGTGCTGCGTCTTACGAACTTCATCGATTAATTAATTAATTCAACTCAATTCAAAGTGTAGGGACCTAGAACTATCTTGAGTATTTTATTCAAACAAGTACTATACATAACAAAATTACATATATTCTTTTACTACATATGTATGTACTTATACTATATCAAAAATTAAATATTAAGTAATACGTTACATAACCTAAAATGTGCTCTTTTCGCTGCGTTGTCCATCACTTTTGCGAGCATCTCGCGGTATGCGATGATTTCGGCACTAATGTTTGCCTTGAGCTCGTCAATGGTCTGAGTCTTGCTGGCGTACACTTTGCTTTTCAAATATCTCCACAAAAAAAACTCCGGAGGGAGTCTGGGTGGCCAGTCAATGTCGTCATTTTTTGACACCACACGTCCAGAGAATTTTCGTTGCAGGAACTGCGTTGTTTGATTTGCAGTGTGGTATGGCGCAACGTCTTGTTGAAACCAGTAACCGTCCAGACCTTTTTCACACATCTGTGGGCAGACATAATGAGCCAACATTCACCGATATCGATTCCCATCTACTGTTTCGCCTTCTGCGCAAACACCGGCCAAAGAAGTAATTTTTTGGTCATACAATGGTGTTTCATGGATCTCGTGTGGATTCTCCGTTCCCCAAATGTGGCCATTTTGCTTGTTAACGGTACCAGAGAGTGTGAAATGGGCCTCGTCGGTCATCAATATTTCATTCCAAAAATCAGGTTCAGTGTCAACCATTCGAGCGACTGTTTGGCCATTTTCAAAGCGACATGGACGGTCTGTCGGCAATATTCCTAAAGTGAATTGCACTTTATACGAAAACAAATGCAAATCATCAGTCAAAACGCGCCACAAGGTGGTTCCACTTACGCCAAAATAATGAACGTAGTGACTATACGGCACATGTAGGTTCTCGGCAACACTCTCTCTTACCGCTTTAACCAGTTCATTGGAACGTCTTGGGCGTTGATGAACGGCTTGTCGACGATCTCCCACTGTCCCGTGCTCAACAAAATTCGATACCAAACGACAAATAATGTTGTCAGACGGTGCTTGTTGGCCACGATATGCAAGTTGAGTTAACACAGCTGAACGACTATTTTCAATGTACAGCGTCATTATTTCGGCGCGTTGTTTCGGTGTGAAGCGATTCATGGTTAAAATTGTACTGAATTGGGGTTGCAAAATCATGTTGATAAATGTTAAAATTACTCAATATTTACATACCGACATAAAAGATGGCGCACCCTGTATTGTATGGAAAGCCCTGTATAGAACGGCTACGTTGAGCCTGCATAGGTTTATATTTGGAAATCCTAAATAAAGAATATGCCCTTATAGGTCGCTGTTAGGCAAGCCTGTATATCCGTCTTCAGCTTTCATATTGGCTTTATAAAAAGCCAAAAGTGTTCATTTCCACACGTGGGTATCCAATTGAGAAAAAATAAGGTTTTTCAGTGAAAAAGGAGTTTGGGAAGTTTTTCGCAATTTTGGTTAAGAAGAGGGGTTCAAACTCTTAAAAGGAAAAAGATGAGGCGGCTATGCATCATGCATGAATGAAAAGTTTAATATACATATAGGGTGTACCAAAATTCAACGTCATCCCTTGGATGACCAGCTTGTAACTAACCAGAATATCGGAATATTACCTTGGTAATATTTTAGTTTTTGAGATATTACCACGTTTTAGTGAATTTTGTTAAAACTCATGAATAGGGCAAAAAATTTATTTTTTCTTAAAGGTATGGCAGTATTATTTTTATTTCCGATTTTGGTAAATAGCAGGGCTCATCGTTCAGTAACATATATTAGAATCTTAAAAAATTTAATTTTGTAGCTTGAAAAACTGATCTTTTCCCGAAATTCATAAAAGTTCCAATATCTCAAAAACTAAACATTTTTTACCAAGACTGTATTTTTACACCTATTTTAGACCTATCAGCCCTCCAAGGGATGATGTTGACTTTTGGAACACCCAGTATTTATTCAGTGGAAATGAAATAAAGCATGTTACAATCAATGAAAAATTAAATAGATATTTTAGTATTTAAAAAGTCAAAATGTTGATTGATGCATTTCAATTGGAAGTGATTCCAACAAGTGTTGTCAAGTTTGGCTACACAAATATATTTCACGATGTACCCTTCAAAATGGGAGTTTAATTTCCCCTTCTATGTTAGTAAGTTAGTGTAGTAAACTACAAAAGTAAATAATATTTTTCTTGATGGAGTACAAAAAGTTTCAAAATGTGCCACTGTGCTATTAAGAACAAACCGTAAATTAAATTTACAGTGAATATGAATAATAATTTTTTGTTCTCTATTTAGTAAATTAACAATATGATAATAATGGAAAACTTAAAAGATTTGACTAATTTCTTAATAATTGCACCAAATAAGAGAATTAACGAAAGTAATAAGAAGAAGAAAGAATATCTAAATAAAAGTACGACAAAAAAAAAATCAATTGATATTTATTAGACCACGTAGGGTGAAACAAAAGTAGGTTTTATATATCACATAAAGTTAAAAATCCATTCAAAAATGTGCCTACACATTTTGGAACTTTTCTTACTTCAGTAGAAAAAATATGATTTCCTTATATATTTTTCAAATCTAGGTATGATAGCGGTTTTGGTTTCTCAGTAAAAACTTGACAACGATTGAAATCAGCTGAAGAAACTAAAAGCGCCCTCGTCTTAAAATGACTAAATATATATACAAGGAAATCATGTTTTCCTCGATGAAATATTTCGGTGCTCACTGTGTAATAATTAATAAAAATAAATATGTTATATAAACATAAAATATTAGCTAATTTACGACAATATTTATTTGTTTTTAATAAATTCAAAGAGAGGTGAAAGGAAATGCATAAAAAACTTATAATTACTAACATACTCGTAGATCCCTATTCTTGACCCGAAATCCCTCGGGTACTTTTAAGGCTAAAAAATCCTGAAATACAGGGTGGCCCATCTAACATTTGGAATTCTATTTCTAATATCATTCGTATCATGACAGAAAAATAGTTGTACATTTGCGGTTAGCGAAATGGCTCGATATACATTTGAACAACGTCTGAAATTAGAAATTACGTTCAAAATTAGTTAGAAGAGAAGCGCATTCCGCTCAACTGAACATATCACGCACTTATTTGTTACAAATTTGGCATAAAAACCTCAGTATGAAGCCGTACAAAGTTCAATTGGTATAACAGCTGAAGCCATATGACCATCCGCACCATTTTCGGATCGCAAAATGGGCTTCGGGAACACTTGGATGACGATGAGCATTTATACCTAATATACGTTAATAAGCAAAATTGTCGCATCCTCAAAAAATTGTTCAGAAGCCAATGCACCCTCAACGAGTAACTGTTTGGTGTGGTTTTTGAACCGGAAGATGCTTTACAATGAATAATACATGATTATTTGTGGCCTATTAGAAGATATGGACTTAGATAACATTTGGTTACAACAGGATGGCGAGCCATGTCACACAAGCAGTGAAACAATCGATTTTATGCGTGGGAAGTTTGAAAATCGCGTAACTACCCGTTATGGTGATGTGCATTGGCCAAAACGCAATTGCTATTTGACTCTAACCATCAAACACCGATTGAGGCTCTTAAGGACGAAATCGGTCAAGTACATCTCCACACAGTTGAAAATGTACGGAAAAATTGGGTAAATCGTATGGGCTACTGCAAGGCCAGTCCAGGAAGTCATTTAAATGAAATAGTGTTCCACAACTAACCGAAAGGATTGTACTTTCGAATAACAAAAACCATATTGAAAAAAATTATTCGTGTCATATTTACACCAAAATCAAATTCTAAATTATAAATGGTCCACCCTGTATGTTCGAAATCCCTGCTCGTTGAACTTATGATAGTCAGATTTGCTCTTCCGACAAAATTTTAATAATACATCCCCGTGAATAAGCATAGTAATTGTAACTATTCTATGTAAAAAAGTTCAAATATTTTTTAGTTTCGCTTTGTTGGGTGGCTCCTGCTAGTGAATGAGATGTTGCTACTCGGAATTGAGCTAACGGCCGGCGCTGGCAGCAAATCCAGGGCCGGCTCTGGGATAATTGGGTAGAAACACACACAAATATGCACAAGCAATTTCATGTGTTCACATTTTAGGAACGCTCTAAAAACTCGAGGATTGTATATGTTGATGGAAAGTAACAAAACCAACGAAAATGTAACACAATTTCGAGGATAAAGAATAAAATTTGTGCGAAACTTCAGCACAACAGCAAGTAGCAGCAATGTTGCGCACTTAAAACAAACAAGAGTAAATATAAAGTAAATATTTTGCACCATATAGCGAGCTGTGTTTGGATCTATCACAAAAAATATCAAGAAATTTGCGAACATTTTTAAGATCGGAAAGCACTAACTGTACCCATGTCTTTGTTATTTTAATTATTTCACTAAAAAAAAGCACTCAAGAATCAAATTTTTAATTATAATAATAATTTATATTTGTATATGTACACAGTAGTTATTAAAATTAATCGTTGTGAAGTAAGCACATTTTTCATGGCATTAAATGATTTCCTCATGCCCGGTGAAACCGGAAAATTTACCAGGCTTTTAAATTTTATTGGTATTTTAAGAGCAATAATAGCTCAGCCGAATTTTTGAAGTTAAACTTATTTTCAAACCGAAAGGCATTTTTGCAATGGAAGCATTGAAATGGAAATACTACATATGACAAACGATGTGTTTGAATTTGTCAGCTGCATCTGAAAAATATACTTCACGCTTTTCTGACTACAGCACTGGTGGTTAAACGCTGTATGAGAAAGAGATGAATATATATGTCGATATGGATAGATAGATGACAGATTGGAGGAAAACCATATGTTTTCGCTTTGGTGCACACGGTTGCATAAAATAGAATTTGTATGTCGTTGTTTACTTACTTACTTAGCTGGCGCTACAACCGATGATCGGTCTTGGCCGCCTCCACAAAGCTTCGCCAGTCACTTCTGCTATGCAGTCAGGTTGCCCTGCACCTGGTCTTTCCAACGGAGATTAGGACGTCCTCTTCTGCGTGTTCCTCCACCGTGGTTCGAATAAAACACCCTTCTAGCCGGAGCGCTTTCTTCCATTCGCTCAACATGACCCAGCCAGCGAAGCCGCTGGAGTTTTATACGCTTGACTATGTCAGTGTCGGCGTACAGCTCATACAGCTCATTGTTCCATCTTATTCGATACACGTCGTCCACGCATACTGGACCGTAGATCTTACGGAGTATCTTCCTCTCGAACGCTCCTAACAGTCTCTCATCATTGATGGTCAATGTCCACGTCTCTGCGCCATACATTAGGACGGGAAGGATGAGGGACTTATAGAGCGTTATTTTCGTCGGTCGAGAGAGGATTCTACTTCTCAATTGCCTACTGAGCCCGTAGTCACACCTGTTGGCAAGAGTTAGTCTCCGCTTGATCTCAAGGCTGACATTATTGTTGGTGTTTATGCTGGATCCTAGATAAACGAAATCCTTGACGACTTCAAAAGTGTAGTTGTCAACAGTGACATTTTGTCCAAGACGCCGTGACTCTTTGTTTGTTGACACAAGGTATTTCGTTTTGTCCTCGTTCACCACTAGACCCACACGACGAGACTCCCTTTCCAGGTTGGAGAATGCTGCACTGACTGCTCGAGCGTTTTTGCCAATGATGTCAATATCATCAGCGTATGCTAGCAGCATGACACTCTTGTAGAAGATAGTGCCAGAGATGTCGATATTCGCAGCTCGAATTATTTTCTCCAGCATAAGGTTAAAGAAGTCGCACGATAGGGAGTCACCTTGTCTGAAACCTCTTTTGGTATCAAATGGTGCGGAGAGGTCTGTCCCAATTTTCACTGCGCTGGTGGTGTTGGTCAGTGTCATTTTGCAAAGACGAATGAGCTTTGCAGGGATACCAGGATACCAAAATCAGACATTGCGGCGTACAAGTGATCCCTAATCGTGCTGTCGAAGGCGGCTTTATAATCGACAAATAGATGATGGGTGTCGATCTGTTTTTCTCGGGTCTTTTCCAGGATTTGGCGTAGTGTGAATATCTGGTCGATGGTGGATTTACCAGGCCTGAAGCCACACTGATAAGGTCCAATCAGTTTGTTGACGATGGGCTTCAGTCTTTCGCACAGTACGCTCGATAGAACCTTATATGCAATATTAAGAAGGCTGATCCCACGGTAGTTGGCGCAGATCGTGGAATCACCCTTCTTATGGATTGGGCAGAGTACGCTGAGATTCCAATCACTTGGCATGCTTTCATCTGACCATATTCTGCATAGAAGCTCATGCATGCGTTTTTTGAGCTCTTCGCCTCCGGTCTTAAACAACTCAGCAGGCAGGCCATCTGCACCTGCAGCCTTATTGTTTTTCAGCCGAGCAATGGCTGTTAAGACCTCCTCATAGTCAGGCGGCGGTACTTCAACGCCGTCAGTGATTGGGGTTTCCGGAGTGGGTTCCGCAGTGGCGGGATTATTGCCGTCTTTGCCATTAAGCAGCTGCGAAAAGTGTTCCCTCCATAATCTCATTATGCCCTGGATATCTGTCACCAGATTTCCGTCTTCATCCTTGCAGGAAGAGGCCCCGGTCTTCAAACCAAGAGTCAGGCGTCTTATTCTTTCAAAGAATTTTCGGACCTCGTTCCTGTCCCGCAACATTTCGATATCATTGAACTCGCGTCTTTCTTCATCTCTTTTCTTGCGCCTGAAAAGACGTTTCTCCTCCCTTCTCAACTTTCTGTATCGCTCCTTAGCAGCTCGCGTTGCAACTGACTGCAGGGTGGCTCTGTAGACCGCGTTTTTTGCTTCAGTAGCATCGCGACACTCTTGGTCGTACCACATATTTCTCCGTCGACGGTGGTAGCCTAGCACCTCTTCGGCAGCCGTACGCATAGAGCGGGAAATGTGCGTCCACTGTGCGCATATATCATCAAGTTGAGGGGTGTTTTGCGAAAGGAGAAGTGCAAGTTGGTTGGCAAAGACTTTGGTTGTCGTTGTTTACGGGAGAGAAATGAAAAAGACGAAAGAAATATATCATTCACCTCATTTTTCTTTTCACATTTACCATACAAATGGTATACTCTCACATATGTAGAATATAGCGGTGAAAATATAAGTATCGCTCCATTAAGCAGGAACTGTCAAAAGTTAAAATGTATTCTACGCAGCTGCAAACAAACCTTTTTTTCCTGCACAGTTTATATGGCGCATGTTTCTAGTCAAACAAACTAGACCATTCTGTGAAAATTCGAGAAATTAGTTTTCTATTTAGGATTCAAGCTTTCCAACAATCAGACATTCATCCAATATCGAAAATCTTGTCGCACAATGTTGTGATCGCGTCCACAAATTATTTATCCATTGATAAGTGGATTACCAGCCCAAAATCAAAAAGATTATTAAGACGAAGTTGCCAGCTACGAAAATTATAAAATACATCGAAAAGGTGTTGCCAAAAAAGTCATAAAATAATTTTCCATAACTTCCTGACTTTTTTAAGTTTTCCCAGTGCGCATCTGTCACTTCTGTAATTAAAGTAATCATATAAGAACCACAAAAACAGCCAAGTTGAAAATTTAAAAGAGAAATGTGCCTAAAATTCACACGCCGGGGTGGCTTTCCAAGCAGCATGGTTATTACCGGGATTTTGAGTACCCGGGGTACTAGGAAAAAATAAATCGAAAACTATATAATACTTTGTATAACTTACATATTTGCACTGTGCGACATCGCACGTGCTTGACATAGTTCAAAAAATTTATTTATAAATGTTTTTTTAGGTAAATAAAATCTCGCGTAGGGCCTTTGTTGTTCTATTAATTGCAGTCATCTTTCCGTGTGATACTTTAATCCGCGGGGCTGCTTTTGGAAGCCTTAAATACTCACATGGTCCTTTGGTATCAGCTTTAAATGGTCACTTAAATGAATTTGGTTCACCTGCATCATCATCGCCTGTAATTGGTGCTAACGGTGTTGTTAATAGTGGTAGTGGCGTTGGTCACATTAATGCGGGAGGTGGCACTGTTGTTGGTGGTAGTGTGAATGGTGCTGCTGAAGCTTTACAGGGTAGCTCTGTTAACGGAGGTGAGGTGATTGCAACAAAAACATTTCCAATTAGTGCACAAGAACCCACCTGCGAGCAGTTGCGGGCAATATGGATGTGAGTATAATGAAATGTAAATTTAATAAATAAACATCTGCTAGTTTTCATTGGAGTCGCTTCTGTGAAGCAGCTCCAACCGTACCCATGTCTTAACAAAGCAGGCAGCATTTACAAATGTGTTGAATTTTCCATTTTAGCTTTTCCAAACGACAATCAAGAGCTGCTGAAATAACAAATGAAATACCTGCATATCGTGATCCATTTGTCTATAATGTTTGGGAGCCATACTATGCATCTACTCGCAGTATGGGGGCGTAAGTATTAAAAAATATTAAATTTAAGTATTTATTCACTGCATTTTTTCTCCAGGGTTTCAGATACGGACTTTTTTTTTTTTTTGGGAGGGAGGGACATTTAAAGTCGTAGTAAGAATTAACTTAGGTTAGGTACAATTTATACAAACTATTATTAATATTGTGAAGTATACGCGGTGGGACTTGGTGAAGAGATCGCAGCGAAAACTCTTTTATATATTCTCAACATAAAAAAGTAAAACGGTGGTGAAGCGTTTCGCTTCTTCAGTCTGTAGCAGCTACAAGTTTTAGTTTTTTATATCGCTGAAAAATCGTATATACATATACATCCATGACTTTTTCAAGAAATTTGGAAAGCATTCGATAACAGCGACGTTTCTCTCTCCACCTTCCAATTACCTATGTCTGTTCTCAATCTACACAATATTTTAGTTTTTATATTGCTGAAAAATCGTATTGACTTTTCAGCAAATTTGGAAAGCATTCGATAACAGCAACGTCTCCCTCTCCACCTTCCAATTACCTATGTCTGTTCTCAATCAACACAATGTTTTATAGGTATGTTTCAAAGATGACCATTTTTTTTACAAATTAGTGAATTCTGAATTTATTTTACTAAATATGTTTTTTTTTCTTAATTTTCATTGTTTTTTATCCATTGAATCAAATTTTTATTTTGTAAACAAATTACTGAATAAAATTTAGCTTTTTGTTAAAAAATTAAAAATGGACAAGCAAAAATATGAATCCATTTTTTTTATTTGTTGCTACTGTTTACTGTCATATGGAGTCTATGTCTAACCATAGACTTTTATACAAGATAATGATCCGAAAGATTACAAAAGAATGGATTAGGAATGAGAAAATCAAATTTTTAGATTGGCCGGCACAAAGCCCCGACCTCAATCCGTTTTAGAATCTATGGAATGATGTAAAGGTAATAAATGTGATTAAAAACTATACTGTGGTGTAGTGGTAGTGCGTTGGATTGCTACGCAGAGTGTCCGGGGTTCGCATCTCGGCACAGGCAAAATCAAAAAAAAAGTAGAAAAAATAATTTTTCTACACGGCACCACCTCTTGGCAATGGCAAACCTACAAGAGTAAAAATTGCTATGAAAAGCTTTTCACTTCGTTGTTCGGATTCGGCATTAAACTGTAGGTCCCTTCCATTCATGTACAAATATAACACGCCAACATGAGTGGATGCGAAAAGCTCGGCCTAGGCCCTCCATGGGATGTTGTGCCATTAAAAGTAAAGTAAGTAAGTAAAAACTATACAAAATTTGATGATCTGTGGACAGGGCGCAAGATGATAGGTATTCTATCCCGAAGGATGGATGTCAGAAGCTCGTGGAGAGTATGGGTCGCAGATGTGAAGCCGTAATCAAAAGTCGATATAGCACAAAATACTAAATATGTAATTTTTTTTTGGTTTTGATCTTTTTATTTTTTTAAATTTTCTAATTAAATTTTCAGTCTTTTATGTTTTGCCATTGTCCATTGCATTTTGAAGTGGATCTCAAGTTAGGAATATTTTTTTTGTGTATTGAGTTTGTTATGAATTGAATTAAAAATCTACATATATTTTTTTGATATTGCTTTAAGTAAAATACAAAAAATGTTTTTTTTTGTTTTTGAATACAATTGTGCTATTTGTATGTCCATGGCTGTACATACTCTTTAATCAAATTATCATTTCGTGTATGTAGGTTTATCCAAGGGGATACTTCTATCAAACTTATTTTATTTGTTAAAGATCTTATTTGCGATTGTATGTAGATATATTGAAGGAAGTGGTGCAGCCATACGCCAAGAGGAATATGCCACTAAATGGCTGTTCCAACAGGACAATAACCCGAAACACACTAGTTTTTATTGATGCCAAACCTATTATTTTGAACAAAACTGTATGTATGCACATAAAGCCATGGACATACAAATGACAAAAGTCTTAGTCAAAGCGTTTGTTCATTTCTACATTTGGATTAAGTTTTACACTTGATTAATTACACACAATGAGACAAAAATCAACGGCTTAAATCATGAAATATTAAGCAGTGACGGGTGTTACATTTTAATGTTTAAAAATAGCCGCCCTTGAAAATATGCGAAACGCATATGAATCATGGAGGCCTATATACTTATACTTAGTTCTAGCAGTGTATTAAGACTTTAGCTACTTTTCTTATGGAGCTTTTAGCTTTCTTAATAATGGTCTAAACAATTTTGAGACTTCCATTACAATATTTTAGACGCAACAGTGTCTATTATAATTTTATTTATTGTTTTTTTTCAAGTTGAGATGTGATTGTATTTCATACCAATAACAAACAATTTTTAGGAATTTATTGAATAAAGCTGTACTTTATTTCCTTTATCTTTCAGCTTACGCATGGTACCTCGCTTTGGAGAACGATCTCGTTTGCCAGTTTTTGGTCGTGTCGTTAGCCGTGAACCTGTTATACCTCAACGTTTTATCACTGATCATCGTCAACGTCATTTCGGTGGTGAATCTAGTTTGCTTGGTGGGGGTTCCGGACATATTTACGGTACTGCCGAATCAAAACTCAATACAATCAATAGTCTGGCTGTGGTGCCAACACAACGACGTCCAACACAATATCGTTATGTGGGTGCAAACGGATCGTTGATGAATGGTGGTGGTTCTGGTGGTAATTCCTACTCAGTACCACCAATACAAGGAAGTTTTAAAAAATTGAAGGAACTCATATGGACTGAACGTGCCAAAGAGTTGACACAACAAAGACGTGCCGAAGAACTAGCTGCACGTGCTGCCGTTCTCAAAGAGATTGCCAATGGACAAAAGTAAGTACATACAATAGAAATAAAGTACAGTAAAATTAATTTAGTGACCTGCACAAAAATATAGAATAGCTGCATTATTTTGTATGTATAAGTTGAAATAAAATGCGTTATTATTTTATTTAAACAATTTTTATTTTTGGGAACAGAAACTCCGTTCACCGTGAGTGGTACTTTACGACTAACTTTTCAATACCTGTAGCTTAAAGCTATAACCCTTTTCTTTCGCCTAATTTCGCTGATGCTGCATTTCACACGGGAACGACACAGTAGTGCACTTGCGCAAGCGGATAAGCGGTAGACGTAGCGTCAGCATTTGTCATGTTGCGCGTGTAGATTCGGGTGTCAATAACTGCAGTGTTAACTCTCCCACCTTTAAATTCAACTGCGTCCTCGCTGTTGCGGTCTGAAGAAACGGATATTTTGTCATTCGTTGTGTCCTTGTTTGTCGCAACGGTCACTTCATATTTCCTTTTTGCGGTACATGTTTTGTAGCATATTAGACCAACGATTGCAACGAAAATTATAAAGTTGATTGTTAAACTTGCGTCATATTTGTATTTGAATTTTTGCATTTATTCGGTATTGGTAACGTGCAATTCTTTGAGCATTTGTAGTGACAGAGATTCCTCAAATATACCGGTGGCATTAGCGGATTTGGCTATTGCTGGCATCGGTTTGGCTGCCGAGAGTTCGCGGCTCCAATATGCCTGGTTTTGAATGACGATGGTGGAGTTCTCGTGGTGAATCAACAATGTTCCTTTCAATGTCATGGTTTGGTTGTCAACTTGAATGTCTCCGTGGTAGTTGTTAAGTAGCAGTATGTTGGGGGTTATCTCTTCGATGAGGGGTATGTGTTGATTATTTGTGATTTTGCAATTTGATGGCGATATTGATACATTATTTAGGGTTTTACAATTGTTTCTTATTCCTAATAATGTGTCCCTACACATGATAACATTTTCAAAGTCTAATTTTATACTAACATTTGCTTTCTTTACAGATTTGATTAACAATTTTTGGCAATTTTCTTTGTTTGTGTTTGGTAATGTCACAATATAGAGCAATGTCGTTTCATTCGATGCAATCTTGACTTCACTAAATTCTAAGGCTTCAATGAAGTTTACAAACGGTATATCTTGTTCGTCAAAAAAGTTTTTTGTTACATTTATTTCAAAGTTTGACAAAATAAAGGAATTTATAATATTGGCTTTTGCCCACTGTATCGAGTAATCTATTTGAGTTAATTCGTCCTTTATTACTTTTAGTCTACGTTCTATGCTCCTTAATATTTCGTTTTTTGCAATTTCGCTTGATTGTACTGTATTTAGTAGGGTATTAGTCATTTTTGAAATTTCTTCCAGTCTCTGTATCGTCAATTTGTTAATCACTACCTGTTTGTCATTGTTGATCAGTAAATTATTAGTCTTGTCGGTTATTAACTGAAAGTCGTCGTGGTCTGGTGAGCCTGCTAACCACTTCCAAGCAGTTCCCAGGACGTTCAGGGCTCGTTTCTGCCGTCTAGGTTTCAGACCCTTAAGTATGTCTTTTATTTCCTCGATGTCGTGTTTAAAAAATAAGTAACTACTGTCTCTCGTGGTCACGTATTTCTGTACTGCGACCTCCACGTCCTTTATTGCGTCACTGTATTGGTTCAGGTCGATTATATGTATCAATTTAAAGTTTCCAATTTGAAGTCGAGCAATGCCATTCTGAATTGCTATTATTTGAGAATTACTGTAGTCCAAGATTTGGGTTTCTGTTGAAATACTTGTCCAGCAGGTCGATAGCGTCAGTAAAAAGGTAATTTGTAGCATGACTTCGGCGGATGCGAGTGTGTTTTTTATTTTATCAAATGCTTCAATGGCTTCAGGGTTAAGTGTAATCAGAATTTTTGCAGATAGGTTTTTGGACATTCGTCCCTCTTCCCCTCTCAACAGGGCAGTGAGCGGTTTTTTTCCTAATTTAACTAAATTTAATTTATATTATTTGTGGTAATTAAATGCAGGGTTTCTGCAAGAAAAAGTTTCCTAGTATCTAAATTTTTTTTCTTAAACTTGGTCAAAAAAAAAATTTCTTTAAGTAAAGAATTTTCACTTGAAACGAAAAAGCGATTAATGCCTTTTCTAATTTAATTATTTGTTGCCAATTAAATTGAATTAACGTCAGCTAGATATTCGATACGTGGATCACTTCCTTAAATTTGAAGTTTTAATTCTTCACAAAATCAATATTCAAATTTTAATTAAGATTTTCCATACTTTTTATTTTCTAGAAAGGTTTCTCAGAATTGAATTATTTTAATTATTAATTTTACTTTTTGGCTCTTAGATTCACGTAAATTCTTCACAATATTTAAATTTTTATTAAGATTTTGTACTTTTTATTTTTTAGAAAAGTTTCTCGAAATTAATTTGTTTTAATTACTTACTTACTTTTGATGGCACAACAGCCCATGGAGGGCCTAGGCCGAGCTTTTTCGCATCCACTCATGTTGTGCGTGTTTTATTTGTACATGAATGGAAGGGACCTACAGTTTAAAGCCGAATCCGAACGGCGAAGGAAAAGCTTTTCATAGCAATTTTTACTCTTGTAGGTTTGCCATTGCCTGACAAGAGGTGGTGCCGTGTAGAAAAATTATTTTTTCTACTTTTTTTTTTTGATTTTGCCTGTGCCGAGATTCGAACCCCGAACACTCTGCGTAGCAGTCCAACGCACTACCACTACGCCACAGCGACCACTTTGTTTTAATTATTGGTTTTAATTCTTAGCTCTTAAATTCACACAAATCCTCCACAATATTTTAATTTTAGTTAATATTTTCTCTTTTTTTCATGAATTTCAATTTTACAAAATTAAAGTTTGCCTTAATAAATACCTTAATACTTATACGCAGCACCGGACTGGAGCAGTTCTCCCTTTTGCGACTGCTACTTAGGCTGCCTCCTCAGATCAGTAAATGCTGTATCCTGCGAACTGGTACTACAGGATTAACGGCTGCAATTTTTTGCGCGTACACTTCTTAAGTGATTTGATGTGTGTCTTAAAAGTTTTTCTCTACACAACTCACGTTTGCGGGCGATTTACGTGTTTAGTTTCGTTCACACTTTTTAAGTTTCACACAGCGCGTTGTTGCGGCCCTTTTTTACGTTGGGCGCCAGTTGAAATAAAATGCGTTCACATTTTATTTCAACTATTTTTATTTTTGGGAACAGAAACTCCGTTCACCGTGAGTGGTACTTTACGACTAACTTTTCAATACCTGTAGCTTAAAGCTATAACCCTTTTCTTTCGCCTAATTTCGCTGATGCTGCATTTCACACGGGAACGTCACAGTAGTGCACTTGAGCAAGCGGATAAGCGGTAGACGTAGCGTCAGCATTTGTCATGTTGCGCGTGTAGATTCGGGTGTCAATAACTGCAGTGTTAACTTATATAAGGAAATTTATATTTTAGCTGCATCTCGTTTAGCTGCACATTCGCTTTAGGAGCATCCTATTTTTGGTCCCTTAAATACAATTTTTATAGTACATGCTTCATTTAATAACCTTTGTTTAAAATTAAAATTTCCAGATTTTCAAAATTTTTTCGATCTATCAGTCTCTTATCAACCACACTGTATCTACAACGGAAAAATAGTATCTGAGTTGTGGCTCGGTTTTTCTGGAGTATTTTTAGCCGCTAATTTAAAGTCTCGTCAGGTTTCGAGTATATCGTAAATTTTCTTTTTTTATTATGCAATTTGAGGAACTTTGGAAGAAACACACACAAACATTTAAATCTTTCGTTAATATCATGTATCTTTGATTTTGAAGAAACAAAATATATATAAACTAACGAGTGTCCTTCAAGACACTCGAAAAAATTAAAGTTGCGAGCCTGCCACTGGCTCGTTTAGTCTATCTCCACACTGTAAATAAGAGATTCTTGTTTATATTAAGTTATATTTTTATTACCTATCGTTGGCAGTTCCAAAGTTGAAGTGCTTCTTAACTAAAATTTAACTTAACTCTTAAGCTTAATTCTATATAAAGGAAACTGCTGTGTTAGCAGTTCCCACGACAGCAGCGATAGTTGCGCTGACGTGCCTATGGTAGCGGATGCGCGTGTGGATCATGTTGCACTTCGCAGACGCGTTGTCAGCAGATTATGACAGATGAATGTGTGAATAGCTAAGGTGGCTGTATTAACTGCCCCCCTTTAAATATCTGCGTCCCGCAGATTTGTTTGTGGATTCGATGGACTCCTGTGAGTATCGTACATGTAGGCGGCAACTAGCTTTGGAGCGTCAGGCCGAGGTACCTCAGGGAGGTTGATACTTGGTGTTATCTTTCTCCAAATTGAAAAGCAAACCACGGCTAATATCAAGAGAAAAAAATGCGTCCACCGCCAAGGAGAAATGGAAATTTTGGCCGAATCTTTGGAGGCGCTCAATATTATTAGTGTTTAGCTCATGAATGTATTCAAGGTTTGGTTTAACTCCCTGATTCGTTACATTGATTAGGGCCGACGGTAATGCTTGTGAACTCTTTAAGGCTCTGCTAGTGAAGGTTTGATTCTTCACCCATATAATTTCATTGTTGAGTTGGATAATGAACGTGCCGTTGAGGGTTCTTGTGTGAGTAGCGTCACGAACGATCCCTTGGAAATTTGTCAGAAAGAGCATGTTGTCATCGATTAGTTCTATGATTTCCTTGGATTTGTGTTCAAAGTGACACCTGGCGTCCCCTCCTTTTATTAGGCGTGCTGCACATCCTTCTTCGGGCTAACTTTTTCAGTTACCTTCTTCACATATCGTAGAGTTATTAATTGAAGGACATTAATTTATTATGCCATACGTTTCATCTTTACTGACTTGGTATAAAGCTCTATTTTATTTGTCATTTTGGGGAAATAATAGCGCTCTAAGATTTGCGTCTTGTTTTCTAAAGGGTTCCTATGAGCTCTTTTCTCCCTCAATTATTCTGCAAATCCTCTCTTCGTTAACAACATACTCGACTAACCTCTGTGTTATTCGTATCTTTTAATACCGTACACCTCTTGAAGCAGTTGAAGGCTGTCTTCGGGTATCCTGATTCCATTTATCACATTCGGCCTCAAATGGTCCTTTAGGACTCTTGTCATTGTTTCTCGATCAATTCTGTCTAAGGTAACATAATGACGAGTGTAGCCGTTATGTGGGTTTTCTACGCAAAAAAGCTCTTTACCCTCCATAATCACAAATTGGTTCCTGAAAACGTTTAAAGCTGCTTCCACATGAATAATTAAGTCAGACGCATCTTACTCGGCACTGTGCATTGTTTCACCTTCACTCCCAGCTTCGGTAGGAGGAGTATTCTCGTTCTCCATTGCCATCAGATGAAGTCCTATTTGGTATGTAGGTTGGCACTTCATTCTTAACAAGGCTACTGCCACAAAATTGGATTTACCTGGTGTGTAATATATATATTTTAATGTTTTAGCACCATACATGTAAGAACGCAGTTTGTCCAGCGCCCACACGATAGCCACCATATCTTTTTCGTTGGTAACGTAATTCTCTTCAGTTTTACTCAAGGAACGAGATATGTATGCCCTGGTATTCTCCTTGCGACAGGACAGCGCCTATAGCGTCATTAGAGGCATCAGTGGTCAGGTTGAAAGATATTTCGAAGTCGGGAAAGGCAAGGATGTCTGAGGAAACAAGAAGCTCCTTAACCTTAACGAACGCCTCCAGAGCAGCGGCGTCAATTTTAATCTTAACCTTCTTGGAGTGGTTGGCTTTTACCTGAGCATTTTCTCAGGTGTTTGTGCTGGATCCTAGATATACGAAATCCTTGACGACTTCAAAAGTATAGTTGTCATCAGTGACATTTTGTCCTAGACGCCGTGACTCTATGTTTCTTGACACAAGGTATTTCGTTTTGTACTCGTTCACCACTAGACCCACTCGAAGAGACTCCCTTTCCAGGTTGGAGAATGCTGTAATGACTGCACGAGCGTTTTTACCAATGATGTCAATATCATCAGCGTATGCTAGCAGCATGACACTCTTGTAAAAGATAGTGCCAGAGATGTCGATATTCGCAGCTCGAATTATTTTCTCCAGCATTAGGTTAAAGAAGTCGCACGATAGGGAGTCACCTTGTCTGAAACCTCTTTTGGTATCAAATGGTGCGGAGAGGTCTGTCCCAATTTTCACTGCGCTGGTGGTGTTGGTCAGTGTCATTTTGCGAAGATGAATGAGCTTTGCAGGGATACCAGGATACCAAAATCAGACATTGCGGCGTACAAGTGATCCCTAATCGTGCTGTCGAAGGCGGCTTTATAATCGACAAATAGATGATGGGTGTCGATCTGTTTTTCTCGGGTCTTTTCAAGGATTTGGCGTAGTGTGAATATCTGGTCGATGGTGGATTTACCTGGCCTGAAGCCACACTGATAAGGTCCAATCAGTTTATTGACGATGGGCTTTAGTCTTTCGCACAGTACGCTCGATAGAACCTTATATGCAATATTAAGAAGGCTTATCCCACGGTAGTTGGCGCAGATCGTGGAATCACCTTTCTTATGGATTGGGCAGAGTACGCTGAGGTTCCAATAATCCATAATCGCACTTGGCATGTTTTCATCTGACCATATTCTGCATAGAAGCTCATGCATGCGTTTTTTGAGCTATTCGCCTCCGGTCTTAAACAACTTAGCAGGCAGGCCATCTGCACCTGCAGCCTTATTGTTTTTCAGCCGAGCAATAACTGTTAAGACCTCCTCATAGTCAGGCGGCGGTACTTCAACGCCGTCAGTGATTGGGGTTTCCGGAGTGGATTCCGCAGTGGCGGGATTAATGCCGTCATCGCCATTAAGCAGCTGCGAAAAGTGCTCCCTCCATAATCTCATTATGCCCTGGATATCCGTCACCAGATTTCCGTCTTCATCCTTGCAGGAAGAGGCCCCGGTCTTCAAACCAAGAGTCAGGCGTCTTATTCTTTCAAATAATTTTCGGACCTCGTTCCTGTCCCGCAACATTTCGATATCATTGAACTCGCGTCTTTCTTCATCTCTTTTCTTGCACCTGAAAAGACGTTTCTCCTCCCTCCTCAACTTTCTGTATCGCTCTGTTGTTTATGTTGGAATCTGGTGCTACTAACTGTCATGTTTCGTGCTGCGGCGAAGTCGATCAGTCTCATACCGTTATCGGTGGCTTCATCGTGGAGACTGAATTTTCCGATCGTCGGACCAAAGAGACTCTCCTTGCCCACCTTGGCATTAAAGTCGCCTAACACTATTTTAACATCGTGGCGGGGGCAATGCTCATAAGTTTTGTCGAGGAGCTCGTAGAAGTCATCTTTGGTCGTTTCATCCTTCTCATCCGTCGGGGTATGGACACAAATTAGGCTGATGTTGAAGAATTTTGCCTTGATGCGGATAGTGGCTAGGCGCTCGCTCACGGCCGTGAACCTCGAGACTAGATGACGCAGTCTCTTCCCAACCACAAATCCAACACCAAATTCGTGTCTCGACGCATGACAGCTGTAGTAGATATTACAGGATGCTCGTTTGGAGCACCCCTGTCCCGTCCATCGCATTTCCTGTATAGCGGTGATGTCAGCTCTATATTGTTGGAGGACATCCACCGGCTGGATAGAGGCACCTTCCCTGTAGAGTGTTCGGACATTCCAGGTGCATATCCGTAAATCGTTGCCCTTTGGGCGTTTGCGGATGTCGTCAACATTAGAGGGGTTCTTTATCCGAGGCTTATTTTGAAGATTCATTGGTGGGTATTTTAACGTGGTGGGTTCCAAGCCCGACGCACAACCATTCATTCAAGGCCATGGAGAAGCCCGCCGCACACATTAGTTAACTCACTGACGGTTGTCAGATCGCTATCCAGGGGACGCCACGAGGAGGCTGTGTGTCGACTTGAAACGTAGAAGCGCGAGGATCGACCATGGACGCACCTGCGACTGTCACGAACTTTACCTTGTGTCCTACGCCCCAGGCCCCCCCGACTTCAGCGTAATCGCGTATAAATTTACGGTAGTAGTCATCCCCAAGAAGTGTTTTAGTTCTTTCAGCGTTTCAGAGGGTGCTAAATATTTTATTGCAATCACCTTCTTTGCTTTAGGCTTAATGCCATCTGGAGTAATACCGTAACCGAGAATTTCAACACTTATTAACTGGGTTTTTTCGAGATTCACCTTCAAATTGGCTTCAGCCAGTCTTGAAAATATTGTGTCCACATTTTCCAAGTGTTTTTTCCCATTTTTACTAAAAACGATTATGTTATCAATATAGACATAGCCCAGTTTCCCAATGTAGTCCTTCAGCACGTCGTCAATCATTCGTTGAAATATGGCTGGCGCATTCTTGAGTCCGAACGGGAGTTTATAAACTCGTATTTCTCGTTCATCGTGGAGAATGCTTTTTTTGGGATATCAGACTCTTTCATTGCAACCTGGTGGAAGCCGGAGGTGAGATCGATCGTCGTAAAGTATCTAGCGGCTCCTAGACTTGCAAGTGTCGAATTGATGTCAGGAATCGGATATACATCGGATA
The DNA here is from genome assembly GCA_958295655.1 of Palloptera scutellata. Lineage (NCBI taxonomy): Eukaryota > Metazoa > Arthropoda > Insecta > Diptera > Pallopteridae > Palloptera > Palloptera scutellata. The sequence continues at coordinate 10,470,541 of OY282453.1, read as the reverse complement.
CCGTTACGGTGTTGAGGCGCTTAAAATCTATAACCATTCTATATTGCTTCTCATCGGAAGGCTTTGGCTTTTTAGGGACCACCCATATGCGAGAGTTATAAGGACTCTTTGAGGGGCGAATGATACCTTCATCGAGCAATTCCCCAACCTGTCTCTCAACTTCGTCTCTCATACAAGCAGGATATGGATAGCTTTTAGTATAAATTGCTTCGCTGGTAGTGGTTTTGATCCCGGCCCTTATGTTGGTGTCAACAATTTCTTCATTGCTGATTGGTCCGAAGAGAGATTCATATTTCCTGGTGATCCTAAGTAGCTTATCTTGAGCGCTTTTTGAAAGGTCTAACATCGGGTATACTTGTTTTGAAACCTTTTCTAGTAGAGAATTTTAATATTGGGGTTTAGTATTAGCAAATTTAGTTTCCTTTCAATTATCGCTTCTAACTCTTTGAGAGTATCGTCACCGATAATCCCATCGAATGACTCTAGACCCGGCAATTACTTCCTACCTGTTGGAAAAATCTACCTTTGACCTCATTAGATATTAGGATGCGGCCACCAGCAGATTGAACAAGGAATGGTTTAGAGAGTTTAGTACTATTTGTAGAAATTTTTGTTGGCACCGGTGTCCACATTTCCAAACCGTGCCCTTGCTACCAACATACTCTATGTAAGGTACGCTGGATAGGCCCCGTCCATAAAATTTAACTGGTCTTTTCCGTCGTCCTCGGCCAACTCCGCGTAAGTATCCTCACCTTATTCTCTTCCGAACTCGTCGCTTACGGGTTCCATGTTAAACATCCTTTGCTGTTTTGGACGAAAGTTATCCAAGCCAAGCTTCCTCTTGGCAGGGAAGGATTGTTGTTGTCTGTTCCCGTAGCTTCGGTTTTGCATGAAAAGGTCCACTTCCATCTTTTCCACTGGTTTCAGTTCTTCAGGCCTCGGGGGAATGTAGCGTTGGTTATAAAAACTTTTTCGCGGCCTTGGAATGAACCTAATGTTGCCACCACTCGAGGCGAAGTTATTTGCTCTTCTTAGGAATGCAGGAGTGTTGTCTCTCATGAACATGTAATTCCTTGGCACCGTGACCGTATTTCATACGTTAGCGCCGTGTATCGGGTGACTTTTGAAATTCAGATTCTGAATGTCAAGACATGCGGTATACGCCTCTGGTAAGGGCGGAGTTGGCGCTACCCCTAACTTTTCCCCTGATGCTCTTGAGGATGGCCCTATAGATTGGTTTCATCCTGACTATCTTGTAATCATCCAAAATCCCATCTATACAATATATCCAAGAAACGTACTCCGCCGGATCCCCTTCGAATACCTGCAGTCCCGTAACAGCATCGGGGAGGTTCCCTATTTCCCTCAAATCTTCTTCCGTGCAAGGTCCCTTCTCCGCTTTCTTCAACTCGGCCACAGCCCACCAACTGAACCAGTCAGCTCCGTCACAGATTGAGCTAGGGCGCCTATAAGGCAAAGTAAATAAAATGTTTTTGCCTCACCACTTTTTTAGATTGTTGAATGATTTTTTCCTCACTAATGACACTTTTTCTGTGGTTTTTTATATTCACAAAAATATTTTTTGTTTTAAATTTCTTTTTGTTTCACAATGATTTTTTTTCACAATATCTAATTTTTTATATCTTAAAATTTTTAAACTTACAAAATTATCATAGCAATTAAACCCGCAAGGAAAGGAAACATGCATTATTCAATTGATAACCGTCACATCAGTTTAGATTGTGTAGTCTAATTTTTGTTCGATGGATTAGACCCGGAAGTGACGCGCAATCCTTTTTAGTAAGCTGCAATCAGATTGCAGGCCACCAACTCAGGGAGCCCAGGAATAGTTGCCGTATTCCCTTGTGAACGACAAATTGGCAGCTATCGCAGGACACAAAATTTGTTAGCAGTTTCCAAGAACTGGAGCACATATACTTTTACGAAACCTGGCAGGCAGTCGAACCCCGGCACCACATCTGAGATGCGAGTGCCCACTAATTTGCCAAGGATAACGTCTTAATTTGTGACACTTAGCTTAATTCTTTTCGACATATTTTATTATGTGAGGTTTTTTCTTTTTCAATTGATTCAATTTATCATCCACCCATTTTGCCAAATGTTTCATTTCATTATATTTTATATTTTAGGAAACACCTTTAACCTTTTTTATTTCACAGGAGGGTCCTCCTGAAGGTAGGAATCGCTGTTTATTTAGAAATTGAAATTTTTTTTTTTTTTTATTTATTCCCTGGAGCTACTTTGTAGCTGATTTATTACTTTATTTTTTCACTTCAAATCCTTTGTAGGATTTTATTTTTATTTCTGTTTATTGCTGTTGTTCTTATTTATTTCACTTCACTATATTGTTTATTTTAGGACTCCCATACGTAAGTCCTTCTAAAGGAACCCGACTTTTTAACACGGGTCCCTGCTCGGGCGCCAATCCTGAAGGACACTCGAACAAATTTAAGTTGCGAGCCTGCCACTGGCTCGTTTAGTCTATCTCCACACTGTTAATAACAGATTCTTGTTTATATTAAGTTATATTTTTATTACCTATCGTTAGCAGTTCCAAAGTTGAAGCGTTTCTTAACTAAAACTTAACTTAACTCTTAAGCTTAATTCTACCTAAAATAAACTGCTGCGTTAACGGTTCTCATGGCAGCAGCGATAGTTGCGCTGACGTGCCTATCGTAGCGACTGCGCGTGTGGATCATGTTGTACATCGCAGACGCGTTGTCAGCAGATTGTGGCAGGTGAATGTGTGAATAGCTTAGGCGGTTGTGTTAACTTATATATATTGTAAGGGGTGATTTTTTAAGAACTTAATTTTTGAAGATTCAAAAAAACACAGAAATTTTACAAAAGTTAATGAAATTTTTATTTGGATCGATAAGTCAATTCATGCCATTTACAATTTTGGCACACTTTTTCACACATTTCGGCCGGAATTTCAGCAATGACGCGTTCAATGTTGGCGTCAACAGCCAAAGCAGCAATCGTGTTTGACTTGTCCATATAGACAAGAGAGTCCATATAACATAGCCCCACAAAAATACATAGTCTAACGGGGTCAAATCACACGATCTTGGTTCTTGGTGGCCAATTGACTGCACCAAAACGTGAGATTAACTGCTCACCAAATTCGCCTCTCAATTGATGCATGGTTTTGCGTGCAGTGTGGCATGTGGAGGCGAAGAGCTCAAAAAACGCATGCATGAGCTTCTATGCAGAATATGGTCAGATGAAAGCATGCCAAGTGATTGGAATCTCAGCGTACTCTGCCCAATCCATAAGAAGGGTGATTCCACGATCTGCGCCAACTACCGTGGGATCAGCCTTCTTAATATTGCATATAAGGTTCTATCGAGCGTACTGTGCGAAAGACTGAAGCCCATCGTCAACAAACTGATTGGACCTTATCAGTGTGGCTTCAGGCCTGGTAAATCCACCATCGACCAGATATTCACACTACGCCAAATCCTGGAAAAGACCCGAGAAAAACAGATCGACACCCATCATCTATTTGTCGATTATAAAGCCGCCTTCGACAGCACGATTAGGGATCACTTGTACGCCGCAATGTCTGATTTTGGTATCCTGGTATCCCTGCAAAGCTCATTCGTCTTTGCAAAATGACACTGACCAACACCACCAGCGCAGTGAAAATTGGGACAGACCTCTCCGCACCATTTGATACCAAAAGAGGTTTCAGACAAGGTGACTCCCTATCGTGCGACTTCTTTAACCTAATGCTGGAGAAAATAATTCGAGCTGCGAACATCGACATCTCTGGCACTATCTTCTACAAGAGTGTCATGCTGCTAGCATACGCTGATGATATTGACATCATTGGCAAAAACGCTCGAGCAGTCAGTGCAGCATTCTCCAACCTGGAAAGGGAGTCTCGTCGTGTGGGTCTAGTGGTGAACGAGGACAAAACGAAATACCTTGTGTCAACAAACAAAGAGTCACGGCGTCTTGGACAAAATGTCACTGTTGACAACTACACTTTTGAAGTCGTCAAGGATTTCGTTTATCTAGGATCCAGCATAAACACCAACAATAATGTCAGCCTTGAGATCAAGCGGAGACTAACTCTTGCCAACAGGTGTTACTACGGGCTCAGTAGGCAATTGAGAAGTAGAGCCCTCTCTCGACCGACGAAAATAACGCTCTATAAGTCCCTCATCCTTCCCGTCCTAATGTATGGCGCAGAGACGTGGACATTGACCATCAATGATGAGAGACTGTTAGGAGCGTTCGAGAGGAAGATACTCCGTAAGATCTACGGTCCAGTATGCGTGGACGACGTGTATCGAATAAGATGGAACGATGAGCTGTATGAGCTGTACGCCGACACTGACATAGTCAAGCGTATAAAACTCCAGCGGCTTCGCTGGCTGGGTCATGTTGAGCGAATGGAAGAAAGCGCTCCGGCTAGAAAGGTGTTTTATTCGAACCACGGTGGAGGATCACGCAGAAGGGGACGTCCTAATCTCCGTTGGAAAGACCAGGTGCAGGGCAACCTGACTGCACTTGGCCTTATCAACTTGCGTCAGCACGCGCATAGCAGAAGTGACTGGCGAAGCTTTGTGGAGGCGGCCAAGACCGATCATCGGTTGTAGCGCCAGCTAAGTAAGTAAGTAAGTGGCATGTGGAACTATCCTGTTAGAACCACATGTAGGCCGAGTCCAATTCTTGCATTTTCGGTAAAATAAATTTTTTTTAACTTCTAAGTCTATTCATGATAAAATAGCAAACCAAACAGAACATTTTTACTTTGACATATGTCAAGAATCACGTGAACTGACAGAAATAAAAACATCGAAAATCAAGTAACAAAAAAATCACCCTTTATAAAGAATTATGCAATTTTAGAAGTTATAAAAGTATGATAAATATTGTTGGAGTGTTATTCGTTATACTAACGAAGATGGTAAGTAAATCGAAAAACAAAATAAAAAACATACATATTTCAATGAAATAAATATTAGCCGTATTCACGATCTGTAGTTTTTGGTCTTGTATCATGTATTCTTCGTTTTTGTGGTAAATTTTGAAAGTTTACAAAAACAAATACATGCAATTGAAAGTACAACCAATTTACCAAATTTATAATCGCAACACCCTATTGTAACATTGCGTAGTGTTCTGTAAAATATATCACTGAGTTCGCAGAGCTGATTCTCAACATTTTCGACAATGAAACTGTTCATTTTGAATTTTTTGTTTATTCCCGGCATTGTTTACTTACACGTATTAATGAAAATTCTTCAAATTGAAAGTGTTGCGGAATTTTTATCTGAACCAAAAATTTTCATCTCTAACAAAAGGTAAACAAGATCAGCTGTTTTTGCAAATACTAACTATTTACAACGAGGTCGTTCACGATCTGATGTAAAATTTTATATATTTTACCAAAAATTTTTATTGTACTACAAAAACTATATTTTTTAAAAATTTGTTTTTCATCTCTAAAATTGCAAAAAAAACAAAAGAAAAAAGTTCCTCCTTTAATTTCTAAAAATGAAGATCTACCAATATGCACCAAAAATGTAAATTTTATTGTAGTTGTTTCTGTAATAGTAACGTAATGCTTTGTAATAGATGCTTTGCATCTATGATAGAAACGTAATAGAAACTCCAAAACATGCATTTCGGACGCAACGCTTTTCTCGTATATGCGGCATTAGGCGTTATGTATGCTACATAACACGCGTGTTGCGCGCGCTTCTTCTTTGAAAATCAGCTGCTACTAATTTTTTAAATCTTAAGATCGCTTATTTAATTTTTTGTGCATCGGAAGCATATCAAGAGATATATGGCTTTGTGTTTTTTCATCTCCTCTATAAATTTATCTTCCATTACTTTTTTCTCTTCTGGATTATTTGCAGCCAATTTATTAGTGATGTAAGGTTCGACGACAAATAATCGGCAGTACAATTTTCACTTCAGCGAAAACAAAGTTTAATCTGCCAGAGTATTAGATTAATTTTTTAGTTGTTATTTATCATTCCCGGTCAAATAATTATATTGAAAATATATCTTTGTTATATTCAGCTGTTTCTACATCAAATAAATGTATTAAATCTTTTCGAAATAAATAATCTGTTATCGATTATGCCATTGTCCTACAAATTATAACATCTCTCACAATTTCTCAGCTGTTTCGCAACACGAAAAAAAAGTTGAAAGTAGTTCAGCTTTTAGCACTTTTTGCGCATTTTGGCGGAGTTTGTTCCATACAACGTTGCGTCTGAAAAGTGTGTTATGGAGTTTGACCTTAACGTTTATGCTTTGTAAGTGCAGTTCGTTGTAAGACACCGAAGATAGAAGCTGGAGAATAAGTCGAAAACAAATTGACTGCTGACTTGTTTACTTAATTTATTAATTATTTTCGTCTTGCTACATCTTTCTGTTTGAAACTGTTTAGAAAAATAAAGAGTTATAAGTTCCGACGAAAACTTTGTTTTGAAAACACAGTATTGGCGAAAATCACTTAGACAGTGCCCACCATTTTCGAAGGAAAAAAAAACTAAATCGTTTGCACATTCCGATTTTTGGACATAATGAAAAATAATATAAAGAAAGTGAATTTTCCAGCTAATGCCACGTTGGCAGATTTGCAGAAAATTGTTGCGGAAAAACGGCAAACAAGGTGATATGTCAACAAGAAGGGAAATTAACTTGATAACTCCGAAAGCAACAAAAATGGGGAAAGTATCGAAGGCTTTGAAAACAGTTCCGTTATTTTTACAAAATGCCATTCTGATGCTCATGAAAATTACAACAAAATGCCTATCCAAAATGACTCCGTGACACATTCACACACTACGATGAACAAGTTGAATTGGACCGCTTCGTATTCCAAAATCTAAAACCGAAACTCAGTTAGTTAAAATGCGTGCACAGGAGGAATTATTGGATGTAAAATTACGTGTGAATGCAATTTTGGCACCGATAACGTAGCAGTTGTTAAAACCAAATTACAAGGATATCAAATATTTGGTTCTGTTGTTCAGTGGTTCAGATGACTATGATTCTCACAAATTGCTTAGTGATTTCTTGCGTACCTGCGATCAAACCACCCGATTGAAATTATTCCGCCAATCTATGAAAAGTCCGAAGAAATTTGTTGGCATTTGTTCCCTTCAGCAAAAACCACAGTGATGGGTTACATTCCTAAAATGGAAGAAATTGCATAAAGAGCAAAGATTGTAGAACAAACGGTGCAATTTATTATCGCTGGTTTTCAGGACACCAGAAGAGGATGTCCTAATCTCCGGTGAATTTCCAAAATGATCGTATAGCAAAAGAGCTACCAAATTACTATAACGCAGACGGCAACTCTGTAAATTACCGAGAAATATATCTAAAACTACAAGCAGAGAAACACAATAACGAAACAAATCAATATACTTACATACATAGATAGAATCACAGTAAACAATGGCAAATGCTAACCAATCGCAATACCAGATCCCAGTAACCGACCGATAAAAGAATATCACGGTAACAAGGGCTATGACTTCTCATAATTTATAAACACATCACTACAGAACTGCATCTTCCGAAAAAATATATTTACAGATTCATGACCAGCAGCCAAAAACCCACATTTTGTTGTGCAGTGTTTTAAACCTTTTGAAAATAGTCCGGTAGAGCTTGAAGATACAACTACAGATGCCAATTGTGTAACGACAAAAGATGCTATTGTTCGCCGGTTCGAAGCCTTGGATACATTACATAGTTATTGCACCGAAAATATCATAAAAATATAGATTTTTTCTTTGTTAAAAATATTAATTGGCATGTGTAATTATATCTTATATTTTTATACGCCTCACATGCGTGCCAATGTGAATTCGGATAGTTGCCTCAAAAATTGAGCTAACTAAATTCGGTTAAGTGCACTTTTTGTTTAAGTGCACTTTTTGCATAAGTGCATAAAATTTTCTGGACAATAATTGGATACAGCTAAGCGAATTACACTGCAGTACATTGGTTTGCTATATTATAACGGATGGCCGCTATACATCTCAGTTTGCAAGGAGATACTCGGGCTCAAGTTCGGGCTCTTTCGTCTTAGTGGTCAGTGAGGCAGCACGTCATTCGTATTGGATAAATGAAGACAAAGGAATTTACATTATTTTTTATTTGTAATCTCAAACTTAAAATCTATTAAAATCTTTAATTACAACAGTAATTAAATGAATTAACACAAATAATTTCTTAAGAGAACGTGCAAATCAGCACATAAATAACGCCTTGGCATCCCACACAATATATCCTTTTTCATATATGTTTGTTCTTCAATTATTTGCAATAGTATGCAGTAAAGCAACTAGTTGTGCGTATTATATTTGTACATGAATGCTGGTCCCAAAAAACTATATCAAATAAATACACATAAAATTTAATATTTAAAAAACGTATTCATACATGAACAAACTCGATTTTACATATAATGAAGATTGGTTAGTGAACAACACCAATATCGTTTTCCGCGGGAGAGTCAATTAATTCTATCACTTTGGTTAAAGTTCACACTGCAAACAGCGTTGCCATCGCTAAAAAAGAAAATTACGTCACGTGACATAATTTTTTCTCCCAAAATTCGATAGAAGAGAAGCGCCTTCCACGCAATTTGTGGAAAGTGTTTGTGAAACTGGATCTTTATTGGATAAAACAACACGTTCTCGTAACAATACAGTAACTGCGCACAACTGAAAAAATTGCTGCTGTTGCTCAGAGGAAGAAAGATACGTTACAGTGAATGGTGTGCGCTCACACACAATGATAACTGATTATATGGACTTAGATTACATTTGGTTCCAACAGGATGGCGCAATGTGTCACACAAGCCGTGCAACAATCGATCTTTTGCGTGGGAAGTTTGAAAATCGTATTATTAGCTGTTTTGGTGGTGTTCATTGGCCACCACGCAGGTGCGATTTGACTCCGTTGGACTATTATTAAAGATAAGTGTTACACTAACCAACATCGATTGAGGCGAAATTGGTGCAGCCATCGGTCAAGTACAGCTCCATACAGTCGAAAATGTACTTTACAATTTGGTTCATCGTATGGGCTACTTCAAGGCCAGTCGAGGAAGTCATTTGAATGAAATAATGTTCCACAATTAACAGGAAGGATCGCACTTTCAAATAACAGAAACCGCATTGAAAAAAATTATTCGTGTTATATTTACGCCAATATAAAATTCCAAATTATAAATGGTCCACTCTGTATACATATATGAGTTCGCTGAGTATTTTTATTATTATTTTCATTTATTCATAGTTATTTATGTGGAATCAATAATGCCGAAAGAAGCAAGTAGGTTGAAATCAATGATGGCCCAGTTCGAAGAACATTCCAGAATGACGGGAAAATAGGAAAGGACTTGTATCCCTCATTCATTCATTTAGATTTTTACTTATATACATCCGTAATTTTCAACTAATAAATGATATAAATAATAAAGTAAAAACGGAGAATTTAATTTTATTTCAGAAATTCTAGTACAGTTCACAATTGTTTATAGCACTAGGTACTAATAAGCTAGGCTTATAACTACATATACTTAAATTTGGTTTACCAGCAAGTTGAGTGCCATGCGAGACCAGGTTGGTCACACAGTGCGGTTTTCAAGCCTCATGGTGCCACCTGGTCTCGTAAGAGAATATTTCAGATTTCGCTTTGTGCTGCTGCAATCGATTCATAGATGGCATATGAAAGAGTGTATTCATGATATACTAGATATATTACATCGTTCATACTGCTTGGCCTGTAGGTATGAGACAATTGTGGCACCATATGGCCTGTTGAAAAAGTAAACGTTCTTTTTTTTTCATAAGCCGACATTTTTACTTCTTTCACCGTCGCGCGCTGAATCACTGGCTAATTATTCAATCAAACAGTTTCAAACGAAAATAATCGCGATGTCTTCCAAGCTGTTTAATTCAGGAATGAATTATTTAAAGGAAAGATTGAAAATTAAACACTGAGAATTCGTATTTAATATTTAACAACATTTATTAAAATGAAAAATTGTACAATAAATATATTGAAGAGCCCAACCGACCGGTGTGAAAGTGTTCTAGAGAACAATTTAGAGAAATCAATAGCAAGAAAAGAAATAGAACGAAAATAAAGGATAGAGAAAATAAATAGGAAAGAAAAAGCTCATTAGGGTGGCTTAAACACAAGCAAAGACATGATCGAAACGGCTCAAATTGCATACAAGAGTTTGCGGTGACACGTTGGTCTCATATGGCGCAAAAGCACTTATGGTCAATATCTTGGCCTCGTGAGACCAATGTGTCACCATAAACAAAAAATATACTTTTTTTTATACAAATATATATTTACATATTTATCATTTGCTGGTACATTATTAGATTAATCAAATCAATATAACAAGAAAGAAACGAAATAAAAAGTGCATAATTCTTATGAAATTTATGCAAACCATTTTTGTGTGTGTAAATATAATATTTAGCACATTGAGTTTAATATAATACTGTTTTTGCCTCTTTTTCAATTCAATCTTTCGCAAAATCCTCTTGCTACATCAGCATTGAATCATATAATAAAAATGCTTTCAAATCAGATTCACCATTAATGGATGAAAATCGCAGTCCGTATAGTGATAGCTATCAATATATGAATGATGGTCGTATGTCAATTGCCAACGGGCAATCTCTATCGTCACAACAATTTGCCACCAATAGCAAGAATAATAACAACAATAATAATGGAGGTAATGGTAAAACGGATTTTCGCAGTTACATTAACAAAGCTGACGGACATAATTGGCACAAGTCGAAAATATTCGCCGGTAATACAGGATCGAATCGATCAGCACGTTTACTACTACCCAGCACGATTGCCAGCAGTTATACGATGAATGATTCGTATGAACATAATCGTGGAGGTATATCTGGTATATCGAAAGCTTATTCCGTAATTCCGTCATATTTTCGCGAAAGAAATCGATCACTTTACAAACAGGTAAGAAAACCATTTGAATTCCCAGCATTGTCCATAGTTATTGAAAATTATAAATCCGGGGCAAAATTATAAATTTGACTATACCCGTCATTCAGAACTGGCGTTAAACTATAGGTCCAACCATGTGGTATCACAATCGGCCGTTCTGTCGTAAGTGTGTCCCTGGACAGCCTTTTAATACCAAATCAGACCCGTTATTGATTAAACTAAAAAAGTCATTGTGAAATACTGTTAACACAGTTTCGTGTTAACTTTGCCGTCTCTTAAGATGTCATATTTGTTTTTATGCTCTAAGAAATGGTTGAAAAAGTATAGTGCACTGCAAAGAACCCATTTGTATTTAAAAACACAATTCTTGTTCCGGCAGCTTTGGTGTCCGGCACTGGAAAACTACTTTGATGACATATTCCTTTTCTTTGTTTTGGTGCCATAAATGTATAGTGCATTCTGTGTTACGCTAGTAAAAAAATAATATGTTTAGCCGCACAACAAAACTTCAACTCTCGTATTCAAACTTTACACTTCCTTTAATCTCAAGCTGACACACACCACTATGTTCTAATACAGGGTTATCCAGTTTGCAGTTTCATGACCGCAGTGTTGGCAGTATTATATATGTTTTTTTCGTTTGACACAACGCTCCCCAGGTATGTAAAGAGTTTCACCCACTCATTATCTAGCATACCTGTCATTGCAATTGTCATTTTGTTAGTCTATTGTCCAACATTTACGAAAATGGATCGTTTAGCCATTGAACAACATTCCAATTGTTATTTGCGTTGCCACTTTTCGCCATTAAGGGGGAGATTATGGCATTCACGGCTCCTTGCAGCATATTTTGCACCTAGATTTACACCTACTGACCTGGAAGATTTGTGGTTCCAACAAGACGGCGTCACAAGCTACGCAACACAATAAATTTTGGCTTTATTGTGCCAGAAGTTTCCAAAACGCGTAAAAACGCGCCGATATCATGTGAATTAACGCTATAGGACTTTTTTTTGTGATGCTATGCCTTGTTTATATAGATAATCTTAAAATATTAGAGCACATTCGTGAAGTTATGGCATTAGTGTTTCATACATAAAGCCAAGGTCCAAACTTCATAATAAAAGAAAATTATCATAAATTAAATTTTATTTGTCTTTTATTTACTTTTTCTTTTGAAACCATAAAATGTACATGCATATCACGTCCTATCAACAATGAATTAGCGAAAATTGATATAGAGACAAATGATCACAACTGATCCGATTTAGCTTTACAAATTTTGACACAAACACAATGCTTGTTTGACACAATGCTCCAAAGGTATGTAAAGAGTTGCACACACTCATTATCTTCATGTCCGAGTTTGAGGTTAGGAGATGTAATGGTACAATACCCGCTGTTCATAAACTTGGCTCTCTTAATGCTGATTTCTAAATCGGTTTTTCTTGCATTCTTAGATATTTATTAGACAAGCTATAGTGCACTGCGACCATAGTTGATTTTTGTGCAGTCAGATACGGATAGGAGAAGCGTTAAGTGAATAAGTGTAGGGCAACGAGGTCATATATGTACTTATATACACTGGTCGGACCTATAGTTTAACGCCGGTTTCAAACGAAGGAGTCGAAATTTATTATCACTTGGCGGTTTTGCCATTGCCTAAGAGGTGTACTTTCGCACTTTTTTTTACAATTCCCAATAACTACAGATGGTACATGAGTAAATACCGGTAAATTGAGTCAAAATGCTGAAGAGAAGCTTCCAAATTAACCTGTGGAGAGTAAAAATACAAGTAAAACATACTCCATATACATATATAACACTTATATATAATGGATGCTCTAATGCGTACAGTACCAACAAAAACTACTAATACTCAATACATATGTACTTAATATACATGCATTCTTCATGTATCTGCGTATATGGTATCTACCCAAGTAAAGCATTATTAATTCTTTTAATTTGTATAAGGGCATACTCAGTGTTGCCGCTTTGGTAGAGTCTCACCAAACTTAGTAGATTTTGTTTTTATGAAAAACTAATAAAGAATGATAGAATTGTCTCCGATCTGGCAGATTTGCATTTAAATTCGTTTCTACATAAAGATAAAAAGTCTGACAAGACTGCATGATAGCTGTAAGTGGTTAAATGTGGCGCAACAACAATATTTAATTAAAATGTTTATGTTGTAACATGAAATTCCCATCATCGCCACTGACGGCGCTAAAGTAATAGTTAATTTTTACTTTTAAAGTATTTCAAAGGTTCTGTAGTGTTCTTGACATATTACAAACAATGTGGCTTTTTCTAGGCTGTTATAAACTGGATACTTGACCGGAGATTGCTGGAATTGGTACGACTGATTTAGCGAACTCAACGAATACCGAAACAAAAACATTTTTTTAGTTCTTTCTCATATTTTAATTGCAATTAATATCTTAAACAAAGAGTTCCAACCCACTGCCATGTTAAAAAATATTTCTAAAAACAATTTGATTAAAATAAAATCAATCGCGCGATACAATTAATTGTACCCTTGTAACTTGCGTTGTTGCAGCAAGCCAAATCGAGATTTAAGTTTGATAACGATTAAGTGATGATCACTGTATAAGTTGAAAATAAAACGTTGCTTTGGACATTAACATCATCTAGAGTTTGAGTTCAAGCTAAAATATCCACTAACTAAATTTCATATTGGCAACAAACACGACTTCTTCCTGCTTCTAAAGTTATCAGACATGCAAGACCGTAAACATATTTATGTTGATGATAAGTAATTACTTATAGTAGCTTACTTATCAAAAATACAAAATACAAAGATTTTAAATTGTTGTCAATAATTATTCGCATTAGGTACTACTTCCATTCTTTAACCAAAAAAATTAAGTTTTTTTGTTTACATTGTATAAAATCATCTAAGAATACAGACAACAGTAAGTTCTCCTCGAGATGGAATAAAAAAAAATGTAACTATTATTTCAACCTAGTACTTATTTTGTTTAATATACAAACTTGAAATCGGCTTTATTTTAAAGATAATTTTTGACATTAATGTTTGCCATACATCCAGAAAGTCACCGTTTGGCTAGCTTTATGGGCCGGTGTAATCATTTGCTCATGTTCTTCTTTCTTCTTTTAATGATACAACAGGAGGGCCTAGGCCGAGATTTTCGAATCCATGTTGTGCGTGTTATATTTGTATGGAAGGGGCCTACATTATTATGCCGCATCCGAACGGTGAAGTAATAGCCAAATGTTACTCTTGTAGGTTTGCCATTGCGTGCCAGGAGGTGGTGCCTTCTAGAAAAATTGTTTTCAAATTTTTTTTTTATTTTGCCTCTGCCGAAATTTTAACCCCGGACACTCTGTGTAGCAGGCCAACGCACTACCAACTACGCCACGGCGATCACTTGGTTCATATGTTTTCAAAAATGATAATGATGGTCAGAACGTTATAGTCAACGGTGAGCGGTACAGAGACATGATTACTAACTTTTTCGTGCCTCAATTGGAAGGCATTAAATTTGAGGATATGTGGTTGCAGCAGGACGGCGCCAACTGTCACACATCGCGCGATACAATTAATTTACTGAAAGAAACATTTGGCGAACGATTAATTTCACGAAATGGACCTGTTATATATCTAACCACCTCGTTCGTGCGATTAACCGCCATTTATTTGCGGATATATAAAGTCACATAACAATATTTTTCTGTGTTTCTGCCTCTAAAAAGAAAATCCGATTCCACCATTTATTTCAAACCTTTATTTTTTTCGTTTTCTGCAAAATGGTGTTTTTGGAGATACGTGGTTGAAGAATAGAGGTAGTGATATCCGTTTTACTACTATAGTGGTGTTACAAAACAAACAAATAAAATAAATAAAATGCAAATAAAAATTTTAAAATACGTACATACTAACATGAAACGGGAATTTTGGTAAATTTTTCAAGTTTGTTTGGTTGAAAAACTTTTTTCTGTTATGGCAACACTAGCTGTACTTCCAGGAAGTGCATGGACTTCACACGCGAGGTGGTAATTTTTTGTATTTTTTTATTTATATAACGTATTTTTTGGACTAAATTTTAAATTTTCTATGTATCTTTCCTGCAAAAACGTAATGTAGTTTTACTACAAAAATTACACTTTTATCGAGCTTGTTCTCCAAATTTATTCCTCTCTGTTTCATGAAGGTTAAGTATACACACTGATATCCAAGATACTGATCAGTACAAGAGTAAAAATTGCTTATGAAAAGCTTATCACATCGCCGTTCGAATTCGGCATAAAACTGTACATCTTACTTTACTTTACTTTTGATGGCACAACAGCCCATGGAGGGCCTAGGCCGAGCTTTTCGCATCCATTCATGTTGTGCGTGTTATATTTGTACATGAATGGAAGGGACCTACAATTTAATGCCGAATCCGAACGGCGAAGTGAAAAGCTTTTCATAGCTATTTTTACTCTTGTAGGTTTGCCATTGCCTGCCAAGAGGTGGTGCCGTGTAGAAAAATTATTTTTTTTTTTACTTTTTTTGATGTTGCCTGTGCCGATATTCGAACGCCGGACGCATAACCAATACGCTACAGCTACCACTGTACGTCCCTTCCATTAATTTACAATAACACGCATAACTTGAGTGAATGCGAAAAGCTCGACCTAGGCCATGGGCTGTTGTGCCATTAAAAGAAAAATAAGAAATATATAATTGAAATGAATCTTAAGATTTAGTTTTATATCTATTTTTACTTCCTTATACACTGATCGCTGATCAGTTTCTCAATCCTAGTTCGTTTTATTTGTTTGTTCAGTAATGTTATGATAAACAAACATATTTATAAAAATTAAGGGATGAGCAGCAAACGTGAGGTTTTTACAAGTGTCCGGGGTTCTAACCTCGGCACAGGCAACATTAAAAAGTAGAAGAAACAATTTTTCAAAACGGCACCACCTTTTGACAGGCAATGGCAAACCTAAATTTCCTATGAAAAGCTTTTCACTTCGTCATTCGGATTCGGCATAAAACTGTAGGTTCCATCCATTCATGTACAAATATAACACGCACAACATAGGTAAATGCGAGAACGATGGACCACCCTTTGGTGGGCATATGCTATGACAAACAAACTGACGTAACTCGTGCAAACAAATTCGATGTACAAATATTTTTTGTTGCGTTAAAAAATTATATTCCTCCTATACACTATGTGTTCGCGATTGTTATTCTGCAGTCCATTTCTTCATTTACTATCAATAGCCGTGCATAGCTGATTTTCGATTCTGGCGTTGCTTCGTACAGTAGTACTTGAAAGTAGGTCGCGGGTGTGCAAGATTCTACTTAAATGTTTTCGAGTCAATGATCCATTTAGTTGTCTGACCATTTGTCTGCTTGATTCGTACTTAAACATCTCGCTACTTGAAATTCATAAACAGTTGTTCTATGTTTAGCTTGATTGAAGCAGCAAGGGGCATGTGATCTCAGAAAATTTCGAACTTAACAAGCAAGACAAAGCCTCACTATTTACCTTGAATAAGTCCATAATAATCACTTTTCATTCCTTCTTTAATCACAGTTCATTAAAATACGTACAATTCATTGTTCAGTAAATTTTTTATTACAAAAAGATTTTTTAGGCACTAATAGAATTGGACTGTTTTAGGGTAATACTGAGGGTTCGACTATGTCATCTGTAATTAGTTTATCAACCTGTTTGTAGATTTCATCTCTATGGCTATGAGGAAGCCGATAATTTTTTATATAAGTGCCTTATTATGCAGACGGTCACTTCATAGGCACGAGTTGTGGTTGCTTCAATGTAAAATGCAAAATTGAGAGAGAGAGAGAGAGATAGCGAGAAAGAAAATTTGACCACCACGGTCACTAAATGATTTGGTTTTCGTCATGAAATCACGCGATAAAAACAGGGTTAGGTTGTGAAATTATTTGCAATAATTTACTTTCCGGAGAAAAATAGCACACTTTTGGTGAAAATGCATTTTCTTCTTCTTTTAATGGCAAAACATGGAGGGCCTAGGTAGAGCTTTTCGCATTCGAACGGCGAAGTGAAAAGCTTTTCATAGGCAATTTTTACTCTTGTAGATTTGCATTGCCTGCCCAGAGGTGGTGCCGTGTAGAAAAACTGTTTTTCTATTTTTTCGGAAATGACCTAGTAAGGAGCTATACCTTAAGATATGAAAATGTTGTTTGGCAGTTTTGTAGAGAATTGTTCGAAAAACAAAACTGCATCCCCCATTAAAAAAAATAACAACGCAACTTTTCGAGATAATCATGCTTGAACACAAAGTTATACTGTAAAACGTGATGTTACCTTTGAATGCAAGTTTTCAGCATACTTTAAGGTATAGCTCCTTACTGGGTCATTTCCGACCCCCTCCCCCTCCCCACCCATACGATTTTTTTCGTTCTCGACCCAGGGAATCGACTGGCGGCGGATTGTCCTCTTAATACGGGACACCCTGTATTACTGTTATGCTAACTTCGAAGTCCAAATAAAAAGTAGTAAAAAAGTACTACTAGCAAAAGTATACAAAAACGTTCTGGTCACCGCCGTTAAAATGACCGTCTGCATAACATACTTCGGTAACAGAGTTGAAAAAACAAAAAGAGAGCGTAAAAGTGCCATGACCATAACATTGCCCTTTATTTGCTTATCTGTTGTTAGACTTAATTTTTGTTTGTAAAAATTGTTTTCTGATATTTTATCACTTTCTAAAGCAAATGCATCTAGATGTATATGTACACACTTGGGGCAAAGCGTTTTTAAATTGCCTTTAACAAATACAAGGAAAACTTTTGACAGCGTATACAACTTTTCTTTTGTTTTCGTATCAAAGTTATTAACTTTTATTACATCATAGTCTTGGAAATTTTATGTTTGTATATTTATATTTTCAACAAAAACGCTGTTGTTAGTAGTATTCATTACTCTAATGCAAGGGTGTGTGGAACTAACTATGGTGTTTGCTATGTGTCTTCACTGATGTTTTAAACTAATGAATTTTCTGTGTTACTCTAGAGTACAACACTGCGTACTTACTTCAGATATAGCTGGTAAGGCTATTATTATTGTTTTCTGGCAAATCACTAGGTCTACCAAGTGTACAGGTATGAAACCTGTATTTTATTTAGAAAATACACGTTTAGTTAAGAAAAATGGTTATACTTTCAATCTTCAAAGTAATGGCCATTGCTAGCTACACATTTTTCCCATATCTCTGACAATTTGCGAATGCCTCGCCAAAATAATTGTTAGTTTTTTGAGACAAACCAGTAATCGAGCCATTTTTTCACATTTTCGTACAAATCGAATTGCTGCTCAGCAAATGCGTGCCCCATTGATGAAAATAAGTGGTAGTCAGATGGAACCAAGTCTGGTGAATAACCCGCATGGGGGAGGGCTTCCCAGCTGTACGAGTCTACCAAATCCCGAGTCTGTTTTTTTCGATGTGATGGTGCATTGTCATCAAGAAAAGTCCTTTGTGTTGCCTAGCTTGATATTCTGGACGTTCTTGGTGCACAGCACGGTTCAAATCAGCCAATTGTTTTTAGTAACGTTGGCCAGCAACTGTTTCACCTGGTTTAAGAAGGTCAAAGCAGATAACACCTCGCTGATCCCGGAAAACACAGAGCTTTGTCTTCTTTCCGAAGCGATATATGACCGTTTACGTTTGGGATTCTCGAAATAGATCCGTTTTTCATCCCCAGTAACAATTCGATGAAGATACGACTTTCTTTTGTACCTGGCGAGCAACATTTCACAGGTAGTTTTTCGATTTTCTTGCTGTCTTGTAGTCAATTCATGCGGCATCCATCTTCCCACCTTCAAAATAAATCCCGTGGCTTTTAAACGTTGAGAAATGCATTGTTGGGTCACATTTAATTGTTCTGCAAGTTGTTCTTGCCTTTGACCATCATCCTCATTGATTAAAGCTTGCAATTCGGCATCTTCAATTTCGGTGGTCTTCTACGTTCCGGTCTTCTTTTCTCACATCAAAATTGCCACTTTTAAATTTATTGAACCACTCGTTGCACTGTATCTTGTCTAGAGCGTGCTGGCCGTAAGCTTCCACAAGCATTCGATGAGATTCCAAAGCAGATTTCTTCAATTGGAAACAGAAAATCAGTGATGTCCGCATATCGTAATTTGTAGGCACAGAATTCGACATTTTTACGAGCGAAAAAAAAATTTTGTTTTATGAAACTTGATTGTTTATGAACTGAATATTATTGACATAACTAAATGTGGTCGCTGTGGCGTAGTGGTAGTGCGTTGGACTGCTACGCAGAGTGTCCGGGGTTCGAATCTCGGCACAGGCAAAATCAAAAAGAAAAAATATTTTTTCTAGACGGCACCACCTCTTGGCAGGCAATGGCAAACCTACAAGAGTATAAATTGCTATGAAAAGCTTTTCACTTCGCCGTTCGGATTCGGCATTAAACTGTAGGTCCCTTCATGTACAAATATAACACGCACAACATGAGTGGATGCGAAAAGCTCGGCCTAGGCCCTCCATGGGCTGTTGTGCCATTAAAAGTAAAGTAAAGTAAATGCGAAGAAATGGCGGTAATGATTTGGTTTGACGGAGCGTTTAGTTTTACCTAGCGACACAGAGATGTCATTTCATACTTGTACACCTGGTAAGTGTTGTCCAATCTTGGTCGTATCTATAATCAAGTTGACAATTGTATTTTTTTATAAAGTCAAGACCAATGATACGGTTTGCAAGTATTGGGAAATTATTTTCTATGAAATGAAATTCATGTTTGAAGCTCGTCCATCGTTTTGTGAGCTCTTCGCCTTCAGTCTTAAGCAAGTCAGCGGGATTATTGCCATCCCCGCCATTAAACAACCTCGAATAATCTCCACAATCTCATTATGCCCTGTCATCTGTCACCAGATTTCCGTCTTCATTCTTGCAGGAAGAGGCCCCGGTCTTCAAACCATCAGTCAGGCGTCTTATTCGTTCAGACAGTTTTCGGAACTCGTTCCTGTCCCGCAACACTTCGATATCATTGAACTCGCGTCTTTCTTCATCTCTTTTCTTGCGCCTGAAAAGACGTTTCTCCTCTCTCCTCAACACTCTGTATCGCTCGCGTGGCAACTGACTGCAGGGTGACTCTGTAAGCACCGTTTTTCGCTTCAGTAGCATCGCGACACTCTTGGTCGTACCACATATTTCTCCGTCGACGGTGGTAGCCTAGCACCTGTATCATCAAGTTGGGTGTTTTTCGATAGGAAGAGTGAGAGTCGATTGGACTCGCACAGACTTCGGCTGTCTGTTGTAATTGCAGCTTTTCGACATCCAGCTGTGAGACGTCTATGCAGGTGCATTCCTATCCACTTTGCATTGTTCGTTTGAGTGATTTGTATTGCATTTAATTGCACAGGTGGGCAAGTATTGCGTCGTGTTGTGAATGTTAGTTGCACCGACTTTCGTTTGCCATAATTTTCCAGTTTTTAAGCCACAAGGATATTTTATTTAAACATTCTTGGAGTTTGAGTTAGGCAGTGACAGGATCCTCATCAACAAGGCAGCAGTGTCGTCTGCGAAGATTCCAATAACAATTCCATCAGTTATCGGCAAATCATCAGAGAAAAGTAGAAATAACATTGGGCCCATAACACTACGCTGAGGAACACCGGCTTTTATATCATATAGAGATGTGATGTCATTGACCTGTTTTACGAAGAAATGGCGATTTTCAACATACGATTTCAAAACACGGTCAAAAGCTTTTGATATGTATAGAAAATCCGTGGTGCAGTATTTTTTGGATTCGAAAGCTGCGTTTATTTGTTCAAAAAGTCTATGAATTTATTCAATTGTACCGTGACCTTGACGGAAACCGAACTGATGATCAGGAATGAGATGTTTTGGCACAATAATAGGCATTAGCCTTTTGATTAGCAACGATGCTAAGACTTTGGAAGGGATTACTTAGTAGCAGACTTATGGGGCGGTATGAATACTAATAATAATATTTATTGATTTCCACTGTGATCGCATAACAATGCTGGCAAAATTGTATAAAAATCAGTACAAATCAATACAAAACTTGAGAAATCGGTACCTTTTACAAGAATTAGCAAGTCTGGCCGCCCAACTTTTGACGTTTCTATCATAAATAAAATTTGTGGTTTTACTCATTCCCGTACTTCTTTGCATTATTGTCTCTCTCTAGGAAGATTTTTCTTACTCACTCAAATTTGATACTTTTACTAAGTTTAGTCCAAAAGTATAGAACGAGGCACTAATCAGCTTTGAGTAAATCACTACTCAGCACAGCGTATTTCACCACGTAGCAGTGAATCAGAGTTAGAACTTTCAGATTAGTTGCTACTTCGACTTTATAGTCAAAGCTCTCACCACAATTAACTTCAGCTCTAGGGATGGAAATTTGCTCGATAATAATTAACAAATAACGTTATCGTTACCTATGAACAACTGTAGCGACTTAACGATATTTCAACAATTTTCTTAGGTCCATTTTTATCAAAACAAAGCAGTCATTGAATTCAAAAAGTGTTAAATTAGCATAAAAAAAAATTAACATTACTAAATTAGTGCTACAGTCAATATATGAAGAAGAAGGGATAGGGGGTGGAGAAAGGGCATTAGAAAATGAAATTTATACATTTTTTTGGAAATGAGGGATTTTTTTTTAAAAAAATATAGCTTTATATGTGGTCGCCTTGGTGTAGGTGGTAGTGCGTTATCCTGGTCCGGGGTTCAAATCTTGTCACAGGCAAAATCAAAAAGAACAAAAAAAATATTTCCACACAGCTCTTGGTAGGCAATGACAAACCTACAAGAGTAAAAATTACATATGAAAAGCTTTTCACTTCGCTGTTCGGATTCAGCATAAAAACTGTAGGTCCCTTCCATTCCTGTACAAATATAGCACACAAAACATCAGTGGATCCGAAAATCTCGCCCTAGGGCCTCATGTGCTGTTATGCCATTAAAAAAAGAAAAAGAAAATATGATGAACATCCTCTTTTACCCGGAGAAAGTAATTTGGACAATTAATGGAACTGTTAATTGTTCATAAAAATTTGAAATTCTTTAGTTAGCAAAATGTGAGTTAACGTCTTCTTTTCCAAAACGCTTTTTAACATATGATGGAACGGAAATTTCATATTGTCTATGATGAAAAGGTTTTGGTTATGCTAAATTCGTGGTTTGTAATGTTAAAGTTCGACTTTTTGCTATGTACATAGTTTAGTTAGGTGAAAATCCCTTGTTGTTATTTATCGATTATTGTCAAAAACTCCTCGGGCTTATCGACAAGTTGCCGACAATTTAATTTTTTTGAACGATACTCCCAAAAGCATGCTGATTGCTTTTTTACAGTTCTTAACATCAACACAGTTGCTAAATCTTATACATAGTCTATGTTCAAATGGGGAGTGCCACTATTATAATACCAAAATAATTTTTTAAATCAGTTCAGTAGTTCCAGAAATTTTCTCTGCCAAACACTCAAACTTTCCAAATTATTAACAGTAGATATAGATCACTGAGGATAAACATATTGTTAGACGCTAAAACTAATAAAACTAATTCCATACGCTGTAAATGAGCCAATTAATAGTTACATTTCAACATGTAATTGTTTCGCACATATTATACTTATACTTAAATATACTTGAATACCTCTTTAAGTTAAATCTATTTATGTTAATTACTAATTTATATAGCTTAAGGTTTTTGTACAAATAAAAAATACATAATTATATCTGAAGCGTTAGTATTGTTTTTTTCTGAAATTTACAATTTTTAAATAATATCGTTTGTTCTAAATCGTTTTTATTTGTTCTTCTGAATTTTATTTTTAGATTTCTCCATTAGAATATTTCCGACGCGAGCCTAGACAGAACAGCAACAACCTTCATGATTCATCAATAGCTGAGGATAATAAAGAAATAAGTAAAATGGAAAATATTATTAAAAACTTCAATTATGAGAAACTACCAAACAACAAACGCAATAACAAGCCACTACATGAAATATTAACTGGAACTGAGCGGAAGTATATTAAGCCAAATAATAATTTATTCAATGATAGTTACATTAGTGCATATGACGATCGTAATATATTATATAACGACAATGATATTTTGTTTACTGATGTAAGTGATGTTGGTGGCATTGTCAGTGATGGCAACATCGATGATGTGATACCATATAACGATGTGGACTTATTAGAAACGGAACCACAGTCACAAAACTTAATGCGTGAACTGCTTGAATATAATAACAATTATTCTTATTAAAATCATGTTGAATTTCGCTTTATTGATTTCCCGAGAGCATGAGTTTTAAACATACTAAATATTGTGACATTTAGCAGACTTATAAGAAAACAAACATTAATTAAGGCACTAAAAGTTTACATAATAATGAAGTAGATTTTCAAGAATGAAAATAATGATGTATGTGAAGCTCATTTAAAATCTTTTAAATTAACAATTACTTTTAAATTATAAATGCTAAGGGATACTCTCATCAAGTCAAAATGAATTTTTAAGAATTTAAGTGGGATTTCTGAATGGCTGCTACTAAATCTTTACAAGATATTTGTAATTTGAAAGGTCTGCATGGTTTTGGCGGCTTTAACCCTATATTCCCTCAAGCTCTAAATCCAAAAATGCAACCGCCAATTTTTGTAATTTTTTTATTTTTTTTATTACTAAATATTGTATATAATAATTGATAACACTTTACTTTTCCTAGGACATCACCGTGTAAAAAATAATCCATTATCAATAGATAATCCAGTATCAATAGATGCCGAATCAGTGATTATTTTTTCAATTACTATAGATAATATTTTCCAGCAGGGTCCTTCTTCCCTTAAATACGTTTTTAAATTAATTAAGCTAAAAAATTTCTATATAAGCTGTTTTATGCGCCAACTCATATAAAATGTGCACATAAAACAATCAAGTTGTTATCTCTCTTTTCTGTTACGTTGACATTTACAATAATTCTGCTCAATAACAGCTGGCAACTGGAGGTGATTTTTCAGTTTATGAGCACAGTATTTCTCTCATTTATTATATGGGCGAACCTCTTTGTCAGCGCTGAAAACCCTTTCGCCTATCCTGACTATAATCCAGGCAAAACTGGAGCAATCTCAAACAAACTTTATGCAGATATTCCTTTTAATTAGGAAGAGATTAAGTTAAGTTAAAACCGGGCAGGTGGGTGATATTAATGAAATTCTAAATGGAATAAAATCAAATTCAGTGCACTTCATTGAAATAACCTCTAGCGGAGCTGGGTATCATTAATCAAGAAATTAATGTCGTTAACCCGAAAAGCGTTAACGTCGTTTAGATAATTCGTTAATTTCGAAAAAATTAACGGGAGTTAAAGTTTATCGTTAACGTAAACTTTCTGAATGGAAAAAATGTCACTTAAACAAAAGTGTTACGACTATGTATAGATAATAGATGTTCAACTGCTCTTTAGAGGTTAACCACATGAGCCGACAGTTGGGGTTGAAGGCAACAGCTAGCAGTCGTTTTTAATAATAGTTAACGGACTTGACTTAACGGATGTTAATCAATCCGTTAATTTGTTTCCAAATTAACGTACGATTTAGTCGTTAACCAAAAAATACCGTTTTTTTCTGCCCAGCTTTGGCCTCTAAAATAGTGAAACAAATTCGATACACGCAGTTGACATAGCTTCAAGGGCAACTTGTAATAAAATAATAATCTTTGGGCAATAACCACGCCTGTCTTTCCACACAATTTTTCAAAGAAGAAATATTAGTAATACAACAAATACAGCAAATACAACATTATATAGTACAGCGAGTTAGGGTGACAAAAAATATCTCATATCTTTCCACATACGCATACGCAGGTGACAGAGAATGTGCCAGCATTTATTACTTGAGCATAAAAAGGCAGTAGACAAGGAACCTTTTTTTTCTAAGTAATTTTCAACGTCTTTGAACAATGATTTCTAAATTTTTTGTGCTTCTTGCTATAAAATATTTTATTTTGATAATTTTAATAAGTTTGTACATATTCCTTGAATAAGATTGCAGTTCGTAATCACTTTTGGTATCGCAATGATCAGCAACCAATCGTTGGCGCGTACACAAAATGTCGCTTTTCTTTAAGTAAGAGTCACTTTGCGCTAAATAAATTGTAATATATTTCGTGTTATATTTCTTAAGAGGTGCAGACTAGTTTAAGAAAAGTTGACATAAGAACATTTGTTGAGCATTTCTAAATCGTTCTTTTATATGAAGATTTTGATTTTCTTGTGCATACTAAGCATTAATACGAAAAAACGTATCGTGGCAGCATTATCGCAGTTGATACCTGCACTAAGTTAAGTTTGGCAGATATGATGGTCAAAATATACGAATTTTTGCTCTAAACTTAAATGACGTATAATCAAAAATGGTCAATTTGAGAATAACAAAAATACAAACAAATCCCAAAGTATCTATTATGAAATCAAATGTGGTTATAAATTGACTTGTTGGTTTTGATGTTTTTGTTGTTGATTTTTATTTCCACTACCAAAAACCATTTAATGTAAATTTTTGTTTCTACTTCTATAGTTATAGTTGATTTTTATTTCCACTACCACTAAACTTTTAGTAGCAATGGGATTTGATGTCGACTACCGCTAAATCTTTAGCTACCACTAAATATTTAGTGGTAGTATTTAGTGGTCGCTGTGGCGTAGTGGTAGTGCGTTGGACTGCTACGCAGAGTGTCCGGGGTTCGAATCTCGGCACAGGCAAAATCAAAAAGAAAAAATATTTTTTCTAGACGGCACCACCTCTTGGCAGGCAATGGCAAACCTACAAGAGTATAAATTGCTATGAAAAGCTTTTCACTTCGCCGTTCGGATTCGGCATTAAACTGTAGGTCCCTTCCATTCATGTACAAATATAACACGCACAACATGAGTGGATGCGAAAAGCTCGGCCTAGGCCCTCCATGGGCTGTTGTGCCATTAAAAGTAAAGTAAGTAAGTAAGAAATTTATAGTGCAATCAAAATTTATTAACTAAATCCCCTGTCTGAATTTTAGCTTTGAAATCGCTCGTTTTTAAATATTAAAGTGTCACCGAGCTTGTTGAATAGCTTAAAATAGCCTTTTTTCTTCAAGTTGCACCGTGTTCAAATATAGTTGGAAATGTTTTGTTTGTAATTATATAATTATTTATTATTATTGTTTGCTTGTGTCGTGCAGCAATATAATATTACATATAATTATAATAATTGTATCAATGTATTGCTTTCACTGAAAACAATACATTTATATTAATTTGAATATTCCACTAATTCTCGCCACTACTACTCTATTGATAGAGATCCCAGTCCACTCGGTTTTCGGCTGATCGAGTTTTTTCTTACTTGTAAGAAATTAGTTTTTAATCTAAGAATAACTTAGGCCATAACATTGATCTAGACTAACCTAACTACAGTATCACTTTGAAAAAAGTTGGAAATTTTTAAAGAAAGTATTGCAATAGTGTTAGCTTGAATAACAAAATTTTTTAGAATCGCAAATTGTTGTACCTACATATATGATTTACCAAAAATTGTTCGGAGTTCTTGGTAAAGTGAGGGACTGGAGCATGACCCCCACATTCTAACAAAGATCTCCTAAATCCAAACGGACAACAAGTATTTCCAACAAACTCCAAAAACTATTGCAAATCTTATTTTGATTTCAAGAAAGTTTTAATATCTAAATGAGAATTTTAAAATTCAAAAGATTCAAGCCACCCATAATTGCTGTGGTAAATCTCTATAAAAATATCATAACATATCAGAAATTGTTGCAAATTCCGTTGTAATTATCATTTAAGTGTTAAGTGTTTGTTATAGTTATATTATTGGAAATTATCTACATACAATATAGATGTTGATACACATACATACATACGAAATACATATCAATGTACAGGGGGTTAGTTTTAGAGTAAAGTAAGCCATATCAATTAAACTTTGAATAAATCCATATATGTAACAAAAAATTTAGTTTTGATGCAGGACTACCACTGTCTCAATTTTGTTGACAAAAATATATCGTATATTTTAATTCATCATTAAGTGATTTATCGAACGCCTATTGTAACCTACTCTTACATACAGTGGAATCAGAAATGGGAAAACCCTATTATAAATATTTTTAATTACAATTACCTTTAATTTTAATTGACTTACCTTAAATGTAATCAATCCAATCAAAAAAAAAAATTTAATTGAATGAAAAAAAACTTCTTAGCAAAAGTTTTTTTAAATAAAATCGAGGTTCCCTATATTTTGTTCAAAAAGTCTACAATTTTGAATGGCTAGTCGAATGTGACATCGGAGGGCAATAACCAATGAACAAAAAGTCATACTTGTAGAAGGCTTTCCAACGATAGTATAGTATGACCATTAGGCATCAAATGAAAGTTATGACAAAAAAAAAACCCGTAGGGATAATTATTTTTTTGCTCTGAAATACTCTTGGGGTAATCTTTCAAAATAGGTGGCGAGGCTTTCAACTTTTTCCCATATAGGGTGACCCGGTCTATGGCAAAAGTCCACACTATGTTTTTAAAACTGTACTTTTAAATATATAAAATATTTACTCTCAGTTGGCATTTTTTTATGTCCACCACTTTTTCGGTGTGTTCTTTACTTTCTATTCTTTATTCTGGAGACTTATTTTACACTACTTTGTTGAAAATGCCCGCTGAGTGAATGTCGTTTCTTTTCCTTTTTTTTAAATAAAAAAAAAAAAAGTTTAATATTTATGGTAACATAAGAAATTTTGGAGTAGCACCGTTAATAGTGAAAATATTAGTATTGTCGTTATTTTCGTCAGTAAACTGATACCAGATTTAGATGATCAATAAAAATTACATTTCTGCAAGTAATGATAAATAAAACTGAAATTTTTAATTCCGTCAATATTTCCACTCCTACATCACTCATCATTCCAAGTAACGAAGGGATATTTTACCTTACCCTATCATAAAAATTTAAATATTTGTGAATATTAAATATATTGTGAATGACGATGTTGCATAACAAAAAAATGATTTTTCAGATTTTTGTACAGTGTAATATGTGGGTACACACATTTATTATCATATATTGTGTGTGAAGCAGAGAAAAACTAAGTTCAACTTGACCTATTCTCTGTATTTGCAAAAACTTACGCAGCGAGGTGGTCTTGCTCCAACAAGTTCTCAACAGCAAGTGATTTGATTTGAAACGAGAACAAAGCATCAGCCGAACCCTTACGATCGAAAGCTACACGAAGAAGCTTATAGCATACGTGTGTCAACGTCACGCAAGCAGTATTTTGTTCCCTATAAACGCGTGTTATGTGAATTGAAAAAGTGTTTCGATTCTTCCCCTCTTTCCTCTTCAATTAATAATATTGCATGTTCATGCGCGTTAACAGTTTCCTAAAAACATTTCACGCGCCAAAAATGCGAAGAAAAAATGATAAAATAAAAGAATATAAAACATATGCTACACAGAGATGCCATATTTCGGATTTTCAAGCTACTTTGCTGCCGTTTAAACTACAATAATTAGTTTTTTAAAGAAAATGTAAACTCATACTCACTCCCGTTACGTTAATATTATCTCACAACCACACAAGTTACGTGGAAATTATGAAAACTTTCTCACGTTCACTCATGCTCACATATACGTAAATTTCACGTCCCGAGCCCGTCTCTAGTGTACAGTGCTGAGAGCTATTCTGCCATGACTACTTTGTTGGTAATCAATGTGGGATATGCATTCTGGACAAAGTTCAAGCTTTAAAATTTAGAATTTTAAATAAGGAGCTGCAAAATAAAGCTAAAGCATGAAAATGTGAACTGGTTAGACAAATATCTCCTCTTCAGTTTTTTTTGAAAAGATTCCCAAGCGTGTGGTTCCAGGCATGTTGGACTTAGAAGCTCGTTTGCAAAGCAATGAAATTGATAAGGTCATAATATACTTCAGCAACTTTTTGCAATATTAACGAAAAAATAAAGTTAAAAGTGATCTAAGTTTTCAGTTTTTGAACAAATGAACAAATTATACGTATTTTTAGAATTACATTTAAAAATTTTGGTCGCCATGGCTGTACTGCTACGCAGAGTCCGGGTTCAAATATCGGCAAGGTGAATTTAGCATAAAACTGTAGGTCCGTCCATTCATTTACAAATATAACTCACACGACATTAATGGACGCGAAAAGCTCAGCCAGGGCGCTCCATGGGTTGTTGCACAAGTAAAGAAGAAGCATAATAAGAGGTTGTGAATGGTTTGGAAAGTAAATAAGGATAGGTATGCAGCCAAAAAAAAAAAACGGTGCTATAATTGGTTAATACAGATAGTAGGTCTAAGAACGGCTCGTTTTTGACCTAACCGCTATAATCTAACCTAAAGCGGGAACTGTAAGCAATATTAAGATAGGTATCAAAATGATGTCTCCTTATAATCATAAAATTCATATCAAAACTAACTTCTTCAGCATTGAATTTAGGAGAAATCTTAGATAACTACATTTTTTATCTAATAACAAACATCTAGAGGGTGAACTCAATCTCGAAAAATTTCAAGTCTTGTGGGCCAATTCAAAATATTTAGTTAATAAGTAACGACAATGTTAGGTCATGTTTGACTTACAATTAAACAAAATCTTAAGTTGAATTAAAATTTAATATAAATATTGAGAATGTTTTCTGCCACGATATGTATCGACGTTTGCGTCTGCCAAGTTGGAACCGGAAATTAAAGAAAAATAGACGTTAATGTTGTAAACTATGATTATGAATATGAGCACAACAAACTTACTAGCTCATAAAAATTTCTTTGAAATTCCAACTTTTTTCTGCTTGGGAATTAGCCGCTTTATGATGTAATGGCTTTATATATTAGCTTTATTTATGCTGGGTAGCTGAACCTAGTTATATACCCTTTCGAATGTATATGAAAATTACGTGCTCGAAAAATGGTGCCGCGCTGTGTACCTATAGTTTGAATAATTCCACCCGCGTACATTTTTAACGTAATTTAGTTTAATTTGTTAATGATGTAATTCTTGTAATTATGTAATTTATATTTTAACTGTTTCAATTGTTTTGCAGGTGTATTGTCTTCCCTTTCGACATTTTTTTTTAATTTTCATCGAATATCTCAAAAAGCTTACGTAATATGAAGTTTTGAATGTAGATTTAAATTATTTATTTAATATTTATAAATAAAATATCCAACCCGTAAAGATTTATAAATGCTTGGTTGTCGAATATTAATAAAGAACATAAATGTGAATGCAATTGATAAATATCGAAGAAAATTTCAAGGCAGACTTAATACTTATTTGTTTCTATAAACTTTAATGTTTTTGTTTAATAATAATAAGAATGTACTATTTTAATTGGTAACCACGAGGAATACAGAAAAATATACTTATAACAAATCTTATTCCTTGTATTATGGAAATACAAACAATCTGCTTTAATTAATAATTAAGAAAATGGAAACAATGACAATAAATGTAAACAATGACAATAAGTAATGTAAAGAAAGAAAAATATATAAACACAATTGAATATGACAATATTAAATAAAAGCAGTAACAATTCAACTGTCAATTTTAAATTTAGAAAAAATTTGGTAAACAAACTTAAAACAAATTTAAAAAATACAAAAAAAAAGAAAAACGAATTTAGAATTGTTATAGAAAATTTGTTGAAAGAAGAAAAACTATTGAAAATAACATATGGTAAAGGCAGCTAATTATATTTACCAACATAAAAATTATCTATTTAATTACTATTACTTACCAATTTACATTTAAAAAATATATATAAATACATACATACATATTTCTATATATAATATTATATTCATATCATTACATAATATGTATATGTAAATTTTAATCATATTTAATAATAATATTTACTAATATTACTATATTAAAACCTAAAATTTAACTTTGAGTAGATTTATCGCTCCCAAGCTCAACAACCCATGCACATTTTCCATTTATTTTTCCTACATACATATTTACACTGTTTGTTTTGATAAATAAAATTTTCTTTTATAACTATTGATCATATTGGCACCGATTTTATAATGGGGATCCTAGAATCTAGGATCCGACCGTAATCGAAAAAAGAAGAGGAAAAGCCGAAATAATTTCGGAATCAGCTGCTTTGCTTGGAATGGTGTAATTTAATTATATGTAAATAAAAAAATTAAATATTTTTTTAGTTATCTTACCTATTTTGCGAGATAGCAGTTTGTTTATTGGTTTTGTTATTACTTTTAACTTCAAAAGTTATTTTGGGATAAAATTGATTCAATCAAGCCATTTATGCGGAAGAAGAGGAAAATACATCGCAAAGATAAGAAATTTATAGAGCTGAAAGAATGAGTGAGAATACACTGAAAACAACGCAAACAAATGGCGATTGTAATACGATAAAAAAAACTGCGTCTGAGAGACACCAAGAATATAGACATCATTGCAAAATGGAGGTCCAACAAAATTCAGTTTCTGCTATCGTGAAAAAAAACGAAAAACCAGCACCGAAAGATCGCGAGAGTGTAGACTTCCCAAGCAACTTGAGGCACAACAGAATTCGAATTTCATTGAAAATTAACTCGCAAAGACTGAAGCGGAGAGACAGCATGAATGGCAAATGAGTTCATTAGAGCCAATAATTGCAGCAACACTCATGTCATTGACTCCCAACGAAGGTCTTTAGATTATGCAGTCATTAAGGTGGCCGAATTCCCAGCTTCTCAACGCAAGAGATGGACAGATGTTTTACTTAAAAATTGCCTCAAAATCTTTCCTCCGTGCACAGAAAAAACTCGCATTAGCAGAACAAAACATAGACGAGATTTGCCTAGTTTCTAGACAACCTTAATAGCTGTTGAGATCATAAAACATAAATATTTTGATGATGATTATTACAATGAAGATAATAATGATTGTGATGGTAAGATTATAATTACAATGTTGTAGCAAATAAATTCACATGCTTTGAGTATGAATATTTTAATGGACATGATGATTTTGCATAGGGAGTTCCATGCATTGAAAATGCAAACGATCAAATGAAGTTAATACAGATATAGCACACCTGGGATTAGAGAATCATCAAACTGAACTATACAAGGCTTATCGTTTGCATAAATTAGAACATAAACAATTTCAAAACATGTTCGTTAAAAATTATTTCGGCCACGCCTGTATTGTCTGCGATAGACTCTGCTTTTTGCAAGATTACTAAACCTAACCTGAAAACCCAAAACGCAAACGTTCTGAAGAAGTAAACTTCCTACTGACGCACAAAATTTTTTTTTTTTTTGGTTGTAAGAGCTGTTCTTTCCTTGTATTGTGATTCTGGAATACCAAAGTTACGATTCGTAGATACGCTTCGATTACGATGGATTTCAGAACAGGGGCAACAATTCAGCGAAATTAATTATATATTTATATAAATTTTATTTCAAATCATAGTTGTTGACGCACCTTTTTTAAAGTGCATCCTCACAAAGCACCGAACCCTGTTTCAACTTTCGGATCACATTCTGAGGATGTGGTGGCTCAAATTGCATTCTCTCGTGAATGACTACATATGCAAATAAATAAAAATTTATGGCAAAATATTGTAAATTAAGATCTGTTTAGTTTAGTAAATGTCATAATAAAATGTAAGATTTAATTAAAATAAACTTCTTCCCTCTCGCTTTGAATTTTCAAACAGCCACATGCGTTTTATTTGTTTTCTCTCTGCGTGAATTATTTTAACAGATTTAACACAAAATTAATTAATTAAACCTTTAGTTCTCAAGCAGACATCCGTCACCAAAACGAGTGTAATAACCACCAGAACAGTAGTCGGGAGGTACACTTTATCATATCGTATAGTCAACTCCCCAAACTTTCATAATAATGCTTAGGCTATAAGCTGCGATGTGTATTACAGCCGCTGGAAGCAATCAAGGTCAAAAATGTAAACAATTCTATAAAATTATTATTATTATAAATATTTACATTGAGTTAGAGAATTTTGGTTAAAAATAAAAACAAATGATTACCGTGGTAGAAACGGTATATAAAACAATCTATGACTAGCTAAGAATAGGAACATTTAATATAAAATGTTTAATCAGGCTTAAACAATTACAATTGCTTTCAGCAATCCCGACTTCCCGACCTCACAAATCCCAATTATATTTTTTTTAAGTTTTTGAGAACAGGTCTGTGCTTTTTACATCGATATTTTTCTATTATAATTTTTGTAGTTCAATAAAAAATGTAGGAACTAAAGGATTAATTATTAAATAAAAACTATTAAATACTTAATTGGAATACCTTTTCAACTTTTCAAATTAAATTGATTTTATTTAGATAAGTACTTACTAACAGAACTGAAATGAGTAGACGCACAATGTTGCAAGCTGCTTAGACACAGAAGTTTCAATCCAATAACTTTTATCTTTACTTATTGCATAACGACGCTTAAAAATATGGTAAACTTTTGATGACATACTCGACATACTTCTGATGAAAAGCTTTTATCGCCACCTTTTCGATAAAAAAAATGTTAATTCACAGTCTCAGTATCATATTACAAATGGTACATATATGAGATATACCAACCCGTTTATAAATCCGGCCTATATTTTTCCAGTAACGTTGCATTGTCAACTGTTGACCTTGTACCAAGTCTCAGTACTGTACTCTAACAAGTTCTAGAGATTTACACAAAAACGCAATCTTAGAATCATACCACAAATGGTTCCTGAGATATTTTACAATGCAAATTACAGTTACATGGAATGTGGCACACCCCTTTTTCGGATCCCACCCACAAATTTTCTATAACATGCCACTATCAACTAACGTGATGTACGCAAAAACGCTCTAAGATTGTATGGGAGGTACCACGCCCAATCGACAAAATCTACCTTCATATACATTCAAACCTGATCCGTCACCTATGTATCAATTTTCGAAAGTTTAATTTAATCGTAAGAACGGTCTTTGCGCTAAGTTTTCCAAATTAATTTTTATGTTGGATCATTGAAAAAGTATCCACAATATTTCGTTACAAGATGATGTTACTTACTTACTTAACTGGCACTACAACCGATGATCGGTCTTGGCCGCATCTATAAAGCTTCGCCAGTCGCCTCTGCTAAGCGCGCGCTGACGCCTGTTGATAAGGCCAAGAACAGTCAGGTTGCCCTGCACCTGGTCTTTCCAACAGAGATTTCCCCTTCTGCGTGTTCCTCCGCCGTGGTTCGAATAAAACATCCTCCTAGCGGGAGCAAAAATTCATTATCATATTATAAATGGTAAATATATGAGATGTACCAACCCGTTTATAAATCCGGCCTATATTTTTCCAGTAAAGTTGCATTGTCAACTGTGGTCCTTGTACCAAGTCTCAGTACTTTCTTCCATTCGCTTAACATGACCCATCCAACGAAGCCGCTGGATTTTTATTCGCTTTACTATGTCAGTGTCGGCGTATAGCTCATACAGCTCATCGTTCCATCTTATTCGATACATGTCGTCCACGCATATTGGACCGTAGATCTTACGGAGTATCTTCCTCTCGAACACTCCTAACAGCCTCTCATCATTGAAGGTCAATGTTCACGTCTCTGCGCCATACATTAGGACGGGAAGGATGAGGGACTTATAGAGCGTTATTATCGTCGGTCGAGAGAGAGCCCGTAGTAACACCTGTTGGCAAGAGTTAGTCTCCGCTTGATCTCAAAGCTGACATTATTGTTGGTGTTTATGCTGGATCCTAGATATACGAAATCCTTGACGACTTGAAAAGTATAATTGTCGACAGTGACATTTTGCCCAAGACGCCGTGACTCTTTGTTTGTTGACACAAGGTATTTCGTTTTGCCCTCGTTCACTACTAGACCTACTCGACGAGATTCCCTTTCCAGGTTGGGGAATGCGAGTTGGTGCTAATGATACTCTTGTAGAAGATAGTGCCAGAGATTTCGATGTTCGCAGCTCGAATTATTTTTTCTAGCATAAGGTTTAAAAGTCGCATGATAGGGAGTATGATAGGGAGTCGCATGACCTTGTCTGAAACCTCTTTTGGTATCAAATGGCGCGGAGAGGTGAGCCCCAGTTTTCACTGCGCTGATTGTCAGTGTCATTTTGCAAAGACGAATGAGCTTTGCAGGGAAGTGTCGACTTGAAACGTAGAAGCGCAACGATCGAACATGGACGCACCTGAGACTGTCACGAACTTTACCTTGTGTCCTACGCCCGAGGCCCTCTTTCTACTTTCTTTTTTTTCATTATTTTCGAATAACTCTCACCGTACGGTCAATCCTCACATTTTAGCTTTCATTCTCCTTCATTTTCAATTTTCATCTTAATAAATAAATTTTTAAATTTCTAAATACTAAGTCCTTAATTTCAAAACATCCCTTTCGATCTCTCATTTAAACAAGCCATCGCGTGCTTAATTATTGGTCCTTCGAGAAACTAAGTGCCAACTACGAAAAAAAAAAAAAATTATAAAATTAACTTAAATAAACCAAATGAGGTTAAAACAGCGCCACTGTAAAACATTAAAACATAAAATTAACACGAAAAGAAATAAGTATTAAGAACAACAAACCACCAACAATTACAGCACAGTAAGTAAAACCAAGGGAAAAACTTCAATCCCTTTTTCCA
This sequence comes from Palloptera scutellata, assembly GCA_958295655.1. NCBI lineage: Eukaryota > Metazoa > Arthropoda > Insecta > Diptera > Pallopteridae > Palloptera > Palloptera scutellata. Next base: position 10,434,779 of record OY282453.1, on the reverse strand, counting down.
GTATTGAAGTAAGTACAAGTTTTTGTTTATTCTCTAAATTTTACTTGTAAACTTCATATATAAACATAATATTTTAAATTTAAATACAAGGAACTCTTGTACAACACCAAATACACACTAATTGCTTTACAGAAATTTCCTTGCTATTTCTTTTTTGCTATATTCGTTTACCTCCAAACGATCAACCTTTACAAAATTATTACACCTTGCGCAATAAATTTAGTTACACTTTAACTAATTAAAGGTTCTTTTTCTTTTAATGGCACAACAGCCCATGGAGGGTTATTTTTGTACATGAATGAAAGGGACCTACAGTTTTATGCCGCATCCGAACGGCGAAGTGAAAAGCTTTTCACAGGCAATTTTTATTTTTGTAGGTTTGCCATTGCCTGCCAAGAGGTGGTACCGTGTAGAAAAAATTTAATAAAATTTTACATTTTTACATATATAATATATACGACATGTACAAATTTTCGTATATTTATTTTTTTTATTTCCCATTACAATATAATAAATATATAAATATGTACATTTTTTTATTTTTTTGATATATTCAACATACAGGGTATACCTCTATGAATGCAGAGCATTGTGTTGATTGGAAGGAAGATTGATAGGTGGGAGGAAGAAGGAGGGAGAATGACAGAGAGGGAATGCAATATATATATGTATATATAAATGGGTTGATTTTTACAACAAGAAATATAAATATATACCTATATTCACTATCATTGAATATTTAAAAATTTTTTTACCTACATAAAGTTGCACTTAGCATTTTTGCGGTTAATAAAAAAATAAAATTACTTTATTTACAGGAAATATTTCTAGTTTCCAGTAAAGTATGTAGTTGGTAGTTTAAATACAACTATTTCCAATAATTTTTTTTCTTTCTTTTTTTTTCTTGGATACTTATGTGAAATTTAATTTTTTCAAAGTAATTTTAATTTCTAGAATATCTTGATAGAACTCCTCCCAGGCAATGCAAATCTGTTGAAACAAATAAAAAATAAGTTTTAAAAATGTCAGACGAAGAGAATGCTCAAAAACAATGCGAGCAACAAAGAGAAAAAAAAGTAATAGCTACGTCCCAAAAAAGGCGAACTTATAATATTTCCATGCAGAAGATTATTGCCGAAAGTGACAATCTTGTGCAATATTGCACTAAATTAAGTAATTCTAAAGATTGTGAATCTAGAAGATCACATCTCTTTTGGTTGTGAAGCGAAGTTTTCTAGAGAGCGGTTGGACTTGAGTCCAAAGAGTCTATGATTTGGTGTTCGAGACAGACGACCGTGACTTGCCCGAAAATTTCAAAGTACAGGATTGTGGTAAATACTGTAGCTGTCAAGAAACATACGAAAATACAATGGCTAGAATTGAGGATCAGTTGAAATTACTTCAACCACAAGCGCTTTCAAGAGAAGTCCCTAAAGAATAACTTAAAGACCAGGCAAGTTTCTCCAACATGCCATGATTACAAGTTCCACCTTGCGATACAGAATTTTTTCTGGTGGTTATATTCTAGTTGATAACCAAATACAAACTCTACTGAATTTGCACACTATTCATTCCGAGAATATGGAAAAGAAACAAATGACAATAACTGTCTGGGTGACTTGGCTTCTCAAGACATAGCTAGAGTATACCAGGATCCTACCCCAGTACATATACATATGTTCTGCGAAACTACCACACGAAATATTATCCATGTGGGAACAACCCCTAAAGTCCCAAAGAGACTTCTTAGGTCACAGCTAGATGATAGTAGAAGTAGAATGACTCAACAGAATTCGTTCAAATATGCAAAAGCTGTTTTTAGTCAAAACACTCCCCATAAGAAGACTGTTAGCCATACACACCTTGGTGGCTGAACCCAAAAAGACATATACATGTCGTCTATGTAATGTCGCTCATGCCATTAAGAGTTGTCCTTAATTTAAAAACCTTTTGGTACACGGTCGAATTAACTTCGTAAGTGATAATAATCTCTGTGAAAATTGTCTTGCTTGCACACATATGAGAAAGGATTGTGCGAGTCATTTTTCCTGTGTCATTGGCAAAGAAAGCATCATTCCTGCTTCACATAACAACAAAGAGGCAAACTCCAAAATCCAATAGTAGATCTCAAACGACTACAACTCATGCTACAACTGCAAAACCTCAGTTGCATGAAAACATGGAACTTCACTGTTATGCAAATACAGCGCAAGTTCAAGCGCTTCAGTCCAACAATGAAAACACTTTCTTAATTCCCACAGCAATGGTTTCCATTGTCTATTTAAGGGAATTATTCAAAGTCCGTACATTGATTGCCTAAGGGTCGCATAAAAATTTCTATTTACTCAAAAATTCAAAAACGTTTACGTCTACCAACGAAACAATTCCTGTTCGAAATTTCAGGTATGGGATGTAAAATTATTCAAAATTCTAATCGACTTTGTTTCACGCTAGTTGCTACCAAAATTAACAAAAAAAAAACATATATATCTAGGGCTATAGTTCTTCGCAGTTAACTAAGCTTTTTACCCAGTTTTCCAATCAGAAGGTTTAACTTGCAGCAGTTATCAACTTCAAATCTTGCTGATCCAAATTGCCATATTCCTGCTCAAATTGATGTAGTAATCGGAAGTGATTTATTCCCTCAAATCCTTCTAGAACGATTACAAACGAACATAAGTATATGGTAATTTATTGTCACAGAATACCATATTTGGCTGGATCATCAGTGGTCAGTTACAGAACACAGAACACGTAGCAACACTTTCCACGCAAGTAGAACCACTCTCTAATGAATTGCTTAGCTCCCAATTAAAGCAATTCTGGGAGCAAGAAGAAATCCCTTAAGCCTCTGAAGGTCAAGCTTTTGAGGATTTATACTGTTCTACTACGAAACGAAATTCAGTTAGTCGTTACGTTGTCAGGTTGTCATTTAAAAAAAAGTGTTCCCAAAACTATGGCATTAGGTTATTCAAGCGCCACGGCACTTAAACAATTTCTTGGAATTGGGTGCAGTTTACGAAAAGGGTTGATCTGAAACCCATTTATGACGAAATACTAGAGGGATATCTCACTCTCAAGTTATCGCCAATGGAAAGTACTTCTCATTTTATTTACCACGTCATGCGTTAATTTGGCTTGAGAAAGTAACTACAAAACTGCGTGTAGTTTTCACTAGCTCAGGAACTTCTCTTAACGATGTTCTCTATACTGGTCCCACTCGTCAACCAGACCTAATGCTTCTTATCCTACAATGGGGAATGTTCCGATTAGTTTTCAATGGAGATGTGTAGAAGATGTACAAGCAAATTTTGGTATATAAAGATGACCAAGATTTCCAGCGAATTCTCTTTCGCAGCTACATGCTCCTATTCTGCTAACACTCACGGGATTCTTTAGAATGCAATTAATGACTCATTTTCTTACACCATTACACCAATTTAATCATAGAATGGGGCCACCTAGCGGCAAATTCTCTCTTCAGTCGTTGACCCGGCAGGAATGCTTTCACCAATTGTAATTCAAGAAAAGATGTTATTCTTTTAATTTTTTTTTAAATGTGATACGAGGTATGATCAAAAACCGTTATTTTCAATTCTTTCAAAAAGTATTTATTTGTTCATCAACAACTATCTTGTCCCCTTCAAAGTAATCCCCCTCAGATATAATACACTTATGCCAGCGTTTTTTCCAATCCTCGAAACACTTCTGAAACGCCCTTTTTGGTATCGCCAACAGCTCCTGTTTCGATTTTTCTTTTATCTCCTCAATCGTAGCAAAACGCTTTCCTTTCATCGGTGTCTTCAGTTTTGGGAAGAGAAAAAAGTCAGCGGGGGCCAAGTCCGGTGAATACGGTGGTTGAGGCATGATAAAGGTTTAGTTTTTGGCCAAAAACTTACGCACAAGCGACGTTGTTTTTGCTCAAAATTTAGCAATTTTGGAACAATCTTCGCTGCCGCACGTTTCATGCCTAAAACATCCGTAAAAATTGCTTGGCATGAGCCGAACGATATGCCAACATCATCAGCAACCTCTCTGATAGTGATTCGACGATTATCCAAAATCATTTTCTTCACTGCGTCAATGTTTTCATCGGTTGTTGACGTGCTCGGGCGACCAGGACGAGCATCGTCATTGACATCTTCTCGGCCTTCCTTAAACCGGTTATACCACAATGGAACTTGTGTTCTGCTCATAGTAGACTCGCCAAAGGCCACAGTCAACATTTCAAATGTCCTTGCGCATTTAATTTCATTTTTTACACAAAACTGTATACAGTTTCTTTGATCCATTTTTTCGAATAGTAAAAAATCGAAGAGCACACCAAAACACGAATAATCTTTTTATCTGTCAAAAACAAACTGATAATCCAAAATGGTTGGTATTGCCAACATATATAACAGACATGTGTACCAACATAACAGAAAAAAAATGCGAAAATCGAACATACGTAACTCACGAAATTTGAAAATTACGGTTTTTTGATCACACCTCGTATATGTATATGATTATAAATGCAGAGCATTGTGTTGATTAGAAGGAAGATTGATAAGTGGGAGGAAGAAGTAGTTATGAGCGTTTGCTTTAAACTTGCAAGGGTCATAACGAACTTTCTCTGTAATGAGTAGTGTGGTGAAACACCGTGTCTCTGTGGAAGGCGTGAGTTCCGCTTACTGATCGTGTAATTCTGGTGAACACACGAACTGGCGGCATCAGTTTGCGCATCTCAGAAGAACATCTACCGCGAAATTAACTGTAGAACAGTGAGACCCAAGCCATGTTTCAACGATGTTCCAAGGAGTCAATAGAGCTGGAAACTCTACTGTCTCCTATTAGCGTTATCGTTCGATGTTGAATATGGTTCAGGAGCTCCAGTTGCGCTCGTGAAGCTCCAGCCCATAGGTGAGAATTAAACTCCAATTTAGGACATATATAGGTGGTGTTGATCATGCGGTTATCAGTCGAAGTGAAATATTTTTTGCACCACCTAAGAAAGCCGAGACACCTGGCTGCTTCTTTCGACACGTCAAAAAATATTTATTCCCATTGGATGGACATGCCCAGAACATCTCGTTTGTGAGATAACAGACAATATTGGGTCTTACGCGCATTGAACTCAACTGTATTCGTGAGACCCCACTCGGAGATTGACTAGAAATATTTATTTATTGAGTGAGTCATTCGGAACGTGTCTTTTCCTCTCAATCTCCAAAGAGTTAAGGCGTTTTAAACAGACATATGAATGAGAAACGGGCAGTGGTTGAACGCTAGCTGGCAGAGAAGAATTCTCTGCGAAAATGTTAGCTAAAAGGTTCGTTTTATCAACCGAGCTAGTGACTAGGCGTTCACCTATAAAAAGAGTTGGAATTGACGAAGTCGTTTGGTTCTTTACTCTCTTTACAAATGATCATAAGTTCTTACCATCGCTATAGAATTGTAAGACTTTGTGCTTCAGGCGCTGTTCTTGTAGAAACTTTTCGTGCTTTAGAGTATCATTGCAGCGATTTCTTTCCTGTCTACGCAACTGTTCAGTATAGGCATTCTTATTAGATTGCTAGTTCTTGATAGAGACCTATTTGGACATGACTGCTGATCAGCTACTGCAAGTAGCATTAAACCACGTATTGTCTTTAGGTTTAACGCTAATTGTTTTATTAGGAATGAAAGACCGCATTCCTAACAAAATTATTTTTTCTACCATTTTAGTATTGGTTTCTATGTTTTTACCGGTAAAACACAATTTCCAATTAAATTTTCCAAAAAAGTTATTGGGACCATCGCTTTGAGCTATCGTCAAAGGATAGTGGATTCGAGAATACGGAGAGGATGCTAAAATGGTACAATGGTCCGAGTTTCCAAGAGGTGCCTGGACATATGTGGTCAAATTTGTCATGATGAGAAGTAAGATATAGGTGTTCTTCGGGTGTTGTGTGACTTGAGTGGCACCACCAATCCTTATTGTGAACATTGAAATCACCAGCAACCACAATTTCACTGCACGGATGTAATTCCAAAATAGAAGCGATCGAATCAGAAAGGGAATCTAACTTATTAAAAGTAAAATCCCTATCAGAATTCGCGCATCTATAAAGAAATCAGAAGTGCAGCAAATAAGACTGTATGCTGAACTTAACCCACATGGAGCTGAAGTCAGCATCCGCCATATAAAATTGTTGCTGGCACTGGTACGCGACATCCTCATAAATAAAAAGGGCAAGACCCCTCTGGGGAGAGAACAATGACACCAGCCGATACTCTGGTACGTGAAGATCCAGTGGATGCAGTGGATTTGGAGTTTATCCATAATATGTTCCTCCATGCCGAAGTCAGTCTCATGCTTCGAATGGTGAGACAGGGCACCTAAAATAAAAAAAAATTCCATTTTCCAATGCAAGGCTTGTACTATCTACAAGCAGACAATGCGCACCCAGATTATGGCTGGTCTCCTCCCTGAGCGCTGCAGTTTATCACTTTTATTTGCTACAACAGGTGTGGACTTTGCTGGACCATTTCAAATAAAGGCGTCCCTCTTACGGTCTTCTACCTTTCTTAAAGAATAGGTAGCCGTATTTGTATGCTTTTCCACGAAAGCCATTTATTTGGAGTTCTGCTCAAACCTAACGACGGATGCGTTCCGAATGTACTCCGCTAAATTCGTTGGACCTACGTCCAAAAAATTATGAGTGACAATGGTACAACATACGTTGCTGCTCAACGCGCTATCAGTAAACACTTCTTAAATTTCTTTAACGAAGTCCCCATTGACATCTCTAAGAAATATGCTCCTCAAGGTATAATCTGGTACTTTATTCCCCCTAACGCTCCGCACATGAGAGTTCACCACTCTACTGGCAATTCACGACCTCTCAAAATCCTGCTGATGTCACAGCGATCACTCCCGGAGATTTTATCAGAGGTGCGCCACTCTTGGCCCCGCCCGAACCTAACGCTGAGAATATCTCTCTTGTTTACCGTTGGGAAAAAATTAAAGTGCTTCATCCGCAATTCAGTCGCCGCTGGAAAGAAGAGTACCTGAGGGTGTAAATGGAAACATCCGCAGAAAGACCCTGAAGAAGGAGAGTTCGCAGTCGTAAAGGACCACCTGCTCCCGGCATTCCCTCATTTATTCTTCCTCCTTCTTCCTCTCACCTATCAATCTTCCTTCTATTCAATACAATGCTGTGTGGAATGTATAAATAAAAAATGAATAGCGTCTGGGTCGTATCGTCAGTTACACTGGGGTCCTGAGTAGCACATGCGCGTTGTCGATTTGCGCACGCAAAATGGTGTAATATCACGTCCTATCGTGAAATTTTGTATTTTACCTCTCGCGTAAAAGACTTATAAGATAGCTGTTTTCCTTCTATAACCATTGAGTATAACCCATACTAATCTGTACCTCTTTCCAGTACTCTACAGGTCCAATGCATATGCGTTGGCCGTGCAAAATAGAGCCGCACTCAACCCACAGTGGTAATAGCTGCTCCTGGTCAGACAGGTAATGTTCGCCAATGCAAGTTGTGCTTCCAGTACCACGCATTGCGGTACTGCCGCAGTTTCCTCGACATGACCCCCAACCGTGGAAGAAGTACTCCCTGGATTACCGCACGCTAATACATCCGGTGTCCAGCTCGGCTCAAAGATAAAGAAAGCCAACCACCGACCTCAAACACCGCAACGACCAGCCAGTGCCATCGTTCTGGAACGACCTAACACTGCTGCCGTCCGTACAATCCACCACCGTCTCGAGACATCACCCTACCGGGGTCAGAGGGTCAAGGAGTTGTACGGAGACGTTATTAAAACACTACAGCGCCTCGAGGAGGCAATTGAGTTTGCACCCATGCAAGGATGCCGGGATGTTTAAGCCATCCTAATGGTCCTTTCTTATATTTTTTATATTCTTTCCTTTTCGATTCCTACTCTTTCTACTTTCTTCTTTTTCCATTCTGTTTGAATAACTCTCACCCTAACATTTTAGCTTTTATTTTCCTAAAAATGAAACCTAAAACTCAGGCTTTAATTTCAAAACCCTCCCTTTCGATCTCTCATTCTTCCATCCGAGCTTAAGACAAATCTTACCTAACAAATAGAAAACTACGAGTGCGCATCGGCGTATCACACTCCAAATTATACCCGCTACACATCCCGCAAGGATATCGATCGTTCTGTTTCAAATAGCATTCGAAAATTTTATTTATTTTTATTTATTTTATTTATTTATTTATTTATTTTTTTTCGAAAACCGGCACAAAAAAGTTTAAAACCTTATTAGCAGTACCGGCAGCATGTAGCATAAACAAGATTAAATACGACTTATAATATATATTGCATGACATACAATTTTAAACTTTACTTTAAAATTAAACATTAAACATCTATTCATCTATTCGTAAAAAATTTTAATAACATGATATATTTCATTATTTCCTATTACAGCGAAGAAAGAAATAAAGCTAGTTTATTTTTGAATTGCACAGCATTATTACCAGATCTTAAACTATTAGGAAGTGCATTCCAAAGACGAACAGAGTGTACAAAAAACTGCCTTTCAGACGTTAAACAAGAAACACGTAAACAGTTAATCATATTAGTTCGATTGGATATAGAAAAGTTTAATCTCGAAAACAAATAACTGGGTTCTGCATTACATATAATTTTATGCAACAATAAAAGCGTTCGATAGTTCAGTAAGTTATCAAAGGTTAAGCCATGGATTCTTTTAGCATACTGGGAAACATGATCTCTTCGTTTTAGTCCAAACACATAACGAACAATGTTATTGAAAAGAATATTTAATTTATTTTTACTTAGACTATCACAATTTGCAAATATTTCGCAGCCATATAGCATTGTTGGTATGAGATATGCTTTAGCAAGTAGCATTCGAATATGAAGAGGAGTAAAGTACTGCGTCGTCCAAAGAACACGAAGCATGCTGTAGACTTTCCCAACCGTGTTACTTATGTGGTTATTCCAAGTTAGAGTTCTGTTGAAGGTTACCCCTAGATTTTTTGCAGAGTCTACGTATTCAATATTGCTTCCGTTTAATGAAAGGTTAGGGGCAGTGGAAATGTCAATGATTTTCTTCGCTATTACCAAGCATTTTGACTTTGCTGGATTAAGGCTTAAGCCGTTTTTTATTGCCCAATTACCAATGTTTTCAAGAACACTATTCAGATTGTTGATGCAGTCATAGAGGTTCTCTCTTACAGTTGACGTACAACTGGACGTCATCTGCGTACATATGGATCTTACAGTTTTTCAAAACACTAAACACTACAATGAGTGAAATTATTCAACAAAGAAGTTCCATTAAATTTTGTGTACGGAATCAAATTTCTGGTGCCGAAACGTTCAGCAAAAGGCCTTCGGTGATAATTGTATGTCGCGAGCAAGTGTTTTTGATTGGTACAAATTGTTCAAAGATGGTCGAGAACGCGTTGACGACGAACCACGTCCAGGACGGCCATCAACATCAAATGATGATCAACACGTCAATAAAATCAAGGAATTGGTGCTCGAGAATCGACGATTAACAGTCAGAGACCTTACTGGCATCGTTGGAATATCGGAAGGATCAGTGAAAACCATTTTAAAACATCATTTGGGCCTAAGAAGAGTGAATGCACGATTGGTTCCAAAATCACTGCAAATTCGACTGATATCGTTCCGCAACCACCCTATTCGCCTCACTTAGCACCGTGTGACTTTTGGCTAATTTCAAAACTCAAAATACCGCTTCGTGGACAACGTTTTGAGTCAATTGAAGACATTAAACATGAATCGCTAAGCGCATTGAAGGCTATTCCGGAAATTGACTTTAACAACTGTTTCGAGAATTGGAAAAAACGTTGGCACAAGTGTATTGGGGCCGGGGGGGATTACTTTGAAGGGGACGAAATAGATTTGGAAGATTGAATAAAATAAAATTTGAAATTATGAATAAAGTCTTACTACTTTTTGCCCACAGTAGTATATTATTCATAAATATATTGAAGAAAAATCATATTATTTTCATAATTTTACAATTTACCTTACATTCTTTGCACTTCGACAATAGGCACTTGTGTGTTATGTGTAGGGCGGCGATAGTAGTATTGTGTATACACTACACCCTTTCCCTTTAAGAAAAATTATGGGATTTTAATGAATAAATTGGTTTTTCATGGAAAAAGTTTGAGTTTAATTTTTATGAAAAATTTTCAGTGGTGGTTATTTGTATTTTGTTTAGCTTAGTGATATTTTTAGTAATAATTTTATATTGTACATATATTGATATATTTTTAAAAGATTGTAATGTAATTCCTTATCTTTACCATTTACATTTACTATGGAATTTACTCCATTTCTACCTATAAGTCTAAAAGCCCCCTTGCATGGGCTTTGCTTCTTTTTCCTATCTTCTACTCTAATTAGAACTACATCTCTTATTTCTGCTTGTAATTTTTTTGTATGTTTTTTATTTTTGTTTACAATTCTATTTTCTTTTACTTTGTCATTTCTTTTGCTTTTAGTTGCGCGGTATGTAATCTGATTTTTAGTTTATTTGTGTAATTTTCGAAATCATAAATTGGTTTTTTATTATCTATTGTGTCAGTGTGTAAGTGTGATAATTTGCGGTATATCAATTCAAATGTTATGAAATCTATATCTACATGTGGTGTTGTGTTGTAAGCGAAGTGAAATATGGTATCCATTTATCCCATTCATTTTCGCTTGCATATGTTAGTAAAAATTCATTTAATACTCTATGGTTTCGTTCTATTGTACCTAATGTCTCGTGGTTATAGGGGATGAGAATGTTCGTTTTAACCTGAGAAGTTGAAATATATTAGCCATTAACTCATTTGTGAATTCAGTTCCTCTGGCTGATTTTAAAATTTTGAAGTGACCATATTTAAGAATGCATTGCTCAACTATTTTATTCATATTTTTCTATATGTATCTTTGTTTTAATCTTACCGTTGTTTTTCTAACGCCTAAATGACTTCCGTGTGTGGCATTATGGAATTCGTAAATTAGTTTGTATTTTGTTAGGTCATCTGATACTCTTATTATATATTTTATATATTATATATTTGTATACGTATTCTAGAATGCATCTTTTGTATACATTGTAAATATTGGATGCCAGTTTTCTCAGAATCGAATGAGTTTTCACTGTATCCGTATAACTGTATATTATTATGGCCACTTTCTCTGTTGATGTTTTTGGATTGTAGCTTCTGCAGAGTCGAATCTTGATTCGCTGCGTTATCGCTGCATCCTACGTGCACATAATTATCATGGATATGTACATTACAATTATCCAGATTATTGTCGCCATTAAATATTAATTTTCTTATTATCTTTACTGCGGTTATAGACAAGAATTCCCATATTTGAAGCTGAAGCTTATCATAATTATATTGTAATATATCATATTGTAATTGCCTCTTTTTGTTTATTTGTGTCGTCCATTTTTGTGGGCATTCCCCTTGTTATTACAAGCGTTCTTTTAGCTTTTTCATTTAATTCTGTAGGTATCACGGATTTTAGTATTTCCGAAACGATTTGTATTCTTGATAATGCATCGGCATTTGTATTTATATTTCCTTTCTTGTATACGATTTCAAAATCGTAATCACTTAAATCTGGTCTTATTCTTGTCATCTTAGAAGAAGGGTTCTTCTGTATAATAGAAAAATAAAAGGTCTGTGGTCAGTTACCACGACAAATTTCTTAATATAAAGTTATGAAAGGAAAAATTTTATTCCAGAGTGAATGGTTAATAGCTCTTTTTCTATCACGGGTTTATTTAAATCATGTTTTCGAAATGACTTGCTCGCGTAAGATATAGGCAAATATATTCCTATTTCGTTTTGCGATAGGATGCATAGTTTGATGCATCTGTGGTAAGTATAAAAGTTTTGTCAAAATTTCGTCTCTCAATGTGTCAAATGCGTTTTGACATTTTGGAGTCTCAAATTTAGCATTTTTCTTTAAAAGTGCGTTCAGATCTTTAGTTATGGGTGCAATGTCAGAAATGAATCTTCGGTAGTAGTTACAAAATGTTACGAATCTTCTAACTTCCTCAGTGCTTTTTGGTACTGGATAGTTTTATATTGTTTCGGATTTTGCGGCGGCTATTTTAATACCTTCCTCTGTTATTAAGTGTCCTAGATATACTAATTCTTACTTACTTACTTAACTGGCACTACAACCGATGATAGGTCTTGGACGCCTCTACAAAGCTTCGCCAGTCGCCTCTGCTAAGCGCGCGCTGGCTCCAGTTGATAAGGCCTAGTGCAGTCAGGTTGCCCTGCACCTGGTCTTCCCAACGGAGATTAGGACGTCCCCTTCGGTATGTTCCTCCACCGTGGTTCGAATAAAACACCCTTCTAGCCGGAGCACTTTCTTCCATTCGCTTAACAAGACCCATCCAGCGAAGCGGCTGGATTTTTATTCGCTTGACTATGTCAGTGTCGGCGTATAGCTCATACAGCTCATCGGTTCCATCTTATTCGAAACACGTCGTCCACGGACACTGGACCGTAGATCTTACGGAGTATATTCCTCTCGAACTTTCCTAACAGCCTCTCATCATTGATGGTCAATGTCCACGTCTCTGCGCCATACATTAGGACGGGAAGGATGAGGGACTTATAGAGCGTTATTATCGTCGGTCGAGAGAGAGCCCGTAGTAACACCTGTTGGCAAGAGTTAGTCTCCCCTTGATCTCAAGGTTGACATTATTGTTAGTGTTTATGCTGATCCTAGATATACGAAATCCTTGACGAATTGAAAAGTATAATTGTCAACATTGAAATTTTGCCATAGACGAAGTGACTCTTTGTTTGTTGACACAAGGTATTTCGTTTTGCACTCTTTCACCACTAGACCTACTCGACGAGAATCCCTTTCCAGGTTGGAGAATGCTGCACTGACTGCTCGAGCGTTTTTGCCAATGATGTCAATATCATCAGCGTATGCTAGCAGCATGACACTCTTGTAAAAGATAGTGCCAGAGATGTCGATATTCGCAGCTCGAAATATTTTCTCCAGCATAAGGTTAAAGAAGTCACACGATAGGGAGTCACCCTGTCTGAAACCTCTTTTGGTATCAAATGGAGGAGAGGTCTGTCCCAATTTTCACTGCGCTGTTGGTGTTGGTCAGTGTCATTTTGCAAAGACGAATGAGCTTTGCAGGGATACCAAAATCAGACATTGCGGCGTACAAATGATCCCTAATCGTGCTGTCGAAGGCGGCTTTATAATCAACGAATGGATGATGGGTGTCGATCTGTTTTTCTCGGGTCTTTTCCAGGATTTGGTGTAGAGTGGATATCTGGTCGATAGTGCATTTCAAGGGCTGAAGTCACACTGGTCCAATCAGTTTGTTGACGTTGAGCTTCAGTCTTTCACAACGTACGCTCGGTAGAACTTTATATGCAATATTTTTTAAATTTTTATTTTTTTTTGCATGTTTCATCCGACCATATTCTTCATAGAAGCTCATGCATGTGTGTTTTGAGCTCTTCGCCCCCAGTCTTAAACAACTCAGCAGGCAGGCCATCTGCGCTTGTTTTTTTTTCAGCCGAGCGATGGCTGTTAAGACCTCCTCATAGTCGGGCGGTGGCACTTCAACGCAGTCAGTGATTGGGGTTTTCGGAGTAGATTCCGCAGTGGCGGTATTATTGCCGTCATCGAAATTAAGAACCTGTGAAACGTACTCCCTCCATAATCGCATTATGCACTGAACATCTACCACTAGATTTCCATCTTCATCCTTGCAGGAAGAGGCCCCGGTCTTCAAACCATCAGTCAGGCGTCTTATTCTTTCAAAGAATTTTTGGACCTCGTTCCTGTCCCGCAACATTTCGATATCATTGAACTCGAGTCTTTCTTCATATTTTTTCTTGCGCCTGAAAAGACGTTTCTCATCCCCCCTCAACTCTCTGTATCGCTCCTTAGCAGCCCGCGTTGCAACTGACTGCCGTATGGCTCTGTAAACAGCGGTTTTTGCTTCAGTAGCATCGCGACACTCTTGGTCGTACCACATATTTCTCCGTCGACGGTGGTAGCCTAGCACCTCTTCGGCAGCCGTACGCATAGAGCGGAAAATGTGCGTCCACTGCGCGCATATATCATCAAGTTGAGGGGTGTTGTGCGATAGGAGGAGTGCGAGTTGGTTGGCGAAGACTTCGGCTGTCTATTGTGATTGCAGCTTTTCGACAACCAGCTTTCTCTTTGTACCTATCCGTATGCGATTTGCTACACATATACGTGTGCAGACCTTGGCTGCAACCGAATAGTGGTCTGAGTCGATGTTTGCACCACGTATTGTGCGTACGTCTAGTACATTGGAAGCGTGCCTTCCGTCGATCACAACGTGATTAATCTGGTTTCGTGTGTTTTGATCAGGGAACAGCCAAGTGGCCTTATGGATATCTTTATGTTGGAATCTGGTGCTACTAACTGTCATGTTTCGTGCCGCGGCGAAGTCGATCAGTCTCATTCCGTTATCGGTGGCTTCGTCGTGGAGACTGAATATCCCGATCGTCGGACCTTGTCATTAAAGTCGTCTAACACGATTTTAATATAGTGGCGCGGGCAATACTCATAAGTTTTGTCGAGCAACTTGTAGAAGTCATCTTTGGTCGTTTCATCCGTCGTGGCATGGACTCAAATTAGGCTGATGTTGAAGAATTTTGTCTTGTTGCAGATATTGGCTAGGCGCTCGTTCACGGGTGTGAACATCGGGATTAGATGACGCAGTCTCTTCCCTACCACAAATCCAACAACACCAAATTCGTGTCTCGACGCATGACAGCTGTAGTAGATATCACAGGATGCTCGTTTGGAGCAACTCTGTCCCGTCCATCGCATTTCCTGTAGAGGGTTCGGACATTCCAGGTGCATATCCGTAAATCGATATACTACTTCTGGTCGTAAAAAACAACATTTATCTGGGTTAAGTTTCAAATTATATCTTTGGAGTCTATCTAATACTTGAATTAAGTTTCTGTTGTGATCCTGTAAACTCCATCCAAAAAATGCCATAGTGAGCATTCTTGAAATGAATTTGATGAGATTTTTAGACCGGTGTTGAAAATGCAGTGAGTGGTCTTGATTCTTCATCAAGTCCAATTTGGTGGAACGAGCTTGCCATGTTAAGTGTCGAAAACCATTTTGCTCTTCCTAATTTGTCTAGAACGTCTTCTAGTCGTATTAGTGTGAACTTATCATTGACGATCTTGTCGTTCAATTTTCTAAAATCTACAACTTCTCTCCATTTCATTTTGTCATTCGTGTTTTTATTAGGGACTAGTAGTAGTGGTGCATTGTAAGGACTTTTTGAATTTTCTATTATGTCTTCCTTTAGCATTTTCTGAACTTGTTCATTTATTACTTCTGTGTGTGAGTGTGGTAGTTTGTAGTTTTTTATGTATATCGGTGTGTTATCTGAGGTTGATATGTTTTGTGTGTAGAAGTTATTTGTTGTTAACGGGTCATCCTCTAGATGAAATACGTTCTGATATTTTTTGAATATGATGATGAGTTCTGCTTTTGCTTTTATGTTAAGTTTTTCAATCATTTTTGGTAATCTTGTTTTATTGTGGTTATTATTATTGTACTGTAACATATTATACTTAGTGATTCTCTTTCTATGTTTAGATTTTCTAGAATCCTCTGAATTTGTGGTGTTTAGAATTTTGATATGTGTTATGCCTTTATAAGGGACTATTGAATTGCTTAGGAATACTCCTTTTTGTTTTTCTTTGTTGAATATTACATGACCTTCCGTTAAATCGAGTTTTACTCGATGTACGAGGTATGATCAATTTGAGGTATGATAATTTATTGTCACAGAATACCATATTTGGCTGGATCATCAGTGGTCAGTTAGAGAACACGTAGCTACACTTTCCACGCAAATATAACCACTCTCTAATGAATTGCTTAGCTCCCAATTAAAGCAATTCTGGGAGCAAGAAGAAATCCCTTAAGCTTTTCCATTCGCCTCTGAAGGTCAAGCTTGTGAGGATTTATACTGTTCTACTACGAAACGAAATTCAGTTGATCGTTACGTTGTCAGGTTGCCATTTAAAAAAAAGTGTTCCCGAAACTATGGCATTAGGTTATTCAAGCGCCACGGCACTTAAACAATTTCTTGGAATTGGGTGCAGTTTACGAAAAGGGTTGATCTGAAACCCATTTATAACTCTCAAGAAGTTATCGCCAATGGAAAGTACTTCTCATTTTATTTACCACGTCATGCGTTAATTTGGCTTGAGAAAGTAACTACAAAACTGCGTGTAGTTTTCACTAGCTCAGGAACTTCTCTTAACGATGTTCTCTATACTGGTCCCACTCGTCAACCAGACCTAATGCTTCTCATCCTACAATGGGGAATGTTCCGATTAGTTTTCAATGGAGATGTGTAGAAGATGTACAAGCAAATTTTGGTATATAAAGATGACCAAGATTTCCAGCGAATTCTCTTTCGCAGCTACATGCTCCTATTCTGCTAACACTCACGGGATTCTTTAGAATGCAATTAATGACTCATTTTCTTACACCATTACACCAATTTAATCATAGAATGGGGCCACCTAGCGGCAAATTCTCTCTTCAGTCGTTGACCCGGCAGGAATGCATTCACCAATTGTAATTCAAGACAAGATGTTATTCTTTTAATTTTTTTTTTTAAATGTGATACGAGGTATGATCAAAAACCGTTATTTTCAATTCTTTCAAAAAGTATTTATTTGTTCATCAACAACTATCTTGTCCCCTTCAAAGTAATCCCCCTCAGATATAATACACTTATGCCAGCGTTTTTTCCAATCCTCGAAACACTTCTGAAACGCCCTTTTTGGTATCGCCAACAGCTCCTGTTTCGATTTTTCTTTTATCTCCTCAATCGTAGCAAAACGCTTTCCTTTCATCGGTGTCTTCAGTTTTGGGAAGAGAAAAAAGTCAGCGGGGGCCAAGTCCGGTAAATACGGTGGTTGAGGCATGATAAAGGTTTAGTTTTTGGCCAAAAACTTACGCACAAGCGACGTTGTTTTTGCTCAAAATTTAGCAATTTTGGAACAATCTTCGCTGCCGCACGTTTCATGCCTAAAACATCCGTAAAAATTGCTTGGCATGAGCCGAACGATATGCCAACATCATCAGCAACCTCTCTGATAGTGATTCGACGATTATCCAAAATCATTTTCTTCACTGCGTCAATGTTTTCATCGGTTGTTGACGTGCTCGGGCGACCAGGACGAGCATCGTCATTGACATCTTCTCGGCCTTCCTTAAACCGGTTATACCACAATGGAACTTGTGTTCTGCTCATAGTAGACTCGCCAAAGGCCACAGTCAACATTTCAAATGTCCTTGCGCATTTAATTTCATTTTTTACCATTTGATCCATTTTTTCGAATAGTAAAAATTCGAAGAGCACACCAAAACACGAATAACCTTTTTATCTGTCAAAAACAAACTGATAATCCAAAATGGTTGGTATTGCCAACATATATAACAGACATGTGTACCGACATAACAGAAAAAAAATGCGAAAATCGAACATACGTAACTCACGGTTATTTTTTGATCACACCTCGTATACTTTCAGTGCGGGGTATTTTTAGTTTTAGTTCTTTTAATAACTTTGAATGCAGTGGTAAGACTATGTCTGTCTCATTTGAATATAGTGAGAATACGAAAGTTTCCTAATCTATTTTTGAGTTGATTTCTGTAGAATGTCTCTACCTACTACTTATTCCATCAGTATCAATGGGGAAGTTTTTGTTTACGAGTTGAAATTTGACACAACATTTGTTATCATTTGTGTTAAGTGTTATTGTTCCTATGGGGTATATTACTTCTTTTGTTATGCCGGTCAACTTGAATTTTTCGTCTGGGAAATACTCTGTATTAGCTACTTTGTAATTATTCTTACATAATGAAACGTCGGCTTCTATGTCGACTAAAAAGGTTAAATAAAATATTAATTTAGATACCAACACCTATTTGAGTGCCTTGGCTTACATTTTTCGAAATGTTCTGATTTTTCGTATGCTCTTATTACGGAAATGATTTCATGCTCTATATTTTTGTTGTTGTCCTCTATTGTGGCTATTTTATTTTTGCCAATATAATTAAAAACTGCTTGCATACTTGCATTCATGTACAAATATAACACACACAACATGAGTGGATGCGAAAAGCTGGCGCTACATGCGGTCATAGTCGCACTGAAAACCGAAGCTCATTGTGGTAAAGTCATAACACTTGCCACAATTGCTGTCTATCTCTTTTTCAGTGTCCTGTGTGATGGCATTCCCTCTCTCTTTCTCCCTCTTTCTTCCTCCCACCTGTTAATCTTCCTTCCATTCAACATAATAATCTGCATAAGATACACCCTGAGTCTTGCGTGTATCAAAAAAAAAAAAAATACAGTTAATATACGCATTCATGAGCTTCTATGAAGAATATGGTCGGATGAAAGCATGTCAAGTGATTGGAACCTCAGCGTACTTTGCCCAATCCATAAGAAAGGTGATTCCACGATCCGCGCCAACTACCGTATGATAAGTCTTCTTCATATTGCATATAAGGTTCTATCGAGCGTACTGTGTGAAAGACTGGAGCCCATCGTCAATAAACTGATTGGACCTTATCAGTGTGACTTCAGGCAAGGTAAATCCACCATCGACCAGATATTCACCCTACGCCAAATCCTGGAAAGAACCGAGAAAAACAGATCGACACCTATCATCTATTCGTCGATTATTAAGCCGCCTTCGACAGCACGATTAGGGATCACTTGTACGCAGCAATGTCTGATTTTGGTATCCTGGTATCCCTGCAAAGCTCATTCGTCTTTGCAAAATGACACTGACAGACACCAATAGCACCGAGTGGGTCTAGTGGTGAACGAGGACAAAACGAAATACCTTGTGTCAACAAACAAAGAGTCACGGCGTCTTGGACCAAATGTTACTGTTGACAATTATACTTTTCAAGTCGTCAAGGATTTCGTATATCTAGGATCCAGCATAAACACCAACAATAATGTCAGCCTTGAGCTCAAGCGGAGATTAACTCTTGCCAGAAAGGTGTTACTACGGGCTTAGTAGGCAATTGAGAAGTAGAGCCCTCTCTCGACCGACGAAAATAACGCTCTATAAGTCCCTCATCCTTCTCGTCCTAATATATGGCGTCAAGACTAGGACATTGACCATCAATGATGAGAGGCTGTTAGGAGCGTTCGAGAGGAAGATACTCCGTAAGATCTACGGTCCAGTATGCGTGGACGACGTATATGATGGAACGATGAGCTGTACGCCGACAATGACGTAGTCAAGCGTATAAAAATCCAACGGCTACGCTGGAAGGGTCATGTTGAGCGAATGGAAGAAAGCGCTCCCGCTAGAAGGGTGTTTTATTCGATCCACGGTGGAGGAACACGCAGAAGGGGACATCCTAATCTCCGTTGGAAAGACCAGGTACAGAGCAACCTGACTGCACTTTTCCTTATCAACTGGCGCCAGCTCGCGCATAGCAGAGGCGACTGTCGAAGATTTATAGAGGGGGCCAAGACCGATAATCGGTTGTAGTGTCAGCTAAGTAAGTAAGTAAGTATTAACATTATCAGGTATTAAGAAAGAATCATCAGAAATTCATGACCAACGAATATTATGTAGGTTAATACACAAAAGTGGTTACAATCACAAATAATTGAAAATAAGTGCCATTATTAGTAATATGAGCACTAACAAATTATCTGAGCTATTCGAAGGAATATACGAAAAGTATATAAGCAATTTACTTATGTAATAGAATTAGTTACAGAAAAACAAAGTTGACCTAGTAAAGTTTCACTAATTTTGTAAAGTGATAAGAAATGCAGGTGGTCGCTGTGGCGTAGTGGTAGTACGTTGGACTGTTGCGCAGAGTGTCCGGGTTTCGAATCTCGGCACATGCGAAAATCAAAAAGTAAAAAAAGTCTACACGACAGGCAATGGCAAACCTACAAGAGCAAAAATTGCCTATGAAAAGCTTATCACTTCGCCGTTCGGATTCTGCATAAAACTGTAGGTCATTCATGTACAAATATAACACGCAGGGACCTGCAGGGACCTACAGTTTTATGCTGAATCCGAACGGCGAAGTGAAAGACTTTTTAGACAATTTTTACTCTTGCAGGTTTGCCATTGCCTGCCAAGAGGTGATGCCGTTAATTTTGTTGTTGTTGCATTTTTTTTTAGTTTTATTTTACTTCATTTTTTTTTTATTTTGCCTGTGCCGAGATTCGAAACCCTGACACTCTGCGTAACAGTCCAACCAGACCACAGACCACTTGATGATGTTTGATGGTCCATAATATTATTTCTAGGTAGAACCTTCGCAAAAATTTAAAGCCTTCGTTGACGATGAATCCAATAATCAGGATTGTGTTGCATTGAGATTTAAGAGTTTTTGGAAGAGGTCCAATGGATGCTGAAATGTTCGGTTAGGAGATGATTTTTTTGGTATAAATTCATGGACCACTATTTGCTTTGGCCAAAAATCTTTTGACAGAACGCGAAGAAGTTGGAAGAAAAATCTTAAATGAGGCAAATTTCGCAGGGTTTTTGATTCATTTGAGATCAATTAAAGTTGCACCTAATTTGAAATTAATGTAGGCAGCAACATCAGACCCAGTTAATCTTGACACGAAAATCGATATACGCCCGGGAACCACTGACAGGCTGGTCGGAATCGGTACTTAAGTTTTACTCGAGTTATTATGTATCCACAAACAGACGGACGGATGGAGAGACGGACATGGCTATTCATGCTGGTTATTTATATATATAATACATATCCATATATATGTTAAGGACAGGCCTCCCAGTATCCGGTAATCCTGAGTTTCCAGACCCTTTACCCGTCTCGATTGTCGGGACTACAGCTCTGGGAACGCAGGATATTCTTATAAAAATTTTATTATGAAACTAGAAGCTTTTAATTTTTATTCGTTCATTACGCAAACCTGAATTTTTACATACTGTTATTGTGTATCATTTCACGAAATCTATCTTAAATAAAAAATTGAGAAGTCGAAGAGCAAAACTTTTTAGCAAAGGCTTTTAATTTTTTTAAATTAGCCGAATTGGTATAAGTAGTGGCAGTGGTTGCCGTGGTGTAAATGGTAGTGCCTTGGCCTGGTACGCAGAGTGTCCGGGGTTTGAAACTCGGGACAAACAAAATCAAAAAGCACCACCTCTTGGCAGGTAATGGCAAACCTATATGAGTAAAAATTGCATAATAAAAGCTTTTCAATTCGCCGTTCGGGTTCGGCATAAAACTGCAAGTTTTTCCATTCATGTAGAAATATAACACGCAAAACATGAATGAATGTGTTGTTTTGCCATTTAAATTTTGGATGACGAAATTTTTGTGATCGACAGCTGTTCTAAAATATAATTTTTGGTTATGTTTACACAATCATCGTGATTATGGTTGTAGTGTGTCGAGTTTCTCAACAGTCGAGTTTGTTGCGAATCGACTGAAATTGTGGAAGGTAATCGACAATTTTTGTTGTAGATTGCAATGGCCGGAAAACGTTACTGTGAATGCAAAGATAGAAAGAATAAACAACTTATTTTTAAAGTTTAATTTGTTTTTAAAATTAATTTTATAAATGTTGTGTTTTTTCCTGACGAGTAAAAACTAGTGCAGCTGAAAACTTGTCGCGATTGCGGCGCAATATTCGGAGCTGATGGTCCAAACTTCATAACGTGCATTTCGGACGCAACGCTTTTCTCGTATATGCGAAAGCTAATTTTATAAATTTGAAGTTCGTTAAAAAAAAATAAAAACTAACTAAAATGGCATCCCTAAAGGATTTTATAGATTTCTTAGAAATCACTAATTTGATCTGTAGTAATTTTTCTTTCATTACTTTTTTCTCTTCTGAATTATTTGCAGCCAATTTGTTAGTGATGAGTAAAGTACTTACTTACTTACTTTTGATGGCACAACAGCCCATGGAGGGCCTAGGCCGAGCTTTTCGCATCCACTCATGTTGTGATTGTTATATTTGTACATGAATGGAAGGGACCTACAGTTTAAAGCCGAATCCGAACGGCGAAGGAAAAGCTTTTCATAGCAATTTTTACTCTTGTAGGTTTGCCATTGCTTGACAAGAGGTGGTGCCGTGTAGAAAAATTATTTTCTCTACTTTTTTTGATTTTGCCTGTGCCGAGATTCGAACCCCGGACACTCTGCGTAGCAGTCCAACGCACTACCACTACGCCACAGCGACCACTGTACGGCGAAGTACGGCGACAAATAATCGGCAGTAGAATTTTCACTTCAGCGAAAACAAAGTTTAATCTGCCAGAATATTAGATTAATTTTTAGTTGTTATTTATCATTCCCGGTAAAATAATTATATTAAAAATATTTCTTTGTTATGTTCAACAGTTTCTACATCAAATGAATATATTAAATCTTTTTGATATAAATAGTTAGTTATCGATTATGCTATAGTTTTACGAATTACAACATCTCTCGCAATGTACAAACATAACTCGCAGAGCATGAGTGGATGCGAATAGCTTGGCCTTTGGCGCAACTTGTGGTCATAGTCCACACTGATAAACTGAAGCTCATTGTGGTAAAGGCAGAACACAATGGCTGTCTATGTCTTTATTGGTGTGCTGTGTGATTGCTTTCCCTCTCTCATTCTCCCTCTTCCTCTCACATATGAATCTTTCTTCCATTCAACACAATGCTCGGCATTCATAGGAATGTGTGTTGAATGTATAAATAAAAAAAAAATAAAAAAAATTTCTCAGCTATTGTTGCAACACGAAAAAAGCGTGAAAAGATTTCAAAATACATAGTTCAACTTTTGACGTTTTACGCGCATTTCGACGGCAAGCCATGGAGTTTGTTTCATTCAAACCACACTGATTCAACTTTTCGCTCGAATACGAGAAAAGCTTTACGTGTGAAACGAGTGTTATGGAGTTTGACCTTGAAAGTAGATCAGCTTTTAGGGCTTTTTGTGCATTTCGACGGCAAGCCGTGAAGTGTGCTCCGTGCAAAACACAGGGGTTCTACTTTTCGCACGAATACGAGAAAAACTTTGCTTCTGAAACGCGTGTTATGGAGTTTGAGCTTTAGAACTGGCAGATACAGAGTTAGCAAACATGTTCATAAATAAAAGCAATGAGTTTCGCAAGCTCTTGTATTGTTTAACTGAATTCAAGATTTATCCGTAATTTTCAATCGTCAAATAAAGGCCTTCAATACGTTTTAGGCGAGATAAGGGATAATAGCTGTGTCTCCCGAAATAAAATTCGCAGCCACTCTTCGAGTTTTAGCGGAAGTTACCAGTATGGCTCACGAAACGATTTGTACTTAGGTCTAGCGCAGTCCAACTTTTCCTCAATTTTTACAGAGGTCATTACAATTTTAGAAAGTGAAATTGGTCCCAAATAGGTTTCTATGAAAATGACAAACGAAGAAAAAGTAGAAGTGAAGCAGCATTTTTGTGATAAAAGTGGATTTCCATTTGTTATTGAATGCGTAGATGGTACCCGTTTAGGAATACTCGCTCCAAGTAAACACAAACATGGTGTAGAAAAATCGTTTTTTTCTACTTTCTGATTTTGCCCGTGCCGAAATTTGAACCCCCGACACTCTGTGTAGCACGCCAACGCACTACCAACTACGCCACAGCGACCAATTAAAGTAATGAAATCAATGGTTAAATGTAAAATGCACTTTTAAACATACGTGTTCGCACAAATAAATATATACATACTTACGTATAAAATTACATATGATTTTGATAAGTTTTTGTGATAAGTTTGTAATATAATTTCAGAATACACATACGAGGTTTAATCTTCTTTTCTAAATTGTACTCGCTTTTGCTTTTTTAATCTCTATACATATCTCTATAACTAAAGGACGTTCAATAGTGATAGCTTAAACTAAAAATACTAGAAAAGATGAAAATGTGTGTCGTGAATATGTACTTGGACACAAAAAAAAAAATTTTTGTACCACCCTTAGAAATGACAAAAATTTATTTTTCGTCATAACTTTGGTATTTTATATTGTTGTCCAATACTCGTCAAGTGCTACATTTCCTTCTTAGTTCTCATTTCTCTCCGAATCAATATATTTCGCCATCAAGTAACAAAACAATTTTTCTACGCGGCCCACCTCTTGGCAGGCAATGGCAAACCTACAAGAGTAAGAAAAAGCTTTTCAATTCACCGTTCGAATTCGGAATAAAACTGTAGACCTACAGTCTATGTATGTACAAAAACAATATAACACGCACGACATGAGTGGATGCGAAACGCTCGTCATAGGACCTCCAGTGGCTGCTGAGCCATTAAAAGAAAGAAAGAAGAAATTATAACTTTAGTCAAAAACCGGTATTATAAATTGCCTTTTTTCACCAAGTTTATTAAGTTGACTTAGAAGGCTTACAAAAATCTAGTTTTTCAGTGATCTAACCGTAAAAAATTTTTTATTGATTTCTGTTCATAAAACTTCTGAATAAAATATAGAGTATGATAAAAAAATTAATGCCACCATTTAGCAACAAAATTGCTTTTTGAAAACAGTTTTATCGATTTAATTGAAAAAAAATATAATGTTATCTGGAAAAGGTTATGTGAAAAATAAAGCCATACACCGCAGAATACGATGCGTCCATTATCTTTCTCACGACAAATTTTTTTAGTGGCGATGTGTAATTGACACTAAATCAAATATCAATAATTTTCTACTTTATTTTCAAAACAATTCGTTCTTATTACATTGCCCGTCCAATACCGCTTCTTTTGATTTTTTAATTGAATTGTTACAGTATATAATTTAGTTGGTCCTTTATTATCAAGACACTCTTATGGTATGTATGTTAGAAAAGTTTCGATTGAGTTTTTATGTGCCCGTCTACTGTATACAATTTCTATTCGACTGGCAACACGGTAAAATTTTCTTTCTAAAGAAAAAGAGAGCAAGATCTTTCTCTCATCGGTCACGAAATGATATGAAATTGTTGTCTATATGTTTTTCTTATAATTAGTATGCATATTATGATAAACTTATACCATTTTAATTTCGTTGCCGTTTTTCCAATTCTTTGTTTTGGTTTTTTTTTATTCAATAAAATAGAAAACATTCTAAGGTGATGATTATGTAAAAATTTTGATGATAGTGAGTTCAAAGTAAAAATGTTTATAAATTTTTTTTCACTAAATCGAAAACTGGTGATTTTTTTTATAAACTTAAACATAGTGAATAATATTCAAAATGATGTGGAACATTTAATTAATTAATATATATATGTATATATTATAATATATACTTATATGATTATGATTTCGAAAAATATTGAAAATAATGTGCTAATAATTACAAATTATTCCAAAAGATTCTAGTGCAAATATTGAAATTACAACGATAATTAACTGGAATATACCAATTAATCAAAATGATTTTTTTCTTATTATTTAAAAAATTAAAACTGTAAAATTGTGTGTCACGTGTCCCTATAACTAAGTACATTTGTACTTAGGGTCTTGTGTTTGTGTATGATTAACATACTTCATACACGCTCTCTCGAACATATTATGTATATATGGAGACATGGTAGTGTGAAGTAGCGCAAAGCAGCATTCTAAATTTATAACTATGAGAAAAATATGTGTGCTGTATTGGAACAAAAATGGAAAATTCTATACATATATAATTAAATTTTGTTTAAACATGAACTAAAAACAGACAATAAGACAGGTAGGCATCGCTGTTGATGCTAATGATATCTACAAAATTGGCCAAATCAAACGAAACTGCAACGTAATTAACCATTATTTTTTTCAGGAAACGTTACAGTTTACTAACTATTAGATAAAGGTTTTATTGCAGATGTGTGTCCTTAAGTCCTTAATCTTCCTAATTACATTTGCGAATAAATATAGTACAAATATATTTCCTAATGGGAATTTATGAAATTAATGGGCGGAGGCTACCATAGTTCCTCTACCATAGTTCTTCTACTATAGTTCCTCTCTCAATATACAATTCCTAGATTTACCACTGATCTATGCATAATATTTACAGTATGAAATACCTATGGTATGTTTTCTTCTGGTATTGGTGCATAACGACCACTTTCCATATAAATAAAACTTCAAGCTTTCGTTGCTTCTTTCTTTTCTTTTAACGGCACAACAGCCCATCGAGGGTCTAGGCCGAGCTTTTCGCATCCACTCATACATAGAGTTTTATGCTGAATCGTATGCTGAATCCGAAGCTTTTAATATGCAATTTTTACTCTTCTAGGTTTACCAATGCCTGCCGAGAGCTGGTGCCGTGTAGAATAAATGGTTTTGTCTATTTTTTGAATTTGCTTGTGCCTAGCTTTAAACGCCGGGCACTCTGCGTAGCAGGCCAACACACTATCAACTACGTCACAGCGACCACTTTCGATGCTAGTGAACTTAAATGTCTACTCAATAAGAGTAGACTATCATCTAAGGGACGCAGGTTCGAATCCCGTAAACAGCATGGCCTTACTTAATAATTTTTCTTATTATTTGAAAATTTTCATATGTTCCCACCGGTCTTCTTTTTATATATGTATATATTGTACTGTCTTTTCATCTGTTGTGGTGCGGCCGTCTAAATTTTTATCGTAAAAGCATAACACTTACAACAATGCCTGTCTATCTCTTTATCGGTGTCCTGTGATTGCATTCCCTGCCTCTTGTCTTGGTTTAATTTTGTTTAGGCTTATAAATGTTTGGAAATTTTAGTATAGCTTTTTGTAATATTCGTGGACTTAGATCAAATTTCTTCTCTGTATATGCATTTATAAACCTTCATATACCCCATATAATTAGGTCAGACCTTCAGGTGTAGGAGGGTGCAGATCCACTGGATTTTCACGAGCCAGGGTGTCGGCTGGTGAAATTGTTTCCTCCCTACATTAATGAGGATGGCACGTACCAGTGCCAGCAACAACTTTATATGACGGATGCTGAGTTCAGTTCCATGTGGGTTAAGTTCAGCATTCAGTCTCATTTACTGCACTTCTGTTTTCTTTATATGGATTTCTGATATGGATTTTACTTTTAATAAGTTAGATTCCCTTTCTGATTCGATTGCTTCTATTTTGGAAACATATCCATGCAGTGAAATCGTGGTTGCTGGTGATTTCAATATTCACAATTCGGATTGGTTGTGCCAGTCAAGTCACACAACACCCGAAGGAAATTGTGTTTTACCGATAAAAATATAGAAACCACTGCTAAATGGTAGAAGAAATGATATTTATTTTTCCTAATGAAACAATTAGCGTTAAACCTAAAGACAATTGATGGTTGAATGCGACTTGCAGATCAGCAAGCAGGTCCAAAGAGGTTGCTTTCAGGAATTGGCAATCTAATAAGAATGCCAATACTGAACAGTTGAATAAGCAGGAATGAAATCGCTGTAATGCCACTCTAAAGCGCGAAAAGTTTCTACACGAAGTCCTACAATTCCAAAGGGGTGGCAAAAAATGTTGGTCATTTATAAAGAGAGTAAAGAAGCAAACGTCTTCGTCAATTCCAACTTTTTTTACAGGTGATAGCCTCGGTTGATACAGCGAACATTTTTGATAACATTTTCGCAGAGAATTCTGCTCCGCCAGCTAGCGATCAACCACTGCCCATTATCGAATCTGTATCTTGTTTTATGCCTGAGATACATTTTCGAACTCGAGTAGTTAAAAGAGATCTTAACATAAACAAGGCTTCGGGACCTGATGGCATTCCAGCCCATGTATTGCGAGCTTGTGCGACAACGCTGGTATGACCGTTACGCAATCTTTTCAACATTTCATACCCAACCGGTGTATTTCCGTCTTGTTGGAAAGTTTCCATTGTCCAACCAGTTCCTAAAAAGAGCAAGACTACAGACCCTGCGAACTATCGCCCCATCGCAATCTGTTCTATGCTATCCAAAGTCATGGAAAGTGTAGTTAACTTCTACTAAGTCAGATATCTTGAGCAAAACGAATTGCTTAATGACCGCCAATATGGTTTCCGTCAAAATCGTTCTACGGGCGATATCATGGCGGTCCTCACCGAGCACTGGTACCACAGTGTCCATGGCTTCGGTGAGAGCAAGGCGGTTGCTCTGGATATTTCAAAGGCGTTTGACAGAGTGTGGCTTAAAGCACTGGTGTCAAAACTAATTTCGCATGGAGTCGGGAATAACTTCACACGATGTATCACGAACCTTCTAAGCGGCCGCTCTATCCGTGTTGTGATAGACGATATTGTTTCGGAAGATCATGCCATTAATGCTGGAGTGCCGCAAGGTTCGATCCTCTCCCCTACACTTTCTCTTATATTTATTAATGACCTTCTGTCATTAACAAAACATCCTATTAATTCGTTTGCAGATGACAGCACCATTTCTCATTCATATGCCTGTTCAAAACGCCCCAACTCTTTGAAGATTGAGAGAAAAAGGCACGTTATGAATGACCCACTCAATAAAAATCTCCAGTCAATCTCCGAGAGGGGTCTCACGAAAAGGGTTGAGTTTAATGCGATGTTGTTGTTTAATGCGACCCAATGTTGTCTGTTATCTCACAAACGAGTTTCTCAGCCCCTCTTAACCCTAATGTAGGGGTGGGGTAGGTGTTGCGGAGACAGCGACTCTTGATGTTCTGGGCATCCAGTGTGATGTTCGTTGGATTAAACACATTTTTGACGTAAAAGAATCAGCAAAGTGACACTGCTTTCTTAGGCGGTGTAAAAAATAGTTCACTCCGACTGATCTCCGTATGATCCTCACTATCTATATAGGTCCTAAAATTGGAGTATAATTCGCACCTATGGGCTGGAGCTTTACGAACGCAACTGGACTTCCTGAGATGCGCAAGCTGATGCCGCTAGTTCGTTTATTCACCAGAACTACACCCACAGCAAGTGGAACTCACGCCTTCCACATAGACACGGTGTTCCACCTCACTACACATTACAGAGAAAGTTCTTTATTTATTTTATAGCGGGTATTTGGAATAAGCTCCCTACAAATATTTTCCCCGATTATTATGACACTTGCAAATTTAAAGCAAACGCTCATAACTATTTCTGCCTCCTTCTTCTTCTCACCTATAAACCATCCTTCCAATCAACACAATGCTATGCTGTCAACGCAATTACATCCATCATGGTGAATAAATACCCAAACAGTGACATCTAGGTAGTAACTGTCACGAAAGTATGTAAATGGCGGTAGACCTTTGAAAATACAACTATGAATAACTATTCTCAAAAAACAATGGCAATACAGATTTTTCCTTTAAGAAAAAAATACAAACTCCTATTTCTTAGAGAAAGTTTGTTTATTTTATTTTTTTTCTTAAGAAATAAGGTGATATTCCCTTAATTAAGCATTGCTTTAAGAGGTGAAAACTCACCTTTACGGTATGAACAGAATTATAGCGTAACGACGAATATACTAGTACGCGGCGTATATTCGCTGTCACAATTAAAACGATCACACCGTATGAGATGGCACAGAATTGTAGCAGCCAACGAATTAACGTCGACTTAAAATTACAGTCGTATCTACACAGCACCACCTCTTGGCAGGCAACGGTACATTATCCTTTCTATCCCTTTCGTTGGCGCTGCATGCGGCCATAGTCGACACTGATAAACCGAAGTTCATGGTAAAGGCATAACAATTGCCACAATGGCTGTCTATCTCTTTATCGGTGTCCTATGATTACATTCCCTCCCTCGTTCACCCTCCTCCTTCCTCCCAACTATTAATCTTTCTTCCAATCAACACAATGTTCTGCATATATAGGGGACACCCTGTGTGTTGACTGTACCAAAAAAAAAGTTATGTATATAGTGAACTAATTATTGCAAGGACTGTTCACAGTATCCAGATTATTCACTATATCAAGGTTGACATCTTTTATTCAAATACTCGTTGTTTTTGCTCAAAATACACCTTTGTGTGTGTTAATGCAAGAGATCATAAGAACAAATTTGTAGGAAAATAGAAATGTACAAATGTATGCTTATTGAAAGAATTCGCGAATATATGTTTGCTTCTTGCGTTCGGAAATTGACTTTTGGACCGCTTTTACACGTAGACTTCGCAGTGCTAGTAGACCAACATAATCAGTAGTGTCGATGCGGTAGATTTAACGAAACTTTAAATAAGCCCACAAACGGTTTGCATTCGACAAAAAAAACAAAACAAACACTAACGTCAAGAATCAGCTGATTTTGTAGCAATGAACAGCAAAAGTTAAATTTAGACGAAGCGGGGATTCAGATTTTTTTGTGCTTTCCAAATTTTTTTTCGCTATTTGGAGATTTTCGATTGTAAAAATTTATGTGTTCACTATATCGAGGTGTTCACTATACCCAGTCACGACTGTATTTCTATTTCTGAGGTCGACAACGTTATAAATATTTGATGAAATGTATGAAAATTGAATGAATATAAGTTAGGCGCAAATTGTTAATAAATTGATTATTAATAATATGTATATCGTTTAATTAATTATTAATAATATGTATATAGTTTAAAGGTAACTTTAAAAAAGTGTTATTCGTCATTCAATTTTAATCGCAGCAAACATGACACTTCCAATTTAAGGCGTTTTTCCACCTTTTAAGGAAATGCTCAAGAAACAAAACACACTAGCGGTATTCACGATCTAGAGTATTTGTAGTATTTTTATTAAAAAAATTTAGAATTTTTACAACAGATTGTGAACCCTTTTATTGTGAATTTTTGTATGTTGATTTGACAGAAGAAGAACATGAAAAATTTACAATGGAGCTAGAATCTCTCTCAATGTTTATCATATGTTTATTTGAAATAAATTTTAAATGCTGCCTTAGCAAGAAACTTAAATTAACACAATTTTATAAAATAATTTTTTTACCTAAAACTATTTCAACTATTTTTTCCAAAGATATTTGTCAAAATAGATAAAGTTTAATCTATTTTAAAGAAGAACGCCCAGCTACTTCCTAATATATAAAATTGGACTTCTAAAAATCTTCAAGACATATCAGTTCAATTATATAAATTAGATTTTCGTGTCAACTGATTGGCAAATATGTACATAAGTTACAATAGGC
Source organism: Palloptera scutellata (assembly GCA_958295655.1). Classification (NCBI taxonomy): domain Eukaryota; kingdom Metazoa; phylum Arthropoda; class Insecta; order Diptera; family Pallopteridae; genus Palloptera; species Palloptera scutellata. The sequence continues at coordinate 10,403,610 of OY282453.1, read as the reverse complement.
TCTCACTGTCGTATTTTTGACATCTGTAGTATTTGAGAATCGCATGTGTTTCGTTTTTGTAAGCATATCAAATTTCAGCTATTCCGTAAGAAATTATACAAACATATGTAGTAATTTCAAAATTAAATTACTAAAATTTTTTTGCGTAATTACATACACAGCGTTTACTTAAAGAAATACATATTGAATTTGTCTTTTTTCTTGAAGGAAATGTGGTCGCTGTGGCGTAGTGGTAGTGCGTTGGACTGCTGCGCAGAGTGTCCGGGGTTCGAATCTCGGCACAGGCAAAATCAAAAAAGTAGAAAAAATAATTTTTCTACACGGCACCACCTCTTGGCAGGCAATGGCAAACCTACAAGAGTAAAAATTGCTATGAAAAGCTTTTCACTTCGCCGTTCGGATTCGGCATTAAACTGTAGGTCCCTTCCATTCATGTACAAATATAACCCGCACAACATGAGTGGATGCGAAAAGCTCGGCCTAGGCCCTCCATGGGCTGTTGTGCCATTAAAAGTAAAGTAAGTAAGTAAGTAAATGTCGGTATTCCCTTTGTTTTTTGAATTGTAAACATTGTTACTGTCACTTTTTTGAAAAAAAAAAACTATATTTCAGTACGAAAGGAATTACAAATTTCAGTGGCATTTACTTTGTACATATGTACAAGGAATTACAACACTTGTATTTTGAGTTGAAGTTAGGGAATTTAAAAATCATCTTGTTAAGTATCGAAATTAAAAGGTATTGCGTTAATAAAATCGATTACAATAAAACAAAAAAAAAATAGAATAAACCTGTTTATGTGGAATTCAATATTCAAAAACTTGATAAATTTAAATATTATAACTGAAGATTTGATAAAATTAATGAATAATGTACAAGAATATTATGTTTTGTACAAATTTAGTACAAATACAACTTAGAAGCGTAAAATGTAAATTATTTTTTTTTAACAAGGTTTATATAATTGTCATAATACTGCGACTAGTCACAAAAAAGCTAACAAGCAATTCTTATTTAGTAAATTTCAAAGGTATATTGCAAAGTTAGAAAAGACTAACTTATTTAAATTATCGCCAAACAAGTTAACAGGGCTTTGTGCGTTTTAGCCTATGTTCTGCCTCGAAAGGAAGGACGAGCTTTGAAGCCTCTATTTTTATCACGTCTGTTACCATATCTATCTCCAGATCACGGTGCATTGACGTTTCTAGTACTTTGTTCTAGAAACGTTGAATTGACATTATTGTTGACTCATTGGTACAACCCCAAAGTTGAATTCCATAGGTCCAAATAAGTTTGATGACCTGTTTACATAAAATAATTTTGTTGTAGATTGAAAGAACGGTTTTCCAACCAAGAAGCAGAAGAAGAATAGATATTTTTGAATTTTAGACCAAGTTCTGTGGTTTTTTTCTTTACGTGCTCCTTCCATCTAATCTTAGTGTCTAAGGTCATCCTTAGGTATTTGGCAGAGTTCGAATAAGGTACAATATGATATATATCACTTTATAACGAATATCTTTATTTGTGAAATCAACGTGTATGGATTTGGTTTGTTAAGTTTAATTCTCCATTTGTCAGTCCAATCGATAATTTTGTAACCGCCAATTGAAGGGAGTTAGTAAATTCTTCTATGGTCGAACCAGCAGTTAAAAAAGCCGTATCATCTTCAAAGGTAGCAGTGATCCAGTTGGTAGATTACTAGTGAACAATACATATAGGACTAGACCCAATACGCTTCCTTGTGGAACACCAGCTTTAATATCTCTAACGTCCGAGTACCTATCACCCTGATACGTGTGATGCAGAAGAACCGTTGGGTTAAAAATGATTCAAGAAAATCACAGAAATCACTCGGGAGGTGTGTTCTAAGTTTCATTATGAGCCTGGCTTGCCGGACTATCAAATGCTTGTGCCACATCTATAAATACTGCAGAGCATACTTTTTATCTTCTAATGCCTTTTCAATGATATCGGTAATTCTGTTCACCTGATCTTCGTTGAGTGTTTGTCTCTAAAATCGAACTGATGATATGGGATCAGTTTGCTTTGTTCAATGATTGGTTTTAGACATTTAATAATCCAGCAACTTTGATAGCATTTATAGGAGCGAAATTGGAAAACCCTTACACATCGTGTAAGGGTTTTCCCGGTTTTGAAATCATAATCAGTTCTGCTACTTTCCAAACACAAGGCACGAATTTAAGCTTTATGTATGCGTTATATATTTTAGTTTAGCAGACTTGCAAGCGGAATTAACAACAGCAACTTATTACCGATTTTAATTCCTGTTTCTGCTAGTTTGTGGACTATTTCAGAGAAAGAAATCAAATGCTGAGTGATATCTTCCCTCTCTGACATATTGAGGTTAATAATGTTGTTATAGAAAGGTACTTTTCTTGCGACCCACTTGGTGGATAAACTTTTTCTACACATCAAGATATTACTGAATGTTTTATGTGGCTCACATAAGAATAATAATTTGAATTAAGAATAATCACCGCAAGGGATTTTTCATTCTTCATTGGCAATGATTGTCATAATCGTAACTAATTACGTTCGTCGAAGATGACAATTGGAAACACTATTCTCATTTTGTTTTAAATTATTAATAACAAAACTAAATAATAACAAAATTGGGTTCATAACATTGTGGAGGCCGAAAAAAAACACAGCGCACCATCCTGTTGAAACCAAATTTTGTCTAATTTTTTAATTTTTTTCATTTTGTCTAATAATGATACATCCGGTCCAAATAATTACTCGTTGATGGTGCATTGGCTTCCCAACAATTGTGTATGGGTTTTTTGTGAACCCCAGATGCGACAACTTTGCTTATTAACGTAACCACGAGGTCAAAGTGAGCTTCGTCAGAAAAGATGATTTTTCGGTAAAAATGCTCATCTTCTTCAAAGTGTTCCGGAGCCGAAACGTTGCGGTGTGGATGGCTTCATCTGTTGTACCAATTGAACTTTCTACAGCTTCATACCCAGGTCTCTATGCAAATTTCGCAACCAAGAAGTACGTTCTCAATTCCTGAGAACGATGGGGGGTTGATGCGATTGGTTCTCCTTGCACATTCTGAGCAACAGCAGCAATTTTTTCGGTTGTGCATACTGTAGGAGTACGAAAACGTGTTGTTTTATCCAATAAAGATTCAGTTCCTAGGTCAGGTTTCACAAATTGCGTGGAAAGCGCTTCTCTTCTACCGAATTTTTAACGTAATTTGCTTACAATTTCCGTAGAAGATTTACCATTTTGATAGCACATTTTTAGTATTTCCCAACGTTGTTAATCGCAAATATAAAACAAATTCTCCTTTATAATACGAATGATATTATATTTGTCAATAGTCCAAATTCCAAAAGTTAGATGGACCACTCTTACGTACGTTGCGACCGTCCTGGCTCCTTTGGGAGCCTTTTCATCCAAAATTGCGAAAATCATTCGCAATTCTTTTTTACCTAAAGCTTTCGTTTAAAACCTTCTTTTCCTCCACTCATTCAACATTCACATCTGAATCATAAGCTAACCTTCCCGATCAGTTTTAATACTTCAATATTTTTGCGAAACGAAATCCAACCCTACACTATCAGTGTTACTGTCAGATTTTCTTCATTACTATTTGCGCTTTGAAAGAGAAAATTCTTGCGATGAATTTACGAAAAAGCTTGTATTGCATAATTGTCAGTATTACAGTATTTTAATATACAGACAGTAAAAATCAGAAAATTCGGAATTCCATCAGCACTCCCTTCATTCCAAATACAAATGGGATATTTTACATTACACACTCAGTAATACTGACAGTATTTTAAAATACTACTGTTAAAGTAATTTACTCTACTTTTAATGGCACAACAGCCCATGGAGGGCCTAGGCCGAGCTTTTCGCATCCATTCATGTTGTGCGTGTTATATTTGTACATGAATGGAAGGGACCTACAGTTTAATGCCGAATCCGAACGGCGAAGTGAAAAGCTTTTCATAGCAATTTATACTCTTGTAGGTTTGCCATTGCCTGCCAAGAGGTGGTGCCGTCTAGAAAAAATATTTTTTCTTTTTGATTTTGCCTGTGCCGAGATTCGAACCCCGGACACTCTGCGTAGCAGTCCAACGCACTACCACTACGCCACAGCGACCACAAGTAAAGTTAAAGTAATACTGTCAGATTTTAAAATGCTGTCAGTATTACTGATCGTGTAAGGTCAGCTAGGTATACAAAAAACGTGTTAATGCAAACCCAATTTAAGTTACGCGTTGCAAACGCGACAGCAAGCGACGCAGTGAAAGTTGAGAGCACGAGAGGAATACAAATAAACGATCAAAACTATGCAAAAATATATAAAAAATGAATAAATTGGCAACTAATTCTCAACGTATTTTCCTATGCGATTAATTATGTTGAAAACTGATATGTTGAACTGAAATGGTTATGCATATTTTTGCCTTCCGTACTAAATCTTACGAAGGCGTATATGATTATCTTACGTATGACTTACAAATTGCAATGTTCTGATGTATTATGTACATATATAACATTATAAAATATAGTAATTTATGTAAAATACACATGAAAAATAAACTTTTCAGACGTCTAGTTGTACCTTATTCTTTTAGAACCTTTCGAAATCGACCATTCCATCGAGTTTATTCAATACCACTGGCAATCTGCGATCCGTAAATATTTGAAATGGTTTCGCGATATTTTTAAGTCTTATGCCACATTCAAAGTTCTTTAGACACACGAGTCCATCGAATAAATTAAGTGGGAAATTCATTGTTATTGTCTTTATTTAATTTCACAGAAGTATTGCAGAGTTTGCTTTTAGCAATCAAATGTAAATCTGCTCTTGAATGCAAGCCTAACAAGGGTTTCTTCAAGCTTTCAATTGCGTATATTTTATTTGTTATTTGATTGTTGTCTAACTTAAGTTTCCAATTATTTGTAACCGACGTGTCTCTAGAGCTGTACTTTTTCTAGTTGAATTGTTTAATTTTGTTTTAAAAAATATATTTTTGTATATCTCATGTGAGATCACATCAACGGGTGAGCCGGTGTCGACCGGTGTTCAAAATAATGTACACGTTCCACGACGTGTAATCGCCAATAATGTTTATAACAAGCATGTCTAAAAACTTGTTATCATAATTGAAAGTATTTTCTCTCCTTAGATAAGCAAACACAAACACGATGTTAACTCCATTTGCTGTTTTTTAACTGCATGATATTGTTTCACCTCTGTTACTGCCGTCTGCAAAGTTAAATAGGTGATTAACTGTAGTTTTTCGGATAGCTTGCGATCACTTAACCCAACGATGATTTTATCGCCAATCATTTCGTCTCTTAGCGAACCGTAGTTTCAACTTTTTGATAGTAAGTCGATACAGATCTGTAATAAAATCCTTTATGAGTTCACTTTCAAGTTGGTTGCTAAGGTTAAACTTAGCTCGTTAATATATAACGTTGGTTTTAAGGACGAAATGATTTGAAAAGGCTTCCATTACCTTAAAATATATTTTCTTTTTTGCGGCCGATAATATAAATGAGAAGAAAATATTATAAGCCTGATCACCCATTAGATAAACCAATGTGTTATTTTTGTTACTCCTCTGATGCTTCGCTCAATTTAGAAGCTATACCGAACCTTTCGAATCGGCGGAGCAATCTGGGTCACTCGCCCGGACTACTAAAGGTGAAGGCATCGGGGGAGCGCACCGTGAAGCTACTCCTGCTAATACCAGCCGCTGTGTTGGCTCCGCTCTTACTTATTTTGCTTTTGAATGAATTGAAAGTACAATTTTAAGTTTCGCGTACATGTCGGCTCAGTGTCGTGTTGAGCTGTGTTGGACTACCTTCGAGTGCGGACTGGAACTGTGGAGTACTGGAAAGTAAATTACAGTGGTCAAGGTGGAGAGCAGCAATAATTTGGATCCAGATTGTCTGCTTGCAGATAGTACAAGCTATGCATTGAAATATGCTATTTTTGATTTAGTTTTAGTCAAGGAATGAAATATTATTTTCTTTTGTGGAGAAGCTCCAACTATAAAATGACATAGCGAGAATTATCTGGAATGATGATAGAATGTCGTTCGTTGTAGCTAAGAGCATCGTGAGCGAGACGACCATTCTCCTTGCCTAGAAAATGATTTAACACAAGAAGAGTCCTTTTCTTTTCCATACGCTTTGCATCGAGTAATGATGTCTTATCTCGTAGACAATATCGATAATTTGTTTCAGGGAGGGTGGCCACAAAGTCGTGTCTTGATAAATTGAATTTCGGCATCAAGGATAGAGCATGAAGTGTGAAACTACTAAGAAAGTGTTAAAAGCTTATTGCTTGAAGGAGGGCACTTAACCTTTTACCGCCAAGAGATGACGGGAACGGAATTGTCCTTCTCTCAGGTGCGAATACAAAGGCAAGCATGATAAGGATTTTCGAAGGAGACTTATAATCGCGAAAAGCTTATTGCTTGCATGAGGGCCGCTAACCCTTTGCCACCAGGAGACGAGAATCGGAGTTCTCCTGAAGACTTATTGTTTACCCCCTTAACCGTTTGCCACCAAGAGATGAGAATCGGAATTGTCCTTCTCTTGAGTGAGACAAAAAGGCAAGCAAAGTAATGTTCTACACGTAATAAAGTTCTGTAAGTTTAACTTGATTAATCTGCGAGGACTGCCTCCACTGAGGGATTTCGCTGTTGTCTATTTTGGAAAGATTCTCTAAGAAGCTGTTTCTTGTATTGCACGAATACTTCATGTATTAGTCTCAATCCGTGGATGCCAATCAAAACAGTTTGGCAATCGAAGGAAAAGTTTGTCGCTTAGTGGCGGAAGTTAGTACCGGAGTGGAAGCAATGGGCTATCGAATTTATAATATATTTATTTTTTGTTTTTTTTTGTACAAAATCAACCTTTTTATATATATATTTAAATTTTTTATTTTTTTTTTAATGTTAAATTTTACACACAGGGTGTAGCCCTATGAATGCAGAGCATTGTGTTGAATGCAAGGAAGATTGATAGGTGAGAGGCAGAAGGAGGAGAATAAGAGAGTGAACGTGATCACACAGGACACCGATAGAGGTAGGCAGCCATTGTGGCAAGTGCCTTTACCACAATGAACTGCAGTTTATAAGTGTCGACTCATGTTGTGCGTGTTATATTTGTACATGAATGGAAGGGACCTACAGTTTAATGCCGAATCCGAACGGCGAAGTGAAAAGCTTTTCATAGCAATTTTTACTCTTGTAGGTTTGCTATTGCCTGCCAAGAGCTGGTGCCGTGTAGAAAAATTATTTTTACTACTTTTTGATTTTGCCTGTGCCGAGATTCAAACCCCGGACACACTGCGTAGCAGTCCAACGCACTACCAAGCCATCGCTCGACTGAAACCCAACAAGGCTGCTGGTGCAGATGGCCTGCCTGCTGAGTTTTTTAAGACTGGAGGCGAATAGCTCAAAACACACATGCATAAGCTTCTATGAAGAATATGGTCGGATGAAACATACCAAGTGATTGGAACCTCAGCGTGCTCTGCCAAACCCATAAGAAAGGTGATTCCACGATCTGCGCCAACTACCGTGGGATAAGCCTTCTTAATATTGCATATAAGGTTCTATCGAGCGTACTGTGCGAAAGACTGAAGCCCATCGTCAACAAACTGATTGGATCTTATCAGTGTGGCTTCAGGCCAGGTAAATCCACCATCGACCAGGTATTCACACTACTTCAAATCCTGGAAAAGACCCGAGAAAAACAGATTGACACCCATCATCTATTTGTCGATTATAAAGCCGCCTTCGATAGAACGATTAGGGATCACTTGTACGCCGCAATGTCTGATTTTGGTATCCCTGTAAAGCTCAATCGTCTTTGCAAAATGACACTGACCAACACCACAAGCGCAGTGAAAATTGGGACAGACCACTCCGCTCCATTTGATACCAAAAGAGGTTTCAGACAAGGTGACTCCCTATCGTGTGACTTCTTTAACCTTATGCTGGAGAAAATAATTCGAGCTGCGAACATCGACATCTCTGGCACTAAGTATCTTCTACAAGAGTGTCATGCTGCTAGCATACGCTGATGATATTGACATCATTGGCAAAAACGCTCGAGGTGCCAGAGCAGCATTCTCCAACCTAGAAAGGGAGCCTCATCGAGTACCTTGTGTCAACAAACAAAGAGTCACGGGGTCTTGGACAAAATGTCACTGTTGACAATTATACTTTTCAAGTCGTCAAGGATTTCGTATAACTAGGATCCAGCATATGGTCGCTGTGGCGTAGTGGTAGTGTGTTGGGCTGCTACGCAGAATGTCCGGGGTTCGAATCTCGGCACAGACAAAATCAAAAAGAAGAAAAAAATAATTTTTCTACACGGCACCACCTCTTGGCAGGCAATGGCAAACCTACAAGAGTAAAAATTGCCATGTAAAGCTTTTCACTTCGCCGTTCGGATTCGGCATTAAACTGTAGGTCCCTTCCATTCATGTACAAATATAAAACGCACAACATGAGTGTATGCGAAAAAGCTCGGCCTAGGCCCTCCATGGGCTGTTGTGCCACTAAAAGTAAGTAAAGTAAAGGATCCAGCATAAACAACAACAATAATGTCAGCCTTGAGATCAAGTGGAAGCTATTTTAAGTGTATACCGAATATTGGCAACAGGTGTTACTACGGGCTCAGACTTCTAAGTAGAGTCCTCTCTCGACCGACGAAAATAAGTCTCTCATCCTTCCCGTCCTAATGTATGGCGCAGAGACGTGGACATTGACCATCAATGATGAGAGGCTGTTAGGAGCGTTCGAGAGGAAGATACTCCGTAAGATCTACGGTCCAGTATGCGTGGACGACGTGTTTCGAATAAGATGGAACGATGAGCTGTATGAGCTGTACGCCGACACTGACATAGTCACGCGTATAAAAATCCAGCGGCTTCGCTGGCTGGCTCATGTTGAGCGAATGAAAGAAAGCGCTCCGGCTAGAAGGGTGTTTTATTCGAACCACGGTGGAGGAACACGCAGAAGGGGGCGTCCTAGTCTCCGATGGAAAGACCAGGTAGGACTTGACTGCACTAGGCCTTATCAACAGGCGCCAGCGCGCGCATAGCAGAGGCAACCGGCGCAGCTTTGTCGATGCGGCACTATCATCGGTTGTAGTGCCATCTAAGTAAATGTGAAAGCTCTGAAATAGACCGAATTTTCATAAAGACATGTTTCAGGAACCATTTGATTTGGTATGGAGAAACAATTATTCAATAGCGTTCTGTGGGAAAATTGGGTAGTCTTAAAAAAACGAGAGTGGTACCTCCATAGAATCTCTCCGGAACCATTCACAGTGCAGAATGTCCGAGGTTTGAATCTCGACACAGGCAAAATCAAAAAGTAAAACAGAACCATTTTGCTACACGGCAGCACCTGTTGGCTTTACTTTTACTTTACTTTTGATGGCACAACAGCCCATGGAGGGCCTAGGCCGAGCTTTTCGCATCCACTCATGTTGTGCGTGTTATATTTATACATGAATGGAAGGGACCTACAGTTTAAAGCCGAATCCGAACGGCGAAGTGAAAAGCTTTTCATAGCAATTTTTACTCTTGTAGGTTTGCCATTGCCTGACAAGAGGTGGTGCCATGTAGAAAAATTATTTTTTTTTTACTTTTTGATTTTGCCTGTGCCGAGATTCGAACCCCGGACACTCTGCGTAGCAGTCCAACGCACTACCACTACGCTACAGCGACCACCTGTTGGCAGGCAATGGCAAATCCACAAGAGTAAAAATTGCATATGAAAAGCTTTTCACTTTGCCGTTCGGATTCGGCATAAAACTGTAGGTCCCTCCATTCACAACATGAGTGCATGCGAAAAGCGTGGCCGTTGGCGGTACAAACGGTCATAGTCGACATTGATAAAACTGAAGCTCATTGTGGTAAGTCATACTACTATGGGCAAAAAGTAGTAAGACTTTGTTCATAATTTCAAATTTTTTTATTCATTCGTCCAAATCTATTTCGTCTCCTTCAAAGTAATCCTCCCTCCCCCCCCCCCCCCCCCCGGCCCCAATAAACTTGTGCCAACGTTTTTTCCAATTCTCGAAACAGTTGTTAAAGTCAATTTCCGGAATAGCCTTCAATGCGCTTAGCGATTCATGTTTAATGTCTTCAATTGACTCAAAACGGTGTCCACGAAGCGATTTTTTGAGTTTTGAAAATAGTCAAAAGTCACACGGTGCTAAGTCAGGCGAATAGGGTGGTTGCGGAACGATATCAGTCGAATTTGCAGTGATTTTGGAACCAATCGTGCATTCACTCTTCTTAGGCCCAAATGATGTTTTAAAATGGTTTTCACTGATCCTTCCGATATTCCAACGATGCCAGTAAGGTCTCTGACTATTAATCGATAATCGTCGATTCTCGAGCACCAATTCCTTGATTTTATTGACGTGTTGATCATCAGTTGATGTTGATGGCCGTCCTGGACGTGGTTCGTCGTCAACGCGTTCTCGACCATCTTTGAACAATTTGTACCAATCAAAAACACTTGCTCGCGACATACAATTATCACCGAAGGCCTTTTGCTGAACGTTTCGGCACCAGATATTTGATTCCGCACACAAAATTTAATGGAACTTCTTTGTTGAATAATTTCACTCATTGTGAAAATCGCCGAATCCACTTTTTGTACTCCAGAAAGACAAGCGTATACTAAACACTAATGATTATTTTGATGTGACATTTGGCACAGATGTGACCGACAGTCATACCAACCTTAAAAAAATAATATTTTGATGAATGGGTTTCCGCGTGAAATTTAAATTAAAAAGTCTTACTAACTTTTGCCCACAGTAGTAACACTTGCCACAATGGCTGTCTATCTTTTTATCGGTGTCGTGTGATTGCGTTCCCTTTCTCGTTCTCCCTCCTTCTTCTTCCCACCTATCAATCTTCCTTCCTATCAACACAATGCTCTGCATTTATAGCGGTATACCCTGTGTGTTGAATGTATCAATAAAAAAAATAAAATATTCCGTATACACTTAAAATAGCTTCAAAAAGAACTCATCTGAAAATAATCATCATTACGCAACAAACACGGCTGTCTAACATACAAGTGAAATCTTCAAGAAAAAATATATATAATACGCTACAGATACCAATACAACAAAATTTGGACAAAGAAATGCCTTAAACCAGTATGTATGGCAGACCTATCATTTTGATGACTGTCTAATCGGATACCATGCGTGGAATCGGATGCTAGATTGGAATTTCAGAAACTGCAATGAAACACATTAAATAGAAATTCTAGAACGTGCATACGCGTATTCTATGACTATGTACTATAGGGTGGACCATTTATAATTTAGTGTAAATAATAAACGAATTTTTTTTTAATGTGTTTTTTATTATTCTGATGTACAATCTCCGTAGTGGCCAATGCATATCACCAAACGGTTAATAAGGCGATTTTCAAACTTCCCACGCAAAAGATCGATTGTTGCACAGTTTGTGTGCCACGGCGCACCATCCTGTTGAAACATAATGTTGTCTAAGTCCATACCTTCTAAAATAGGCTACATATAATCAGTTATCATTGTGCCGTAACGCACACCATTGCCTGTAACGTATATTCCTTCCTCATTTTCAAAGAAATATGGCCCAATGATACCGCTGGTCCAAAAACCACACCAAGCAGTTACTCGTTGATGGTGCATTGGCTTCTCAACAATCGTGCATGGATTTTCCCCAGATGCGACAATTTTGCTTATTAACATAATCACCGAGGTCAAAGTGAACTTCGTTAGAAAAGATGATATTTCGGTAAAAATTCTCATCTTCTTTTAAGCGTTCCAGAACCGAAACGTTACGGATGGTCATGCGGCTTCAGCTCTTGTACTAATTTAACTTTGTACGGCTTCATACAGAGGTCTTTAGGCAAAATTCGTAACAAATGTTCAATTCCTGATAACGATGGCGAGTTGATGTGGTTGGTTCTTCTTGCACATTCTGAGCCACAGAAACAAATTTTTCGGTTGTGCGCATTTTAGGAGTACGAAAACGTGTTGTTTGATCCAATAAAGATTCAGTTTCATGCACACGTTTTATTAAACTAAACTCAAAATAATCAAATTCCAAATGTGGTGGTTTAGATCCAAAGCTGTTTTAGGATCCAAAGCTGTCGATAAGAAATGAAAATATTGTTTATTATAATCATTTTAACCCTCAATTGTTTCTACTACGTAAATTATAATTAAGGCCAGTTTAACAATAAAATGTTTTTTAACTTTAATATTAACAGAGACCTTAATAGTGTACACTTGAAGTTTTACAAATGAAATTGAAATTAGCATAATCGTTGTATCACCAATTAAATGAAGTTTTTATTTAAATGACATACGGATTACAAACACAAACAAAATAATGCATTTATTGGAGAAAAAGAAGTAAGTATACTCTACATGTTCTTTTATCTATCAAGATACTTATGTACATACATATAATAACAATTACTAAGGGTATTCAATCAACTGCGTAAGTTTACTTTGACGTAAAGAAATAGTTTACTGTTGCTGATGAGCATGAACGCGCTTTCAAAAAACAATAAGTGTTTAACGTAATTTAAAAAGAAAAGTGAAAATAGAAAGAGCTGATTTGGTACGAAAAAACAAAACGTTAAAATATATGCCTAAATCAAGTGAAAGAAAAATTATTAAAGCGCTTCAGCAAGATCATAATTTCTTACTTCAAATGTTTCCGGTTCGCTTTAAATATCAGCAATATCTGTTTCCAGAAGGGTATGTGTTTGTTTTTTCGTCCACCTATGTATGTGTGGGCTTCAAACAACGTCGTTTTGCGTCAATTATATGGGAGAAAAAATGTATTCATTAAAATTTCCTTACCGCAGTCATGGCTTTTCGAGTTGTTTATCTTTGTGAACAGCTGATAACATGGTTGCCATCTTTTTGGGGAAAATCGATTTATGAAAATTTACGAAAAATGCTTCATGTTTTGGAATTATGGCAGTTTTCGATTACTTTCTAAAATTGTAGAGCTCATGAGAAAATTTTTTAATAAATATAATTGATTCGGCATTAAACTGTAAGTCCCTTCCATTCATGTACAAATATAACACCCACAACATGAGTGAATGCGAAAAGCTCGGCCTAGGCCCTCCATGGGCTGTTGTGCCATTAAAAGTAAAGTAAGTAAGTTCTATTAAACATTAAAACAAATAATCTGTAGAAATTGATTATTAGAATTAAAGTCATTTTATCGGTGCCGCGTTCATTGTGTTCCAGTTGGACACATAATGACAACATTTACTGTACACGCCTTACGCTGAAGTATGATACAGACCTAAGTAAATGTACAGCAGTGTTGGCCAAAGGGTAGCCCGTGAGCACAAGAGCTTATGAGTTTTCCAATACACACACAACTGAAGATCAGTCGACCATCAACATTCATGGGAAGTCAAGAATGATTTAAAACAGGTTTCGAATTTACTTTGTCAAAAATTAAATATACTAGGCATGTACGCCATAACAGACCCTATTCTGTTATCTGCTTGGCTGTAGTACGTTTTCGCTTGACGGACAAAAATACGAACAAGATTATCTGCTAAGCAAAATGGAAACAAAGATCTGGTATGACGTAACCATAAATAGCGAACCTACGCAATGCCGAATCTTGTATACTTTTTATGTCCTTTCATATTGAAATGCAATTAAATTTTAGTTTGGCGTTTCGGTGAACCCGAATGCTTAATATGCCAACGAACGGCAGACATTAGGTTGAAAATGTTGCAAATAATAGCACGATATTTACTCGACGGCTTCTGGCAGTGGATGTTTTGAAAGTTAATCAGTACATTCAAACAATGTAGTATGTTTTGGTGGCAACCCCTGATGTAGGCCGTGGTTATGTTGGTGTAATGTTGGCGAACACATCTAATTGCTCGGTCTGGTGGTTACATTGAGCTCATTACAGAGTTGCTTTTGAGCGAAATCCAGTTTTTTAATACTAATTTCTGTCCTTTGCAACTATAAATGGTATGTATACAAACAAACTTTAAACAATTTTATCAAGATGAAGTGAAGTTAATAATTTGCATTAATGAAAGACCATTTGCATTATCGTGAATACCGCTAATATGATGTATAAATAATTTTATAAAGAAAAAAATATCCACTTTTAAACCCTAATAATATTTGCAGCCTTTTCTGCAAACAATGGTTTGCATGGCCTCGTACTATTTTACATAAATTTTGTTCGCCTTTTCGGTAAAATAGGTCATTATTGGTGTTAATTTCACCGAGCATATCGTGTTCGTGGTGAGAGTGAGTAAAAGCTCTCTCTTCGTACTCGGTGCAACAACAATTAGATGGTGTTCGCCTAACAAAATCTGAATATATATACATTTGGTTATCATAACGATCAAAAAAGAAATAAAAACTGCTAAATAGCAACTCTCATCGTTTGTTTACATTTGTGTTTGGCTGTAAGATACCACAAAAATATTAACTTACTCAACAAATAATAACTGATGAAAACCAAATACGTTTAAAGTACAAATAACAAAGTAGTGACAAAGTATTAATAGTTCGTAAAAACACATTAGTGTTTGGTGATCAAATGACCATTTGCCTGGGTCGGAATCACACTGGATATGGTTTCCGCCGAGAAGAAAAAGTTTATTCCATATAAAATGAAAAAACGGAGGTGAAAAATGGAGAAAGTAATTTTAGTCACATGTCAGAAGTGCAGAACACATTTGCCGTCCACGGAAAAGTGCAAACAATCGCTCACAAATTATGCGCTATAATCATCGGGACACACTTGCGGGAAATCTTGTAGCACCTGATCGATTACAGTATCCCGGCGCAGCTCATGTGTAAAGTCTGTAAAATGACGATAATCATGTTTACTAATTTCCCGTGTCCTAAAAATTAGCACGATTATTGTTTTCTCGAAAGATGGCGACAGGTGGTCAATAACAATGAAAAATATTTGACTCAATAAAGTTATTTTGATATATGAAAAAATTGGTTAAAATAGTCAGCAGACAGTCTGCGGGACGTAAAGATTTTAGTTCCTGGATATGTTTCCATTTCTTTTTGGAAATTTATAATCTTTTGGAATGAAGTTGTGAAAGTTCAGTATCTTCGAATTTTGCAGTTCGTTGTGAAAGAATCGCAAAATCGTATTCAATATTATTTTTATAATAAATGATTCTAGTTGAATCACATGCATACGGTCATAGTCGACACTGATAAACTGAAGTTCATTGTGGTAAAGGCATAACACTTGCCACAATGGCTGTCTATCTCTTTATCGGTATCCTGTGTGATTGCATTCCCTCTCTCATTCTCCCTCCTTCTTCCTCCACCACCCACCAACCATAATTAGCTTAATTTAATTCTATTAAATGTTTCTAATCTGTGTCTTATTCGCAGTAAGCGGCATATCAGCCGCCGCCGTGCAGCCGCTGATACACGTGCAGCAACGACACAGTAATCCAGTATTGGTTCAGTAATTTTCATACTTCTTATGCATGTTCTTCATCATTGCTCACTTGTTGTTTCTCTGCATTTACTTTCCTGTAGAATTTTAATTTAATTAATGAGTGAGTATAGCCTTTGAAGCGTTTAGAATAATTCAGTATAGCTTTTGGTTGTTTCTCTATTGAATCGGATTGGCAATCGCAACAACCTCTTCATCATCATATAAATCATCCCCTTCCGGCGTTATGAACAAATCACTTCTACAATTTTTAAGCACAAAACGCATATTTTCTCTTTTTCCAATTCTCACTTAGAGACAAAAAAAGAATCACAAATATGTAAAATGAATTTCATCGACATAAGTCAAAATTCGTTAATATTAGGAAGTAGCTTTACTCGCAGCTTCTCAGCTGCTTTCATCGTTTTTACGATCTAAAGCCTGAGGTCAAATTGTGTTGTGCTACGGATGAATGCTAAAGTGTCAGAATATATGAAATTTACAAAAAAAATTAGACTGTTTTTCTATGAAATGTATCATTAAAAAATGGTCAGCAAAATGATTCGCCTCAAAAAACAAAAGTTTAAAAGTTATAAACAAACGAACTTTTATGTAACTTTTTCTTGTAATTATATATCTAGGAAAATATTCAACCGATTTAAATAAACTTAGAAACATGTAAAACTTCTTGAAAAACATTTGTTTATAAACAACTTATTTTTATTTGTGTTCTTGGTCACCAAACAAATTTTAACAAAATCACACTTCATAATTCAACCTTTTACGAATCGAAATCCGTTGATGTGAAGCCAAAGCTATTAACAAAGTTACAAGAGAAATAAAACAGCTTTGTAAGTCCCCAAGTTGCGTACTACACGGGATCTTACTACAAGCGCTTGCCTTTGATTGTAGTAACAACAATTTTAAGTAAAGGCCCGTATATACAGTACATTTTTGTTGTGCAAAAATAACAATTTGGCTTATGTATGGGAATACCGTTAAAAAAAATTGTCGACAACTTTACGATAAGCCCGAGGAGAGATTGTAACTATATAATTACACACATTGGAAAACTTAATTATTAATAATTATATTTGTACGGACCGATAGGTCGACGTAGAAACGTCGTTGGCATGTAGAAAACTTAATTATTTTCTACTTTTTGTTTTTGACTGTGTCGTATTTTACACCCAGCACAACACATTAAAAGTAAGTAAGTAACTCACAATTTATCTAACTTACAAGTTTAAAATTTCTATTCTCAATAACGAATAAGTAGTTCCTCAGATGTGCAAATATTTACTTACTTACTTAGCTGTATGAGTGGACCTCATATCGCTCCCTAGCAGCTTGCGTTGCAACTGACTGCAGGGCGGCTCTGTAAACAGCGTTTTTCGCTTCAGTAGCATCGCGACACTCTTAGTCGTACCACATATTTCTCCGTCGACGGTGGTAGCCTAGCACCTCTTCGGCAGCGGAAAATTTGCGTCCACTGCGCACATATATCATTAAGTTGAGGGGTGTTTTGCGATAGCAGGAGTGCGAGTTAGTTGGCGAAGACTTCGGCTGTCTGGAGTGATTGCAGCTTTTCGACATCCAGCTTTCTCTTTGTACCTATCCGTATGCGATTTGCTACACATATCAGATGTGTCAGCAGACCTTGGCTGCAACCAAGTAGTGGTCTGAGTCGATGTTTGCACCACGTATTGTGCGTACGTCTAGTACATTGGAAGCGTGCCTTCCGCCGATCACAACGTGATCAATCTGGTTTCGTGTGTTTTGATCAGGGAACAGCCAAGTGGCCTTATGGATATCCTTATGTTGGAATCTGGTGCTACTAAATGTCATGTTTCGTGTGGCGGTGAAGTCGATCAGTCTCATACCGTTATCGGTGGCTTCGTCGTGGAGACTGAATTTTCCGATCGTCGGACCAAAGAGACTCTCCTTGCCCACCTTGGCATTAAAGTCGCCTAACACGATTTTAATATCGTGGCGGGGGCAATGCTCATAAGTTTTGTCGAGGAGCTTGTAGAAGTCATCTTTGGTGTTTCATCCGTCGTGGCATGGACTCAAATTAGGCTGATGTTGAAGAATTTTGCCCTGATGCAGATATTGGCTAGGCGCTCGTTCATGGGCCGATGTTCACGCCGGTTCATATTAGATGACGCAGTATCTTCCCAACCACAAATCCAACACCAAATTCGTGTCTCCACGCATGACAGCTGTAGTAGATATCACAGGATGCTCTTTTGGAGCAACCCTGTCCCGTCCATCGCACTTCCTGTATAGCGGTGATGTCAGCTCTATATTGTTGGAGGGCATCCACCAGCTGGATAGAGGCACCTTCCCTGTAGAGGGTTGGGACATTCCAGGTGCATATCCGTAAATCGTTGTCCTTTGGGCGTTTGCGGGAGTCGTCAACATTAGGGGGGGTTCCATTCCGAGGCTTATTTTGACGGTTCAGTTTGGAATATTTTATCGTGGTGGTGGTTCGACGCACAACCATTAATGCAAGGCTATTGGAGAAGCCCGCCGCACACATTAGTTAGCTCACTGACGGAGGATAGCGAGGGGATGTCACGAGTAGGCTGTTTTTTATTTTTTGTATTTTCTTAATAATACATTACTTCAGTTTATCAGTGTCGACTATGACCGCATGTAGCGCCAAAGGCCAAGCTTTTCGCATCCAATCATGTTGTGCGTGTTATATTCGTACATGAATGGAAGGGACCTAGAGTTTTATGCCGAATCCGAACGGCGAAGTGAAAATCTTTTCAATTTTTACTCTTGTAAATTTGCCATTGCCAGTCAAGAGGTGGTGCCTTGTATAAATTTTGTTGTTGTTGCTCTTTTTTAAAATTTTTTTTTTATATTTTTTATTTTGCCTGTGCCGAGATTCGAACCCCTGATACTCTCCGTAACAGTCCAACGCACTACCGCTACGCTACAGCTACTTGAAACATAGAAGCGCAAGGATCGAACATGGACGCACCTGCGACTCTCACGAACTTTACCTTGTATCCTACGCCCCTAAATATTTGCTACACATTAAATTAATTAGATATGATAATCATATTTGTTCAGTATAAAATATCTAAATTGATAAAAGATATAGGTATATGATTTAACCCCTTCTTCCGCTAAAAGCTTCATAATGCTAATAATTATATTATTAGTAACACTAATTTAGTAAAGTTGACTATAATATTTTATGCATATGAAAGAAAGTAATAAATAAAAACGCCGAAACCGTTTGGTGCCAAAATGGTACATTTCGCACTCAAAGTATTTATATTTACTTACTTACTTAGTTGACACTACAACCGATGATCGGTCCTATCCGCCTCGATAAAATGTCGGTGCCAAATGCAGTCAGGTTGCCCTGTACCTGGTCTTTCCAAAGGAGATTAGGACGACCTCTACTGCGTGTTCGTCCACCGTGGCTCCTATAAAACACCCTTTTAGCCGGAGCACTTTTCCCCGCTCATTCAACATGACCTATACGCTTAACTATGTCTGTGTGGCTTAAAGCTCATCATTCCATCTTGTTCAATCTTCCTCTCGACTGCTTCTAACAGCATCTCACCACTGGTGGTTAATGTCCACGACTCAGCTTCATACATTAGGACGGGAAGGATGAGGAACTTATAGAGCGTTATTTTCGTCGGTCGAGAGAGGGCTCTGCTTCTCAATTGCCTACTGAGCCCGTAGTAACACCTGTTGGCAAGAGTTAATCTCCGCTTGATCTCAAGGCTGTCATTATTGTTGGTGTTAATACTGGATCCTAGGTAAACGGAATCCTTGAAGACTTCAAAAGTATAATTGTCAACAGTGACATTTTGTCTAAGAGGCCGTGGAGTCATTGCTTGTTAACACAAGGTAATTCGTTTTGTTCTCGTTCACCACTAGACCCACTCGACGAGACTCCAGTTCCAGATTGGAGAATGCTGTACTGACTGCTCGCGTGGTAGTGCCAATGAAGTTAATAACATCAGCGAATGCTAGTAGTATTACACTCTTTTAGAAAACCTACAAGAGTAAAAATTGCCTATGAAAAGCTTTTGACTTCGCCGTTCGGATTCGGCATAAAACTGTAGGTCCCTTCCATTCATGTACGAATATAACACGCACAACATGATTTGATAGGAAAAGCTTGACCTTTGGCGCTACATATGACCGCATGTCAACACTGATAAACTGAAGTTCATTATGGCAAAGGCATAACACTTGCCACAATGGATGCCTATCTTTTTATCGGTGTCCTGTGTGATTGCATTCCCTCTCTCATTATCCCTCCTTCTTCCTCTCACCTATCAATCCTTTTTCCATTCAACACAATGCTCTGCATTCATAGGGGTACACGCTATGTGTTGAATAATTATATCAATAAAAATAACAAAATACCCTGCATCGGTGGAGGGCATGACTATAAATGTCACAAGGCCCATATATATAAGTAAAGAAAGCTGTGCATAGTCAAATACACTTACTTCAAAGGACTCTGTGGAAAGATGAGTAGGAGCAAATTTCCATGTCTATCATGGAAGTCAGGATCTGAGACCAGTAGGGTCTTGATGTAATGGAATACTGGATGACACGATTTGGGATGGATGAATCCTTGACTGACAACTGTGGCATTTGGTTACTTTAGTAAGCGGAATGAAATCTAGCTAAAACGGCTTTCCAGCTAATTTTACAGTTTTCCCCGTCCCGTAAAAACCGTGGCAGATCTCAAAGTACACTCAACGTGTAAAAAAAAAATTTAGATCTTTCTTACGCAGAAATGCATAGGAAAGTAAAAAATGACCCCCAGCTAGCTGGACTGCGGCAGACTGTTACAAGGATCTGAAGAACCCAGAAGGGCGATATGTTAATTCAGCTGAACGAGGAAGGAGAAAAAGCCGGTGCGTTTAGCGACATCATCGGCGAAACATTGGGAAGTCAAGCGGCAGTCAAAACTTTGATTCTAGATTCTTCTAGATGCTAGAAGAATCAAAATTGGTTGGGTAAGATGTCGCATCCGTGAGCGAACACTAAGGATCCTGTTTGTACGTTTTGTAAAATTGGCAATCCAAAAAATACCAGCCACGTCACTAGAAGCAGCAAATGCCTAACATTCAGGAGGGCCATGAACAATAAAACGCGATGCAAATTTGACAGATAAATCTGAACCATTGTGAAGCCGCGCAAGACCTGCTGGCACAAACAGCGAGAGAAAAGAAAGCATACGTAATTCTAATTAGCAAACCATGCAGACTTGAGAGAAAAAACATTTGTATCAGTGACAAGACCAAAAAAGCAGAAACGAGGATATGCGGAAGATACGCCTTTCAAAATACCAACGATCCGTCGGATGGATTTGTAATAGCAAAAATAAATGGCATTTACTTTTATAGTTGCTGTGCACATACTTATCAGCCTAACACCTAGTGAGTACCAGAATACTATTGACCAGTGGTAATCGCAGGAGACTTGAACGCATGGGCAACAGAAGGGGCAGTAGAGTCACGAATGCTAGAAGGCATAATCTTCTTGAAACCTTTTCGCTGCTAGACATAATAATCGCAAATTCAAACAATAAATTTACGTTTTGTAAAGCAGGACACGGATCTATCGAGATCCATCGTCATATCGGCCAATCTGCTTGCTTGACACATTGGACAAAATACTGGAGTGTGTAATTTACAACAGGTTACTTCCCTTCGCGGAATAGAACGGAACATTGTCAAATTTTCAATTGGGGTTTCGGAAAGCTCGATCCACTGTAAGCGCCATTCAAATGATGGAAGACATTGCAGCGGAGGCTATAGAAGGCGCTAGATGGAGAGGAGGAGCGAACCAATATTGTGCAGTGGTTACACTAGATGTAAAAAACGCATTTAAATCTGCCAGCTGGATGCACATAAAAGGCACTCTGACCAGAATGAATCCAACGAAATATATACGAATAATAATTAATAGTTACTTCAAAAACAGAAAACTGGAGTATGAAAGCGGCGAGGGATTAAAATACTACAACATCTCGGCAGGTGTTCCAGAAGGATCTGTGCTAGCACCTCTACTATTAAAAACATGTACGACGGATTGTTAAGACTACCATACCCACCTGGAGTAAAAGTAGTGAGATACGCAAACGATATTGCGATTGTTACAGCTGCGAAACATATCCAGAAAATCGAAACGGTCACTAACGAAGCGGTTTCCACAGTAAACCAATGGTTGCAATCGGCTGGGCTTGAATTAGCGGCACAAAAAAAGGAGGCGGTACTAATTAGCAGTAGAAAGGTTGTCGAGTATGCGGATATACAAGTAGGCAACCAAATAATCAAATCGAAGTCGTCAATTAAATATCTTGGAGTGATGATAGATAACAGACTGAACTTCAAAGCTCACTTGGACTAGGTAAAAGAAAAGTCGTCTAGTATCCTGGCAGTGCTGTCTAAAATATTGTCAACCGTAGGTGGACCAAAATATGGCCGGAGAATGTTACTGTCTAGAGTAGTAAGTTTAGACTTGATTTACGCAGCCCCAATCTGGGCCGGAACTATGTTGGCAAAGGAATGCCGAAAGAAATTGTCACGGGTATATACTAAGTGCCCTAAGAGTACATTAATTGATTCCAACAGGACGGTGCCACATTCCACACTGCACGCGAAACCATGCATTCAGGTTAATTTTTAAAGACGTTTCAAATAATGCGCAAATGTTTAATGATCGAGAAACTGTGGGAATTGTAACCGAAAACATAAAACACTCCAAAATTTTTTAAAAGACGGTTGTGTGAACTTTAATAAACGTGTGCGAGAGTAATGCGATTCGTTTCGATGTTATCGTTATTGCTTGGACACTTTCAAGATAATTTTGTAAATACTTTTAATAAAAAAAATAATTATTAATTATGCCCTGTGTATGCAACCAGAAGGTTGACCGTGTTCAGCCTAAAGTACAACTTTGTAAGTGCAATGAATTTTTCCACCTTGTTTGTGTAAATCTGTCGCAAGCTGATTTTGAGTTTATGCAAAACTCTCACAGGCCTTTTGCTTGCAAAGTTTGTGCGGCTGTCAACAAAAACAATTCTAATTCTTTGATTTCTTCAAATGAAAAAGAAGTTGAAGCAAAGCAACAAGTGCAAAGCACTGCAGCAAAGACTCATGCTCAACTACAACAGCAATCAAAACCGGTTTTAACCCTGCCGAGCTATGAAAACAAACTTGCTTGTTATCACTAGGATAACAAGCAACAAATAACTCTTCAAAGTCTCTTTAACGAAATTGTGTCTCTTAAAGATGAAAATGCCTGCGCGCTATCAACAATAACATCTTTACAAAATGATAAAATGCTTTTAATGCAGAAAATTCAAAACAGAACATGAAATTAATTCTGTGCAGCAAAAATTAACTGAAAGTGATAATTCACCCGCGGTTTATTCTTTTGCGCTTAAAATGATAAGCTCTTTTCAAGAAGAAAATAATTCTTTAAAGGCTGACAAAGTGGTATTTAAATCGAATTCTATTAAGCATAAATCGGCAGATAATGACACTGCTGCCGCAATTCTTTCTCTTACTAATGAATTCAAAGTTCTTCGCGATTTTGTAAATGTTGCTATTAACGCCAATAGTAATCGTAGCAGATTGAGCTCAGCACAACAGGAAAATCAATTTATGCCTTATGTCTGGTGGTTCTCACGTTCGTTCAATCTCAACTACCACTGCCTCTGCTACCAATACTGCCTCTGCTGCTAAGGCCTCTTCAACGATGGGATCTGCAATTACCACTTTTGCTGTAGTTGCCGGCGGTTCATATGCTAATATTGCTGCTTCTCCCGATAACATCTCGCTCTCTACTGCTGAAACCACTGGTGACTCAGCTACTGCAGCGCCTGCTTCTGCGAACTCTGCCGCTGCGTACTCTTCTACTGCGAACTCTGCGGTTGCGATCTCTGCTACTAAGAATTCTGCCACTGCGTACTCTGCTGCCGCGAACTCTGCTACTGTCACTGCTGCTGATTTTTCTACAACTCCCACTATTGGTGCTTTTCCAACATTTGCTGATGTTGCTGCTGCTCATGTAGCACAGTATGACTCCACAAGACATGTCGATGGATATCCCTCCTCAGTTGCTGCCGATGATCTTATTGTGCCAAACACCCAATGGGTTAATGTAAGAACCCAAGGCGAAATTCAACCAGAAGAAATGCTAATGTTGTTGTAGGTCAATATGAAGCCGCTGAATTAGATGTTATTGTCATTCGCAAATGGGTACATTTATCTTCGTTTAAACCTGCAGTAAAAGTAAGTTCTTCTCCTTTCGAAAAACACCCCTCAACTTGATGATATATGCGCGCAGTGGACGCACATTTCCCGCTCTATGCGTACGGCTGCCGAAGAGGTGCTAGGCTACCACCGTCGACGGAGAAATATGTGGTACGACCAAGAGTGTCGCGATGCTACTGAAGCAAAAAACGCTGTTTACAGAGCCATACTGCAGTCAGTTGCAACGCGGGCTGCTAAGGAGCGATACAGAGAGTTGAGGGGGGATGAGAAACGTCTTTTCAGGCGCAAGAAAAAAGATGAAGGAAGACGCGAGTTCAATGATATCGAAATGTTGCGGGACAGGAACGAGGTTCGAAAATTCTTTGAAAGAATAAGACGCCTGACTGATGGTTTGAAGACGGGGCCTCTTCCTGCAAGGATGAAGATGGAAATCTAATGGTAGATGTTCGGGGCATAATGCGATTATGGAGGGAGTACGTTTCGCAGGTTCTTAATTTCGATGACGACAATAATACCGCCACTGCGGAATCTACTCCGAAAACCCCAATCACTGACGGCGTTGAAGTGCCACCGCCATCGCTCGGCTGAAAAACAACAAGGCTGCTGGTGCAGATTGCCTGCCCGCTGAGTTTTTTAAGACTGGAGGCGAATAGCTCAAAAAACACATGCATAAGCTTCTATGAAGAATATGTTCGGATGAAACATACCAAGTGATTGGAACCTCAGCGTACTCTGCCCATCCCATAAGAAAGGTGATTCCACGATCTGCGCCAACTACCGTGGGATAAGCCTTCTTAATATTGCATATAAGGTTCTATCGAGCGTACTGTGCGAAAGACTGAAGCCCGTCGTCAACAAACTGATTGGACCTTATCAGTGTGGCTTCAGGCCAGGTAAATCCACCATCGACCAGGTATTCACACTACTTCAAATCCTGGAAAAGACCCGAGAAAAACAGATTGACACCCATCATCTATTTGTCGATTATAAAGCCGCCTTCGATAGAACGATTAGGGATCACTTGTACGCCGCAATGTCTGATTTTGGTATCCCTGCAAAGCTCATTCGTCTTTGCAAAATGACACTGACCAACACCACCAGCGCAGTGAAAATTGGGACAGACCTCTCCGCACCATTTGATACCAAAAGAGGTTTCAGACAAGGTGACTCCCTATCGTGTGACTTCTTTCACCTTATGCTGGAGAAAATAATTCGAGCTGCGAACATCGACATCTCTGGCACTAAGTATCTTCTACAAGAGTGTCATGCTGCTAGCATACGCTGATGATATTGACATCATTGGCAAAAACGCTCGAGCAGTCAGTGCAGCATTCTCCAACCTGGAAAAGGAGTCTCGTCGAGTGGGTCTAGTGGTGAACGAGGACAAAACGAAATACCTTGTGTCAACAAACAAAGAGTCACGGCGTCTTGGACAAAATGTCACTGTTGACAACTACACTTTTGAAGTCGTCCAGGATTTCGTATATCTAGGATCCAGCATAAACACCAACAATAATGTCAGCCTTGAGATCAAGGGGAGACTAACTCTTGCCAACAGGTGTTACTACGGGCTCAGTAGGCAATTGAGAAGTAGAGCGCTCTCTCGACAGACGAAAATAACGCTCTATAAGTCCCTCATCCTTCCCGTCCTAATGTATGGCGCAGAGACGTGGACATTGACCATCAATGATGAGAGGCTGTTAGGAGCGTTATAGAGGAAGATACTCCGTAAGATCTACGGTCCAGTATTCGTGGACGACGTGTATCAAATAAGATGGAACGATGAGCTGTATGAGCTGTACGCCGACACTGACATAGTCATGTTGAGCGAATGGAAGAAAGCGCTCCGGCTAGAAGGGTGTTTTATTCGAACCACGGTGGAGGAACACGCAGAAGGTGACGTCCTAATCTCCGTTGGAAAGACCAGGTGAAGGGCAACCTGACTGCACTTGGCCATATCAACTGGCGCCAGCGCGCGCATAGCAGAGGTGACTGGTGAAGCTTTGTAGAGGCGGCCAAGACCGATCATCGGTTGTAGTGCCAGTTAAGTAAGTAAGTAAGTAAGTAACAATTGCTATGAAAAGCTTTTCACTTCGCCGTTCGGATTCGGCTTTAAACTGTAGGTCCCTTCCATTCATGTACAAATATAACACGCACAACATGAGTGGATGCGAAAAGCTAGGCCTAGGCCCTCCATGGGCTGTTGTGCCATCAAAAGTAAAGTAAAAGTAAGTAAGTAACAGTAAGAAGATGATATAATTACTTATGTGGAAAAACATGCAAATATACCGAAGGAACACATTGTATGCTACAAATTAGTTAAAAAAATGCTGCACCTGAATCTTTGAAGAGCATTAACTTTAAACTTGGTGTATTGCCGCGTTACTACAATGAAATACTTAAACCATCGTTATGGCAAACTTCGGTTAAAGTTCGACCTTTCCGTTTTTTCCAATGCAAGGAAACCAACTAATGCAGAAATAACAAATATCTCAAATTTAAAATCTCTTAAAATCTACTACCAAAACATTTCTGGTATAAGGACAAAATCCACTGCTATTTTCTTCGCAAATGGATTATGATATCATAGTGCTTGTTGAGACTTGGCTTAATCAAGATTTTAGAGATGCTGAATTTTTCGACACGTCTCTTTATCAAGTCTTTCAAAAAGTATGCGCTAAAAACTGGATACCAACGTGGTGGAGGTGTGCTGATTGCTGTCAAACGTATGCTGCGCTCATCTGTACTTAAGCTAAATAATGATGATACGTTACTAGATCAACTATTAGTATCTATTTTAGGATCCAAAGAACAACTTTTACTTTGTGTTTCTTATATTCCCCCCAATAGTTCAGACTCACTGTATTTTGTTCATGTAGACAATGTTTTGAATTTAGCAAATATTGATAAGTCTAATGCGCATATTTGTGTATTAGGTGATTTTAACCCAAATGATCTCTTTTGGTCTTTAATTGCGAATGAAAAAATTTGGTTTCTACTAATGTTAATGCAACACATGAAATGTATTTGCTAGATAGTTTTTTCTGTTCTGATCTTATTCAAATTAATAATTTTTTAATAAATGTAATCGCGTTGAGATTTTATTTTCATAAGCAGTTCAATTAAATATAAGTTGGAAGAAAACATGTTTCCGATTACCTCCGCGGATATGCACCACGTCCCGCTCGTGCTTCATGTTGAGTTTTACGAATTTCTAAAATTTCCTCAGATTAATAACCCACTAAACTTTAATTTTAATGGTTGTAACTTCGATGCACTTAGTTCAATTATTGAGAGTACTGATTGGAGTAGTAAATTTGACAGCAATGACACTGCGGCTTCTTTTGATATTTTCTGTTGAAATTAACAATAATGTCGAGAAAATGTACCTTTAGTACGGCCAAAAGTATACAAATTACCATGGTATACAAAAGAGCTAAAGAAATTGAAAAATTTAAGAAGCAAGTTTTTTAATAAGTATAAGTCCACAAATCACCCCAATGATAAAAACAAATACGTATTTTATATGAAGGAGCTCGTTGTTCTTGAGAAGTTTTTGTATAATAATTTCATCCTAAGCTTTGAATATAGCATAAAATCTAATCCAAAATCTTTTTGGCAGTTCTTAAAATCAAAAAAAGCGCAATCTGATATTCCTTCCATGATGACATTCAATGGAAATTCGTCAAGCTCACTGGGTGGTACTGCAAACCTTTTCGCAAAATTTTTTATGTCAAACTTTAACAATGATACTTTCTCTACTTATAGTTCAGATCTCGATAATCTAGATTCGTCTTTAAATTTCGGATCCCTAAGCATTACTGAAATTGATGTTTTGAAAGGAATAATGAAATTGAAGCCGTCTCTAAAAGCTGATTGTGATGACTTTTCTGCTTTGCTTTTTAAAAAGTGTTCTTCGACACTTTGCATTCCTTTGGGTCATATATTTAATCTGCCTTTATCATCAGGTGACTTTATAAAAAGATGGAAAACAGCGCTTATTACCCCAGTTTTTAAAAGTGGAAGTAAAAATGTTATTTCAAACTATCGCCCTATTTCAAAACTTTCAACGGTGTCTAAACTTTTTGAAATTGTGGTAAAAGAACATTAGGTTTTTCCCCTCTCAAGAATTATGTATATCACCCTATCAACATGGATTTGTGTCTGGTCGCTCTACAACCACAAACCTGGCTGCTTTTATGGAATACTGCTTCTTAGCTTTTGAAGATAAATGTCAGGTGGACACCATCTATACTGACTTCTCCAAAGCTTTTGACAAAGTTTCACATCATATTCTTCCGATAAAATTAGAAAAATTGGGCTTTAATTCCACTTTTTTGAAACGGATAAAGTCCTATCTATGCGATAGACTTTGCCATGTTGTTATCGATGGCATAAAATCTAAATCACTTGTCCCCACGTCGGGTGTTCCACAAGGCAGCATCCTTGGGCCGCTCATTTTCCTTCTTTTTATAAACGATATAGGTTCATGCTTCTTAAAAACAAATTACCTGCTATACGCAGATGATTTGAAAATATTTCTTAAAGTAAAAAGTGTCAGTGATTTAACTGATATCCAACATTATTTAAATAGAGTAAATAGAGTGGTCGCTGTGGCGTAGTGGTAGTGCGTTGGACTGCTGCGCAGAGTGTCCGGGGTTCGCATCTCGGCACAGGCAAAATAAAAAAAAATAAAAAAGTAGAAAAAATAATTTTTCTACACGGCACCACCTCTTGGCAGGCAATGGCAAACCTACAAGAGTAAAAATTGCTATGAAAAGCTTTTCACTTCGCCGTTCGGATTCGGCATTAAACTGTAGGTCCCTTCCATTCATGTACAAATATAACCCGCACAACATGAGTGGATGCGAAAAGCTCGGCCTAGGCCCTCCATGGGCTGTTGTGCCATTAAAAGTAAAGTAAATAACTGGTGTCGGAAAAACCGTCTAGCTTTGCATGTTAAAAAATGTTTTCATATTACGTTCGCTAAATTAAGTATAAATCTCCTGCATGAGTTTTCTATTGCAAATACCCGTTAAAAAAACGTCGCTAAAATGTTGGATTTAGGAGTCTTACTTGACCCAAATTAGCATTCGTAAATCATATAAATTACATTATACCGAAAGGGTATGCTATGTTGGTCTTTGTGCGGCGTAATAGCTCCGAATTTAATGACCCCTACACTTACAAGCTTTTATATACAGCTTTTGGAAAATCCAGGTTGGAATATGCTGCTATTATTTGGAATCCATATTACGTTATTCAAAGCGATCGTCTCGAAAGGGTCCAAAGAAATTTTGATATTTTTTCAGTGCATTTTGAAGAACCTATTCCTTCATATAAATCTCGCTGTTTGTTAATTGACTTGAAGTCTCTAAAAAGCAGACAAGTGGTAAATTCCTTAATGTTCATTTATGGCATCGTTTGTGGCAACATTGATTGCTCTTACTTGTTAAGTAATATAAATTTTTTTGTCCCAATCAGAACTACTCGCCAAAACAAGTTTTTCTATATAAAATGTCATAGAACTAACTATGCTTTAAATCAACCAATCATAAGATCTCTTAATGAATTTAATGTATTAGCATCGGAAATTGAATTAGATTTTTGTATGCCTAAGGAGAGTTTTAAAATTGTAATTAATAATGATTACTTATAATTCTAAGCTTATTATATTTAGTTTGTGGTTAATACTATTTTAAATCTGGCCTGTAGAACTTTGTATTACTTGGCTTAAATAAATAAATAAATAATAACAAACAGGGGTTTTCGGACAATTTCGGAAGATGCGGCGTGCGTCGTAGCTGGTATGATACCGATTGATATACTTGCGGATGAAATGAAAATAATCTATTACAGAAGAATCAGCTGCAGCTGGATATTCCAGGCATTACAAGCAAAGAAGGACTACCTTCATTATCCATTTGGCAAAATAGGTGGGAGAAATCGCCAAAAGACAGGTGGACGTATACATTTATTCCAAAGATTGAAACATGGATGAATAAAAAACATGGAGAGACAAACTACCACATAACACAGTTTTCAACGGGTCATGGAGGTTACAGAAAGTACCTATATAGATTTGGGCATGACGACTCTCATTTTTGTAATAAGATGTAGAACACGCAATTTTTAAGTGTCGGTGTTTCAGTTCAATAAATACAGCGTTGGAAAACTGGGCAGGAATAAGTGTGTTTATCACGAACGTGCAAAACGATCTAAGGCGAATCGAGCGTCTCAGGGAAAAATACTTGACGAATACGGCCTAATGGCTAACCAGCCCCACGAAGTAATACCTTACGGCAGTACCGCGGGTATAGTTGTCATAATAAAATCGACTTAACAGAATTGCAGCGTATAACGCGACTACGTCAATCAGCTGACTTCTTTTCTTATTCTAATAATAATAAACGCTTTAGAAGGAGATCAGAACTTGCCGTTTTGAAAATTTTGTTTAAGTGGAGAATTTTTTTCTGTTGAGCGAAAGATTTTGTTTTACAAGGCAGGAAATTTTCAAAATACCTTCAAATTTCAGAACCACTTGGTCGTTCCCCTTTATCACCATTTCTTTGTTTTTTCTTTATTTGAGTCATGTCTGCTGGTGGTCCAATAATTGTTTTTAGATAGTTTTATCAGCAATCTGAGAACATACAGCATACTTTAATAATTTGTTTCAAAATACAGGTTAATGACCACAGGTACAAAACTAATATAAATTTATTAGTTAATTTTACATATTTATCAAATAATGTTTTGTATTTTATTTTTAATTTGGAAAATTATTTTTCTAAATTTTTGGCAAGTTTATCAATTAAAGTATATTATATATACGAATTTTATACAGACTGCGAACATGTTTGCCATAGAGAGAATAACTACAATATTAAATATTTAAAGTTACTTGTACACTGGTTTGCTGCTATCTGGTCTCAAAAATTATAAACTTCTTATTTTTCTTTTAATGGCACAACAGCCCATGGAGGGCCTAGGCCGAGCTTTTCACATCCACTCATGCCGTGCGTGTCATATTTGTATGTGAATGGAAGGGACCTACAGTTTTATGCCGAATCCAAACGACGAAGTGAAAAGATTTTCATAGACTTTTTTTACTCTTGCAAGTCTGACATTGCCTGCCAAGAAATAGTGCCGTGTAGAAAAATTGTCTTTTCTACTTTTTCATTTTGCCTGTTACGAGATTCGAACCCCGGACACTCTCACTCGTAACAGCCTAACACACTACCGCTACGCTGCAGCGACCAATTTTCTCTAATAGAATGAGCGGAGTACAAATACTCGAATTTGACGTTACGCCTCAATTCTGTTCACTATCTTTAGGTATAATGGTTTAACTAGATATGATGTGCAAACATTGGCTTAGGCCAGCTTAGCAACTGTGCGAATACACGCAAATCGTATATTAAAACTACTCCATAGTTAACAAAAACTTTCGTTATATGTCATTTGCTTAACCGTTTGAGATCCCTAACCATCTGACAGGCTATTTGTTCAGTTTTAACAGTAGGTTGGGTCAACTTGTGTACATTACAGTTAGCCCTTAAGACTAACCATAAAAAGCTATTAAATAATATTAACTTATATATTGCACTTAAAACAATAAATATGCAAATCTTTGATTACTTTTATTAATTTAAGAAAAATAATTAAGGAAAATTACCTACTTTATACTAATCATTCTGTTATCATCGAACGGTACCTTTCTCCATTGACCGTAACGTTGCGGCCTTCATCGTCTTTGAAGAAGTACGGCCCAATGATGCCGCCTGCTAGTGCATTTTTCGGGATGCATTGGTAGCTGCTGAATTGCCTCTGGCTGGTCTTCACTCCAAATACATATCCATTGAGCCAAAAATGAGCCCCGTCGCTGAAGAAAATTTTGCTAATATAAGTATTGATAGTAAATTTTAATAATTTGCAAACATTGTTCAGACGTAAGTGTGTTCATGATGAAATGACAAACCAAACAGAGCATTTTTTACTTTGACACATGTCA
Organism: Palloptera scutellata; assembly: GCA_958295655.1. Classification (NCBI taxonomy): domain Eukaryota; kingdom Metazoa; phylum Arthropoda; class Insecta; order Diptera; family Pallopteridae; genus Palloptera; species Palloptera scutellata. The sequence continues at coordinate 10,371,827 of OY282453.1, read as the reverse complement.
CGAATCACGCGTAAACTGTCAGAAATATAAACGTCAAAGACAAGTAGCAAAAAAATCATCCATTAGGAGGTTAAAATTAAAATATCGAATTAATAAAAATAAAATAGGTATAATGTATAGATTACCCAAAAAGGGCACATGAGGCCTAGGCCGAGCTTTTCGCATCCACTCATGTTGTGCTTGTTATATTTATATTTGTACATGAGTGGAATGTGTAAATTTTATGCCGAATCCGAAAGTGAAAAGCTTTTCTTACTCTTTAGCTTTTTTTACTCTTATGTAGGTTTGCCATTGCCTGCCATGAGGTGGTGCCGTGTAGAAAAATTGTCTTTTCTACTATCGTCTTTTATTTTGCTTCTGTTGAGATTTGAACCGGGACACTCTGCGTAACAGACCAACACACTACCAGGTACGCCACGGCGACCACACCGCTACTTTCACCTACTTGATATTCTTATGCAGGTAATTCAAAAGTAAAATGGCTCTTCTTCGATCGTTCCGCCCATCTGTTCCAAACTATCAAATTGTTCCCGCTATTGATGCATTACTTGTCCCTGTCTCATTTTAATATTCAATAATCTTGTCTTGTAGATCTGTTGATGCAACCGTTTTTCCATTAACGTTTTTTAAAAGTCTGCTTTTATGCAGCAAAGCTTCTATGTCTTGCATTCCGTCTCTGATTCCCCCTCCTTCTTTCTCACACCTTTCAATCTTTCTTCCATTCAACACAATGCTCTGCATTCATACACCCTGAGTATTAAATGTATCAATAAAAAAAAAATAAAAAAATGTGCGTCCTCCAAACAGAGAAATTATTTCCACCAAATAATGGAATTCTTGCCGCATAAGAAATGCTGCTCGATATTACCTGTGCGGTTACATTTTTTATTGAAATAAGGAAAAAAAAATATGAAAATTATTTAACTGCGTCTTACTCTCAAAATATATACACTGATAAAATACTAATTCAAAATACTAAGTACATTTGAACAAGCCTTACTAATTCAATTGTTTCCGTAAGGAATGTGAGATCAGTTTCGCTTCTTCTTAAGAAAATAAGGTTTAACGAAACTATTTGTTAAGTACAGTATAGTTTTAACATACGATTTATGTATATTCGTACAGTTGCTTAAGCTGGCTAAAGCCCTTAGTTTTGAGTTTGTTGAAGAGAAAGATCGCCGAAAGGGGCTGCGGGCGAATCAAAATCGAATAGCAAAACTTGACGCTCATGTATATTTAAAATTTAATAATATCAATAACTTAAAAATTAAATTTAAATTAGGAAGAAAGAGAACACGATAGAGGAGATAAAGGAAGAGAAGAGTGCATTTGAGAAAAAGATAAGATTAAGAAGTTAAAATGTTTTTGGAGTAGTGTTGGAAGATAACAGTCTTTAGCTGCTAACATTAGCAGTTCGTTTAAGATGAGAATTATAATTAGTTAAGAATTACAAGTTTGCGCAGCGAGGTGGATTCAAGTTTTCTAAAAACAACATTAACATGCATATAATGTGGGAACTATTAGTTTTTTTACTAAGTTAACGCTCACTGCAGGAGGAGTGTATTCAGCAGTAAAGTGAGCGTAACGTAGCCTAAATCTTAGAGACAACACCATTGATGTGGTCACAGCACGTAAGTTTAGAATTAAGCTCATGACACTATCAACAAATTCAAGTTGAGAATCTTACCTCGAGATAGGTAAGATTTTGGATTTCAAAGAATTAATACGCAAATTATTATTGTCAGCCCAGGTGTCTAAGGTATGGAGGTCAGAATTAAGTCTACGGGTCATATCTTCAAAGTCACCGAAGATATACAGCTGAATATCATCAACGAAAGCATGAAACGTAGAATGCTTGCATGCATTTAAGATATCTTTGACAAATATTGAAAACAATAAGTTTGTTAATAAAAACTGAAAAAACAAAATAAATTGGAACCATTGTGCCCAATCTATTTATTTATTCTGAATATTTTAAGCAATACTACTAGCTATAATGTGGTCGCTGTGGCGTAGTGGTAATGCGTTGGAATGCTGAACAGAGTGTCCGGGGTTCAAATCTCGGCACAGGCAAAATCAAAAAAAAAAAAAAAGTAGAAAAAATAATTTTTCTACACGGCACCACCTTTTGGCAGGCAATGGCAAACCTACAAGAATAAAAATTGCTATGAAAAGCTATTCACTTCGCCGTTCGGATTCGGCATTAAACTGTAGGTCCCTTCCATTCATGTACAAATATAACACGCACAACATCAGTGGATGCGAAAAGCTCGGCCTAGCCCCCCATGGGCTGTTGTGCCATTAAAAGTAAAGTAAGTAAGTATTAGCTATAATATATGAGGTTTTTTAAGTATTAAATATACATACATATGTACATATATTTGCCTTAACTTTGTTTTTATTTTATTTTAAAATGAAACATAAAAGTAGATATAAAATTACAATCTGATGAAGATCTTCTGTGATAGTTCAAAGAGACTCATGATCTCGCAAATTATGAGAATATGTTAATTTTTAATGTTTATAAGGGTGAAATGCCATTTTGTAAAATTTACTAGTTGGCATAAGGGCTGACTGATTCGTACCGTTGCATAAACGTTTTTATGTTTTTTAATTCGGTTCTTTTAAATTTAGGAAAAGGAATTTTGTGATAAATTATGAGGAGAGTTTATTTAAAATTCTACCCACTTGTTATCGTATACCAACGCCATCTACACACTTTTGTAGTCAAACCAAATTCCAATAGCCACAATTCTGCCTACTCACTGCAGTTGAATATTTTTCTCATACAGCGAGTATAAATTTATAACTAAACTAAAGTAGCGGTAGAATTTGAGCATTAAGTGACAAAAGTGGAAGAAATTTTAATTTTTAATATGAGACAAGTCTCCTAACTTGTGGTAAATTAACAATTGTCTGAGAGAAATCACCAATAGTTTATGTTGTTCTCGCTTAAATAAAAAATGAAATGCGCAGGTGCGTAAAAGCTCAGCTTTATATATTCATGTATACTAAAAGAAAAAGTCTATAATTAAGCAGTGTAAGAATTCGAAAGAAAAAAGAGAAACAGTAACAAAATAAAATGCATACAGTTAATACAATCTTTAATATAGTTTAGTGATAAAATTTAGCTTAAGTTTAACAAAAAATAAAATATTTTAATATTAAGGAAAAACACAAACACAATAAGAAAATGACCGGTTTGTGGACAAATTTTGCATATGGGAAAGTTTGCTTGATATATATACCCATGGCAGTATTCATGATGGAATGGTTCTTCACAAAAGTTCTGTGCCCATCCTTTCGCGACTTAGTGGTGGTGATGAGAGGGGAAAGTCAGAATTGCATGTACTAGGTATAACGGTAGTGTGAGCCTTGTAAAAGTGAGCTGAGAGAATTGCTGTTAAGTATTTATCATATTTTTAGTGCTGTAAGAAAATCACTAAGGATGTGCATGACGACACAAAGTTGAGCGTGTGGCAAGTTAAAGTAAAATACCGATGAAAAACAAACGTTGAGAAATTCTATAAAAAGTTAATTTAGTTAATATTTAATATGGTTGTAACGGATATTCGGTTATATTTCAAAATTTATTGCAAACGTTTTAACGAATAACAGCAGATAATCAAATTTAACTTGCGTTTACGTTTTTATTCAACGCTGAAGAATTGATGAAACGCAGAAAGCTGCTGGCAGTCATTGTCTTACTGAACGCACTTTTAAAGTGAATTAAAATCAAAATTAAACTTTACTCATGGTTTTGTAAAAATATGTCGATATTCACTTTTGGTATCAATTATTCGTTATAATTCTAATGTTGTAATATAATTGTATCCTTCTAAACTTAACGATTATCTCACATCCCAATAAAGAAGGATATAAGCATTTGAACAATTGACACGAAAATACAGCTACCAAGTCTTACTACTTAGTTGTTTACGAATTTCTTAAAGTTATTACAGCGCGTTGGATGTAGAAAAAGTTAGAAAATATGTTGATTTGATAGAAATAGGATTTTTTTGTGTTTCTGTTTTTTGCTAATAAAGATCGAAGTTGACATCGTTGCTTTCCGGTATTTATCATAAAAAGATGCGTCAGATTGTGCAACTATAGGTAAAATTAAACAAAAATTTGTAATATTACATATTTTATATTTTATTAAAATAAAAAAGTGAGTGTGTCCGGAAATGAGAAATGAGTGCTTAAAAATGTTGATCAAGTCCCACAATGTGTAAAAATTTTAATATTATAACTCTGCACATTTGGTAACATGTTGGATTCAAAATTTGTTTTTATTGAGAAGTTGTGAATAGTCCACTTTAATTGAAAAAATAGTACTTGAAAATTTGAATATTAATATCAAGGTTAGCAATACGAATCAAGTGTGGAAGCTTATTGGGTTGGGTAAATAGTATTTTATATCGAACAATTCGCAAATAAACACTACTGCACTAGTCATTCGTGCGGTCATCTCAAACACACAGCAGAACGAAGTAGCATAAAATAAATCAATATCATTGCTACCTGCTGACAGAAGACCCATATTGAACTTAATTTCCACAGCAACTCAACTGTAATTCTGTTTCTGCGTATGTGTGTGACAAAATTAATAATAATAAATTTCTTGTGTGTTACGAGCAGAACTTTCTTGCTCTCTCTGCCTAAAAATATATGCATTAAAATTTAAACTAATAAAACAACAAATCTATATATGATGTTACAAAAAGATAAAATTACTAACAAACTATGTAAGTAATTCAAAAATAATATAGTGTAAAAATATTGCAACACCCTTCCACACCACACAACATCTTATAACTTATAGTTAACCCCTCAAAAATATGCATGTATGTACTTAAAAATTTGTCATACTATATTTCTAAAGAATAAAAATTAAACTTGATAATATATTTCATGTGCTTACGTTTTTATAGTATTCCTTCTATACAACTGAATATTTCAATAAATAGCTTATCGATTTCACAAACAACAAAGAACGGAGTACATATGTATGTGTTTATAAAAATGTACATTATTTAGATTTGGCCTAAAAAATTTAAGATATTTCGATTATCAAAGACCAAACGCAGAAATGTTTCTTTTACACCTATAGAATGTAAAATGTAAGTTCATTTAAACCTTTGCAAGTGAACCGTCACTATAGGTAAGATGGTATTTTTTGCATAACTCTCAAAAACTGCAGTTAGACCGCTGACATAGATCCTTCCGGAAAAAATAGGCGGGATCACGCACACTCTTCCCCGCCCCTTTTTCGTTTAACGCCACAGCATTCACGGTGTGCGTGTTATATTCATACACGAATGTGTAGGCAATGATTAAACTCGGAGGTTTTGCAGTTGCCTGCTGAGAGGTGGTGCTGTGTAGAAAATTTTTGTATTTTACACTTTTGCTTGTGCCGAGATTTGAACCCGGACACTCTGCGTAGCAGTCCAGCATACTACCAACTACACAGCGGCACCACTCCCATAGAACAGAAATAAAAAAAACTGAGCTAATATTTGGTGTTCGTCACCGTGCCTACCACATTAAAGCACCGAAAGAAGGAAGTAGAAGAGATAAAATCAGGAACACAATTGATAAATCGTAAGTTGAGCTTAAAAGAGGCGGAGAACTTTAAATTAAATTACGTAAATACGAAATTGTATGTGCCAGCCGCGGCGGTCACATCCCCGAAATCATATTCAAACATTACTGTCAAAAAATTATCTTTAAAATAAAGACTATTTCATGTATATTATAAACATTTTCATGTGTTTTATTTCAATTTAAAGTCTATAAATAAAACCCCACTATTTAGGTGCACCAATTTCAAAAGCTCAAATTTTTGTAGTGTACGTGGCGACCATATCCTAAAGGAAGGCAGCGGCAAACACATACACATTAATGGTCAGAAAATTCGTTTGTACAATTTTCAAAATTTAATCCTTATTCACACCACATCTCGTTTAAAATCATAATTTCACACTTTCAGCACTCGTTATATTCGCAAATCTCAGATTTTCTTCTGAAAATGCCTGTTTATGATTTTAATTTGATTGTCTATTTCTGATATTTGTAAAGCTTAAGATTTCTTTTTATTTTTCTGCAGGTATGGGATTCCTACCAATATTTCTGTTTTAGTTTTCTTGAAAATCTTTCCAATTTAGCAATTAAGAATTTTCAAGGACGATTTGAACGGCGTGTGTTCAAACAAAACAATACCTTACAACTTGTATTCAAACATTACACTTCCACGCTTCCATACACTTACACTACACTTATCTCACTCGGCCAACCATGATCATATTAATGTTGCATATCACGTTATATCAGCAACAACAAAATGTGTGAGGAGAAAGTGAGAAAGAAAAACGGAGCGTTTTTTAAATTTCACGAAACAAAAAATATTTACAAAAACAAATGCAAAGGGAAGAAAAAATAATGCAACTTTTAATAAAAAAAGAATTTTACGTATATAATATATTGGTTGGTACCCATAAATCTGTCATGTGGTTGATGTTTAGTACTATCTCCTAACAGCTTGCTCCACCATTTTAAAGATTTCATCGGCTTTTTCAGTGCATCTTTGATATCGACATTTACGGAATGGAATCAAGCAAACCTCCTGGGTCCGGCGTTCCTTCACGGCATCCTCACTGTAAACCGCACAAATTTTTCGGCATGTTTTTGCAGCGTTTTACCTTTTCTATAGTAATAAAGCATCACATAGCGTATTTCTTCAGATATTTCACTTGCTTCTTGCTGCATCAGCTGAAAAATCATTTCCACTGAATCTGCCTGGCCTTCCAGTCATCATTAGTCATTCATTAGTCCTCTTCAAGGAATTCGTGCTCATCCACGTTGAATTCTGTTACTTCTATAACGCTTCTTAAGTGCAGTTGTAATTCCGTTTTATTACTACCTGTTGGCAGATTCAAGCAAGCCACCTTTTTTTTAAGCTGCTTTACCTTCAGTTGTTCGAGCTTCATTATTTTACCTCTGTCCCACTTCTGACACCAATTATTACAATATGATTATTTAGTTTTTCCTATTAGTTATTTTCAACAAATAAAAAAGTTCGATTATTGGATTGTGTTAAAAACAAATTTTTCTAGCTTTCTTGTTGGAATTAATGTATTAAAATATACAATCATGCAACTCACATGGTGACAACACTTTATTCTTCTTGTATTTTATGAATTCCTTTTGTTTCTTTTTATACTTTGTATTCTCAAATAAACCGTCGTTGCAGCAAGACGCTGAAAAACTCAATAGGTTATCACCCAAGTGCTAAACTGTGTTAATTGAAAATTTATATTTTTGTAAAAAGGCCTGTGTGGTTGAGTAATAGGAAAAATTTTATAAAAAAAATAACAAGATGAGTTCCTCTACATTGAAAGCTTAACGAGACAAATTATGACTCGTGGAGTCTTCAAATGAAAAGCGTTCTTGTACATCAAGACTTGTGGGATGTTGTGTCGGGCGATGAAGCAAAGCCTGAGCCAGGAAACGAAGCTGCTCAATTGGAAGTAACCCGCTGGGTAAGAAAAGATAAAAAGGCCATGGCGACAATCATTCTGTTCGCAACTCCAATGAAAGTAGCAAAGTAAAAAGAAAAAGCAAAGTAAAAAACATTGAAATGTCAAAAGAAGTATGGAAAAGGACCAATGCGCAAAGTCGAATTGTTTAAGCAACTATTGTCTATGAGGATGGACGACAATGAATGTGTTCAGCGATACGTTTGTTAGTTCACTTCAAAAGTTGAGAAACTGGCAGAAACCGGAATCACTCTTCAGGAGGAACCTTTTGCTATAATGCTATTGGCAAGTTTGCCTAAGAGCTACGAAAATTTTGTGGTTGCGTTGGAAACGCGTGATGATCTTCCTAAACTAAGTGTGTTGAAGGTCAAATTAACTGAAGAAGGTGAGCGCCGTAAAACAAGTAGCATTGAACATGCCAACGCAGAAAGCAGCGCAGAAGCGCTTATGATTCGAACGAACAACGTTAAAAGTCAAAGTTCTTCGAGAGAACGCTATAACAACGAAAACAAGAGCAACAAAACAGTTATGCGCAAGCTTTCTAGTTTCGATTGCTATAACTGTGGTCGAAAAGGGCATTACGCAGCACAGTCCAAAGAAAAGGAGAAAAAGAGAGACCAAACACATGCATCGTTCTCTGCGTTTTCAGTTTCAAACTCAAATACTCTCAGCATGGTGCGTCGACAGCGGCGCTTCATCACATCTATGCAGCAACCGAGAAATGTTTGAAGCATACGACGAAAAAATTCGCATGGCAAACAGCAAAACTGTAAAAGCTGAAGGCATCGGAAAAGTTCGCGTAAGAACTGCTACTGCTGACATAGAGCTGAATGACGTTCTGTTTGTACCAGATTTGAGTTGCAATTTTATCGCAGTTGGAAAAGCAGTGGCAAATAATTACTCCGTGGAATTTGCATCGAGATCAGCAAGAGTTAAAAACTATAGTGGTGAGGTTATTTTTCAAGCAAATAAGGTCGGTGACCTATTTCTTTTTGATGTAACCTCTAATCACATATTTTTTACATATAATGAACGTGCTGTTACATGGCATAATCGCTATGGACATATGAACTATGTTAGCCCCTAGTCACGAAAGACATGGTGCTGGATCTTACCGTCAAGTTTCCTGATGCCATTGACTGTCAAGTCTGCAAGTACACAGGTAAACCATTTCCACATTCAGAGAATCGAGCTAAAGATGTACTTGGCATGGTGCATACCGACGTATGCGTCCCGATAAACCAAATATCGAATGGTGGGAGCCGGTACTTTTTAACATTTATCGACGACAAATAACTATATGTGTTTGTGTACTTTATCAAAACAAGGAGCGAAGTTTTTGATCAGTTTCGTGAATTTAAACCATAGTAGAGCGGCAAATTGATAAAAAGATTAAAATCTTGCGCAGTGACAATGGCACTGAATTTGTAAACCATGCGTTTGATGATTTTTTAAAGCAAACAGGCATTAAACGGCAACTAACCGTGCCACATACGCCACAACAAAACGGCGTAGCTGAACGTTTTAACAGAACGTTAGTTGAGATGGCTAGGAGCATGATTGTAGCGGCTGACGCAGACGAGGTTGCAGATATTTTTTACAAAAAATCTTTCGAAAACAGTTCATTCAAAACTATTGAAAAATTTAAATTTAACTGTGTAAATCTATTTTTTTATCAACAGAGTATTATTTAAATGTTATGTAAATACGTGAGTTGAGGAGGAATGTTGGAATTAGTGTATTAAAATATGCAACCATGCAACTCACATGTTGACAACACTTTATTCTTCTTGTATTTTATGAATTCCTTTTGTTTCTTTTTATGCTTTGTATTCTCAAATAAGCCGTCGTTGCAGCAAGACGCTGAAAAAATCAATAATGGTAAATTCACAACTTACTTAGCTGGTACTATAACCGACGATAGTGCCGCCTCGACAAAGCTTGATAAGTTAGGGCGCCCTGGACCTGGTTTTTTAAATGGAGATTAGGACGTCTTCTTCTGCACCAAGCCGGCGAAGCCGCTTTATTTTTATACGCTTTTGACTATGTTAGTGTCGGCTTACATCTCATACAGCTCATCGTTCCATCTTTTTCGATACACGTCGTCCACGCATAATGTACCGTAGATCTTACGGAGTATCTTCCTCTCGCTCATGGCGTCTCTGCGCCATGTATTCGGTAGGGAAGGATGAGGGACTTATAGAGCGTTATTTTCGTCGGTCGAGATAGGGCTCTACTTCTCAATTGCCTACTGAGCCCGTAGTAACACCTGTTGGCAATAGTTAGTCTCCGCTTGATCTCAAGGCTGACATTATTGCTGGTGTTTATGCTGGATCCAAGATATACGAAATCCTTGACGACTTGAAAGGTATAATTGTCAACAGTGACATTTTGTCCAAGACGCCGTGACTCTTTGTTTGTTGACACAAGGTATTTCGTTTTGTCCTCGTTCACCACTAGACCCACTCGACGAGACTCCCTTTCCAGGTTAAAGAATGCTGCACTGACTGCTCGACCGTTTTTACCACTGATGTCAATATCATCAGCGTATGCTAGCAGCATGACACTCTTGTAGAAGTTAGTGCAAAAGATGTCGATGTTCGCAGCTCGAATTATTTTCACCAGCAAATTTCACACAACCAAATTCTTGTTGACGTTTTGATGTTTGGAAGTTCTTTTTTTCTGCAGTTTTTGAGTAGGTGAACATTTTACCAATAAAAACTATTAACAATTTGTAATAGTTTTTGTTTTTAATAAGCTATGCTAGGATGAGCTCAATGTTCTGCTAGCCTAGGGCTTGATTATGCATACATATCGTAACGTAACGTGACGTAAACAATCTGTAGAAAAACTCTACTCTGTGTTACGATTTCGGAATCGCTTGCACGCATTGTTCATATACGTAACAGATCGATACATTACAGTTGGCAACGTTGCGATAAGTATGCATAATCTAGTCCTTATTGCTGATAATTCCCAGTGTTAGTAATTTAGTACTTTTCACACTAAATTTAGTCCATTTTTGTGGTCTGTTACGTTTCTGTTTTGATAAAAGCACAAGGTTTTTTCTAGGGCTTTGTTAAGTTTTTAATTTTACTTAACAATCTTAACAAATTTTACAAGTATGGGATATCAAATCAGTCGCTACTATCGTTAAGTTTTTAAAAACCGAGGTGTTACATTTTATTAAATTTTACATAGTAAAATTTATGAGAAATACTGAAGGCCATTTGAAACGACACGTTGACACGACGACTTGGTGGGCCAATGAACGTGGCGTGTGGCGATAGACAACTATCAAAATCGCCGCAGGGTAATATAGAAAGTTGTTCTACTTTGAGCGGTACCGGGCGGTACATTGGCCCTGGCTCTTTTCAATATAATACATGACTTTAATTAGACATCCGCATGACGCCCGCATGACATCCGCGTGCCCTATAACGTTTTCATTTATAAAGTAATCAAGTAAAAGTGGATTGATAAGTGGATAAAAAAGAGCTTGCACCGATCTTGAGTTATAACAGTGTAGTCAGTTTGTTATTTGGATAAATCCCGAATTCGGGTTGACCTCAAGGAAATCATACAGCCCTATTCTGAATATTCCCGGGGAATTCATTTCTCGCGGATTTAATTTTTCTCGAGGAAGAAATCTTACAATTCTAAACTCCCGGGGAGAAGCTATATGAGGGAGAGCGAATTTCGAAGTCGGCTGTTTTGCTGTAGACGTTTAATTATGTGAAATAAATAATTATGGAAATTATCAGAAATTTGCGAAATAAAGTGAAAATTATCAGAAAACTTTGCAAAATGTGCAGCATAGCGTTCCGAATACCTGCGGAAGAACTCAATAAAGATGACCAGCAGCAAATGCAACAGCAACGTATTATGAGAAGGCACTGATGGAATGAACCCACTGGAGTTGCCCCAATGCTTGTACACACATCCAAAATCACAACTTGTTTAAATTAATAAATGATCTGCAGGTTTGAGAAGTATTACCGAGTTCACTTTGAGCAGAAATATTTGCGAGGAGTAACAAACTTTTGGCTGTTAGGTAACATTCATTCAACAATTAAAATTTGTATGCTTTTAAAACAGGAGACGCAGGATATACGTTGGAGCATTGGCTCTTAACATCTCATCGAGTTCCGGAGGATGGATCAACGGAAATGAAATTTAACGAAATCCATTCCAAATGCCGCAACATTATTAAACGAACCAATGTGGTTTAAAAAATCTTTGGAGATGTCTCCTTGGTACAAGGGTGCCTCCATCAAGTTTACTAAAATTTTCATTTTCTGCTTGTTTGCTGTTTTTGACCTAAACATAAGTATTTTAAGTGAATATTTCATTAATAAAACATTAAATACTTACATTTTTGCACGAACTCCGTCACAAATTGCTGGTGAAAAATTTCCCTAAAATTAGCGTACTAATCTCTCTCTCCCTCACATTTAGAATACATACTTTCCTCCACGAATCGTTTCCGCCATTTTCGAAGTTCTTTCGGAATAGGGGAATTGCGGAAAGTGAAAATTTCTCATGGAAATTTTTATTCGTGATTGGTGGAAAGGGGAAAATCTCCCCGGAAATTTCTATTCAGAATATGGCTAGTAAACTTTTTTTTTAGTTTACAAATGACTTCAAACATAAATAGAAATTATTGTTCTTTACTTATTAGAAACTTCCTTGTACCTTGTATAAGTAATAGTATACATTGGTTTAACTTAGATTCGTTTTATATTTGGAAATAAAATGTAGTTTAATCTTCATAATGAAATATATGTCTTATAATGAAATTAAATGCCAATGTGAACAAAAACTATTTGTGTACTATTTTGACACAAGTTAAAGTGATTGTTACAGTGGACATTAAAGTCTTAAGACCCTATTGCAGAATCAATAGGAGGAAAATTACGTACTCCGATACAGATGTGAAAACATGGTACTCTTAATTGGGAATGGATCGCAAGAAGAAGAAGAAGATAATTTCGAAATCAGCTGATTGTGTTTAAACGATGGAATTGAAAGGGTGATTATGGTCCCACTTATTTCTTATATTTCTTGGAAATTTCATTGTTGGATGAAATATCAACAACGCTTATCAACCCAAAAATTCTTCCAAGCATTATAGAAAAAAGATATTTTATAAATATTTTTAGCAGTCAATAACTATCAGAAAATCCTAGAAACATTACAGCAACCAGCGAAAGTGTTACATTGAAAATAACTGCGTCAAAATTGATAAAGCTTTCAAAATATTGTCAATATATCAAGTACAGTTTTGATGAAGTTAAAAACTTAAAATTTTTTAATTTTACAAGTAAATCAGAAATCGTAGTTGTAAACGTTTGATAATTTTTATTTGGAATAATATTTTCTGTCCTACACGGTACGGTATAATTACGTGTTATATCAAGGTAAGACAAACATAGTTACTTTATTTTGGATACCTGGGCACACAGGTATTTGTGGAAACGAGATAGCCGACCACCTAGCCAGAAACACAGCGGCGGATATCTATGGTCAGAACCCATGATAGATATAGTGAATCAGACCATAAAAGATGCGCTAAAAAAGGAGAAACCTCTACTCTACCGCTATCCTACGTCGACCGGTTGGTTATTCTTTTAGAAATAACTTTATGTTAGTACAGTTTCAATAAATTAAAAAATATACACTAGTCCTGGCTCTTCTATACCATATAATAGAACCCAACGATCATCGACCTAAAGTCGATCAACCCCAACCGGATGAAATTCGATACCGAATATCCGCCGCAAGAATGTTTTCTAAACAAAGTATAGAAAACACTTTCTTGCAATATCAATTTAATAATTTGCTTAATAACATTGATGTCAGTCTAGCTAGTGTTATAATTAATAATAATGTGCAAACCCTATGGGATGCATTTGATGTATTAGAAAATGCGGGTATGATTAGAGGGATACAAAATAACGACCAAATTAATAGCAGGAAACATTTAAACAATCAAAGGACCCTGTCTGGTGCCATCGATGTTTCTCAAACATTATTTTCCTCTCCTTTGGCTATGAATCAATCTCCCATAGTTATTGATGAATTTCCAGCTATTCCCACTATTGCAATCTCAATTTTGACTGAAATAAAAATTTTACCTTTATCTATCACAGAATGTGTTATGCCATCTCCAAAAAAAATTAACAGTAGTTGAATGTGTCGCGCCTGCTATAAAAAAACTGAAAGTAGTTGCACCCAAAAAAACTGTTTTTGTCTCTCGTTTTTCTAATGACACTACAGTCGCTGACATAAAATTTCATATAAAATCTAAAATTGAAATTGGTGACATTTCTGTTCTGAAGTTTAACTTCTCATATCAAAGAAATATTTCGTCTCTTAAAATTATTATTCCGGCTGAGATGTTTGACAAAATAGTTGATATTAACTTCTGGCCGAAAGGTGCAATTGTGAAAGAGTTTGTTTATAAACCTAGGCCAGACTCAGAGAGGGTTGTGCGCATTCCTCGTGTGGATCCAAAAAACTAGCTGGGATAAATGATTTTTTTTAAATAATATATTAAAATGTCAGAGGGTTAAATAAAGTTGAACAAACTTGAAAGTTTTACTTGCAATGCGCAGATTTTAGATTTCCTTGAAACTTGGCTTAAACCATCTATATATGATACTGAAATTCTTTGTACTAATTTTCAAATTTTTAAGAAAAGGCGCTTTTCATAAACATGACGGCGGTATTTTATCCATTTTTTTTATCCATCTGAGGTTTACCGATTAGAATATTCTGATGGTATTGAATTTTTAAATGTCCGCATAAGGATCGACGAGTAATATGTATTTATTTATTACATATTCATATATCCCGCCTAATTCAACTGATGCTATTTATCTTTTGCATTCTTCTTTCTTGGCAACAATTTACTCTAAAATGAGAACAACTGATTCGCTGTTTGTTCTTGGTGATTATAATATGCCATTAAAAATAAGAATGAAAAATGTTTGGATCTTCTTTATGTAGATGATAACTCAAAAATTTGTATTTCTCGTTCCCAACCCTACGTTACACCTGAGGATGGTCATCATCCTACCTTAGCATTATTCTTTGAGTTACCTTATAGTCTAAATATTGATATAAAAACTGCTAACTACTATGTAATGAACTACGATACACTAATGCATATTATTAATATTAATGAAATAATTAATATACTAGACAGCTTAGAAACAAACATTAAACAAGCAGATTCGCAGGAAAAAGGTTTCAGTTTAGAATTGCAACTTAACACAACTAGAAATAAAGTTCACACATTAGTTCCACACAGACAAAAAAGAGGGTTAATAAATATGATAGGAACTGCAATAAATGCATCGATAGCAATATTCGAATGGAGTGCCTTAAGCTTGTGGTCGTTGTGGTGTAGTGGTACGCGGAGTGCCCGGGGTTCGAATCTCGGCACAGGCAAAATGAAAAAGAAGAAAAAATAATTTTTCTACACGGCACCACCTCTTGGCAGGCAATGGCAAACCTACAAGAGTAAAAATTGCCTATGAAAAGCTTTTCACTTCGACGTTCGGATTCGACATTAAACTGTAGGTCCCTTCCATTCATGTACAAATATAACACGCACAACATGAGTGGATGCGAAAAGCTCGGCCTAGGCCATCCATGGGCTGTGTGCTATTAAAAGTAAAGTAAAGTAAAAGTGCCTTAAGCTTAAGAAATTGTATTCTAAGAATTTAGTCTAGTTTTGATCACGACTCCGAGAACTCGTTTAAAATAAATAACATAAATTCAAATTTAAGATTGTTTTTTTATGATCTTCTCGCTCAGTTCCAAAGAACCGAAAAACATAATTCCCGCATGACATCTGTATATAACGTCGTTTTTCACACACTACTTTTTCACGCTTTTTTAATTAAATTTATTGCTTTCTACGTATTTTTTTTGGCATATGTTGTGCTTTCTGGTTTTAAAAGGTTGGCATCACTGATAATTCTGCCTTTGATATGAATTGCCACGAGTCAGCATTGATTATGTAGTAATGACGTTGGTTGCGGCTATGAAGTGTGAATGTTGTTTTGGCGTAAATCGTATATTATTGATTTGAGATCAGATAAAAGTAGATTGATAAAAGTGTTTGGTGCAGGCTTGTTTAGCGCTAAACTGTCTGCTTTCCTGCTATCATAACTGATTTCGTTACTTAAAAAAAAGATCTTGCACCGATTCTTCAGTTATAATCACAGTGATGTCAGTTTATTATTTCGATAAATCCCGAATTCGGGTTAACCAAAAATCCCTCAAGGAAATCATAAACTTTTTTTTTGTTGAGTTTACAAATGACTTCCAAACATAAATAGAAAATGTTCCTTACTTATTAGAAACTTCCTCGTACCTTGTGTAAGTAAATGTATACATTGGTTTAACTTAGATTCGTTTTATATTTGGAAATAAAATGTAGTTCAATTTTCGTAATGAAACATATGTCTTATAATGAAATTAAATGCCAATGTGAACAAAAATATTACCGGTACTATTTTGGCACAGGTTAAAGTGATTGTTACAGTGGACATCAAAGTCTAAAGACCCTATTGCAGAATCAATAGGAGGAAAATTACGTACTACGATACAGATGTGAAAACATGGTACTCTTAATTGGGAATGGATCGCAAGAAGAAGAAGATAATTTCGAAATCAGCTGATTGTGTTTAAACGATGGAATTGAAAGGGTGATTATGGTCCCACTTATTTGTTATATTTCTTGGAAATTTCGTTGTTGGATGAAATACCAACAACGCTTATCAACCCAAAAATTCTTCCAAGCATTATAGATACATATACATAAATGTTTCACGTCACGTCATCGCCATAAAAAAGATATTTTATAAATATTTTTAGCAGTCAATAACTATCAGAAAATTCTAGAAACATTACAGCAACCAGCGAAAGTGTTACATTGAAAATAACTGCGTCAAAATTGATAAAGCTTTCAAAATATTGTCAATATATCAACTACAGTTTTGATGAAGTTAAAAACTTAAAATTTTTTAATTTTACAAGTAAATCAGAAATCGTAGTTGTAATCGTTTGATAATTTTTATTTGGAATAATATTTTCTGTCCTTCATATGTACGGTATAATTACGTGTTATATCAAGGTAAGACAAACATAGTTACTTTATTTTGGATACCTGGGCACACAGGTATTTGTGGAAACGAGATAGCCGGCCACCTAGCCAGAAACACAGCGGCGGATATCTATGGTCCAGAACCCATGATAGATATAGTGAATCAGACCATAAAAGATGCGCTAAAAAAGGAGAAACTTCTACACTACCGCTGTCCTACGTTGAGCGGTTAGTTATTAATTTAGAAATAACGTTATGTTAGTACAGTTTCAATAAAGTAAAAAAATATGTGTTGACTTGACATTTAGAGAAAGTAAAAAGTTAATACATATTAACTTATTTGTGTGGGATACCGTGGTAGTTTGTGAACTCGATTCACGCCAAAATTAACCTCCCTATGCTTAGACAATTAAAGTAACTGGAAATTATGATCCCAGAAGTGCTACCAATTTATCTTAATCTTAAAATAAATCAACTCAGAATAGAAACTCCGGAGCACATCCTAAAATATAATAGGAGAAAAAGACATTTGTGGCATTACCATTTAGAAAGTATGAATATCACAGTTAACAGTGAAGCCACCACTTCTCCTTCCTCAGCAAGATTATTGCTTATCTGGCAACTTGTAACCAAGCCACTATCGGGCTGCAATAGACCTTTACACGTAACCCTTCTAAATTAAGTGTTGATTCATGTGGTACCTCTGGTATTTTCAAATTATGGAGAGCATGGAATAATTAAATCTGATTAGATATTTACTGATGTTGAAGTACAAATGGTATGCATAAATAATTGCCATTTATTTTATTAAATGCTATATACTCACATCGTTACTTTAATATAGAAAGACCATAACTGAAAAAGTTAAAAATAAATAATAATCCATGCAACTAATAACTAAGTAGGCTCTAAGTTATCTAATATGTATTAATTTACTGTATACTTTTTGTGGATAAACTTAAAATTTTTTCATAATGATTTGTTGCAACTAATTTGACTAAAAAAAATTCGGCCTTTTTAAGCAAAATTTGTATGCAAGACTAGACTTAAGACTATTATTGTAATTAAATTAAATTATTGTAAAGACTATTTGCTCTTAACTAGAAGAAAAATTTATATTTTGTACTCTTTCTCTTTAAAACATTTAAAGTTGTATAGAACAGTAGTGCAACCGGATAGTGCAACGTCAAATGTCAACGGCCATTATGTCAATTGACATCGTGTTAATTTCTAAGTGACAATGCCAATTGAAAACAAATTTTTTTGGGCTCTAAGAAATATCGCCAAAAAAAAAAAGTTTAGAATGCTCAATGAAAAACCAAACATAAAAGATTAAAAATCAGCAACAAAAGTATTGGAAATTTGATCAAAAGAAATGAAAAATCACTTAAAAAAATTACCCAACAATGTGCGATTAGTCACTTTTGACCATGTTTGCTTGAAAAAAGGTGTGTATTGTGGTCTTCTCATTACAAAATAGGCGGAGCATGAATTTTCATTATGTATGTATACAAAATTCAATAAACAGTGGAGTTAGACTCACATTGTTTCATCAAATTAAAGTTGTTATCACTTCACTTTACCATACTATTTCGATTATGTGGTAAACTTTACCATAATATTTGCGATTTTTCATTATGGAAACTTACCCAAATTGTACGGAATGTTTTAGGTAGGACCATTTTTTATGGCGATTTTTCTTTGAGCGATATTTTCTTAAACCCTGTTTTGGTGTATATTCTTCAATGAGTTCAGTTGTTTTTATATATCAATAGATTTAAATTTAAATACTAAAATTTCTATTTTCTCTCCTTTCACTTGTTAGTTATTTAAAACAGAAAGCGTCGTGTAAAACCACAATTGTCATATTAAGTTACAAAATAAAATTACCTTTTTCGAGTAAGAATTTTGTATAAATGGTTTGCGTGCAAATAATATATCTTAAAAAATTAATACAATAGAGGCACTAGATATGTGTGCCACTCCTGAAAAGTATGTATTTAAAGATGATGAATCGCGCGATTAAAAAAAAAAAAGATTCTCTTAGTTATGACTTAAAAATAAATGCAAATTTTTTTAGATAAATTGGCGCGGTTTTTTTTTTAAATTTTGTAATATTTTCTTATCATAATTTAAAAAGAAATCGCGCAATTTTTCTTTAAATAAAGGGTCTTTTTCTTAGAAGTGTAGTTTTCAATCTGGCAATACTTTTTTCTGAGTTGGTCTTTTTGACAGCTGTCACTTGATTTATGCTCAGTTTGGTTTGCCATTTCATAATGAATAGACATGCTATTCGGTGAATGGGCCCAATTGACATGGCCACCGATCCCGATTTTCACAAGAAAATTTTTTTCATCGATGAAGCTCACTTTTGGTTGAATGGGTACGTTAATAAGCAAAATTGTTGCATTTGGAGTGATCATAATCCACAAGCCATTGTTGGCACGCTATTACATCCTCAAAAATTCACTGTTTGAGAGGCAAAGGGAATCATTGGTCCATATTTCTTCAAAGATGAAGCCGGTCATAATGTTACAGTCAATGGGGAACGCTATAGAGCCATGATTAATGACTTTTTCGTGCCTGAATTCAGGGATGTTGATGTGGACGACCTTTGGTTCCAACAAGACGGCGCTACATTCCATTCAGCCAACGAAACAATCAATTTATTGAAGGAAACTTTTGGTGAGCGCATTATCTCTCGTCGTGGGCCTGTGGCGTGGCCTCCAAGATCGTGCGATTTAACACCGCTGGACTATTTTTTGTGGGGTTATGTGAAGTCGCTTGTCTACGCAGATAAGCTATAGACGATCGGCGCCTTGGAAGAGAATATTCGGCGCGTTATTACTTTTTTGCTGCAAAAAGTGGTCGAAAATTGGGCCTCTCGGCTGGAATTTATTCGAACCAGCCCCGGTGACCACTTGCCCGAAATCGTTTTTTAAACATAATGGCAAATCCTTATCTTTATAATAAAGCTAAATTCTTGGCCATAAAATCAAATTATATGCGTTACATTTCTTCCTGAAAACCACCCTTCTAAAAAAACAACTGAATAACAAATGCGCTTTTTACAGAATATTTATTTATTTATTTATTTTTATTTATTTATTTTTTCGAAAACCGGCACAACAAAGTTTAAAACCTTATTAGCAGTTGATTTTTTAGAGTCGGAGAACTTTAAATTGAAATGAAACACAGAAAAATTATTTTAAGGATAGTATTTTGATGTTTGAATATGATTTCGGGCATGTGCCCGTCGGGGCTGGCGCGTATACAATTTTCACGTACTCTTCGAAGTAAATCAGCCTATATTTCGACAATAGCGCCAATAATATAATAAACTAACATGTGGTCGTTGTAGCGTACCGGTAGTGCGTTGGACTGTTACGCAGAGTGTCCGGGGTTTCAAATCTCGGCACAGGCAAAAAAATTTAAATAAAAAAAAACAAAAATATTTCTACACGGTACCACCTCTTGGCAGGCAATGGCAAACCTACAAGAGTAAAAATTGCCTATGAAAAGCTTTTCACTTCGCCGTTCGGATTCGGCATAAAACTTTAGGTCCCGTCACACACAAATTGAGTGGATGCGAAAAGCTTGGCATTTGGCGCTACATGCGGTCATAGTCGATACGGATAAACTGAAGATCATTGTGGTAAAGGCATAACACTTGTCACAATGGCTGTCTCTATCTCTTTATCGGTGTTCTGTGCGATTGCATTCCCTCTCTCATTCTCACTCCTTCTTCCACCCACCTTTCAAACTTCGTTTCATTCAACTCAATGCTCTGCATTCATAGGGGTATACCCTCTGAATGTACCAATAATAAAAAAAAGAACAACTTCGGTTATCAAAGAAAACAAAACAATCTTCACTTTATTTCATAAATGCGATCTTAAGACTAACTTAAAATAATTTTCTTAATTCTATTGACACCTGTATTGCATTAAAAAACAAACACGAAAATGCGGAATAAACAGAATTAAAGCAAAGAAGAGTTTGAACGATAAAATGCATATGTACATATGGTATATACAACATACGTATACAATAGCGCAATAATTGTTTATGTTACAGCTATGTATTACAAGTAATATATTGATTCCATGCGAAACGTTTTTGCTAAATTTTAATTCCTTAATTTCTCTTATGTTGTTAATATGATTCGCTACTATGCTATTAAAATTCAGGTTTACATTTGTTTCGTTGATTTCTTTATTGGTTGGATAGAAGAATTTTTTTTATACGTAATTTTTTTATTAGAATAATTTTAATTTCTTATCATAATTTCGCAGTTATTAAAAATTATTAAATTATTTTTTGTTAATGTTACGTTTCTGTTTTAATACAATTTTTCTTTGACATCATTTTTTACTAGAATGGTTTCTTCATCTAAGTATTTCCTTTATTTGTTTTGTATTATTAAATTTAACTTGACATTCATTCTTAGTATTAGAATGTTTACTCATTTCGAGATGTTTTAACAAAGTATTTTCTTTATACATATACTTTTAGTTATGTTTAGCGTGCATCAGATTATGTCAATATTTTAAGGATAACGATTCGCAGAACAACGATCCTACGCATTCGTCGAAGCTCTTAAAGGATTGATTTAGCGATAATAGTGTAAAGGTAATGGATGTGGCCATCGCAATCACCCGACCTTAACCCCATAGAACATCTATGGGGGTCCTGAAAAAACGGCTGAGTAACTTTAGAGCACGAAATAAACAACAACTTTGAAGCTCAATTCAAGAAGCAATGGTGAATGAATCCGTAAATTTTATGAGTCGTAGATGAATTGATTATTTTTTCCAACAGGAAATTGGAATACAATTTTATTTTAAGTTTTGAGTATAAGAAATATTTGCATACTTATAGTTTTATAAAAGTTTTAAAATAGTAATTTGGCTTGTTTTTATTATTTTTTCCATTACTGCATGTATCTACATACATGTGCCATTTCATTAATCGTCTCTTTCTGTTAGAATTTATTTCTTATTGGATTTCTGTCGCTGATGAGCAAAATGACAGTTGTTTATCAATTTATGGATTCCGTTTTTGAGCTTGGGGTTATAGATCCCAGTTTTTATCCTTTCTTAAGTGGCGAAATACCAGAATGTCTGCTTTCATATTTGTGAAACAAAGCTATTTGCCTGTTAAGTTCATCATTGTTTTCTGTATCTTTCGCACTTGGTCAATTCCTAAAAATTCGTTAACTAGAATTTTCTGAACTTTATTATACTCATGATCATTTAGTTCAAAGTTTATTCCAAATTTGCCTGTCGTTACTTTTCTTCTTATAATATTAATAACGTTTTCATTAACAATGTAATTTTTGTCAATAAATGAATATAAAGTTGTTGAACGATGTTCCTATTTTAACTTCGTTTTTTTCTTTTATAACTATTTGTGCTTTAAATTGATTAACCACTGTCCTCCTCTTGAGAGTGGACAGTTTGCATTTGCAAAGAATCTTCCATATCATCGGAACAATTTTCAATATTTCGATTGAATTAGATGAATTTAATATGTACATTGATTTCGTTTGTTTCTGCGTCATTTCTGCTTTATATTGTTCTGGGAATTTGGTTTTTTAAGTTTTTCAATAATTGGTATTTTGTGCACTAAAAATTGCGTTTATTTTTTGAGAAAGTCGCATTTGTCAATTTTTCCTCTTAGGGCTCTAAATATCTTTGTTACACTCTCAATATGTTCTAAGTGCTAAAAATTAAAATGTCGTTCATGTAAACGACACTTTTACTTACTTTACTTTTAATGGCACAACAGCCCATGGAGGGCCTAGGCCGAGCTTTTCGCATCCACTCATGTTGTGCGTGTTATATTTGTACATGAATGGAAGGGACCTACAGTTTAATGCCGAATCCGAACGGCGAAGTGAAAAGCTTTTCATAGCAATTTTTACTCTTGTAGGTTTGCCATTGCCTGCCAACGCATTACCACTACGCTACAGCAACCACAAAGTTTTATTCATTTTTATAATCTCGAAAAGGGTGCATTTTTGTATCCAAAATGCATACTAATGAACTTGTAATGAATTTCATCCTCATGAATTTGTGGGTATCGGTATATTTTTTAGTATATAGGGTTACCGATTGTAGCGATTATTTCATGCTGAATTCCATTTGTTCCGGAAATATCATCTCCTTTATAAAATAGGTCATTGAATTTTAATAGGATATCAGTCACGGACTCTTTCTCCTCCTGGTTTAAATAACGAAAATTAAACTCATCAACAATATTTGTGTCTGGAGTTGGTAGGGGTAGTGAGAGTCCTCAAAAAATATTTTATTTCCTAATATTTGAATATATTGGTGTTCAGTGTTTTGACAGCTTTTTGAAAGTTTTGACCTATAATTGCATCATATTCTAATGACACAACAGCCCATGGAGGGCCTAGGCAGGCCACTCATGTGTGTGTTATATTTTTACATGAATTGAAGGGACCTTCAGTTTTATTCCGAACAGCGAAGTGAATACCTTTTAATAGTAAATTTTTACTCTTGGAGGTTTGCCATTACCTGCCAAGAGGTGGCGCCATGTCAAAACAAATTTTTTTCTCCTCTTTGATTTTGCCGGTTCCGAGATTTGAACACCGGACACTCTGAGTAGCAGGCCAACGCAGTTCCAACTACACCATAGCGTACCTATGCAACTTAATTCTTTAGGAAACGGCGTTATAATTTTAAATTTTACTTCATTAATTCCAATTAGATTTCTGTATCAAATTGGTTTTGAAAGTTGTTTTTTGACATAATTTTTGATTATAAAGTGTTGTTTTATTATACTATTCGTTGAACCTGTATCTATAAGACATCTGATTCTTTGTTTCCCTATTAAAACTACGGGAAGTTGAGGTATCTTGATGCAGTGTTCGAAAATTTATCTCATATTTCTCTGCATTACCTACATATGTATATTAAATTATTGTTACCTTTTCAACAGCTTCTGTTTACTTACTTTACTTAGCTGGCGCTACAACCGATGATCGGTCTTGGCCGCCTCCACAAAGCTTCGCCAGTCACTTCTGCTATGCGCGCGCTGGCGCCAGTTGATAAGGCCAAGTGCAGTCAGGTTGCCCTGCACCTGGTCTTTCCAACGGAGATTAGGACGTCCCCTTCTGCGTGATCCTCCACCGTGGTTCGAATAAAACACCCTTCTAGCCGGAGCGCTTTCTTCCATTCGCTCAACATGACCCAGCCAGCGAAGCCGCTGGAGTATTATACGCTTGACTATGTCAGTGTCGGCGTACAGCTCATACAGCTCATTGTTCCATCTTATTCGAAACACGTCGTCCACGCATACTGGACCGTAGATCTTACGGAGTATCTTCCTCTCGAACGCTCCTAACAGTCTCTCATCATTGATGGTCAATGTCCACGTCTCTGCGCCATACATTAGGACGGGAAGGATGAGGGACTTATAGAGCGTTATTTTCGTCGGTCGAGAGAGGGCTCTACTTCTCAATTGCCTACTGAGCCCGTAGTAACACCTGTTGGCAAGAGTTAGTCTCCGCTTGATCTCAAGGCTGACATTATTGTTGGTGTTTATGCTGGATCCTAGATAAACGAAATCCTTGACGACTTCAAAAGTGTAGTTGTCAACAGTGACATTTTGTCCAAGACGCCGTGACTCTTTGTTTGTTGACACAAGGTATTTCGTTTTGTCCTCGTTCACCACTAGACCCACACGACGAGACTCCCTTTCCAGGTTGGAGAATGCTGCACTGACTGCTCGAGCGTTTTTGCCAATGATGTCAATATCATCAGCGTATGCTAGCAGCATGACACTCTTGTAGAAGATAGTGCCAGAGATGTCGATATTCGCAGCTCGAATTATTTTCTCCAGCATAAGGTTAAAGAAGTCGCACGATAGGGAGTCACCTTGTCTGAAACCTCTTTTGGTATCAAATGGTGCGGAGAGGTCTGTCCCAATTTTCACTGCGCTGGTGGTGTTGGTCAGTGTCATTTTGCAAAGACGAATGGGCTTTGCAGGGATACCAGGATACCAAAATCAGACATTGCGGCGTACAAGTGATCCCTAATCGTGCTGTCGAAGGCGGCTTTATAATCGACAAATAGATGATGGGTGTCGATCTGTTTTTCTCGGGTCTTTTCCAGGATTTGGCGTAGTGTGAATATCTGGTCGATGGTGGATTTACCAGGCCTGAAGCCACACTGCTAAGGTCCAATCAGTTTGTTGACGATGGGCTTCAGTCTTTCGCACAGTACGCTCGATAGAACCTTATATGCAATATTAAGAAGGCTGATCCCACGGTAGTTGGCGCAGATCGTGGAATCACCCTTCTTATGGATTGGGCAGAGTACGCTGAGATTCCAATCACTTGGCATGCTTTCATCTGACCATATTCTGCATAGAAGCTCATGCATGCGTTTTTTGAGCTCTTCGCCTCCGGTCTTAAACAACTCAGCAGGCAGGCCATCTGCACCTGCAGCCTTATTGTTTTTCAGCCGAGAAATGGCTGTTAAGACCTCCTCATAGTCAGGCGGCGGTACTTCAACGCCGTCAGTGATTGGGGTTTCCGGAGTGGGTTCCGCAGTGGCGGGATTATTGCCGTCTTCGCCATTAAGCAGCTGCGAAAAGTGCTCCCTCCATAATCTCATTATGCCCTGGATATCTGTCACCAGATTTCCGTCTTCATCCTTGCAGGAAGAGGCCCCGGTCTTCAAACCAAGAGTCAGGCGTCTTATTCTTTCAAAGAATTTTCGGACCTCGTTCCTGTCCCGCAACATTTCGATATCATTGAACTCGCGTCTTTCTTCATCTCTTTTCTTGCGCCTGAAAAGACGTTTCTCCTCCCTTCTCAACTTTCTGTATCGCTCCTTAGCAGCTCGCGTTGCAACTGACTGCAGGGTGGCTCTGTAGACTGTGTTTTTTGCTTCAGTAGCATCGCGACACTCTTGGTCGTACCACATATTTCTCCGTCGACGGTGGTAGCCTAGCACCTCTTCGGCAGCCGTACGCATAGAGCGGGAAATGTGCGTCCACTGTGCGCATATATCATCAAGTTGAGGGGTGTTTTGCGAAAGGAGAAGTGCAAGTTGGTTGGCAAAGACTTTGGCTGTCTGTTGTGATTGCAGCTTTTCGACATCCAGCTTTCTCTTTGTACCTATCCGTACGCGATTTGCTACACATATACGTGTGCAGACCTTGGCTGCAACCAAGTAGTGGTCTGAGTCGATGTTTGCACCACGTATTGTGCGTACGTCTAGTACATTGGAAGCATGCCTTCCGTCGATCACAACGTGATCAATTTGGTTTCGTGTGTTTTGATCAGGGGACAGCCAAGTGGCCTTATGGATATCCTTATGTTGGAATCTGGTGCTACTAACTGTCATGTTTCGGGCCGCGGCGAAGTCGATCAGTCTCATACCGTTATCGGTGGCTTCGTCGTGGAGACTGAATTTTCCGATCGTCGGACCAAAGAGACTCTCATTGCCCACCTTGGCATTAAAGTCGCCTAACACGATTTTAACATCGTGGCGGGGGCAATGCTCATAAGCTTTGTCGAGGAGCTCGTAGAAGTCATCTTTGGTCGTTTCATCCTTCTCATCCGTCGGGGCATGGACACAAATTAGGCTGATGTTGAAGAATTTTGCCTTGATGCGGATAGTGGCTAGGCGCTCGTTCACGGCCGTGAACCTCGAGACTAGATGACGCAGTCTCTTCCCAACCACAAATCCAACACCAAATTCGTGTCTCGACGCATGACAGCTGTAGTAGATATCACAGGATGCTCTTTTGGAGCAACCCTGTCCCGTCCATCGCATTTCCTGTACAGCGGTGATGTCAGCTCTATATTTTTGGAGGACATCCACCAGCTGGATAGAGGCACCTTCCCTGTAGAGGGTTCGGACATTCCAGGTGCATATCCGTAAATCGTTGTCCTTTGGGCGTTTGCGGGACTCGTCAACATTAGAGGGGTTCATTATCCGAGGCTTGTTTGGAGGTTTCATTGGAGGGTATTTTAACGTGGTGGGTTCCAAGCCCGACGCACAACCATTCATTCAAGGCCATGGAGAAGCCCGCCGCACACATTAGTTAACTCACTGACGGTTGTCAGATCGCTATCCAGGGGACGCCACGAGGAGGCTGTGTGTCGACTTGAAAACGTAGAAGCGCAAGGATCGACCATGGACGCACCTGCGACTGTCACGAACTTTACCTTGTGTCCTACGCCCCAGGCCCCCCAAGCTTCTGTTTGGCTAGACATATTTTCCCCATTTCTGTTATTGTGGTTATAGTTATTTCCTTTATTGTTTTGAGTATAGTTATCATTATTATCATTATTTTGGTTACCATCGTTATAAGGTTATCTACGGGATGGCTGATTGCCGTTATTAGGGTTATAGTATTTCCGTTATGATACCGGTTGTAATTATTGTTATTATGTATTACGGTTATACCATAGTTGCCTATTATTATTACCGTTGTAATTGTTATTATTATTATTACCGTTATAATTGTTAGTGTTATTATTATTATTTGTATTTCTTGTATCGGTCTTTCTCAGTCTATGTTCTTCTCGATCCTTAGGTAATTTTAGTCATGTATATTTTAAAATTATAGCTTCATAGTTTCGTTCTGGTTTATATGAGCTCTTACTTACTTACTTAGCTGGCGCTACAACCGATGATCGGTCTTGGCCGCCTCCACAAAGCTTCGCCAGTCACTTCTGCTATGCGCGCGCTGGCGCCAGTTGATAAGGCCAAGTGCAGTCAGGTTGCCCTGCACCTGGTCTTTCCAACGGAGATTAGGACGTCCCCTTCTGCGTGATCCTCCACCGTGGTTCGAATAAAACACCCTTCTAGCCGGAGCGCTTTCTTCCATTCGCTCAACATGACCCAGCCAGCGAAGCCGCTGGAGTTTTATACGCTTGACTATGTCAGTGTCGGCGTACAGCTCATACAGCTCATCGTTCCATCTTATTCGATACACGTCGTCCACGCATACTGGACCGTAGATCTTACGGAGTATCTTCCTCTCGAATGCTCCTAACAGTCTCTCATCATTGATGGTCAATGTCCACGTCTCTGCGCCATACATTAGGACGGGAAGGATGAGGGACTTATAGAGCGTTATTTTCGTCGGTCGAGAGAGGGCTCTACTTCTCAATTGCCTACTGAGCCCGTAGTAACACCTGTTGGCAAGAGTTAGTCTCCGCTTGATCTCAAGGCTGACATTATTGTTGGTGTTTATGCTGGATCCTAGATAAACGAAATCCTTGACGACTTCAAAAGTGTAGTTGTCAACAGTGACATTTTGTCCAAGACGCCGTGACTCTTTGTTTGTTGACACAAGGTATTTCGTTTTGTCCTCGTTCACCACTAGACCCACACGACGAGACTCCCTTTCCAGGTTGGAGAATGCTGCACTGACTGCTCGAGCGTTTTTGCCAATGATGTCAATATCATCAGCGTATGCTAGCAGCATGACACTCTTGTAGAAGATAGTGCCAGAGATGTCGATGTTCGCAGCTCGAATTATTTTCTCCAGCATTAGGTTAAAGAAGTCGCACGATAGGGAGTCACCTTGTCTGAAACCTCTTTTGGTATCAAATGGTGCGGAGAGGTCTGTCCCAATTTTCACTGCGCTGGTGGTGTTGGTCAGTGTCATTTTGCAAAGACGAATGAGCTTTGCAGGGATACCAGGATACCAAAATCAGACATTGCGGCGTACAAGTGATCCCTAATCGTGCTGTCGAAGGCGGCTTTATAATCGACAAATAGATGATGGGTGTCGATCTGTTTTTCTCGGGTCTTTTCCAGGATTTGGCGTAGTGTGAATATCTGGTCGATGGTGGATTTACCAGGCCTGAAGCCACACTGATAAGGTCCAATCAGTTTGTTGACGATGGGCTTCAGTCTTTCGCACAGTACGCTCGATAGAACCTTATATGCAATATTAAGAAGGCTGATCCCACGGTAGTTGGCGCAGATTGTGGAATCACCCTTCTTATGGATTGGGCAGAGTACGCTGAGATTCCAATCACTTGGCATGCTTTCATCTGACCATATTCGGCATAGAAGCGCATGCATGCGTTTTTTGAGCTCTTCGCCTCCGGTCTTAAACAACTCAGCAGGCAGGCCATCTGCACCTGCAGCCTTATTGTTTTTCAGCCGAGCAATGGCTGTTAAGACCTCCTCATAGTCAGGCGGCGGTACTTCAACGCCGTCAGTGATTGGGGTTTCCGGAGTGGGTTCCGCAGTGGCGGTATTATTGCCGTCTTCGCCATTAAGCAGCTGCGAAAAGTGCTCCCTCCATAATCTCATTATGCCCTGGATATCTGTCACCAGATTTCCATCTTCATCCTTGCAGGAAGAGGCCCCGGTCTTCAAACCAAGAGTCAGGCGTCTTATTCTTTCAAAGAATTTTCGGACCTCGTTCCTGTCCCGCAACATTTCGATATCATTGAACTCGCGTCTTTCTTCATCTCTTTTCTTGCGCCTGAAAAGACGTTTCTCCTCCCTCCTCAACTTTCTGTATCGCTCCTTAGCAGCTCGCGTTGCAACTGACTGCAGGGTGGCTCTGTAGACTGCGTTTTTTGCTTCAGTAGCATCGCGACACTCTTGGTCGTACCACATATTTCTCCGTCGACGGTGGTAGCCTAGCACCTCTTCGGCAGCCGTACGCATAGAGCGGGAAATGTGCGTCCACTGTGCGCATATATCATCAAGTTGAGGGGTGTTTTGCGAAAGGAGAAGTGCAAGTTGGTTGGCAAAGACTTTGGCTGTCTGTTGTGATTGCAGCTTTTCGACATCCAGCTTTCTCTTTGTACCTATCCGTACGCGATTTGCTACACATATACGTGTGCAGACCTTGGCTGCAACCAAGTAGTGGTCTGAGTCGATGTTTGCACCACGTATTGTGCGTACGTCTAGTACATTGGAAGCGTGCCTTCCGTCGATCACAACGTGATCAATTTGGTTTCGTGTGTTTTGATCAGGGGACAGCCAAGTGGCCTTATGGATATCCTTATGTTGGAATCTGGTGCTACTAACTGTCATGTTTCGTGCCGCGGCGAAGTCGATCAGTCTCATACCGTTATCGGTGGCTTCGTCGTGGAGACTGAATTTTCCGATCGTCGGACCAAAGAGACTCTCCTTGCCCACCTTGGCATTAAAGTCGCCTAACACGATTTTAACATCGTGGCGGGGGCAATGCTCATAAGCTTTGTCGAGGAGCTCGTAGAAGTCATCTTTGGTCGTTTCATCCTTCTCATCCGTCGGGGCATGGACACAAATTAGGCTGATGTTGAAGAATTTTGCCTTGATGCGGATAGTGGCTAGGCGCTCGTTCACCGCCGTGAACCTCGAGACTAGATGACGCAGTCTCTTCCCAACCACAAATCCAACACCAAATTCGTGTCTCGACGCATGACAGCTGTAGTAGATATCACAGGATGCTCTTTTGGAGCAACCCTGTCCCGTCCATCGCATTTCCTGTACAGCGGTGATGTCAGCTCTATATTTTTGGAGGACATCCACCAGCTGGATAGAGGCACCTTCCCTGTAGAGGGTTCGGACATTCCAGGTGCATATCCGTAAATCGTTGTCCTTTGGGCGTTTGCGGGAGTCGTCAACATTAGAGGGGTTCATTATCCGAGGCTTGTTTGGAGGTTTCATTGGAATGATATGAGCTCTTACTTGCCCATATATTTTTTCATTATGTCTACTGGAGGGGTCAAATGAATGAAGTTCGCTTACATCGAATTTGGATTTCTCGACCGTATTAAAAAGTTCCTCTAGATCGCTTACCCTGACACTTTTGCACTGGTTAAAGATTTCAGTGTATGTCTTTCTCGGTTGCATATACCGAATTATCCTTTTCTTGATGTCATATTTTCTTAATTCTATTCACACCTTTATTACATTAAAAAGCAAACATCGAAAATGTTGAGTAAACAGAATTGAAATAAAGAAGAAATTAAACGATAAAATACTTAGTGTAAGTATATAAAACATACGTATATATGTGTGTAATTGTTATGGGAACCACGTAAATAAGTGAAAGTGGGGTGTCGGGTTGCGTCTGGGAACGTAACTCGTATCGCTTCCAAGTGTTCAATTGCTTCTGTTTTTTCGGCGTAGCCATGCGACTTTACCTATTTCCAGAGAAAATAATCTAATGGCGCCAAATCGCACGAACGAGGTGGCCATATAACAATTTTATTTCGTGAAATACGTCATTCGCCAAATGTTTCTTTAACTTAATGAATTGTATCGCGCTGTGTGACATTAATGCCTTTCAATTGAGGCACGGAAAAGTTAGTAATTATGTCTCTGTACCGCTCATGGTTGAATGTAACGTTCTGACGCATGTAATAGTGTTTCGAGAATGGCCTTTGCATTATCATCGTGCACAACAATTAAGCTTGTGTCCATCCACTTCAGATTCAGCCGGTGTGAACATTGTACCTCCAGATTATGCCATCTTCGCGCCAGCCGAGTTGGCCACATGCCACGTATTCCAACATAAATTTAAAAAAAATAATTGTATTAAAAACATTTTTCTGTGTTTTATTTAACACATTCGATTCGTTTCAACCACCGTAAAATTTTCTCCAATCTAGAAAAACCTTAAAACTTTTTTTTAATACCATACCTTAAAAAATAAGCAACAAAAGGTAATTTCATGATTTTGGTTAAATATTAAAGTGAAAATGCATCGATTTGGATCATTGATTTTCTCCCCACTTTGTTTTATAGAAAAGTCCTTAAACTAAACATTTACCGAAAATATATATTTATATTTCATGATGATTAATTAAAAAAACATTTGAATTAAACGTTTTTGATTAATTTCGAAAAGGGACATAAGGTCTATCCAAAATAAGAAAAATAGGCATAATGTCAACTTTTAAGCGGCCATAATGCCAGTTGGCTTTATTTCCATATTGACATTATATCCATTTGAAATAGACATATTGTCAATTGAGATTATGTCAAAACGGGCACTCTGTTTAGAAGGCCAGCACACAACTAATTACGCCACGGCGACCACTTAAACAGTTTTGGAAAAAGTTCAGTTTCGTAATTGACCTCCCATAAAACTTTTTTGGATCACTTATGACTTCGTTGTCTTAAAATGTTATGGAGTCATTTGTATAAAGGGTGTTTTTTTTAGAATATGGTTTTCAATCTGGCAATACTTTTTTCGGAGTTGGTCATTTTGACAGCTGTCACTTGATTTATGCTCAGTTTGGTTTGTCATTTCATCATGAACTTTCTTACGCCTGAACAATGTTTGCAAATTATTATCAATATATTAGCAAAATTTTCTTCAGCGACGGGGCTCATTTTTGGCTCAATGGATACGTATTTGGAGTGAAAACCAGCCAGAGGCAATTCAGCAGCTATCTGTGCATCCCGAAAAATGCACTAGCAGGCGGCATCAGTGGGCCGTACTTCCTCAAAGACGATGAAGGCCGCAACGTTACGGTCAATGGAGAAAGTTACCGTTCGATGATAACAGACTTTTTTTTGCCGAAAATGCAAGAATTGGACTCAGCCGATATGTGGTTCCAAGAGGACAGTGCCACATGCCACACTGCACGCGTGCCACATGCATCAATTGAGAGGCGAATTTGGTGAGCAGTAAATCTCACGTTTTAGTGCAGTCAATTGGCCACCAAGATCGTGTGATTTGATCCCGTTAGACTATTTTTTGTTAGGTCTCTTGTCTATAGGGACTAGCCAAACACGATTACTGCTTTGGATGGCAACATTGAACGCGTCATTGGTGAGACTCCAGCCGAAATGTGTGAAAAAGTGTGCTAAACTTTGACCTTCAGAATGGACCACTTTAATAGTAGCCGCGGGCAACATTTAAGTGAAATTATCTTTAAAAAGTATATGATTTATTGATCCAAATAAAAATTTTATTCACTTTTGTAAAATTTCTGTTTTTTTTTCATTTTCAAAAACTAAACTCTTATAAAAATCACCCTTTATATTTTATTTATATATATTTGTTTTATTTTTGCTTTTCAGAAATGAAGAAAATGCTGTTGCGCTCCCTTCGGCAAATCAGCAAACATTACCTGCTATTACAGCAATTACTACCAATAGGCAACATAATGCAAATATCAATCTGACGCAGCAAGAGACCACAACACACTTCCTTCGTTTACAACCGCCATCAAAGCCTCCGCCTCCGATAAGGCTTAATACACTAGATAGTAGGAAAAATTCAAGGCTAATAGCAGCGGATGCATCTGAAGAGGGCCGCGGTCCTAATGCATTGCAACGTTCCACAACATTACCAGCGAAAACTAACCGATTAGGCGTTAGAAATCGTGTTACATTTAGGGTACCTAAACAAGCTCCATTGGTTGATAAAAGCAATAACATAAATAATACTTGCAATAAACCTGAAGAATTTAACATCAAAATGACATCCGAAGATCTTTTACAGCCCGGACATGTAGTAAAAGAACGTTGGAAGGTATATAAAATATTTGCGTTTTTTCATACTTTTTTAACATCGTTAGATTATACTTGACAAAAATTGATTTGAAATACATTGATTTGATTGCTCCCTTCAATACGCTTCTTCACAAAAGGGTGGTAATAATGAAATTGTACAGCTTTGTTTCATACATTTTTAATCATATTTATTGCGAAAGTAAATTTTTTGTTTTTCTTCTCCACGTTTTTTTTTATTACTATGACTAACTTTTTTGAATATTTCAAATAAAATATATAATATATATATATATAACAATATATAATAAATATAATATATAAATAATATATATAATAAATAATATATATAACGTATATATATAAAATAGTATATATAATATATGTTTTTGTTATATATTATGAAATGTTGAGGTCCATTTTTTTATGGAATAATTTACAATAGCAACACAAAACTCGAGTATATTAGAAAGGATGTGCACTGCAACCTTAAAGATATATTGTACGCCCGATAGTAGCTTGGATTTTGTTAAGCTTAAGACATTCTGCGGCTTTTTTGGGGTTGAAATTCGCAAATAGCAGCTTTGATTTCCTAAGCTTTGGAAGGTTTGACCGATAGAATGATCTAATATTCCCTTCCTCTTTCTTTAAAGTACCCTTTATGGTTTGTTTTCCTATACCTTACATGGCTTCTGAGCCAATATAAGTCTTGGTCGCAGAGTTCCCTGCTCGGTGGTCTCGATTCCATAGATACCTGTGTGCTCAGGTATCCAGAATATGGTTACCTTATTTGTCTTATCTAATGCATTTGGGAGCTCTATGCATTCCCACATCAATTTTGAGGATATCTCAACGGAATTTAGTGCTCGATGGCGAGGATCTCTGCTTAGAAAATGTTTGAAGTTTTCCCCAGAGTTTCTGGCTTTTGGACCATACATCCCTGCACTGGCTCCTTTATCCGTTCTCGAGCAGTTGGTTAAAGTGTGTTCCTTAAAAAAGGGTTTGAAGATTTAATGTCCCATTTCCTGTTATTACCAAGTATAACCGTAAAGAATTTCTCGAAGTTATATTTCTTGTTCATATCGTCTCTGGGGAGGATGACTAGGGGTAGATCAGTAGAGGTTTTTCCCGAATCTCTATTGGTAATGAATATCCTCTTGTCAGCTCCTTCTATACTCATGGCTGTCCTTTTGGCGGCCGTCTCTATTACTAGATGTAGCGACGCAAGGTCTGTTAGTACATCCATGGCTGCTGTAGGACACACCTGTGATACAAATACAGGCAAGTCTTTGGGCTTTATTGAGCGTATTGCTAACTGTGACTAATTTTACTCTTTGCAACCAGGCTACTGAACCATATGTGAAAATAGGCCTTACCCTCATGGTATACATACATCAGAATGTACGGAGTACATTTCCAGGTTCTTTCCGCTAAGTTCCTGCACACCTTGAGCGGTTAAGTCGCCTTGCTGATTACCTTGTTTACATGTTTTTCCCATAAAAATTTCAAATCTAGTGTTATTCCTTGGTAATTAACTTTCTGTAGAAAAGTAGTTGGCTTGGATGGATTTATATTAAAATCTACCGACTTGCACCATTTCTTGGATGGATTTATATTAAAATCTACCGACTTGCAGCATTTCTGCGTTAGGTTAAGCCTCGCTTGGATTATATCGCAGAGTGCATCCGCGAAGTCCCTTTTTGTTATAATGACAATATTATCAGCATATCCTTAATAGGTTATGCCATTGTCTGTTAACAAGGTGAGGACTACTAGGCTCCACAAGAGAAGAGATGGAGAGCCTTTTGTTGCTTGAAGTTTTATTGTGGATAGTCTGACTTTGGTCTCCGCTGTCCTCGCCCTGAGCATTGAACTTATGCAACTTAGGCAATTTTTACTCCTGGAGGTTTGCCATTGCCTGCCAAGAGGTGGAGCATTGTGGAAAAATTGATTTTTTTTACCTTTTTGATTTTGCCTGTGTCGAGATTCGAACCCCAGACACTCTGCATAACAGTCCAACGCACTACCACTATGCCACAGCGACCAAAGCAAAGCTACTTTTAGTTAATTTCGTAAGGTGCGGCCGAATTGCCTTTGTACCTTTCTGCAGAATAGCAGGTATTAATGCTTTACTTTTTTATCATTCTGAGGATGTCTTTTCACCCGTTGCTGTTGCTCCGGGAAAGTGTGTTATCAGAAGTGTATTGGCTCGTTGTTCTTCATTGATGGTGTAACTACCATCCGGTACCTTTAACGGCATTATTATCTCAACTCTTCCTTTCACTAATGCTTTACGAATCCTAGCTGCCGTAGGAGTTTAGACAATCTCCACAAAATTTCCTAAAGTTGGAGACCTTTTGCCCCTCTTAACTCCTTATATTACTTCCACTTACCTGTACGCTTTGCTCTGTTGACGAGTTTCCGCGTTTTTAGTACTTCGGTGCTTTGTTTGTTTACTAACTTGGCATCTTGAATTATATGCAAATATTACTGCCTCATTAACTTTACCAACTGTTGTATCTAGTTTTGAGTAGTGATTTATCATACTTTTCACTTCGAAACTTCCTTGTGAATTCTTCCCAATTTGTTTTTCTTTGTTTTCTCGATCGAGCTACCGCATTAGTCCTACGGTTTCGTAGAAACTCGCCAGATACTGATGAGATTACTAATTTTGTTATTACCAATTGTGATATCTAACACTTCATTCATGGTTTTTGTTCTAGGTCGTTACTTATTAACAAATCTAAAAAGTACTCACCTCTAGTATTGGGTTCGATACTTCCCCACCTGATTTTATATAGGTTGGCACAACCTATGATGAGGGGCAGAGCTTTTTTCCTGCAGCGATCTACCAGACCTTACACTTCGCTGGATGGATCTTTTTAAGTGTGTCCCCACTTAACCCTGTTGATGTTAGCACTATTGTACGGTGCTCTCCGTTGATGTTGATGGGTATCTCAACCGCAACCAAATCTCGTGTCATGAACTCTGTAATACAAACATAGTTAGTAAAGTTAGTAAAATACAACCGGTTACCCCTGGTTGCAATCTATCCAATGAGCACGGTGAAATAACACTCTGTTTTAGGGGAGACAATTCTTAGCAACTGTTCCTCAACAGAATTCCTGACATTGGTGACCCTGTGAAGGAGCAATTGTTCCCCTTCAGTATAGCCTGCTAATTCACTGCAGTATAAGCCACCACAATTTAGTTAAAAGTTTACATTTTAATATCAGTCTTAAATGATTTGTAAGACAAAGGCATTTAGAGTAAAAATCAGAAACGAAAAAAATTAATGCCATACCAGTAAAACATTATATTTGAAACTTTTTTTTAGGTGGTACGAAAGATTGGTGGTGGCGGTTTTGGTGAAATTTATGAAGGTCAAGATTTAATTACTCGCGAGCAGGTTGCACTCAAAGTTGAATCAGCTCGACAACCGAAACAAGTACTAAAAATGGAAGTGGCTGTTTTGAAAAAGTTGCAAGGCAAAGAGCATGTTTGCCGTTTCATTGGCTGTGGACGCAATGATCGTTTCAATTATGTTGTTATGCAATTACAAGGTAAAAACTTAGCTGAATTACGGCGTGCTCAGCCACGTGGTGCATTTTCGTTGAGCACGACGCTTAGATTAGGTTTACAAATACTTAAGGCCATTGAATCTATACATTCAGTTGGATTCCTTCATCGTGATATTAAACCTGTACGTATAGTAAAATTACATGTACAGTAATCCGCGGTTAATTGAGCCTAGTTTAATTGCGATTCCCGTTTATTTATTATTATTATTATAAAAATTCCTCGATTAAGATTCAAGGTTAATAATCCAAAAATTGTCCATTTTATCGAAGAAATTAATTAAGCGAGGATTGCTGTATATTTTATAATCGTATTACAAATTTCTCTGAATTAATAATTTTTACATCTAGAGTAATTTCTCAATTGGCCGTTTGCCATACAATTGTCGTCGTGTGTATATGTTGGATTTCGGTTTGGCTCGTCAGTATACAACTGGTACTGGAGAAGTGCGTTGTCCGCGTGCAGCGGCTGGTTTCCGTGGTACAGTACGCTATGCGTCAATTAACGCACATCGGAATCGCGAAATGGGTCGCCATGATGATTTGTGGTCATTGTTTTATATGTTAGTCGAGTTTGTGAATGGTCAACTGCCATGGCGTAAAATAAAAGACAAAGAACAAGTGGGTTTAACGAAAGAAAAATATGACCACAGGATATTACTGAAGCACTTGCCATCAGATTTGAAACAGTTTTTAGAACATATACAGTCATTAACATATGCTGATCGACCAGATTATGTTGTTAGTATTTTATTATAATATAAGAAATAAGCGTAGCCGCGAAAAACTTAGTAACCAACATTGGAAACCACTTTCGCTTACAATGTTTTTCTCGGCCAAGCGTCCAATGTTTCTGTTGTCAAGTGGTGGCCAGAAATACTAATGTGCTTTTCACCAATTTAAATACATAATTAAATCGCAAAAATTGGTCAGTTGCGTTGCTTGTATTTTCTTTTTGGGTAAACCCCAGAAAAGTGAAACCAAAAGCAAATAAAATGTCAATAAAAGGTTGAAACATATGTTAGGATGAAAGATAATAAACATTAAAGAATAGAAAAAGTAGAGAAACCTATTTATCGTATCTTTGAATAAAAACACGCGTTTGATTTATTTAGTATTTAAAAAGGTAATTATTTAACATAGAAGATTATATGGAAACGTATTACATGAATTCGAAATAAAGCAACATGTTCCTAGCGCGAAAGATCCAGAAGAAAGCCAACCAGAACAATTTTTAACCAACGCTTCCATCTCGATTCGAAAGTGGAAAACAGGGCTGACACAGTTGTCCTATCTACTTAAAGTGCGACACTCATTTGATGTATTGGCTGGAGGGGCTTCTGCGGAATGTAGACCATTTGTAGTATGTGCCGTAATCGATGGCAATGTAAACAGGTCTTCAATGTGACTCCTCTGTACGTTAATCGTTCTCCCGAGACTCATCACTATTGCGTTGATATAAAGATGCTAGTTCGCTAGGTTGTCGGCTGCTATTATACCTCTTTGTAGAGGTCATTCTGCTTGATTGAATACCGGTTGCACGAAGTTGGTTAATGTGTTGTTACAGAATGTAGCATTCGTCTAATTTCAGTAGGTATGGAGCCATCCATACTTTGTGATAATTCTACCTAGTTTTCATGAAGATTTGTTTTGTGAATAATATCTGGCTTACACATTCTTCCACGGCAAGTTGTCTTGTTGTGACATATCCTCTGAAACACATGTTTTACCCTCAATATGCTTTCATGCTGGATTTGAATTTGTCTTTGAAGATATTGTTCTGATGGCGACTTGCCATTGCTTAGTGTTTCCGCTCGGTATCAGTACAAAATTTCTGGTACTAATTTACGCACTGGTGCTGATTCATTGGTCATTTATGCAAGGCGTCGTTTTAGCGTTGGAAAATTTAATTGAGCTAACCCATTACTTGCTGGATATCCTGGAGCAATAAACTTTTGAAATACGCTCGCTCTCCTACAAAAAATTTTAAACTCTTCGCTCTTGAAGATCGTTTCGTTATTAGATACCATGAATTCTGGATATCGATGAAACGAGAAAATCTCATGTAATATATCGATTGTTGAATGTGGTGTTGGTGCAAACACCAACCGCAGACCACTTTGATTTTGCGTCGATGACTACCAAAAAATAGAACCCCCGGTAAGATCTTGCATAATCTGCCGGGTTACCTCTGGCATATGACACACATCCACGTACCAGTCGTTTAATGTCTTTGTCAATTGACGTCCAGTAGACATACCCTGGATTATTGTAAATTCAGAATCTGCTACTCTGCTGTTACGCAATTCTGATATACATATGACTTGAAGGCGATTCGTCCTTTAGCGTCCATTCTTTAAGAGTTTTGAAGTTTAACATTTGAAATTGTATGTATTGTTGTAGTGCACAGTTGATGAACTTCTTCGTTAAACGCCCTGTCTGTTAAGGGATTTAAATTAATAAGCGCTCTCGACAAGCAGTCTGCGTTAACATCTATTCTATTCCTTTTTTTTACACAACATGGTAATTTAAGCCTGAAAGAAAAGTAGCATAACGTTGCAAACGTGAATACGTCATCTTCGGAAGATTGGCATTTTGATGAAAAATTCGTAACAGCGGGTAAGGAGTCGAAAAAGTTTCCAAAATAAATATTGAAAAAAATCTATCTAACTCAGAGTAATTTTGTTCAACATGAGTTAGTAATCGCTCTTCATCATTCATAAGATGTGATAAGACTTCCGGGACGGGCAGTCCCGGTTGGAATTGCATCACATGCTAATGTCTGGGTTAGAAGGCAATCACTGACAATTTCTTCCTTTATTTTATTGTTTTTTTTTTTTGTATTTTTTTTTTTAGTTGGGTTTATTTTCGTTACTAAGTATATGCTTTCTTAGTTAGACACTAAATACTTGACCTCCTCAGTTTGTTGTAACGGTGTGTTGGGTTGACGGATGAGTGTGAATATAACATGACAGCTTTTGCTCTTATTGACTTTTATTCTCCATTTTGCGAGCCATTCTTCTATGTTACGAATGTGATTCTGGAGGGTGATGGCTGCAGTGATTGGGTTTGAATGCGCCCTAAGAACAGCAGTATCGTCTGCGAAAGTAAATGTTGTCACTTTTAGGCTTACTACTCGTATCAGATGTAAATATTAAGTACAACACTGGTCCAAGAAAACTAACTTGGGGGAATTGTGCTTGGATTCTACAATCTTATGATATGTAGCTCTTTTGTTTGATTCTAAATTTGCTATTGGTGAGATATGATTTTAGGATTTCGTGAAATTTCGGCGGAAGCAAGGTTTTTATTTTGTACATACGAGCTTCGTGCCAAACTATGTCGAATGCTTATGCTACATTCCAGAAAACCGTCGAGCAGTAGTTTTTATTTTCAAGAGTTTTTCTCACTTCGTTCATTAACCTGTGAACTTGCTCAGTTGTGCTGATTAGTAGGTATAGTTTTGTTCCTCTCAATGTAAGGTAGAAGATTTTGAAGCAGCAATTTGTCATACAAATTTGACATAATGGAGAGCAAGCTAATAGGACGGTAAAAAGAAACCTGTGTGTGTCTTAACCGGGCATAGGAATCGTTATTACCTGTGATATTTTCCAGTCGTAAGGGTAGTATTCGAGCTTACTTATACCATCAAATGTGTATGCAAAGAAGGTAATGCCGGTTTCAGGTAACATTTTTAGCATTTTACCTGCTATCAAATCATGACCCGGTGACTTTTTCTTTTCAAATTTCTTGACCATAGCTTTTACGTCTTTAATGTGAAGAAAATTCTGTTGGTTTTATGTCAACTGGCGTTTGTGATTGGTTTAGGGTAAAAACTTTACACAAATGTTCCACAAATGCTCTTGGTTTTCCGGAGTCGCTAGGTGCTTAATTCCATCTGGAAATGTAATAGGCGATTCATATTGTATGAGGTGTCTTCGATTTTTTGTGGCGAATGTTCACTTTCTG
The DNA here is from genome assembly GCA_958295655.1 of Palloptera scutellata. Taxonomy (NCBI): domain Eukaryota; kingdom Metazoa; phylum Arthropoda; class Insecta; order Diptera; family Pallopteridae; genus Palloptera; species Palloptera scutellata. The sequence continues at coordinate 10,331,158 of OY282453.1, read as the reverse complement.
CGTTCGCAGAAAGATTGTCTAAGTATTTTTTCAAGTTTGTTCTTACCTATATTTAAAGCTCATGAAGAGCTTCTTTGACTTTGTAGAGTTGTTGTTGTTTTTTTACAGTGGGGAACGATGTTTCTGCCATTCTCGCCTTAGCTTTCGTTTTTATTAATTAGTTGTCGGATATCATTTGAGGCTTTCGGGGACTTTTTATGACTATTGAGTAGCTTTGGTCTAGAGAACAATGACACTAGAACAAAGAATGAACAGCTATATTAACGTTTTGTATTGGTGAATGGAGCTGTAAGCGTAGGGTACAAAAAAATTGTGAAAACTGAGACATAGTGATTTTGTATCTAGCTGAGAGTATACTGCTGAAATAGTAATTTCACAAAACCACTCATTTAATGGTATGGTTTTCGCTTGAAGGAATTGATCGCGAAAACCATTTGTGGTTGATTTTCTTTTTTATGACGATACCATAACCGCCACGTGCCTTATCAGGATGTTTTGTGTCATAGAAATGGAATCTATATACATATATGAAAATAAATAGAGTGGATGCGAAAAGCTCGTCCTAGGCCCTCCATGGGCTGCTGTGCCATTAAAAGTAAGTAAAGTAAATACAGTTACAAAATTTACTTGATTCAAAATATATTCTTAACAAAACAGGGCATATTTAATCAAAAAACTTTTCTCTCCAAAACATTTGAACAAAAGTATTACGACTATGTAAACAAGTACATAGAGAACGACGTAAATTTTTTTTTTTTTTTAACACAGGTGGTACTTCTGCATGAATGCAAAGTATTGTGTTCATTGGAAGGAAGATTGATAGGTGGGAGGAAGAAGTAGTTATGAGCGTTTGCATTAAACTTGCAAGGGTCATAATAATTGGGAAAAATTGTTTAAGGGAGCTTATTCCAATTACGCGCGGTACGACAGATAAAAGATCTTATCTGTAATGCGTAGTGCGGTGGAACACTATGTGTCCGTGGAATGCGTGAGTTCCGCTTGCTGTCCGCGTAGTTCTGGTGAACACACGAACTGGCGGCATCAGCTTCGCATCTCAGCATAACATCTACCGTGAAATTAAAGATAAGACAGACCGACGCAAGCCACGTTTTGACGTTGTTCCAAGGAGTCAATAGAGCTGGAAACTCTACTGTCTCCTATTAGCTGTATCGCTCGATGTTGGATACGGTCCAGGAGCTCCAGTTGCGTTCGTGAAGCTTCAGCCAATAGGTGCGAATTAAACTCAAATTTAGGGAGTATGTAGGTGGTGTAGATCATGCGGAGATCAGTCGGAGTGAAATATTTTTTGCACCGGCTAAGAAAGCTGAGACACGTCAAAAATGTGTTTATTCCCATTGGATGGACATGGCCAGAACATCTCGTTTGTGAGATATCAGACAACATTGGGTCTTACGCGCATTGAACTCAACTATATTCTGGAGATTTTTATTGAGTGACTCACTCATAACGTGCTTTTTCCTCTCAATCTCCAAAGAGTTAGGGCGTTTGGAACAGGCATATGAATGAGAAAATCTGCAAACGAGTAAATAGGATTTTTCGTTAATAACAGAAGGTCATTAATAAAGATAAGGAAAAGTGTAGGGGAGAGGTTCGAACCTTGCGGCACTCCAGCATTAATGGCATGAAACAATATCGTTTATCACAACACGGATAGAGCGGCCGCTTAGAAAGTTCGTGTTACATCGTGTGAAGTTATTCCCGACCCCATGCGAAATTAGTTTTGACACCAGTGCTTTAAGCCACACTCTGTCAAACGCCTTTGAAATATCCAGAGCAACCGCCTTGCTCTCACCGAAGCCATGGACACTGTGGTACCAGTGCTCGGTTAGGACCGCCATGAGATCGCCAGTGGAACGATTTTGACGGAAACCATATTGGTGGTTATTAAACAATTCATTTTGCTCAAGATATCTGAGTAAGTAGAAGTTAACTACACTTTCCATGACTTTGGATATCGTAGAACAGATTGGGATGGGGCGCTAGTTCGCAGGGTCTGTTGTCTTGCCCTTTTTAGGAACTGGTTGGACATTGTAAACTTTCCAAAAAGACGGAAATGCACCGGTTGTGTATGAAATGTTGAAAAGACTGCGCAACGGTAGCGCCAGCGTTGTCGCACAAGCTCACAATACGTGGACTGGAATGCCATCGGATCCCGAAGCTTTGTTTATGTTAAGATTTAAAAGAACTCTTAATTATTCGAGTTCGAAAATGTATCTCAGGCATAGCACAAGACACAGATTCGTTAACGGGCAGTGGTTGATCGCTAGCTGGCAGAGAAAAATGATCTGAAAAAATGTTAGCTAAAAGGTTCGCTTTGTCAACCGAGCTAGTGACGAGGCGATCACCTGTAAAAAGAGTTGGAATTGACGAAGTCGTTTGGTTCTTTACTCTCTTTACAAATGACCAAAAATTCTTACCACCCCTATGGAATTGTAAGACCTCTTTGGACCTGACAGCTTGTCTGCAAGTCACATTAAACCATTCATTGTCCTTAGGTTTTAACGCTAACGTTAACGCTTTTTTATTGGGAAAGACCGCTTTTCCATTTTAGCACTGGTTTCTATGTTTTTACCGGTAAAACACAATTTCCAATTAAAGTTTTCAAAAAAAATGGTTGAGACCATTCCAATTTGCCATTTCGTAAAGCCACGTTAATCGCTTTGGTTCTATCGTCAAAGGGTTGTGGATTTGAGAATACGAAAAGGATGCTAAAATGGTACAGTGGTCCAAGTTTGCAAGAGGTGCGTGGACATATGTGGTCACGTAAGAAATAGGTCAAGGATGTTTTGGGCTTGCCTTGTGATATACGGAATGTGTGTCGGTTCGGTCACTAATTGAGTCAATTGACTCAGCAAATAGCTCGTCATATAGACCTTCGGGTGTTGTGTGACTCGAGTTGCACAACCAATCCAAATCGTGAACGTTGAAGTCACCAGCAACCACAATTGCACTGCACGGATATGATTACAAAATAGAAACGATCGAATCAGAAATTAAAAAATTAAAAGTAAAATCCCTATCGGAATTCGGGCTTCTATTAAGAAAACAGAAGTGCGGCAAATGAGACTGGATGCTGCATTTAACCCATTCCGTTATGTATAGTTGTTGCTGGCACTGGTACGTAAAATCCTCATTAATAAAAAGGGCAAGACACCTGTGGGGGGAAACAATGGCACCAGCCGATAACCTAACACGTGAAAATCAAGTGGATCTCACATATGTGCTTAACACTCACCTAGTCACCTACACTCACCTACGGGGTTTAGGGAGATTTATAAATGCATATACGGAGAATAAAATTGATGGAAGTCCGCGAATATTACAAGAAGCTATACAGATCTATAAAATAAGACCGGTTGGGACATCCGCCCCCCTCGACGATCAGAACTACACTGATTGCACTGTAGGGGTTGGCTGTGTTAAATTTGAAAAACAATTTCACCAACGCTTTCTCGCTCGAAAAAACAGCATTTGTCGCCAATTTCATGTAGTTACTCTTTAGCCAGTCATCATCTAAATCCGCCGATGCCGCTTTTAAACGACTTTTTGTTATTTTATTATTTATTTGGTTGGATGAACATCACTAAAAAAATTAAACTCATCCTCGTTTTGCTTGAGGTGCACGAATTATCGGCCTCATTCTTCATCAAGATCATGGCTTCCTTGCAGACTTTCCTAATTATAGTTAACTTACTTGAGTTAACGGAGGTACTTTAACGAATATTAATTAACTCAATTAAACATTTTTCATCGATCTTGAATTAGTCAATTTTTACCCGTCGTAATAAAAGTCACCATACGCAGAGTGTCCGGGGTTCGAATCTCGGCACATGCAAAATCAAAAAGTAGAAAATATAACTTTTCTACCTGGCACCACCTCTTGGCAGGCAATGGCAAACCTACAAGAGTAAAAATTGCTATGAAAAGCATTTCACTTCGCCGTTCGGATTCGGCATTAAACTGTAGGTCCCTTCCATTCATGTACAAATATAACACGCACAACATGAGTGGATGTGAAAAGCTCGGCCTAGGCCCTCCGTGGGTTGTTGTGCCATTAAAAGTAAAGTATATAAATTCATCGGGCACAGTGTAAATTTCATCGAGTTACGACTTGTTCGGCATTTTCCCTGATATTACAAAAGGGAAGAAAAACATTTTTGGTGATCGAAAGTTCATATTTTCTGGATCAACCAGTGTTGCCGCGACGATTTCGATAATAGTTGCAAACATAATTTAAAGGATTAGCAAAAATAGCAAAATCTCAATTTTGTAATGGTAGCACAAAGTAGCAATACTTACTTACTAACTTAGCACTACAACCGATGATCGGTCTTGGCCGCCTCCACAAAGCTTCGCCAGTCACTCCTGCTATGCGCGCGCTGGCGCCAGTTGATAATGCCAAGTGCAGTCAGGTGCCCTGCACCTGGTCTTTCCAACGGAGATTAGGACGTCCCCTTCTGCGTGTTCCTCCACCGTGGTTCGAATAAAACACCCTTCTAGCCGGAGCGATTTCTTCCATTCGCTCAACATGACCCAGCCAGCGAAGCCGCTGGAGTTTTATACGCTTGACTATGTCAGTGTCGGCGTACAGCTCATACAGCTCATCTTTCCATCTTATTCGATACACATCGTCCACGCATACTGGACCGTAGATCTTATGGAGTATCTTCCTCTCGAACGCTCCTAACAGCCTCTCATCATTGATGGTCAATGTCCACGTCTCTGCGCCATACATTAGGACGGGGAGGATGAGGGACTTATAGAGCGTTATTTTCGTCGGTCGAGAGAGGGCTCTACTTCTCAATTGCCTACTGAGCCCGTAGTAACACCTGTTGGCAAGAGTTAGTCTCCGCTTGATCTCAAGGCTGACATTATTGTTTTGTTGGTGTTTATGCTGGATCCTAGATATACGAATTCCTTGACGACTTCAAAAGTGTAGTTGTCAACAGTGACATTTTGTCCAAGACGCCGTGACTCTTTGTTTGTTGACACAAGGTATTTCGTTTTGTCCTCGTTCACCACTAGACCCACACGAAGAGGCTCCCTTTCCAGGTTGGAGAATGCTGCACTGACTGCTCGAGCGTTTTTGCCAATGATGCCAATATCATCAGCGTCTGCTAGCAGCATGACACTCTTGTAGAAGATAGTGCCAGAGATGTCGATGTTCGCAGCTCGAATTATTTTCTCCAGCATAAGGTTAAAGAAGTCGCACGATAGTGCGTCACCTTGTCTGAAACCTCTTTTGGTATCAAATGGTGCGGAGAGGTCTGTCCCAATTTTCACTGCGCTGGTGGTGTTGGTCAGTGTCATTTTGCAAAGACGAATGAGCTTTGCAGGGATACCAAAATCAGACATTGCGGCGTACGAGTGATCCCTCCTCATAGTCAGGCTGCTGTACTTCAACGCCGTCAGTGATTGGGGTTTCCGAAGTGGGTTCCGCAGTGGCGAGATTATTGCCGTCATCGCCATTAAGCAGCTGCGAAAAGTGTAATCTCATTATGCCCTGGATATCCGTCACCAGATTTCCGTCTTCATCCTTGCAGGAAGAGGCCCCGGTCTTCAAACCAAGAGTCAGGCGTCTTATTCTTTCAAATAATTTTCGGACCTCGTTCCTGTACCGCAACATTTCGATATCATTGAACTCGCGTCTTTCTGCATCGGTTTTCTTGCGCCTGAAAAGACTTTTCTCGCGTTACAACTGACTGCAGGGTAGCTCTGTAAACACCGTTTTTCGCTTCACTAGCATCGCGACATTCTTGGTCGTACCACATATTTATCCGTCCACGGTGGTAGCCTAGCACCTCTTCGGCAGCCGTACGCATAGAGCGGGAAATATGTGTTCACTGCGCTCATATATCATCAAGTTGAGGGGTGTTTTTCGATAGGAGCAGTGCGAGTTGGTTGGCGAAGACTTCGGCTGTCTGTTGTGATTACAGTTTTCGACAACCAGCTTTCTCTTTGTACATATACCTTGGCTGCAACCATATTGTATAGTAGTCATATTGTGCGTAGTACACTGGAAGCGTGCTTCCCGTCGATCACAACGTGATCAATCTGGTTTCGTGTGTTTTGATCAGGGGCAGCCAAATGGCCTTATGGATATCCTTAAGTTGGAATCTGATGCTACTAACTGTCATGTTTCGTGCGGCGGTGAAGTCGATCAGTCTCATACCGTTATCGGTGGCTTCGTCGTGGAGACTGAATTTTCCGCGTTGGCATTAAAGCCGCCTAATACGATTTTAACATCGTGGCGGGGGCAATGCTCATAAGTTTTGTCGAGGAGCTCGTAGAAGTCATCTTTGGTCGTTTCATCCTTGCCATCCGTCGGGGCATGGACACAAATTAGGCTGATGTTGAAGAATTTCGCCTTGATGCGGATAGTGGCTAGGCGCTCGTTCACGGCCGTGAACCTTGAGACTGGAAGACGCAGTCTCTTCCCAACCACAAATCCAACACCAAATTCGTGTCTCGACGCATGACAGTTGTAAGAGATATCACAGGATGCTCTTTTGGAGCAACCCTGTCCCGTCCATCGTATTTCCTTTATAGCGGTGATGTCAGCTCTATATTGTTGGAGGACATCCACCAGCTGGATAGAGGCACCTTCCCTGTAGAGGGTTCGGCCAGGTGCTCTACTTCTCAATTGCCTACTGAGCCCGTAGTAACACCTGTTGGCAAGAGTTAGTCTCCGCTTGATCTCAAGGCTGACATTATTGTTTTGTTGGTGTTTATGCTGGATCCTAGATATACGAATTCCTTGACGACTTGAAAAGTATAATTTTCAACAGCGACATTTTGTCCAAGACGCCGTGACTCGTTGGTTGTTGACACAAGGTATTTCGTTTTGTCCTTACCACTAAGTAGACCCACTCGACGAGACTCCCTTTCCAGGTTCAACGTCGTCAATGTTTGGGGTTTCCGGAGTAGATTCCACAAAAAAAGTGCTCCCTCCTTAATCTCATTATGCCCTGAACAACTGTCACCAGATTTCCGTCTTCATCCTTGCAGGAAGAGGCCCCGGTCTTCAAACCAAGAGTCAGGCGTCTTATTCTTTCAAATAATTTTCGGACCTCGTTCCTGTCCCGCAACATTTCGATATCATTGAACTCGCGTCTTTCTTCATCTCTTTTCTTGCACCTGAAAAGACGTTTCTCCTCCCTCCTCAACTTTCTGTATCGCTCCTTAGCAGCTCGCGTTGCAACTGACTGCAGGGTGGCTCTGTAGACTGCGTTTTTTGCTTCAGTAGCATCGCGACACTCTTGGTCGTACCACATATTTCTCCGTCGACGGTGGTAGCCTAGCACCTCTTCGGCAGCCGTACGCATAGAGCGGGAAATGTGCGTCCACTGCGCGCATATATCATCAAGTTGAGGGGTGTTTTGCGAAAGGAGAAGTGCAAGTTGGTTGGCAAAGACTTTGGCTGTCTGTTGTGATTGCAGCTTTTCGACATCCAGCTTTCTCTACGTAATCGCGTACCTATCCGTACGCGATTTGCTACACATATACGTGAGCAGACCTTGGCTGCAACCAAGTAGTGGTCTGAGTCGATGTTTGCACCACGTATTGTGCGTACGTCTAATACATTGGAAGCGTGCCTTCCGTCGATCACAACGTGATTAATCTGGTTTCGTGATCAGGGGACAGCCAAGTGGCCTTATGGATAATAAAGATTATGTTGGAATATGGTGCTACTAGCTGTCATGTTTCGTGCCGCGACGAAGTCGATCAGTCTCATACCGTTATCGGTGGCTTCGTCGTGGAGACTGAATTTTCCGATCGTCGGACCAAAGAGACTCTCCTTGCCCACCTTGGCATTAAAGTCGCCTAACACGATTTTAACATCGTGGCGGGGGCAATGCTCATAAGTTTTGTCGAGGAACTCGTAGAAGTCATCTTTGGTCGTTTCATCCTTCTCATCCGTCGGGGCATGGACACAAATTAGGCTGATGTTGAAGAATTTCGCCTTGATGCGGATAGTGGCTAGGCGCTCGTTCACGGCCGTGAACCTTGAGACTAGATGACGTAGTATCTTCCCAACCACAAATCCAACACCAAATTCGTGTCTCGACGCATGACACGACGCTGTAGTAGATATCACAGGATGCTCTTTTGGAGCAACCCTGTCGCGTCCATCGCATTTCCTGTATAGCGGTGATGTCAGTTCTATATTTTTGGAGGACATCCACCAGCTGGATAGAGGCACCTTCCTTGTAGAGGGTTCGGACATTCCAGGTGCATATCCGTAAATCGTTGTCCTTTGGGCGTTTGCGGGAGTCGTCAACATTTGAGGGGTTCGTTATCCGAAGCTTATTTTGAGGATTCATTGGTGGGTATTTTAACGTGGTGGGTTCCAAGCCCGACGCACAACCATTCATTCAAGGCCATGGAGAACCCCGCCGGACACATTAGTTAGCTCGTTGACGGCGGACGCCACGAGGAGGCTGTGTGTCGATTTGAAACATAGAAGCGCAAGAATCGAACATGGATGCACCTGCGACTGTCACGAACTTTACCTTGTGTCCTACGTCCCAGGCCCCCCAAAAAGTAGCAATACTGTTTGTTTAATTTTCTTAGTAAACATATTATTTTTATGAGACTAAATTAAAAAAAAACTGCTGCAGAAAGCCGAACATAGAACCAAAGAGGCAAAATAGAAAAGGTCAGCATAGAGAAGATCAGTATGCACATTCCTATCAGTAGAAAAGTAATTCCAAAATTTTTCAATTATATCTTTAAAGATAAGATTTTTTTGAATCTGAAGCTTTTTATTTATTTTTTATTATTTAAAATTTTTTTTCTCGATATTTATTAAAAACTATTAAAAGTGGTCACTTAAAATTATTTGCTTTACCTATATTAATGGGATTGATGGGCGTGAAATTAGTTCTTTCTTTAAATTAAAATCTTTGTTTAATCCTTTTACATAATTCAAAATAAAAATTTTAATGTTAGTTTTTATGGTGATAAGCTCCTTTTCATCAATATTGTTTTCCTGAATAACTTTGCCTTTAAACCAATAAAAGTGCATAAAATGTGTATGCGGAGCCAGAATCTACTTCAAACTTAACAGGTTTTCCTTCTAAGTATATTTACGATTGTGTGATAATGTCGACTATGTGCTTCACTCGCCGTGGAGTAGTTGGTAGTTAATTGGCCTGCTACGCAGTCTCCTGGATTCAATCTCGGCGCAGGCAACATCAAAAAGTATAAAAAACATTTTTCTAAACGGCACCATCTCTTGGCAGGCATGGGCAAGTGTAAAAATTGCTTAAGAGAAGCACAACTTAAGTGGGTGCGAGAAACTCGTCCTAGGCCCTCCGTGGGCTGTTATGCCATTAAAACAAAAGAAGAAATGTGCTCGTAAGAAATTATCAGCTAGAGATGCTCTGCATTATTATGGTGACGTGAGTTCACAATAAATCATGCCTGCTCGTAATGCATCTACGTATTCTGCTATTGATTTGTTGCTTCTTCTGGTAATTTGACAAAAATTTGTGGTGAACTACGAGAGACATAATAATTCAATAATTTCAAAATTCAAATTCACTTTGTATTTATAGAAATACTGGTAATAAACGCTGAAATTTTTCGATCCAGTTGAAGTCAAAAGCAGTTTTTTTACGGAATAACATTTATTGTTAAAAATGGTTAATAGGTAATTTTCAAAGCACTTATTGTACATGTGGAAAGACTCCTTCGTTGAAGAGAAACGTTAGAAATTAAGCACTACTTCACTAATGCTATTAATGGCTACTTCAGGTATGGAATTTAATTTATTTGTACTGGTAGATGACTGAGATGTTTTCTCCAACAGTTGCTTTTGCATACATTGATTGAACTGACTGGCATCCATTTTGAAGTATTGAAAACAAAAAATTTAAAAATATTTGGGCTTCGCTTAACCTTACTGACCGTCGCCGACAAGCTACTTTGATGACATATTCCTTCATTCTTTGTGTTGGCTACACATGTATATGTAAACTCTTAAGTTTTTGCATTCTTCTCAAGAATGCTCTAATCGATATGTAGATTATTTACATGCATACCATGTAAAAATGTATGAGAGGGATAGTGAGATTGAGACAAATGAGAAGAAATCGTAGCTTCTTTTCAATTCCACGAAACAAACAGTATTTACTAAAACAAACGCAAAGGGAGCAAAAGATAACGCAACTTCCAATATAAAAATGCATTTACGGGTACAGTATTGTGTTTAGATATATGTCACTGTAGACTTTTTTGTAGAAAACGGTAAGATCTACAATCTTTTCAAACATCATTTTGAAGCATCTCTTTTCGTTTTAGCTGCATTTTTTTTTAAATGTGTACATATTATTAAAAAAAACAGACTTTGATCAGTTTATATTGTAAAACTACTAATAATTAAGAACACAAAAACTTCACAATAACTTCAATAACTGTCCAAAGAATTTAAATGCAAAGTTTCATAAAAATCCGTTGTGAAATGTAGGAGCCTATTTTGACTAAATATTTATCGAGGCTTGATTTTATATATTATTTAGTTTTTTAGTTATTTAATAAAATGAATAAATAAATGAATGTGTCTAGCGCGAAAGACCCAAAAGAAAGCTAATCAGAATGGTTGTTACCCAACGTTGCCATCTCTATTCGAAAGTGAGACAACAGGGATATCACCCTGTTTTATTTTAATTGCTCTTCCAAATATCTTAGAGTAAATTTTAAATCGCCAATACACAAAAAAACAATACAAGCAACGCAGCGAGTCATAATTCCTTCCCTTTTACATAACTAGTCCACTTTTTTTTTTTTTGCAAGTGTTGACTTACAAGGAGTTTTAAAAATGTAAAATATGATTAATATGATTGGGTTTTTTAAAACAACAAATTTCGATATTCGTGGTTCTGTCCAACACAAAGAAGTATAATTGAGTATAGCAATAATGAAATGGTAAAATTGATTCGCATTTAAAGATGCTGATTGGATTATTTGAACGTTGTATGAAACGTCGTGGTGTAAAAGAATCAGATCCATATGATTGGGAGAAAATAGATACCGTTAATGCTGCTACTATTCAGGGAAATAGTTCACAAGTGCAAGTGAAAAATGAATATGTACATGGAAATATAACGCAAATGACAGTTGCTGCATCAAATGCAAGTGGCACAGAATATGTAAGATAAGTTGTATCCTAAATATTAAATTAATACAATTTACAAGAATTTACGTATTGCAGATTCGAAGACGGAATGAAGAAGATACTGCACAAATGGCTTCAACAGAACTGGTTAACATTAAAGCAAAGGTAATACTTTTTAATTTGTGTTCACTCTACATAGTATAACTCAGAAATATTTCAAATAAATTAAATTGATGGAATTAATAACATCATAGGTAGATAAAAACTGTAATGCAACGTCGCGACAAATGGATGATGTTACGCAAAATCAAAATGTATGTAATCAAAATAATTCTCCAAAGGCAACGTTGGCTCTGGATGGCGGTCGTATTATTACAACAACAGAACTACCTCAGCATTCATCACAGTTACCTACAGGGACACCTGGTCCACACAATGCTGTTATTCTTTCCAGTGGTGCACTAAAATCCAATACTGCGGCTACATTATCCAATCGCGATGCTTCATCCACACAACAGCACGCACACAAGCAACAGTTTCCGCTTCAGAAACATGGGCAACATTGTCATGGGCATGTGCATACTCCACAATTATGTAAATCCGCAACAGCAAATCAAAATAATTCAGCACCAATACAGCAAATATCAGTAAGCTCAATTTCAAGGGGCATGCGTATATAAATATATTCCACTCAATATATTATATTTTACAGTATCAAAATGTTATTATCGATGCCTTAGGAAGAGAAGAAGGTGCAAGTTCGGCTTCTTTCCAACTTCGACTACGCAGATACGGTTTAACAGATGATGCAGCAGGTGTGTCCACAAGTTTTGTAGATGAGCAACAGAATTATCATCGTGGACCTGGTGGTAGTTTCGCTGGTGGGTCATTAATGGCTGATGTTCCATCTAAAAAGACGAATCAAGTCGCTCCCAACGTCAATGGTACAAATGGTGATGCACCCAACTCCGGCAAAAATCGCGAATTAGCTATTGATGCTCTTATTAAAGGTACTTGTATTACCTACCCTGATGTAGCTGAAAAGCCTACGACAAATCATTTAAATAAACGTAGTACTTGCGGGAGTGGAGATCACAAATCCACCTATGGTCGATTGCGTGTACTTACAGCACCACCAACTGCAGCAAGTGTGCATGATTTGGTAACCGGTGTTGGTGTATCAACAGAAATAGCTTCACCGCATTATCAAGACGCCTCACCATTTTCCTTTGATGTGGGCGCTGGAGTCTCGGTGGGTGATGTTGCTACACAACAGGGAGCAACTGCGAATCCGAGACAGCAAAGCATTTTTCAACATTTTAGCAGTTCAGTTAGTGTCGCAGGTCAACCGGCTATTAGCGTGCCACCTTCAAACCGACGTTCGGAAACATCTACTAATTTGCGCACTGCGTCAGGGACTGGCTCATTCCAACGGATCGGCAGTGGTGGTACAACCCGTGGATGTGGTGCCGATCATTCTGTAACACAATTTGCACTTATTGATGATGAAAATGTATCTGCATTGCAACAAGTAACAAAAGGAGGTTGCGCACTTACATTAGCCTCACAATGGAAGAGCCAATTCGATGATTCTGAGGATACAACGGATAATGAATGGAAACAGGAACCACAGGTAATTAAACAAAAAAATTAATACCAAAATCGTAACAAAATAAAAATGCCCGAAATTAAATTGAAACCTAAATATAATTTATAGTACCGAAAAGAAGTCCTTTTTATAAGGCATTAAGTGTTTAGTAGATACTAATATTGATTAAATTTAAGATCTCGCTATGCATTCAAGAAACTTTATTGCGTTATTCCATAAGAGTGTGAATTGCTAAATTGTTGTAACGAACAAATAAAGTAATGTTTTGGAAAGCACATCGTTAAATTATTTTAAAAAACAATAACAATAATGTGCGGTACATAATCAACGGCATTATCGGCAGTTCCAAAAATTTGAAAAGACAAAATGTCAATATCCTCATAAGGCGATGTACAAAGGATTGTAAAGAACAGAATGCACATAACATAAATAATTTGTTTGCCCTTATAATAATTATACATATATACAAGTTAACACAACCACCTAAGCTATTCACACATTCACCTGCCATAATCTGCTGAAAACGCGTCTGCGATGTTCAACATGATCCTCACGCGCATCCGCTACGATAGGCACGTCAGCGTAGCTATCGTTGCTGCCGTGGGAACTGCTAACACAGCAGTTTCCTTTATATAGAATTAAGCTTAAGAGTTAAGTTAAGTTTAAGTTAAGAATCACTTCAATTTGGGAAGTGCCAAGAATAGGTAATAAAATTATAATTTTAAACAAGAATCTTTTATTTACAGTGTGACTAAACGAGCCAGTGGTAGGCTCGAAACTTTAATTTTTTCGAGTGTCCTGAAGGACACTTGTTAATTGGCGCCCTTATGGGGGTCCTAATAATAAGTGAATAGTGAAGTGAAATAAATAAATAAATAAAAAAATAATTATAAAAATAATAAAAAAAATTTCTAAATTGAAAGACACAGCGGTTCCTACCTTCGGGAGAACACTCCTGTGAAATAAAAAAGATTAAAAGTGATTCATAAAATATAATGAAGCGAAACCTTTGGCAAAATGGGTGGATGCCCCGCGTTGTAGCGGGTCATCAAGGTTCAACTCCTTGTCAGGTTCGCTGTAAGTATAATGAAAAAAGTCGCTTCACTAATAGCTAAGTAACAAAAAAAAAAACAAAATATAAAAAACAAAAAACCCAAAAGCTATAATAAAAGCTTATATAAAGATAAAGATAAAGGTAACAATATAAAAGAAAAAGCAACAATTCAATAATCAGTTATGGCGATATAATTTCCCCAGGAAATCGAGCCAATTAAATCTTTACATCTTTTCCTAGGAAAATCCTACAGAGTAACTTTAAATAATAAAAAAAAAAGAAAAAATTAAAATGAAAAATTTTAATGGATAAAGTAAATCATTTGAAAAAGAAAAAACCTCACATAATAAAATACGTCGAAAAGAATTAAGTGAAGTGTCACAAATTAAAACGTAATCCTTGGCAAAATTAGTAGGCACTCACATCTCAGATGTGGTGCCGGGGTTCGATTCGTAAAAGTGTATGTGCTCAAGTTCAAGTTCTTTTTTTGTGTCCTGCGATAGCTGCCGTATGAGGTCCTAAATGGGTGCAATTTGTCGTTCACATGGGAACACGGCAACTATTCCTGGGTTACGGTAGCAACATTCCAACGTTAACTTGAGAACACATGTGATGTTTCGTCAGGCTCAAAACGCTGTTGTGAAGAAAGTGCCCTGAGTCAGTGGCCTGCAATCTGATTGCAGCTTACTAAAAAGGATTGCGAGTCTCTTCCGGATCTAATCCATCAAACAAAAATGAGACTACACAATCTAAAGTGATGTGAAGGTTATCAATTGAATAATGAATGTTTCCTTTCTTTGCAGGTTGAATTAATACCCTGCTATGATAATTTTTTAAGTTTAGTAATTATTAAGATATAAAAAACAAAGTATTGTAAAAAAAACCAAATTATTGTAAACAAAATTAAATTTCAAAACAAAAAAAAATTTTTGTGAATAGTGTAAAAGTGCCTAAAGGAGGTCGCTGTGGCGTAGTGGTAGTGCGTTGGACTGCTACGCAGAGTGTCCGAGGTTGGAATCTCGGCACAGGTAAAATCAAAAAGTAGAAAAAATAATTTTTCTACACGGCACCACCTCTTGGCAGGCAATGGCAAACCTACAAGAGTAAAAATTGCCTATGAAAAGCTTTTCACTTCGCCGTTCGGATTCGGCATTAAACTGTATGTTCCTTCCATTCATGTACAAATATGACACGCACAACATGAGTGGATGCGAAAAGCTCGGCCTAGGCCCTCCATGGGCTGTTGTGCCATTAAAAGTAAGTAAGTAAGCCTAAAGGAGGAAGTGAGGAAAATAACATTCAACAATCTAAAAAACATTTTATTTACTTTGCCTTATCGACGCCCTAGGTTAATCTGTGACGGAGCTGACCGGTTCGGTTGGTGCGCTGATGGCCGCGTTGAAGAAAGCGGAGAACCGCATTCATCAGCTTGAACAAGCCAACACGCCACATGTTCTCTTTGAAATTAGATTACGGGGACCTTGCATGGAAGAAGATTTGAGGGATATAGGTAAACTCCCCGATGCTGTTAGGGAACTGCAGGTATTCGAAGAGGATCCGGCGGAGTACGTTTCTTGGGTACATTGTGTAGATGAGATTTTGGATAATTATAAGATAGTCAGGATGAAACCAATCTATAGGGCCATCCTCAAGAGCATCAGGGGAAAAGTTAGCGGTAGCGCCAACTCAGCCCTTATTTCTAATAATATTTTTGAAAGCGATTGGCCCGTAATAAAAGCTTGCCTTACATTGCATTATGCAGACGAGAGGGATATCCGTACCCTTGAGCACCAGTTGGGGCAATTGATTTAAGGAAGCTCTAAATTAGATGAATTTTACGCTAGAGTGAATCATCAGTGGTCGCTGTGGCGTAGTGCGTTGGACTGCTACGCAGAGTGTCCGGGGTTCGAATCTCGGCACAGGCAAAATCAAAAAGTAGAAAAAATAATATTTCTACACGGCACCACCTCTTGGCAGGCAATGGCAAACCTACAAGAGTAAAAATTGCTATGAAAAGCTTTTCACTTCGCCGTTCGGATTCGGCTTTCTACTGTAGGTCCCTTCCATTCATGTACAAATATAACACGCACAACAAGAGTGGATGCGAAAAGTTCGGCCTAGGCCCTACATGGGCTGTTGTGCTATTAAAAGTAAAAGTAAAGTAAAGTAAGAAGCTACGGGAACACACAACAGCAATCCTTCCCTGCCAAGAGAAAGTTTGGCTCGGATAACTTTCGTCCAAAATAGCTAAGGATGTTTAACATTGACCCCGTAAGCGAGGAGTACGTTAGAGAACAAGGTGAGGATACATACACGCAGTTGACCGATGACGAAGTAAAAGACCAGTTAAATTTTATGGACGGGGCCTATCCAGCGTACCTTACATAGAGTATGTTGGTAGCCAGGGCACGGTTTGGAAATTCCTTGTGGACACCGGTGCCAACAAAAATTTTATTAGTCCACCCCTTTCTACAAATAGTACTAAACTCTCTAAACCATTCCTTGTCCAATCTGCTGGTGGCCGCATCCTAATATCTAAGGAGGTCAAAGGTAGATTTTTCCAACAGGTAGGAAATGATTCCTTGATAACCTTTTACGTCTTGCCGGGTCTAGAATCATTTGATGGGATTATCGGTGACGATACCCTGAAATAGTTAGAAGCGATAATTGACAGGAAACTAAATTTGCTAATACTAAACCCCAATATTAAAATCCCTCTACTAGAAAAGGTTTCAAAACAAGTATACCCGATGTTAGACCTTTCAAAAAGCGCTCAAGATAAGCTAATTAGGATCACCAGGAAATATGAATCTCTCTTCGGACCAATCAGCAATGAAGAAATTGTTAACACCAACATAAGGGCCGAAATTAAAACCACTACCAGCGAAGCAATTTGTACTAAAAGCTATCCGTATCCTGCTTGTATGAGAGACGCAGTTGAGAGACAGATTGAGGAATTGCTCGATGAAGGTATCATTCGCCCCTCAAAGAGTCCTTATAACTCTCCCATATGGGTGATCCCTAAAAAGCCAAAGCCTTCCGGCGAGAAGCAATATAGAATGGTTACAGATTTTAAGCGCCTCAACGCCGTAACGGTATCCGATGCATATCCGATCCCTGACATCAATTCGACACTTGCAAGTCTAGGAGCCGCTAGATACTTTACGACGGTCGATCTCACCTCCGGCTTCCACCAGATTACAATGAAAGAGTCTGATATCCCAAAAACAGCATTCTCCACGATGAACGGGAAATAAGAGTTTATAATACTCCCGTTCGGACTCAAGAATGCGCCAGCCATATTTCAACGAATGAATGACGACGTGCTGAAGGATTACATTGGGAAACTGTGCTATGTCTACATTGATGATATAATCGTTTTTGGTAAAAAGGAGGAAGAACACTTGGAAAATGTGGATATAATATTTTCAAGACTGGCTGAAGCAAATTTGAAGGTGAATCTCGAAAAAACCCATTTCATGAAAACTAGTGTTGAATTTCTCGGTTAATGTATTACTCCAGATGGCATTAAGCCTGATGCAAAGAAGGTGATTGCAATAAAAAATCTAGCACCCCCTGAAACGCTGAAAGAACTAAAACGCTTCCCACTACCGTAAATTTATACGCGATTACGATAAAGTCGAAAAACCTCTGACAAATTTGACCCGTGTAGATTAAACAAAAGAAGAGAACGGTCGCGTTTTGTTCGTGGCTCCGTAAAGTTTTCTTGTTTTGCCGGCATTTGCAAAAGTAAACAATAAAAATTGTGTCAAGTTGTTGAAGATTGAGCAGGGGCTTCAATTGTTTTGTTGTTGCTGTACGTCGAACAGTTTATCGCTTGATTTTTACAAAAGTTTTGCTTGAATATTATTAGAATTAGAACATTGCGCGGGAAAATAAAAATATTTTCTTGTAAGTTTCCAGTTTCGAGAATACTAACACGTTAGCAAAAATAATAAAACAGCTGATCGCCAAGCGCTGTCACATAAACAAACTGTCATAGTCGTAAGACAAAGTGCTGCCAGGCCTCACTGTAAAAAAAAACTGCGTTAACGTCTTGATATGGGCTCAACGAGCCCCCCTTTAGAGGGCATCATTGGTGGCGAAAATGAGATGATTAAAAAATGTCTGATCTCGAGGCTCTTTGTAAAGAACTAAGGGCTGAATTGGTTGATCTGCGAAACGAAAATAAAAAATTGAAGTTTTAACGCAATCCAGATGAACAAAAAAATGAATATGTGGAATACCACATGGTATTGAACTCAATCGTGAAACTGATTGGATATTGAAAAAAACAGGAAAAATAGAAACAAGAAACGAAAAGCCGAATCTTCTCCAGAGGTTCTCGATCAAAATGATGGTCCATCCATTAGCTCGCAAATTAAGCAAAATATATGCTTATTGGAAAAGAAAAAATCTGATCATAAACCCCCACCGATAATGATTTCAGGTTTAAATGAGTACAATGTGCTGTATCAAACGGTTCGCAGCCACGTCCAAAACGATTTTTCAATTAAGCTTCTCAATAACGACGTCTACAAAATCAATACTGCTGAGACTTCAGACTATCGAAATCTTTCGAAATTCTTCTCAACAAGTAATGCGATACACATACCAAGACAAAAGCTCCGAATACTCCTTATGGAAGTGTACAAAAAAAACTCAAAAGACCACTCAGACATATTCCGCCGATTAAGAAAGAAAATGGTGAATGGGCAAGAAATGCGCAGGAAAAGGCTATGGTTTTTGCTGACGTACTTAAGTAAACATTTACTCAAAACGACATGATTTCGAGTACTGATACAATTACAGTTACTAGCCAACTAGTAATTGAAAACGAAAGCCTGATTCCAGTTACATCTACTGTAGTAAACAATATTATCAATTCTCGTCTACAAAAAAAAGCACCTGGTTTTGATCTTATCACAGGAGAAGTATTGAAAAAGTTATCTTTTCGGGCCATTGAAAGACTAACATGCTTAATTAACGCTGCTTTTGAGCTCAAAAATGTGCCAACCTGTTTCAAAGTTGCAGAAGTAGTTGTGATACCAAAGCCGGGCAAGCCTCAACACGAAACTACATCTTATAGACCAATATCACTACTGCCCATAATATCTAAAGTTTTGAAAGACTTTTGCTGCATCGTCTAAACCCAATTATAGAAAGATTGAATCTCATACCAACTCATCAATTTGGCTTCCGTGAAAAACATTAAACTATAGATCAAGTCCAGTTGAAAAATATCTCAAAGATAAAAAAGTTTGCTCCGCTGTGTTCCTTAATGTTGCCCAAGGTTTGGCATGAAGGTATCATCAGGAAGCTAAGATGCAGTTTACCACCGAACGTCTGTGACATTCTAGAGTCGTACCTGACTGAGCGCTACTTCCGTGTCAAACAAGAAAATAGCTATTCGAACCTCCAGCCTATTAGTGCAGGAGCACCACAAGGTAGTATATTGGGACCCACCTTATATGGACTCTACTCTGTGATATCCCAACTCCTACAAATTTCGTCGTAGCTACGATACAGCCGACGATACAGCGATTCTCACTGTTGCTGATTCTGAGGTGGAATCATCACAGCGTCTGCAAAATGCTGTAAATGAAATCGGGTTGTGGACAACAAAAAGGAAAATAGCTTTGAACACTACTAAGTCTTTACATATAAACTTTACAAATAGAAATTATATTCCGATTCAAATTCTTGGGAATTAGATACCGTACTCTAATACAGCTAAATACTTAGGTATGACGTTAGATGCCAAGCTCAAATGGAGTTAACATGTTAAAATGGCAAGAGATGAACTCGACATTAAATATCGAAATCTTTATTGGCTTATTGGCCGGAACTCGTTCCTTTCTACTGACTGCAAGCTCATCTTGTATAATCAAGTTCTGAAACCTGTATGGTCATATGGTGCACAGCCCAGGGGATGCACCAAGAAATCAAATGTAGCAGTGATTCAGCGCTTTCAGAATAAGGTGCTTCGAAACATTGTAAATGCTCCGTGTTATATCCAAAATAGCGATCTTCATTGTGATTTGAATGTACCAACTGTAAACGTGAAAATCTCTAAACTGGCGAATCACACCAAGCTGGACTAAAAAAAAAAAAAAAATTTGACCCGTGGAGAAAATGCTCTGGTAAAAGCCAACCAATCCAAGAAGGTTAAGATTGAAATTGACGCCGCAGCTCTGGAGGCGTTCGTTAATCTTAAGGAGCTTCTTGTTTCCTCAGACATCCTTGCCTTTCCCGACTTCGAAAAACCTTTCAACCTGACCACTGTTGCCTCTAACTACGCTATAGGCGCTGTCCTGTTGTAAGGAGAATACGGCAAGGATAAACCAGTGGCATACATCTCTCGTTCCTTGAGTAAAACTGAAGAAAATTACGCCACCAATGAAAAAGAGATGCTGGCTATCGTGTGGGCGCTGGACAACCTGCGTTCTTACTTATATGGTGCTAAAAACATTAAAATATATACGGACCATCAACCTCTCACCTTTGCCCTAGGAAATAGCAACAATAATGCAAAATTGAAAAGGTGGAAGGCCCGAATCGAAGAAGGTAAATCCAATTTTGTGGCAGACGCCACAAGAATGAAGTGCCAACCTACACACCAAATAAGACTTCACCTGATGGCAATGGAGAACGAGAATAGTCCTCCTACTGAAGCAGGGAGTGAAGGTGAAACAATGCACAGTGCCGAGCAGGATGCGTCTGACTTAATTATTCATGTGGAATCACCTTTAAATGTTTTCAGGAACCAATTTGTGATTAGGAAGGGTAAACAGCTTTTTTGCGTAGAAAATCCACATAACGGCTACACTCGTCATTATGTTACCTTAGACATAATTGATCGAGAAACACTGACGAGAGTCCTAAAGGAGCGTTTGAGGCCGAATGTGATAAATGGAATCAAGATACCCGAAGACAGCCTTCAACTGCTTCAAGAGGAAGCAGTTGTTGTTAACGAAGAGAGGATTTACTGAATAATTGAGGGAGAGCACAAAATAGCTCATGTAGCACAAAAAAGCACCCTTAAGAAAACAAGACGTAAATCTTAGAGCGCTATTATTTGTCCAAAATGGCAAATACTTAGAATAAAGCTTTATACCAAGGCATGTGAGGTATGCCGGGAAAATTTTTTTTTGTGCCAAAGCTGAAAGACACTCCTATTTAGACAAATTCTCAAAATTTGCCAAATGTTTCCACATAAAGGATAGGTCCGCGATACACTTACGGGGTAAGTTCGCAAAGATAATCCACTATTTCACAGCGCCTCAAATGATTGTTGCCGACAACGAGGGAGGTTTTGTGAGCCCTATTGTCGCTAATTACATAAGGGCTCTGGGTATTAGACTTTACCAAACTCCAATCTAGAGGAGCGAAGCAATTGGACAAGTGGAAAGACTTCATTCCACTATCCTGGAAATATACCGTTGTCTGCAAAAAGAGGTAAGGAATACGGTTCCTAAACAACTGTTGTACATAGCAGTCGATCGCTATAATAACACAGTGCATTCGGTAACCAAGAATAAACCGAGCGATATTTTTTTCAACAGAACGCAGCGAATAAATGATCAGAATCTGACTAACTAGTGGTCGCTGTGGCGTAGTGGTGGTGCGTTGGACTGATACGCAGAGTATCCGGGGTTCGAATCTCGGCACGGACAAAATCAAAAAGTAGAAAAAAATAATTTTTCTACACGGCACCACCTCTTCGCAGGAAATGGCAAACCTACAAGAGTAAAATTGCTATGAAAAGCTTTTCACTTCGCCGTTCGGATTCGGCATTAAACTGTAGGTCCCTTCCATTCATGTACAAATATAACACGCGCACCATGAGTGGAAGCGTAATGCTCGGCCTAGGCCCTCCATGGGCTGTTCTGCCATTAAAAGTAAGTAAAAAGTAAGTAATCTGACTAACTTCCACGAAAAGGTTTTCGAAGAAATAAGGGAGGAAATTAAGAAAAACCAAGAAATTCGTAATTTGCACGTAAACCGAAATAGCGAGGATAAAAAATATGAACAAGGGGACGTGATTTATGTAAGGAATAAACAAATAAAAGCAAAAGAGAAACCACTCTATAAAAAGGAAATTATAGGAAGGGATAACAGAGTAACTGTAACCACAAACCAACGGAAAAAATCCATAAGGCACAAGTGAAAAATGTATAGGCAAGTAAGTAAAATAACGTTTGTCTTTTATTCACTCCACCTTCCTCCACGATCACTTAAAGGTACAACAACTAACGTACATTAATTTGAATAATTTGAATACCCTTATTAGGGTAACATTTTAAAATTTACTTAAAAGAAAAAAGGGTTAATCCCAAAAACGGAAAACCAAAAACAAAAGTAAAATAATAATAGTAAATATTGTTAACTCAATTTGAAATTATTTCTAATAACATAACATAAAAGCTAGGATAAGAAAAAATTTACTTCTTAATGAATAAGATTCTAATTTGTAAGTTTTTATGGCAAAAGAAAATGTTCAACCGTTAAGACAATTTCTTCCTTACAAACCACTTCTGGTTACGCCAAGGGTTTTACCCTCTTATACTCGAGAAGAGCTACCTAAGAACCACACAGCAACAGTAAGGAAGGAACCGTTTTGGGCGGATAACTAAAAACCGTACTGCCAAAAACATGTGCTTTTCAATAATATTTGAATAAGTTTGTTAATTTTACAATTTTTAATATTACGAGTTAGATTACTGATGATTTCCAGCCCTGATTGGGACACAATCCTTAGAAGCCAGAACAGCATCATCGTCGGTAACAACCGGCAATTTAAAATCAATGAGCAACTTTTCAATGCCACTCGAGAATCAATGAACCATATGAACCAAATGATCCACTACGAGAATGCTATCGGGAAAGAGGCCAGCACAGAAAACTCTGAGGCAATGCTGCTCAACCGAGTCCAGGTTCTTAAGGAAGAGATAAACGAGGTGATACGTGCATGCCAAATGGCAAAAACGGGTATAGTCAACACCAACCTCCTAAATCGGGAAGAAGTGCAGCAACTAATCGACGAAGAAGAAGCCCTACCATACCAGAACGCAATCGAAGCTATACAATATGCGAAGCCTTCGCTATTCTCAAATGGCACTCTGCTGCTTAACGTACTTTCGATTCCGAAGGTTAAACCAGAATAATTTCGCTTCCTGGTAACGAGAGCCGCCACTTACGCCGGAAAGAAGGTAGATGTGAGGTATACCAAGATGTTAGTCAGTAAAGATGAAACATATGGCATAATAAATGAATGCCCTTCAATCAATAACTCTACGATATGCGAAGAAGGTCATCTGTAAAAGTTACCCGAAGAAGGATGTGCAGCACGCCTAATAAAAGGAGGGGATGCCAGGTGTCACTTCTAACCCGAATCCAGGGAAATCATAGAACTAATCGATGACAACATGCTATTTCTGACAAATTTTCAAGGGATCGTTCTTGACGCAACTCAACAACAAGTTTCACTATATGGGTGAAGAATCAAACCTTCACTATCAGAGCCTTAAAGAGCTCACAATGTAATCAATGCAAAGAATCAGGGAGTTAAACTAAACCTTGAATATATTCACGAGCTAAGCACTAATAACATTGATCGCCTCCAAAGACT
The DNA here is from genome assembly GCA_958295655.1 of Palloptera scutellata. Classification (NCBI taxonomy): domain Eukaryota; kingdom Metazoa; phylum Arthropoda; class Insecta; order Diptera; family Pallopteridae; genus Palloptera; species Palloptera scutellata. Next base: position 10,307,724 of record OY282453.1, on the reverse strand, counting down.
CGGCCAAAATTTCCACTTCTCCTTGGCGGTGGACGCATTTTTGCTCTTGATCTTAGACGTGGTTTGCTTTTCAATTTGGAGAAAGATAACAGCAAGTATCAACCTCCCTGAGGTACCTCGGCCTGACGCTCCAAAGCTAGTTGCCGCCTACATGCATGATACTCCCAAGAGTCCGTCGAATTCACCAACAAATCTGCGCGACGCAGATATTTAAAAGGGGGCAGTTAACACAACCGCCTAAGCTATTCACACATTCACCTGCCCTAATCTGCTGACAACGTATCTGCGATGTGCAACATGATCCACACGCGCATCGGCTACGAAGGCACGTCAGCGCAACTATCGCTGCTGCCGTGAGAACAGTTAACGCATCAGTTTATTTTAGGTAGAATTAAGCGTAGCTATCGCTGCTCGTGGGAACTGCTAACACAGCAATTTCCTTTATAAAAAATTAAGCTTAAGGAGTTAAGTTAAGTTTAAGTTAAGACTTACTTTAATTTTGGAACTACCTAGGAGAGGTAATAAAAATATAACTCTAAATTAAACAATCTTTTATTTACAGTGGGAGTAAACGAGCCAGTTGCAGGCTCGCAACTTTAATTTTTTCGAGTGTCGTGAAGGGACTCGTTAATTTACATACATATTTATTCATATATGCTTAATGTAACATTGTGAACAATTTCTTCTCTATTATACTTATTTTTTTAATTTATAATATTTATATCCCTATTATACCCGAAAATTTCATCCTCTTGTTAATATTTTATAACAGTAAACGTTTATGTAATTTTTCACAGAGTCCTGACCATAAATCAAACCCCAATTTCGTCTCACATTCACAACCAAATTTAATCAAGGGCAACAGCAAATTGGAATATTTAAAGCAACCAATGATGGCAAATAATGACACAACAGCAATAGCAGATATAGCTTTAAATCTTGACACAGCTTTAGATCTAACGAAAGCACTATCAGGAAGTTTGAAATACAAAAAGTAAGAGATTTTATATACAAATATCTACGCAAAAGAAGTGGTTTGAAGAAATAATTTTTTCATATGAGCTGCAATTTGTATATAAATTTTCTCTCATTTCCTTTGTTTTGTCTACAACAGGTACAATCTTAATATAGCTGGTATTGAAAATTATTCGAACTTACAAGATTCTATTCCACATTGTTGGTCTGAACCTGCCATAGGTAATGTATTACGTAGAGAATTAGAACCGCCAGTTGTACAGCAAGCTGCTTTCGATAATACTGTAAGCATTACTTTACTTTATGCTCCTATTATCACAAAAATGCATGTAAATATCTATATATTTGTATATACTCGTACACGTACGAGTATATACAAATATGGGATGTGGGTTGGAAGGCAATAGACCTATAGTATTAATACACCTACTTAAGTATAATATTATATGTACATAAGGTGCGTTTCATAATTATAACGCCAAATGAAAAGTCTGAATACCATGAAAACGAATATTGATATCAATCGAGTGTTTCCGGACAAAATAATGCTTTTCAAATTGCAATTCAACTGCGCGAAAAAATTTCAACAAAGTTGTTGTTGTTTGCATGAATCGAAAATTATTGCAAATTGGCTGTTTCATAATTATATCGCCAAATGGCTTAACTGTAAAAAATCTGTCTTGTTTGCCTTTATTTTGAATAATATCAATAATTCTGTTTTGAATACTCAAAATTAGTTTTTCTATCAAGGCAATATCAAATTTATCCCATTCCGTAATGATGGCTGCTTTTAATTCAGGAACTGTTTCATGTTGCCTATTTTCAGAATATGCTCTTCGAACTAAAATTCCCCATAAATTCTCAATTGGGTTCAGGTCTGGGGAGCAGGCAAACCATCCCAAAATTTCCACGTTATTGCTCATAAACCAACTTTTAGTTTCTCGACTCACATGAATTGCAGCATTATCTAAAATTGAATTTCTGCGATGGATTTTTGTTTAAAAATGGGAGTAAACTCATTTTGAGGACATCAATACAATCTCTGCTTTTCATGCGTGTTCAAGGCATCCTTCGACCCACCACCGAAATTTCGTTTTAAAAAAATTAGTGGCTCCTTCCTAAGGTCCCTTTAGTAGCCACAATTACCATGTGGGCCATAAAGGTTCCATTTTTTTTTTATCAGAAAAGATTACCTGAAATAAACTAGATTCATAAGTTTAGTGGTAAAGTGTACCTTTTAAATAGCTTACGGTTTTCCAGTTTCGGTCTATATTTTGATGAGCAAAATCTAGTCTAGAACCAATATGCCGAGGAAGCAAACGTGGAGCAACTTTCATTTTTAAAAATTTTATGTTTTCGCTCCGTTTTAGTACGCGCCATATGGTAGATTTCGATACAGTTAGCTTACAAGCACTTTTTATTTGGTTCAAACTCTTGGCACAGTTGCTGGTTTGGCGCACATTGTAAGACACAGAGCGGGAATCCAAAAGTATTTTGCTGCCCGAATGTTTGTTTGTTCCGTACGCGTCTCCTTTCTTCAAAAAGTTTTTTTTGGCTTCTGGAAATTCTGCGACCAATTTTTTAAATAATTTGACCTTTTCCTAGATCAGAGTGTTTTTCCGTGTGGCATTTTTAAACAAATACTCTTGTTTTTTGATAACGGTCGAAACAATGTGTACTTTGGAAAATAATATACTAACCAATATTAATTTTTGCAAAGTGGCGTTATGAAACAGTGAATTTGCAAAAATTTTCGATTCATGCCAACAACAACAACTTTGTTGAATTTTTTCTACAAAGTTGAAGTGTAATTTGTACAATTATTTTATCCGAAGACACTCGATTGATAACAATATTCATTTTCATGGTATTTAGACTTTTCATTTGGCATTATAATTATGAAACGCACCTTATAAGTACATGCCACTATTACGACTCTATATTATATATTAGAAACTTGCTTACATGCATATATTACTACTTAATTACTTAACTGGCACTACAACCGATGATCGGTCTTGGCCGCAAATGTAGTCAGGTTGCCCTGCACCTGGTCTTTCCAACGGAGATTAGGACGTCCCCTTCTGAGTGTTCCTCCACCGTGGTTCGAATAAAACACCCTTCTAGCCGGAGCGCTTTCTTTCATTCGCTCAACATGACCAAGCCAGCGAAGCCGCTGGATTTTTATACGCATACTGGACCGTAGATCTTACGGAGTATCTTCCTCTCGAACGCTCGTAACAGCCTCTCATCATTGATGGTCAATGTCCACTTCTCTGCGTCATACATTAGGACGGGAAGGATGAGGGACTTATAGAGCGTTATTTTCGTCGGTCGAGAGAGGGCTCTACTTCTCAATTGCCTACTGAGCCCGTAGTAACACCTGTTGGCAAGAGTTAGTCTCCGCTTGATCTCAAGGCTGACACTATTGTTGGTGTTTATGCTGGATCCTAGATATACGAAATCCTTGACGACCTCAAAAGTGTAGTTGTCAACAGTGACATTTTGTCCAAGACGCCGTGACTCTTTGTTTGTTGACACAAGGTATTTCGTTTTGTCCTCGTTCACCACTAGACCCACACGACGAGACTCCCTTTCCAGGTTGGAGAATGCTGCACTGACTGCTCGAGCGTTTTTGCCAATGATGTCAATATTCTCAGCGTATGCTAGCAGCATGACACTCTTGTAGAAGATAGTGCCGGAGATGTCGATGTTCGCAGCTCGAATTATTTTCTCCAGCATAAGATGCATATATGTACATACATATAGGAAATATGAACAATTATTGCTTAGACATTTTAAGAATTTAAGCAAAATTTTTTATTGTTAGCACTTGGTTGATTTCGCTTAGAATTTTGAATTTATTCTGTGTAGTTATATAAAGCATATGATTAATTCTCTTTATCGTTTCTTTTTGTAGATTTATCGTATGGACATAAGACGAAATGTTTGTGTTCGTGAAATATTTTTCGAAGCCGCCTCTTCGGTGATAGCTCCTGCAACTGCTTCAATATCGACTGTAGCTGGTTGCGACATTCATGTTTGTGGTAATGTTGCTAATGATCCAAATAAAATGCATAATGTGACATCAACAAAACACCGCAATAGCTTACCTAATCTATCATTAGCTGAACTACTAACCGATGCAGTCGGTGGTACTGTTGAAGGTAATGAAGGACAGTTAGAACCGAACTGTGAAAATAAGTTATTGCCATGGCGTGTAGAGACGACCACTTCAATGCAAAGGACTTTAATACCTGCCTTAAATGAAAATTTAGAACATTATCGACAATATTTACGAAGTCTTCCAGTTGCCAATATCGCTGGCAGTGAAGACACTACACATGACGAAGGTTGTGTTAGTGGACGATTAGAAATTCGCGTGATACCTCAAGGTAAATATTGGCGGTATCAATTAAATAAACGATGAAATAATTACCAGATCCTTCTTTTAATTTTAGAGTATTCTAATCCTGGGGAATCAGTATATTACGATGCATTAGCTGCAGCAGCAAAATCATCAGAACATAATTTAATTCAAACTACAACAACTCCGAAATCACATTCGCTTAACTTTAAACGTTCTTCAGATACAAATACTTTAAATCAATACGGGCTAAAGTTCAACACTGCAGCACCGATAAATTCTTTAAATCACCAAAAGTATCAAATTCAATGCAATAATAGTGCAGGAGTTACAACAAAAGAAGAAGTAAATAAAGATATCCCGACTTCGTTATTAACAAAAGACATTAAAACTGATTATCATATCGATTATAATGGGCTAATAAACTGTGATGATGCTGAAACAGCTACAAAAAGTGCATTTCATTCTAGTAATGAAAGTACAACAAACAATAATGTTGGTGATAGTGTTCAATCTTCTCTGAATGGAATATTTAAAACAACCCCAACAAATTCAACGAAAACAATAACAACAAGTACTGTTTGTGAAACTGCTGTCAACAGTGTCGATAATGGTAATGTAGGGAATATTATCCTTGAACTTGGAAATACAAAAACAGGTGATTCTTCTAGTACAGCAGTCACTGGTGTCAGCGGTGGTAGCAATGGTATTCTTTTGGAAACTCTTGGTGTTGCTGCGAGCAAAATACCAATTTTGAATCAAAATTTACGTCAATCGAAATGTGCATCATGGACGACTGGTTGGGATGCAATAACAACAATGCCAATGTTAACGGAGGGAACAATTGGATTAGCAGCACAGCAGCAGCCTGCTAAAAATAGTGGCAATAATTACGATATTCCATCTGGTTCCGGTAATATTGTCGCCGGCAATAATTGTAAAAATGGTGTTGGTGTTTACCAAAGCTCTGATATAACGGAACTAACACCAGGTTTGTTTTAAAACAAATAACCTTTTCCTGTTAAGGTCAATTAAAAAAGGGTCAGTTTTTGGTTTTCTAATAATATATAAAATTTAAAATATAATTAAATGAAAATTTCACCCAGGCAATCCTTTCAGATTTTACTCAAACTTTGCCGTTTAAATCTCGGCACATGCTTAATCAAAAAAAGTAGAAAAAACATTTTTCTTCACGGCACCACCTATTCGCAATTGCAAACCTACAAGAGGAAAAATTGCATATGAAAAGCTCTTAACTTCTGCGTCCATTCATGTACAAATATTTTTTTATTTTTAATTTTGGACACATTCAAGACACAGGGTGTACCCTTATAAATGCATTGTGTTGATTGGAAGGAAGATTGATAGGTGGGAGGGAGAATGAGAGAGAGAATTAAATCACAGGGCACCGATGAGGAGATAGACAGCCATTGTGGCAAGTGTTATGCCTTTACCACAATGAACTTCAGTTTTATGAATTGTCGACTATGACCGCATGTAGTGCCAAAGTCCTAGCTTTTCGCATCCACTCATGTTATTTGTGATATATTTGACAAGTACTGTTTATATTCTGCCAGCCAAATAATAATACTTACTTACTTAACTGGCACTACAACCGATGATCGGTCTGGGCCGCCTCTACCGCCTCTATAAAGCTTTGCCAGTCGCCTCTGCTATGCGCGCGCTGGCGCCAGTTGGTAAGACTACGTGCAGTCAGGTTTCCCTGCACCTGGTCTTTCCAACGAAGATTAGGACGTCCTCTTTTGCGTGTTCCTCCACCGTGGTTCGAATAAAGCACCCTTCTAGCCGGAGCGCTTTATTCCATTCGCTCAACATGACCCAGCCGGCGTACAGCTCATACAGCTCATCGTGCCATTTTATTCGATACATGTCATCCACGCATACTGGACCGTAGATTTTACGGAGTGTCTTCCTCTCGAATGCTTCTAACAGCCTCTCATCATTGATGGTCAATGTTCACGTCTCTGCACCATACATTAGGACGGGAAGGATGAGGGACTTATAAATAGTTATTTTCGTCGGTCTAGAGAGGGCTCTACTTCTCAATTGCCTGCTGAGCCCGTAGTAACACCTGTTGCTAAGAGTTAATCTCCGTTTGATCTCAAGGCTGACATTACTGTTGGTGTTTATGCTGGGTCCTAGATATACGAAATCCTTGACGACTTGAAAAGTATAATTTTCAACAGCGACATTTTGTCCAAGACGCCGTGACTCGTTGTTTGTTGACACAAGGTATTTCGTTTTGTCCTTACCACTAAGTAGACCCACTCGACGAGACTCCCTTTCCAGGTTCAACGTCGTCAATGTTTGGGGTTTCCGGAGTAGATTCCACAAAAAAAGTGCTCCCTCCTTAATCTCATTATGCCCTGAACAACTGTCACCAGATTTCCGTCTTCATCCTTGCAGGAAGAGGCCCCGGTCTTCAATCCATCAGTCAGGCGTCTTATTCTTTCAAAGAATTTTCGGACCTCGTTCCTGTCCCGTAATATTTTGATACCATTAAACTTGAAACTCAACTCTCTGTATCGCTCCTTAGCTGACTGCAGGGTGGCTCTGTAAACAGCGTTTTTTGCTTCAGTAGCATCGCGACACTCTTGGTCGTATCACATATTTCTCCGTCGACGGTGGTAGCCTAGCACCTCTTCGGCAGCCGTACGCATAGAGCGGGAAATGTGCGTCCACTGTTTTGCGATAGGAGGAGTGCAAGGTGGTTGGCGAAGACTTCGGCTGTCTATGCTGATTGCAGCTTTTCGACATTCAGCTTTCTCTTTGTACCTATCCGTACGCGATTTGCTACACATATACGTATGCAGACCTTGGCTGCAACCAAGTAGTGGTCTGATTCGATGTTTGCTCCACGTATTGTTCTAGTACACTGGAAGCGTGCCTTCCGTCGATCACAATGTAATCAATCTGGTTTCGTGTGTCTTGATCAGCGGACAGCCAAGTGGCCTTATGGATATCCTTATGTTGGAATCTGGTGCTACTAAATGTCATGTTTCGTGCTACATCTAATACAGCTGTCATACGTCGAGACACACGAATTTTGTGTTGGAATTGTGGTTGGGAAGAGACTGCGTCATCTAGTCTCGAGGTTCACGCCCGTGAACAAGCGCCTTGCCACTATCCGCATCAAGGAAAAATTCTTCAACATCAGCGTAATTTGTGTCCATGCCCCGACGGATGAGAAGGATGAAACGACCAAAGATGACTTCTACGAGCTCCTCGACAAAATTTATGAGCATTGCCCCCACCACGATATTAAAATCGTGTTAGGCGACTTTAATGACAAGGTGGGCAAGGTGAGACTCTTTGGTCCGACGATCGGAAAATTCAGTCTCCACGACGAAGACACCGATATCGGTATGAGACTGATCGACTTCGCCGCCGCACGACGCAGCCTCTTCCCAACCACAAATCCAACACTAAATTCGTGTCTCGACGCATGATAGCTGTAGTAGATATCACAGGATGCTCTTCTGGAGCAACCCTGTCCCGTCCATCAGATTTCCTGTATAGCGATGATGTCAGCTCTATATTGTTGGAGGACATCCGCCAGTTGGATAGAGGCACTTTCCCTATAGAGGCTTCGGAAATTCCAGGTGCATAATCGTAAATCGTTGTTCTTTGGGCGTTTGCGGGAGTCGTCAACATTAGGGGATTTCCATATCCGAGGAGGATTGGGGAATATTTTAACGTGGTGGGTTCAAAGCCCGACGCACAACCATTCATTCAAGACCATGGAGATGCCCGCCGCACACATTAGTTAGCTCCCTAACGGTTGTCAGATCGCTATCCAGGGGACGCCACGAGGAGGCTGTGTGTCGACTTGAAACGTAGAAGCAAGGATCGAACATGGACGCACCTGCGACTGTCACGAACTTTACCTTGCATCGTACGCCCCAAGCCCCCAAATAATAATAACCAGATTTAATAGGCCCCGAACAATGTTTTAACGTAACATGTAAACTATTTCTGTAATTTGATTACTAAATTTTGAGGTGAAATAACTTGATATCTTCTGCAGCAGACTTTAAAAATTCTGGAAGACTTGATTAACAGCTATCCGTTTTGACAATTTAAAGAACTCTGGCAAGTGTTTAGGGTTAACAATAATTCTTTTGAAAATGTAAAGAAATTGTAAATGGGAAGATTTTAATTGCACGTGCTACTTTTAAGAAAATCTTATTTCTGTGAAATTTTTCTCTAATTGATGTGTTGTATAATCCTACAGCTTTACGTCGTCGTCGTGAATCGGCCGATAAATATGTTACGGACCCGTCTCAATTAAATTTACGCTTTTCGCGCACCCGTAATAATAGTCGGTAAGTAAACTGTGTTTGAAAGCGGATTCGTTAACATTTCTTATAATAAATACCATAACTTTATGTATTGTACCTTGTAGAACACGTGGAATTCCAACGTTACTTTTAGGACAATTTGATTATCATTCATCAGATAATAGCGAAGAACAATATGTTACGCCTCAGCAACATACCGCTTCAACCGGTAGCAGCCGCTTAAATAACGGTGATGATCATGTACCATTAACAAATGCTCCAGGCGTTTGCATTATCAATCAACATGAACTACAATCTGAATACAGCGAAGAAGAGATATTATGCAATATGGTTAAAGACTTAAATTCTGTGGATAATACAATACGTAATGATATTACACCGCCACCAGGTGCTCCAAAACTTGAAAACAGTGCTCGATTACGTCGTTATAAACATAATATAGATTAAACATTAGTTCAATGTTACAGAATTCTTATATAATAAATTATATGTTGTATATTATCTGATTACGTATTTCGATTTCAATTACTGGCGAAATCGGTACCAGCAGCAAATCGATATACATAATTCAGCTTATAATTTAAAATTAATTTAACTAAGCAACTCAAAACCAATAATAATCATACGAGTAACTGCGATGAATGGATCACTTGGTCGAATAGAATGCATCCTAGATTCGTACATACATATGTATGCAGCAAGTACACTTAATCACGGTTTTTAAAGGAATAAACAGAATGTGTATTACTGAGTCTAAGGTAAACAACTTTTATGTAATTATAATAAATTATTAACTAACCTTAATAGAATAAAAATGGTGAAAATACCAATCAGACACATATTGTATTGAAATAAAATTTTTTTATTATATGCTACTAATCATAAGCTAAGAATATATAAAGCAATTAATTAAATGATTAACTAACTTGGAAAAGAAAGCGGTAGAAAAAAGTTATTAGTTGTTATAAAAATATGATAGTGAAATGTATTTGAATAGAATTAATGGATATCTTTATAAAGATTATAATATAGTTAGATGTAACTCTCGATTTTTCCTTCCTTATTATTAAAAAAAAAAGAGTAAGTTGCTTAGCAAAAACTCGCCTTCATTAATTTTTCCTAGTAACATGAAAAGATTTTCTCTAAATTGCTCCCATTTACTTTAGTAATAATAACGCTAATCTAGTCAACAGGCGGCAAATTTTATTTTAGGCACATCATACATCATTTCAGTATAACTGGCGTTTTTTGTTTCATAGTTTATGAGAAATTTAAAAATAAATTTTTGCACCTTTTTTTTTATCAAAAGTTTTTTGCCAAATATTGGAAGTTTTTTAAATTTTAAGTCATGTTTTCTCGGAAACAACAAGATGTTATACACTGATTGTTATGGTTTACTAGCCTGCTTTATTATTTTAAATATTTAAATTAATTAAAATTTTTTTTTTAATGTTATAAATTAAAATAACTCAAAAACCTTTCGTGTTTGCGAGAAACTAGGTCTGCCATCTACATAGATCAGCGAACTACAATTACATGTATAAGGTTACTGACGTAAATTTCGTGTTGACTAGTGTTATTTATATAATTTAAAAGCAATACAATACCTCGTTATATATATATATTATATTATATATTTTTATACATTAGACTGATGTAAAAAATAAAATTTTAGAAAATCATTCCTCTCCCGCAGAAATTTTAAGGATGAAACTTAATTTGAAAAAGAGAGTGACCACTACTTTGTAACTATTTCAAATCATCTCAGTTTTCATCAATGGTTTTTTTGTATTGCATGTATGTAGATTGTTTCATTCGGCAAAAACCCTAATTTATTAATAATTTTTTTTGCAAGTTAAAAAATGTTTTAAATTGGTCTTGTAATGTATTTTCATTAACTTAATTTTGCTTGCCTTGTATACTTCATTGTGCACCTTTACCTATAAGTATACTAATGATTAAATGCATTATTAAAAGAAATCAAATGCTTATAGCTAAATTAGGTTGCTAAAATGGCAATTACGTATCTGCTATACCTATCAAGTTTTTTAAATTTAGCATTGCGCTAAAATGTTTAAATAGCAAACAAATTGGTAGCAACGTCTTAACTCGTTTATATTTGCAATATATAAGAGGTTATTTTAATTGAAGGCTCACAAAGATTTTGATAGCTAAAAATCGTTGGTAGCGATCTCTAAAATCTATATATTTTTTGGTTGGAAATAAAGTTTTTAAAGACCCATCCTTGATATTTTAGCTCGAGGGGAATGTTTTCCGAAAATCTTTTTGGGTTTTGCATCAGCTTTTGCGTATATACATATATCGTATATTATTTATTTATTTATTAATTATTATGTTTGTTAAAACAAAAGAGTGTGCTCTGCACATACCTAAATGTTTATTTCTATATTTCACAAAGAGAATAAAGATTGTAAAATATATATATGTATGAGGGCTTATTTGAAAAATATTAAAAACCACATGATATTATTCACTAATTCTATTACCCAATGCCTTACTCTTTGCACTGTTTGGTTACTGAATGTAAGTACCAAAGGCAGACAAATTCCGTTATTATAATTTTTTAAAAAGAAAATATGTTTTCCAAAACTTTGTTGTTATTTAAATTATAGATATTTTCTGTGGCACATAATATTTTTAATAATATACCCTAAATATTCGTGTACATAAACAAACCGTTTCATAACTATCACTACTCCTTTCATTTGCAGTTAAAAAGAAGAAGAAAAAAACATCACTATATATATTTTTATTACAAAATGTTAGCGCACTTGATTAAATCATATAAAAAAGAAAATATTGATACTGCTATCGAATAATATGACAAATCTAAAAATTAAAGTTAAGAATGCAGTTCGATTTGAAAACGCTGTCTTTAAGAAAATAATATTTCATAATAAATAAAAACATAAAAATGTTCATACCTCAAAACCTAGTTTCATATGAGTGAAAACTTAGTACATAGCAGATCCATATACAATACTTACTTTTACTTTACTTACTTTTAATGGCACAACAACCCATGGAGGGCCTAGGCCGAGCTTTTCGCATTCACTCATGTTGTGCGTGTTAAATTTGTACATGAATGGAAGGGATCTACAGTTTAATGCCGAATCCGAACGGCGAAGTGAAAAGCTTTTCATAGCAATTTTTACTCTTGTAGGTTTGCCATTGCCTGCCAAGAGGTGGTGCCGTGTAGAAAAATTATTTTTTCTACTTTTTTTTTGATGTTGCCTGTGCCGAGATTCGAACCCCGGACACTCTGCGTAGCAGTCCAACGCACTACCACTACACCACAGCGACCATAAAATAAAAAAAATTAATAAATTTTTTTTATCTCTTTACATTTTCATATACAATAACGTAATTAAAATATTTAATTTATTAATGCTTCATTGCTATATCATAACCAACTTCAATACGAATAAACTCTTTGTAAGACCTAAAGTTAAAATCGGTTCCATTGTCTTTATTTAAAAAATTTCAGGTATTCTATAAAGACTTTGATGAACTTCTATTAGATGACCTTTCCATAAAAAAATTTTGGATAACATATCATTTGATCCTGCGAATTACATTTTTTATTTCGTGATATGTTATTAAATTTTATTCTTATAAAAAATTCAGTTTTTGTTAAAACTAAAATTTCAAAGATGGCAAGCTTGCCAAATCTTAAGAGGTTCAACTAAATTTTTTTCGTATATACATAGGCACCGTGTTAAAAATTTAAGACATTTTACATTTTATAGTGTAAGCTTTGTTTTTTTACTTTTAAAAGAAATTCAAATCAGCATAAAAGTCAAGCTAAAATTTCTTCTTTTACTTAAAAAAAAAAAAAAAAATAAGTATGAAATAGTTTGACAAACATTAATTTCAATGAGCGCTTCATATTTCGTAAGAGTATACAGAACATTGTCACACATACGTTTCTATTCTACATATGAGGTTTTATTTAGCTAATACTTAGTGTAGTCACTCTTTTGCCATTCTTTTTAGCATGCTATTGATCACGGATTGACAAGTTTCCTTTGGTGCTTTATGCCACGTTTTTTTGGACAAACTCCCACGATTGGTTTGCAAAGTGAATGTTTTCAATGAAATTTGAATCCGGTGATTGACTCGGCCAGGGAAGAAGAGTGACTTTATGGTCCTCAAAGCATTTATTTGCAAGCGTAGGCGTATGCTTTGGATCAATACTCTGCTGACACCCCAATGCAAAGGCATGTTGTTTCAGCACATGGCACGGAAGCATTACCTTTTTCAGAATGTTTTGGTTTTTCTGCTGGAAAATTGGGAAAAACCCCGTTCCAAGAAAAGTATCCTTACACCATAATATTTCTCATCCATATGACAACCTCTAAACAAATACGGTGTAACAAATTGTGTTTATCGAAAACAACATATGGTAAAAATGTTTAAGAGCAAAACCTTTTTGCATGACAAAAATTAAGGGCGAATAGAGTGCAATAGTGAAATAAGATATATTCAGCGTAAAAACGAAAGCGCAGTCAGGCCAAGTGCAGTCAGGTCACCCTGTACCTGGTCTTGCCAATGGAGATTAGGACGTCCTCTTCTGCGTTTTCCTCCACCGTGACTCAAAAGTACACAGTTCCATCTTATTCGATACCCGTAGTCCATGCATATTGGACCGTAGATCTTACGGTGTATCTTTATCTTGAACGCTCCTAATAGCCTCTCATCATTGATGGTCAATGTCCGTGACATCTTTGTTTGTTAACACAAGGTATTTCGCTTCGTCCTCGTTCGCCTAGACTAGACCCACTCGATGAGACAGCACTGACTGCTCGCGCGCGTTGGTGCCAATGATGTCAATATCATCAGCGTATGCTAGCAGCATGACACTCTTGTAGAAGATACTTAGTGCCAGAGATGTCGATGTTCGCAGCTCGAATTATTTTCTCCAGCATAAGAGGTCTGTCCCAGTTTTCACTGCGCTGATGGTCAGCGTCATTTTAAAAAAGACGAATGAGCTTTGCCGGGATACCAAAATCAGACATTGCGGCGTACAAGTGATTCCTGATCGTTCTGTCGAAGGCGGCTTTATAATCGACGAATAGATGATGGGTGTCAATCTGTTTTTCTCGGGTCTTTTCCAGGATTTGGCGTAATGTGAATATCTGGTCGATGGTGGATTTACCAGGCCTGAAGCCACACTGATTACGTCCAATCAGTTTGTTGACGATGGGCTTCAGTCTTTCGCACAGTACGCTCGATAGAACCTTATATGCAATATTAAGAAGGCTTATCCCACGGTAGTTGGCGCAGATCGTGGAATCACCTTTCTTATGGATTGGGCAGAGTACGCTGAGGTTCCAATCACTTGGCATGCTTTCATCCGACCATATTCTGCTCATGCATGTGTTTCTTGAGCTCTTCGCCTCCGGTCTTAAACAACTTAGCAGGCAGGCCATCTGCACCTGCAGTCTTATTGTTTTTCAGCCGAGCAATGGCTGTTAACACCTCCTCATAGTCAGGCGGCGGTACTTCAACGCCGTCAGTGATTGGGGTTTCCGGAGTGGATTCCGCAGTGGCGGGATTAATGCCGTCATCGCCATTAAGCAGCTGCGAAAAGTGCTCCCTCCATAATCTCATTATGCCCTGGACATCTGTCACCAGATTTCCGTCTTCATCCTTGCAGGAAGAAACCCCGGTCAAACCATCAGTCAGGCGTCTTATTCTTTCAAATAATTTTCGGACCTTGCTCCTATCCCTTAACATTTTAATATCATGGAACTCGTGTCTTTCTGCATCTTTTTTGTTGCGCCTGTAGACACTCCTCAACTCTCTGTATCGTTCCTTAGCAGTTCGTGTTGCAACTGACTGCAGGGTGGCTCTGTAAACAGAGTTTTTTGCTTCAGTAGCATCGCGACACTCTTGGTCGTGCCACATATTTATCCGTCCACGGTGGTAGCCTAGCACCTCTTCGGCAGCCGTACGCATGGAGCGGAAAACAATGTTCATAAGTTTTGTCGAGGAGCTCGTAGAAGTCATCTTTGGTCGTTTCATCCGTCGGGCATGGATATAAATTAGGTTGTTGAATTGAAGAATTTTGCCTTTATGCGGATAGTGGCTAGGCGCTCATTCACGGCCGTGAACCTCGAGACTAGATGACGCAGTCTCTTCCCAACCACAAATCCAACACCAAATTCGTGTCTCGACGTATGACAGCTGTAGTAGATATCACAGGATGCTCTTTTGGAGCAACCCTGTCCCGTCCATCGCATTTCCTGTATAGCGGTGATGTCAGCTCTATTTTGTAGGAGGACATCCACCAGCTGGATAGAGGCACCTTCCCTGTAGAAGGTTGGGACATTCCAGGTGCATATCCGTAAATCGTTGTTCTTTAGGCGTTTGCTGGAGTCGTCAACATTAGGGGTGTTCCTTATCCCAGGCTTTATTGGGGAATATTTTGACGTGGTGGGTTCCAAGCCCGACGGACAACCATTCATTCAAGGCTACGGAGAAGCTCGCAGCACACATTAGTTTTCTCACTGACGGGTGTCAGATCGTTATCCAGGGGATGCCACTAGGAGGCTGTGTGTCGTCTTGAAACATATAAGCGCAAGGATCGATCGAACATAGACGCACCTGCGACTGTAAATAACTTACCTTGTGTTGTACGCCCCCAGGCCCGCCACAAAGTTTAGTTTAATAAATAAAATATTTATCTTAAAAGTTACTTAAAATCTGGTAGTACAGAGCTGAGCCATATGAATTATATATGCAAAACATACATATGTACAGGGTGTGCTATATTTTATTAAACGTCAATTTAGTGCAATTTTAACCATGAATCGCTTCACACTGAAACAACGCGCCGAAATAGTGACGCTGTACATTGAAAATAGTCGTTCAGTTATGTTAACTTAACGTGCATATCGTCGAAAATATCGATGCCAACAAGCAACAAAACACTATTCGTCTAGTGTCAAATTTTGTTGAGCACGGGACAGTGGGAGATCGTCGACAAACCGGTCATCAACGCCCAAGACATTCCAATGAAGTGGTTGAAGCGGTAAAAGAGAGTGTTGCTGAGGACCCACATGTGTCGTATCGTCACCGCGCTCAGCAATTTGGCGTCGGTGGAACCCATTTCCGGCGTATTTTGAAGGATGATTTACATTCGTTTCCGTATATAGTGCAATTGACTCAAAGAATATTGCCGACAGATCGTCCTCGTCGCTTAGAATACGACCAAACAGTCGCTCGAATGGTTGACACTGAACCTGACCTTTGGTGGGAAATTTTGATGATCAAGGAGGCCCAATTCACACTCTCTGTCAAAATTGCTTGTCAGGTTGGGCCGGCGTTTGCGCCAAAACCATCATTGGGCCAATTTTCTTCAGATGTTGGATCTTATGTCTGCCCACAAATGTGTGAAAAAGGTCTGGACAATTACTGCTGTCAACAAGAGGGTGCGCGACGCCACACTGCAAAACAAACAATGCAGTTTCTGCAACGAAAATTCTCTGGACGTGTGGTGCCAAAAAATGGCGACATTGACTCCTTCCGGAGATCGTGCTTGTGGGTTTATTTTAAAATCAAAGTGTACGCCAGCAAGCCTCAGACCATTGACGAGCTCAAGGAAAACATTCGTGCCGAAAACATCGCTATACCGCCCTAGATGCTCGAAAAGGTGGTGGAAAACGTAGCAAAAATGGCACGTTTAGTTTTGGCCAATAACGGCGGCCACTTGATTGATGTTATAATGAAAAACTAGTCCAAATAAATCGTAAAGGACCAAATTAAATAAAACTAGTTATTCAATATTCACATACCGACATAAAAGATGACGCACTCTGTATATGCCACCGAAAATTCATTGGCATGTAGATACTAGTTACTCTGGCATGGGAAAAAGATATTGATGGTTTTTTCGATCGTTGAGCTACAGCGATAATCTTCAATACATCGGTCAAAAACAGCGATGTTCCGCATAAAACCTGTTAAGATTGGTTATTTTCCGAGATATATACCAGGCAAATAATTATTAACATACCAGGTGTACACGTATGAAACCCATAATTTTTTTATGAAAATACACGTTTATTTATGAAAAATGGTTATCTTCAAAGTAATGGCCATTGCTAGCTACACATTTTTCCCATCTCTCTGGCAATTTGTGAATGCCTCATCGCCAGTAACAATTCGATGAAGATATGACTTTCTTTTGTACCTGCCGAGCAACATTTCACAGGTGGTTTTTCGATTTTCTAGCTGTCTTGTAGTCAATTCATGCGGCACCCATCTTCCCACCTTCAAAATCAATCCCATGGCTTTTAAACGTTGAGCAATGCATTGTTGGGTCACATCTAATTGTTATGCAAGTTGTTCTTGCCTTTGACCATCATCCTCATTCAGTAAAGCTTGCAATTCGGCATCTTCAAACTTTTTCGGTGGTCTTCCACGTTCTTCGTTTCTCACATCAAAATCGCCACTTTTAAACTTATTGAAAAACTCTTTGCACTGTGTTTTGGCTAGATCTTCCACAAGCATAAGATGATATTCCAAAGCAGATTTCTTCAATTGGAAACAGAAAATCAATGATGTCCGCATATCGTAGTTTGTAGGCACAAAATTCGACATTTTTACGAGCGAAAAAAAAATTTTACTGTGTGACACTTGATTGTTTATGAACGAATATTGTCAGAACTAAATGCGAAGAAATGGCGCAAATGGTTTTAGTTTTATCTAGCGACAGAGAAATAACATTATCTCATAAATTTATACTTAAGTGTGCTCACTTGTCAGAATTTGTATGAAATGTTTACGTATTTACACAGTTTACAAGGTTTAAGAGGCATTTACGAGTTTACTTATTGCGACTGTTATTCTTTGTTTAATTCAGAAGTGAATTATATGACTTAAACATTCTTCTTTTTACATAATATATTTGTTCATAACTTTTTGTAATTTACAGCTTATAATTAAGAAATGTAATTTTTTCATAAACTATTGAATTACAACAAATATATACCACATGTGTGGTATTGTGGTCGCTGTGGCGTAGTGGTAGTGCGTTGGACTGCTACGCAGAGTGTCCGGGGTTCGAATCTCGGCACAGGCAAAATCAAAAAAAAAAGAAGAAAAAATAATTTTTCTACACGGCACCACCTCTTGTCAGGCAATGGCAAACCTACAAGAGTAAAAATTGCTATGAAAAGCTTTTCCTTCGCCGTTCGGATTCGGCTTTAAACTGTAGGTCCCTTCCATTCATGTACAAATATAACACGCACAACATGAGTGGATGCGAAAAGCTCGGCCTAGGCCCTCCATGGGCTGTTGTGCCATCAAAAGTAAAGTAAGTAAAGTAAATATACCACATGTAAAAGATAACATGTGGTTTTTCTCTTGAGATTTTTGTAATCAATCTTTAATTGATAAAAGCAAGATATTATCATTATCTTTTCAAATAGTTGTTTTCATCATCTATTCTAAATTATACGTGCTTTTACTTCTTCAATCTCTGCATGTCTAGTCCATTTAGTTCAAGAGTTATAGCTTAAACTAAAAATGCTAGAAATTTGAAGATAAAAGTAGAGAAATTTTATGAAATTGAAAAGAAAAGATTAAACGTCGTATGTGGAAAGAAGTTATTTTGTTAAACGGCCTAAGGTACTCGTATATGTTGCATATACATGTGTGTCATTGAATGTAATAGTGGTCTAACTTCATATTTTTAGAATATGCATTTACTTCACTGTTATTGTGAATTATTTGGTGTTTTAAGCTCTCTGAGTGGACAAGTATCGCTATCTCTCATGTATGAAGTTCTCATTTACAATGAAAGATATAATAAATCCCGTTAGTTCTACCGAAAGAATGAATGTTCTAAAAATATGAAGTTACACCACTTTTATAATAAACAATACATACATATGTATTTGTACATACATACATATTGTGACGATATTTCCAGAACAACAGTAGTCGCATAAAGGTAAGCGCACATGTTAATGTATGTACATATATGTGATCTGTAGTTATATAAATATTTTTTATTCAACTTTTAATGGCATAACAGCCCATGGAGAGCCTAGGCTAATATTTACTCTTGTAGGTGGTCGCTGTGGCGTAGTGGTAGTGCGTTGGACTGCTGCGCAGAGTGTCATGGGGCGTAGGACACAAGGTAAAGTTCCTGACAGTCGCAGGTGCGTCCATGGTCGATCCTTGCGCTTCTACGTTTCAAATCGACACACGCCTCCTCGTGGCGTCCCCTGGATAGCGATCTGACAACCGTCAGTGAGTTAACTAATGTGTGCGGCGGGCTTCTCCATGGCCTTGAATGAATGGTTGTGCGTCGAGCTTGGAGCCCACCACGTTAAAATACCCACCAATGAATCCTCAAAATAAGCCTCGGATAAAGAACCCCTCTAATGTTGACGACTCCCGCAAACGCCCAAAGGACAACGATTTACGGATATGCGCCGGGAATGTCCGAACCCTCTACAGGGAAGGTGCCTCTATCCAGCTGGTGGATGTCCTCCAACAATATAAAGCTGACTTCACCGCTATACATGAAATGCGATGGACGGGACAGAGTTGCTCCAAAAGAGCATCCTGTGATATCTGTTACAACTGTCATGCGTCGAGACACGAATTTGGTGTTGGATTTGTGGTTGGGAAGAGACTGCGTCTTCCAGTCTCGAGGTTCACGGCCGTGAACGAGCGCCTAGCCACTATCCGCATCAAGGCGAAATTCTTCAACATCAGCCTAATTTGTGTCCATGCCCCGACGGATGAGAAGGATGAAACGACCAAAGATAACTTCTACGAGCTCCTCGACAAAACTCATGAGTATTGCCCCCGCCACGATGTTAAAATCGTGTTAGGCGACTTTAATGCCAAGGTGGGCAAGGAGAGTCTCTTTGGTTCGACGATCGGAAAATTCAGTCTCCACGACGAAGCCATCGATAACGGTATGAGACTGATCGACTTCGCCGCTGCACGAAACATGACAGTTAGTAGCACCAGATTCCAACATAAAGATATCCATAAGGCCACTTGGCTGTCTCCTGATCAAAACACACGAAACCAGATTGATCACGTTATGATCGACGGAAGGCACGCTTCCAATGTACTAGACGTACACACAATACGTGGTGCAAATATCGACTCAGACCACAACTTGGTTGCAGCCAAGGTCTGCACACGTATATGTGTAGCAAATCGCGTTACGGATAGGTACAAAGAGAAAGCTGGATGTCGAAAAGCTGCAATCACAACAGACAGCCAAAGTCTTTGTCAACCAACTTGCACTTCTACTTTCGCAAAACACCCCTCAACTTGATGATATATGCGCGCAGTCGACG
The DNA here is from genome assembly GCA_958295655.1 of Palloptera scutellata. Lineage (NCBI taxonomy): Eukaryota > Metazoa > Arthropoda > Insecta > Diptera > Pallopteridae > Palloptera > Palloptera scutellata. The sequence continues at coordinate 10,287,706 of OY282453.1, read as the reverse complement.
GAGAAATATGTGGTACGACCACGAGTGTCGCGATGCTGCTGAAGCAAAAAACCCTGTTTACAGAGCCACCCTGCAGTCAGTTGCAACGCGAGCTGCTAAGGAGCGATACAGAAAGTTGAGGAGGGCGGAGAAACGTCTTATCAGGCGTGACAGATATCCAGGGCATAATGAGATTATGGAGGGAGCACTTTTCGCAGCTGCTTAATGGCGATGACGGTAATAATCCCGCCACTGCGGAATCCACCCCGGAAACCCCAATCACTGACGGCGTTGAAGTACCGCCGCTCCACTATGAGGAGCTCTTAACAGCCATTGCTCGGATGAAAAACAATAAGACTGCCAGTGCAGATGGCCTGCCTGCTGAGTTGTTTAAGACTGGAGGCGAAGAGCTCAAAAAACGCATGCATGAGCTTCTATGCAGATTCAAATTGTGTTGTTATTGTGTTTGCATTCTGTTTTAATTTCATGGCATAAAACAATCAAAAACCAAAAACTAATTTTGACACCGAAATAAAATGAGTTAACACAAACTCTAGCAACTAAACTTACAGGTCCTGAGGGGAAATAACACTGACACAGAGGATACCTCTTAATAGTTGCGCTGACGTGCCTATCGTAGCGGATGCGCGTGTGGATCATGTTTCACATCGCAGATGCGTTGTCAGCAGATTATGTTCTGTTAACTGCCTCCCCTTTAAATATCTGCGTCCCGTAGATTTGTTGGTGGATTCGATCGTGCATGTAGGCGGCAACTAGCTTTGGAGCTTCAGGCCGAGGTTCCTCAGGGAGGTTGATACTAGCTGTTATCTTTCTCCAAATTGAAAAGCAAACCACGTCTAAGATCAAGAGAAAAAATGTGTCCACCGGCAGGGAGAAGTGGAAATTTTAGTCTTTGGAGGCGATCAATATTATTAGTGCTTAGCTCGTGAATGTATTCAAGGTTTGGTTTAACTCCCTGATTCTTTACATTGATTACATTGTGAGATCTTTAAGGCTCTGCTAGTGAAGGTTTGATTCTTCACCCATATTGTTGAGTAGGATAATGAACGTGCCGTTGAGGGTTCTCGTGTGAGTAGCGTCACGAACGATCCCTTGGAAATTTGTCAGAAAGAGCATGTTTTCATCGATTAGCTCTACGATTTCCCTGGATTCGGGTTCGAAGTGACACTTGGCGTCCCCTCCTTTTATTAGGCGTGCTGCACATCGTTCTTCGGGTAACTTTTTCAGATGACCTTCTTCGCGTATCGTAGAGTTATTAATTGAAGGACATTCATTTATTATTCCATTCGTTTCATCATCCGTAGTTCGGCAAGGCGTTGTTCCATCTGACTTAAGTTGTAGTTGACGAAGGATTTCGTGACAGCATTCCTCATAATATTTGTGGAGTTCTCGAACTTCCTTAATGCTCTGACAAGGAGATCTAGATCGATTTTATGAATTAATTTGAAATGACCATTCACGATCCAGCCATCACTTCGGTGTATTGTTACCAGGGGGCATCATAGTTGAAGATGCCGAATCCGCTAGTGCTGGAAATCATCAGTAATCTAACTTGTAATATTAAAAATTGTAAAATTAACAAAATTATTCAAATATTGTTGAAAAGCACATGTTTTTGGCAGTACGGTTTTTAGTTATCCGCCCAAAACGGTTGCTTCCTTACTGTTGCTGTGTGGTTCTTAGGTAGCTCTTCTCGAGTACAAGAGGGATAAAACCCTTGGCGTAACCAGAAGTGGTTTGTAAGGAAGAAATTGTCTTAACGGTTGAACATTTTCTTTTGCCATAAAAACTTACAAATTAGAATCTTATTCATTAAGGCGTAAATTTTTTCTTATCCTAGCTTTTATGTTATGTTATTAGAAATAATTTCAAATTGAGTTAACAATATTTACTATTATTATTTTTGGGATTAACCCTTTTTTCCTTTTTATAGAGTGGTTTCTCTTTTGCTTTTATTTGTTTATTCCTTACATAAATCACGTCCCCTTGTTCATATTTTTTATCCTCGCCCCTATTTCGGTTTACGTGCAAATTACGAATTTCTTGGTTTTTCTTAATTTCCTCCCTTATTTCTTCGAAAACCTTTTCGTGGAAGTTAGTCAGATTCTGATCATTTATTCGCTGCGTTCTGTTGAAAAAAATATCGCTCGGTTTATTCTTGGTTACCGAATGCACTGTGTTATTATAGCGATCGACAGCTATGTACAACAGTTGTTTAGGAACCGTATTCCTTACCTCTTTTTGCAGACAACGGTATATTTCCAGGATAGTGGAGTGAAGTCTTTCCACTTGTCCAATTACTTCGCTCCTCTGGATTGGGCTTTGGTAAAGTCTAATACCCAGAGCCCTTATGTAATTAGCGACAATAGGGCTCACAAAACCTCCCTCGTTGTCGGCAACAATCATTTGAGGCGCTGTGAAATAGTGGATTATCTTTGCGAACTTACCCCGTAAGTTATCGCGGACCTATCCTTTATGTGGAAACATTTGGCAAATTTTGAGAATTTGTCTAAATAGGAGTGTCTTTCAGCTTTGGCACAAAAAAAAATTTTCCCGGCATACCTCACATGCCTTGGTATAAAGCTTTATTCTAAGTATTTGCCATTTTGGACAAATAATAGCGCTCTAAGATTTACGTCTTGTTTTCTTAAGGGTGCTATTAGGTGCTATATGAGCTATTTTGTGCTCTCCCTCAATTATTCCGCAAATCCTCTCTTCGTTAACAACATCCTCGACTAACAACTGTGTTATTCGTATCTTATAATACCGGAAATGTTCAAGGTACACCTCTTGTCTGCATAATGCAATGAAAGGCAAGCTTTCATTACGGGCCAATCGCTTTCAAAAATATTATGCGAAATAAGGGCTGAGTTAGCGCTACCGCTAACTTTTCCCCTGATGCTCTTGAGGATTGCCCTATAGATTGGTTTCATCCTGACTATCTTATAATTATCCAAAATCACTTCTACACAATGTATCCAAAAAACGTACTCCGCCGGATCCTCTTCGAATAGCTGCAGCATTTCGGCATTTCCTCTTCGAATAGCTGCAGCATTTCCCTAACAGCATCGGGGAGTTTTCCTATATCCCTCAAATCTTCTTCCGTGCAAGGTCCCCGTAATGGAATTTCAAAGGGAACATGTGGCGTGTTGGCTTGCTCAAGCTGACGAATGCGGTTCTCCGCTATAATCAGCTCGGCCATCAGCGCACCAACTGAACCGGTCAGTTCCGTCACAGATTGAGCTAGGGCGTCCATAAGGCAAAGTAAATAAAATGTGTTTGAGTCACCACTTTTTTAGATTGTTGAATAATTTTCTCCTCACTTCCTCCTTTAGGCACTTTCACATTATTCACATTATTCACAAAGATATTTCCTTTTAGTAGTCTGCAATCAGGTTGCAGGCCATCGACTCAGGGCACTGTCTTCACAACAGCGTTTTGAGCCGTGTTCCCATGTGAACGACAAAGTGCACCCATTTAGGACGTACCTGGACCTCATACGGCAGCTATCGCAGGACACAAAAAAAGAACTTGAACTTGAGCACATACACTTTTACGAATCCTGGCAGGGAGTCGAACCCCGGCACCACATCTGAGATGCGATTACCCACTAATTTTGCCATGGATTACGTTTTAATTTGTGACACTTCACTTATTTTTTTTCACGTATTTTATTATTGTGAGGTTTTTTTCTTTTTCAATTGATTTACTATTTATTTATTAAAATTTTTCATTTCCATTTTTTTCTATTTTTTCATTTATTTAAAGTTACTCTGTAGGCTTTTCCTAGGAAAAGGTGTAAAGATTTATTTGGCCCGATTTCCTGGGGAAATTATATTGCCATAACTGATAATTGAATTGTTACTTTTTCTTTTATATTGTTAACTGTGTTTTTTTTTATTTTCGGTTCTTTAATGTTGTTTTTGCATATTTGCGTATAAGCTTTTGGGTTTTTTTTCATCATATTTGGTTTTTTTTTTCGGTTTTTTTTTTTTTTTTGTTACTTAGCTAATAGTGAAACGATTTTTTCATTATATTCACAGCGAACCTGACAAGGAGTTGAACCCGCTACAAAGCTCCCCACTTTAAATCAAAGATTGTTTAATTTAGAGTTATATTTTTATTACCTCTCCTAGATAGTTCCAAAATTGAAGTGGGTTTTAACTTAAACTTAACTTAACTCCTAAGCTTAATTTTATATAAAGGAAACTGCTGTGTTAGCAGTTCCCACGGCAGCAGCGATAGCTGACATGCCTTTCATAGCGGATGCGCGTGCAGATCATATTGCATATCGCAGGCGCGTTGCTTAACCCTAAGCTTAATTCTACCTAAAATAAACTGCTGCGTTAACGGTATTAACTTGTATTTATGTGCTGATTTATGCAATCGATAAGCCTTGTCTAGTTCAGTTTGATGATTATCTGATCCCAGCTGTGCTATATCTGGATTAACTTCATATTCATCATATCATACTCAAAGCATGCGAATTTATTTGCTGCATCGTTATAATTATAATCATACCATCATCATCATTAAAATTATCATCATCATGAAAATATTCAGGTTGTGTGATCTCAACAGATGGAAAATTTCCCACTTGCCAGTCTGAGAACTCGCGAATGTTATTAGGTTGACTAAAAACTTGGCAAATTTCATCTATGTTTAGTTGTTCTAATGCGAGTGATTTTCTTTCCACGAAGGAAAGCTTTTCAAACAGGCTTTCAAGTAAATCTTCTGCCCTTCCATTTCGTTGAGAAGCTGGGAATTCGGTCACCTCAATGTCTGCCTCGTGCTGTATAATCTGAGGACCTTAGTCGGGACTCAATGAAATGAGTGTTGATGCAATTATTGGCTCTAATGAACTCATTTGCCATTCATGCTAGAATCCAGTTGTACCACAAGATACTAGCAAAGTCTACACTCGCGATCTCTCGGTGCAGGTTTTTGGGTTTTTTTTTCACGATAGCAGACGAAGTCTACATTCTCTCGTTCATTCTTTCGGCTCTTGAAATTTCTAGAAACTGAGAGACACCCTCTATCAATCGAGTATGAATCTAACGCGAATCAGCGCCCTCTATCAATCGATAAAGGAATGGAGGACTCCTCTATCGATTGAGCGCATAGTGGATACATATGTGTTGCCCAACATAACATTTACCATATGTATACATACATACACATGTATACATACACATGCATCCTAATTTTTTTCATACTTGATGATAGAGGGCGACGCCCATCATTTCCGTGAAAATTTCTGTTTCGCCACGATCATCTTTTACCAGCTCGTAAATATAAAAATTATTTTAAGGAAGTACATATTTATTACAATATGATGTTTTTATTTAAATTATAATTTTTATGTTTATGTTTTTTATTTTATGTTAAAATAAAAGCCTTTTTCTTTAATTTTTTTCACCTAAAAAACAACCAAGAAAACACAAGAAAAAACGAATTGGTCTAACTCACACAATACTAAATTGTACCGGAATTTATTTACAACTCTCTGAGTTCATGTAAATGCAAGAAAAATTATTTTTAAGACTGGCGGTCACGAAAACCGCACCACCTCAAAATAACATGATAATACGAAAATAATGATTTTTACGTTGGGGAATATTTATTTTTATTTTTAATATTATTATGATTTTAAAATTATGCAAAGTGTAAGAACGGAAAATTATTATTGGAGCTCAAAAACGTATTATTTTTGACAAAAACTTAAATACAAGAAATTTTTAAGAAAATGTAATTTATTTTTATAATATTCAAAGCTAAACAATATCTATTAGTCTTTAAAGTGGTTTCCAAGAACTAACATCAAGCTACAAACAAATATCAGTAGGATGCTGCTCCTTCTTTAGCCCGTATTACATCCATTATACTTGACGGCATCGAATCAACCAAAATTTTTAGGTTATCTTTGGTAATAACTTCATACCAAACTTTATTTAATGCTAAAATTAATTTTTTGTTTATTTTCGGGCTTCTGGTCATCAATATTGCGCTTCATAACTTGACATAAGTGCTCAATAGAATTCAAGTCGAGCGAGTTTCCCGGCCAAATCAGGCGTGAAATTCCGATGTCGGTGAATATTTTTTAAGCTGTAAAAAAAGAATTTTATTTTTAAATGTTCTGTTTTTAGTTTTACATTCTGTAAAAATCAAGCAAAAGATAGAATGCAAAATTTACCGATTTTGCACAGTGGCAAGGCGCAGAATCGTCCTGGAAAATTGTGTTCATACTGCAGGATAAATGCTCTTCAAGAGCTGGCACTAAGTTTTCCTTTATGACTTACCCATATTTTTCAGCATTAATAGTTCCTTCTAAAAAGTACATCATCTGGCTCTGTGGGAATTTCACTGTTTTTACAATACAGTTTTCTTTATAACGATCACCATTGGAACGGCACACGTACGGCAAATTATCGGCGCATAGCAGGTTATATTTGCTTTCATCAGACCAGATGACATTTCGCCACTGCTCCATTGTTCAGTTTTGTAGTTTTTAGCCCAAGCTCGCTTTTCTCATTTTTTCAGTCAACAATGGCTTTTTTGCAGGATGCCTTCCATATAAACCAGCTTCTCGCAGTCTCATGCGTACAGTTTCAACACTAATATTTACGCAATGATAGGTTTCTAGCTGGGCCCGAATAGTTACTGCACTTTTAAATCCTTTGTACTAATATTTTTTATAAGGCTATCAATTCGGTTACTGATTGCACGTTTAGGACCAGATCCTTTTTTCCTCTCCAGGGACTCCATAGTATTTTTTTTTTTTTTAAACGGACAATTGTGAAATGTAAGCAACTCAATTTTTCAGAAATTTTCCGGTAGGAAAGTCCTTCGTCCACTAATGTAAGTACAGCGACTTTTTTTTCATGTGTCAGCTGCTTATATTTTGCACTCATTACTGCACTTATTTCACAAAAAACCCTTTTGCGTGAAACAAATGCACTAGAATAACTAATTTCTGTTGTCAACACAGTTGGAATAATTTAAACCGGGAAATCCCCTTTATCGTAGCAAAGAAAAAAAAAGTAAATTGCCCAAATTTTTACATATTAAAAAAGTGTTGCCAGTGTATCTGTACTATGTTCATCTGATGGGAATACAAAATGATCTTGATAAATATTAGCGATGGGAAGTATTGAGTACTTTTGAGAATCTAGTAGTTCAGTATCAGTATAGACATAATTTATTACATTTGGTATTATCGCTATGGTTTTGTCGTTTTTTTATGTTTTATATCATCCTAAAAGTACGCCAATTCTAAAATATTCGCGTCGGAAGTTTTTTAAAATTCGCTAATTGAACAAAGCATTGTATTCATCGTTGTAAAAACCATTGCTTACAATATGACTTAACCAACTTGTTTAAACATATTTTTAACGCTTATCATGTTTTGCTAAAGTACCACTGGCTTCACCACCTAAACGACTTCGTTTGTGCAAAAATTTTTTGATATGTTATAATTATAATATGTAGGTGATAGCAACATTACAACAAGAACACCAAGACAAAAAACGTACCGTTTTGTTGTTGCAAAAACAGCTGACGTAAATAAAGAAACGAATACATTACATAGTATTTAAACAATCTTGATAATCGTTATGTTTGTTTTCTCTATAAATAAATAAATAAAACCAAAAATAAAAAAAGCCTAGGCCTAGCTTTTCTCATCCAGTCCTACAGTTTTATGACGAATCCGAAAGGCGAAGTGAAAAGCTTTCCATAGGCAATTTTTACTATTGGAGGTTTGCAATTTCCTGGAGGTGGTGCTGTGTAGAAAAATGGATTTTTCTGATTTTTGACTTTGCTTGTACTGAGATTTGCGTAGCAGGCCAGCACAATACCAACTACGCCACCACGAGGACCACGCTGCTACCACTTGATGTAATTTCATCATGGTCGAAAAACAAACCATAATTCAGGATCGCATTAATAGGATACTTAAAGCTTTTCTATAGCTGTTTTCAGATACAATTTTGCGATTTTGTTTTTCAAGCCAAGAAGAGATTGCGTTCTGTTGCGCTAATGTAAAAATGAGAGAAGATATATTTTATTCATGAAATAAAGTGTGTTAAAATAATAATTTTATAATAAGAAACTTTCCATTATTCGCCAAAAAGATTTGAAATGTGGTGATACAGTCATGAAATGGATATGTTTAAGCTGAGTTTTGCAAAATATGTGTTATGAAATTGGTACATATTTTAAATGTATATACTTACAATTAATTTGTACTTGTTTTTTGTGTACAGTAGGATTCCGATGATCAATATGGAAAAAGTGATAGAGAAGGGCGAGACAAGTAAAGAATCGAATAGGTGGGAGGTCCTGTTTTCAACTTTTTGCGAGCTATAGGTGTAAAAATTTAGTGATACATTTTCTTCGTTATATCAAAAATAGACACCAATAAATAAAATTTCTCACCTATGGATGGAATCACCCTGTATACACAGTATAGTTCCTTTGAATGTAGCTACGATGGATTAGTAAATATTATATCACAAACTCATATTTATAACATAACGCGTTAAGTAGACGTTAAATAATATATTTTAGCAGGACGTGGGGTGGGACAAAGTGGATTTTGGTCCAAGACTGATATTTTGCGAGTTTCCTCATTTTTATTATATGTACCTATATATATGGATAAGTTTTCAGGTTATCAGTTTTAATCTTTTAAGAAGGATTGAAAGCGATACGTATATCCGCAACGGTATATCGGTATGTTACCGTTAACGAACGTAACTTTTTCGAGTACACCAACATAAATGTTTTATTGGAAATTGTACGAGTATACCTGTATTCAGTGCTGACGAAATTAATCCACTTAAATCTCAAGCCTCATGTTTTCTCTAATCGGAAAAAATCATTCCATTTTCATATTCTACAATTTTTAGGTTTATTTAGGCTTATTTTTGTCTCTACTCGTGATTGATTGTAATAATTGACACTCAAGAGCAGAAAAAAGCATACAAGTAACTTTAAATATTTAATAAATATGAAAAACTAAGAAATAAATTTATGTAATTTTTCGTTTTGTTTTAATAGCCGCGGACAACAATAACCTGTTACAAGTTATTGTGGAAAAGACTATGCTTTATTAAGATCACTTTGAAATAAATTATTAAAGTACGTTATATGTTTTCAGATTTCGAGTAAAACTTTGGAACCCAATAGGTTGAGGCAGGCAATGGCATAGCCACCAAGTGATAGAAAATTGCTACCCTGTCGTTCGGAACCGATGATAAACTGTAGGGGTCCAACCAGCGTACATAACTTCGTTGCTCTATACATCCATATAACCTTTCGCCTATTTCTATCTGGCTGCACAAAACTCCAACTATAGTCGCAGTGCACTATAGCTTTTCTAAGAATAATAATAATATCTAATGTATTTATGTTAATAGGATTAATGCACGTTAGGTTTATTTCCATAACGACTCTGTATTGCCGAAAGTAATAAGATATTTAATTGTTTTTTTGAGAAATTTGGTAATGCATCAATATTGCGGTTTTACATCGGTTGGTGTAAATGGATCTTAAGTAAAAATATAAAAACGTTTCCTAGCGTTAAATTTTTATAAAGTAGTGACACTGCATTATTTTACATTCTTGCACTCAACTCGACTCATTGGACAAAATAAAGTAAATTTAAATGAAAATATTCAATCAGTTTATGAAATGTTGTTTATATGTTTTATTCAATTAAACAGATATTTTACTTGATTGAAATAATTTGGACAAACCATAATATTGGAAAAACAAAATTCTAACCAGTGTAAAAGTTTCAGAGATGGAATTGTTATATTTACAAATTAGTTTTATCGTTGCCTGTCGGACACCACATTCGAGGGAAAATGCGATAAAATTGCGTTCGGAACTAAAACGCACAAACAACGGTTGACGATTTTGCTAGGGTCTAATGCGGATGATTCGCATAAATTGAAACCATTAGTAACTGGAGAAACCAAAGCCTTGATGTTCGACCCATTTTGAAAATCCGAGTCACTACAACCATTTTGCAAATGCATGGATGACATCGAATATTTTTCATAATTGGTTTTTCACAGCGTTTTCATGAAAGAAGGAAGCAGTTTCATCTTATATTTTTATTTTTTTTATTCTGTTGAAAACAATTTGCTACTAAAGGCCCTTTTAATGCAGTGCTGCAAAGCGTCGTTGAAGCGAATTCTCACGATCTCGATTTGGAATCCGAAAAAGTATATTCAGAATGTGATGAGAGCAATGTCTCAGTAGGGTCCTCAAATCTAAAACGTAGATTTTGAGGGACTGCGTTGAAAAGCCTTATACCATATAAATTTTTGGCAAGAATTTGTGAAGTATTATTAAAGTATTGTGAAGTAAGTTCTGCATCAGTAGAGTGGCTATTTTCGTTTGCCAGTTATTCAACTAAATAACTCAATACTTTCCAATATCAGATAGTAGTGCGATTCGTTTATGCAAAGCGCGGCGGATCGCACTTGAGGGCGGAAATGATTTTGTTCGCTTCGCTTTCCAGAGCGATAGAAAATTCGGAAACTAACATTTGACAACTCCGTTGAGTTTTTGAGTTGTGCAACAATGCAGATCGCATTACATTGTTAGCGAGTTTTTGGGTCGATGAAATGCAAAATGGGGGGCGTAGGACACAAGGTAAAGTTCGTGACAGTCGCAGGTGCGTCCATGGTCGATCTTTGCGCTTCTACGTTTCAAGTCGACACACAGCCTCCTCGTGGCGTCCCCTGGATAGCGATCTGACAACCGTCAGTGAGTTAACTAATGTGTGCGGCGGGCTTCTCCATGGCCTTGAATGAATGGTTGTGTGTCGGGCTTGAAACCAACCACGTTAAAATACCCACCAATGAATCCTCCAAATAAGCCTCGGATAATGAACCCCTCTAATGTTGACGACTCCCGCAAACGCCCAAAGGACAACGATTTACGGATATGCACCTGGAATGTCCGAACCCTCTACAGGGATATCCTCCAAAAGTATAGAGCTGACATCACCGCTATACAGGAAATGCGATAGACGGGACAGGGTTGCTCCAAAAGAGCATCCTGTGATATCTACTACAGCTATCATGCGCCGAGACACGAATTTGGTGTTGGATTTGTGGTTGGGAAGAGACTGCGTCATCTAGTCTCGAGGTTCACGGCGGTGAACGAGGGCCTAGCCACTATCCGCATCAAGGCAAAACTCTTCAACATCAGCCTAATTTGTGTCCATGTCCCGACGGATCAGAAGGATGAAACGACCAAAGATGACTTCTACGAGCTCCTCGACAAAGCTTATGAGCATTGTCCCCGCCACGATGTTAAAATCGTGTTAGGCGACTTTAATGCCAAGGTGGGCAAGGAGAGTCTCTTTGGTCCGACGATCGGAAAATTCAGTCTCCACGACGAAGCCACCGATAACGGTATGAGACTGATCGACTTCGCCGCGGCACGAAACATGACAGTTAGTAGCACCATATTCCAACATAATCTTTATTATCCATAAGGCCACTTGGCTGTCCCCTGATCAAAACACACGAAACCAGATTAATCACGTTGTGATCGACGGAAGGCACGCTTCCAATGTATTAGACGTACGCACAATACGTGGTGCAAACATCGACTCAGACCACTACTTGGTTGCAGCCAAGGTCTGCTCACGTATATGTGTAGCAAATCGCGTACGAATAGGTACGCGATTACGTAGAGAAAGCTGGATGTCGAAAAGCTGCAATCACAACAGACAGCGAAAGTCTTTGCCAACCAACTTGCACTTCTCCTTTCGCCAAACACCTCTCAACTTGATGATATATGCGCGCAGTGGACGCACATTTCCCGCTCTATGCGTACGGCTGCCGAAGGGGTGCTAGGCTACCACCGTCGACGGAGAAATATGTGGTACGACCAAGAGTGTCGCGATGCTACTGAAGCAAAAAACGCAGTCTACAGAGCCACCCTGCAGTCAGTTGCAACGCGAGCTGCTAAGGAGCGATACAGAAAGTTGAGGAGGGAGTAGAAACGTCTTTTCAGGCGCAAGAAAAGAGATGAAGAAAATCGCGAGTTCAATGATATCGAAATGTTGCGGGACAGGAACGAGGTCCGAAAGAATAAGACGCCTGACTCTTGGTTTGAAGACCGGGGCCTCTTCCTGCAAGGATGAAGACGGAAATCTGGTGACAGATATCCAGGGCATAATGAGATTATGGAGGGAGCACTTTTTGCAGCTGCTTAATGGCGAAGACGGCAATAATCCCGCCACTGCGGAACCCACTCCGGAAACCCCAATCACTGATGCCGTTGAAGTACCGCCGCCTGACTATGAGGAGGTCTTAACAGCCATTACTCGGCTTAAAAACAATAAGGCTGCAGGTGCAGATCGCCTGCCTGCTGAGTTGTTTAAGACCGGAGGCGAAGAGCTCAAAAAACGCATGCATGAGCTTCTATGCAGAATATGGTCAGATGAAAGCATGCCAAGTGATTGGAATCTCAGCGTACTCTGCCCAATCCATAAGAAAGGTGATTCCACGATCTGCGCCAACTACCGTGGGATAAGCCTTCTTAATATTGCATATAAGGTTATACCGAGCGGACGTTGTGAAAGACTGAAGCTCATCGTCAACAAACTGATTGGACCTTATCAGTGTGGCTTCAGGCCTGGTAAATCCACCATCGACCAGATATTCACACTACGCCAAATCCTGGAAAAGACCCGAGAAAAACAGATCGACACCCATCATCTATTTGTCGATTATAAAGCCGCCTTCGACAGCACGATTAGGGATCACTTGTACGCCGCAATGTCTGATTTTGGTATACCTGCAAAGCTCATTCGTCTTTGCAAAATGACACTGACTAACACCACCTTTCTTTACTTTTAATGGCACAACAGCCCACGGAGGGCCTAGGCCGAGCTTTTTCGCATCCACTCATGTTGTGCGTGTTATATTTGTACATGAATGGAAGGGACCTACAGTTTAATGCCGAATCCGAACGGCGAAGTGAAAAGCTTTTCATAGCAATGTTTACTCTTGTAGGTTTTGCCATTGCCTGCCAAGAGGTGGTGCCGTGTAGAAAAATTATTTTTTCTATTTTTTTTTATTTTGCCTGTGCCGAGATTCGAACCCCGGACACTCTGCGTAGCAGTCCAACGCACTACCACTACACCACAGCGACCACTGACCAACACCACCAGCGCAGTGAAAATTGGGACAGACCTCTCCGCACCATTTGATACCAAAAGAGGTTTCAGACAAGGTGACTCCCTACAGTGCGATTTCTTTAACCTTATGCTGAAGAAAATAATTCGAGCTGCGAACATCGACATCTCTGGCACTAAGTATCTTCTACAAGAGTGTCATGCTGCTAGCATACGCTGATGATATGGACATCATTGGCAAAAACGCTCGAGCAGTCAGTGCAGCATTCTCCAACCTGGAAAGGGAGTCTCGTCGTGTGGGTCTAGTGGTGAACGAGGACAAAACGAAATACCTTGTGTCAACAAACATAGAGTCACGGCGTCTTGGACAAAATGTCACTGTTGACAACTACACTTTTGAAGTCGTCAAGGATTTCGTTTATCTAGGATCCAGCATAAACACCAACAATAATGTCAGCCTTGAGATCAAGCGGAGACTAACTCTTGCCAACAGGTGTTACTACGGGCTCAGTAGGCAATTGAGAAGTAGAGCCCTCTCTCGACCGACGAAAATAACGCTCTATAAGTCCCTCATCCTTCCCGTCATAATGTATGGCGCAGAGACGTGGACATTGACCATCAATGATGAGAGGCTGTTAGGAGCGTTCGAGAGGAAGATACTCCGTAAGATCTACGGTCCAGTGTCCGTGGACGACGTGTATCGAATAAGATGGAACGATGAGCTGTATGAGCTGTACGCCGACACTGACATAGTCAAGCATATAAAACTCCAACGGCTTCGCTGGCTGGGTCATGTTGAGCGAATGAAAGAAAGCGCTCCGGCTAGAAGGGCGTTTTATTCGAACCACGGTGGAGGAACATACAGAAGGGGACGTCCTAATCTCCGTTGGAAAGACCAGGTGCAGGGCAACCTGACTGCACTTGGCCTTATAAACTGGCGCCAGCGAGCGCATAGCAGAGTTGGCTGGCGAAGCTTTGTAGAGGCGGCCAAGACCGATCATCAGTTGTAGTGCCAGCTAAGTAAGTAAGTAAATTTTTGGGAGAGTACAGAAAATTATTTTTGTGATAACGGGCCTGAGGCGCTTTAATGAATATATACAGATGTACATAATGTATATAATTTGAAGTACCTATAAAATAACGATCATTGATATATTTAAACCAGGTGTGAATAGATTCCTTTGTACTAATGTATTTGTATCGAATGTACAATTTTGGGTAGTTCGGATTCCATAAGTAGATTATGAAATATCAACAAAGCTCATACCCTTTAACATTTTCTACTATTTTGTAAAATTTTAACGTTTTTCTCTTCGCATCTACTTTACAATCTCTATCCTATTTTTTTAATTCTTTCAAAATAAGTCCAAAAAGATATTAGCAACTGTTAGCAAGCTTTTATTGCCTATGCTGCTGTAATTTATTTAGAATTTTCTGAAACCAACATGACTTACGAGATCTTGAATTATATAGAATTATGGATGTATATTTGAATGTTACTGACTGGTATAAGGGTGTTTTATTCGAACCACGGTGGAGGAACACGCAGAAGGGGACGTCCTAATCTCCTTTGGAAAGACCAGGTGCAGGGCAACCTGACTGCACTTGGCCTTATCAACTGGCGCCAGCGCGCGCATAGCAGAAGTGACTGGCGGAGCTTTGTGGAGGCGGCCAAGACCGATTATCGGTTGTAGCGCCAGCTAAGTAAAGTAAGTAAGATTTGTTTTTACTTACATATTTTGGCATTTAACAAATTTTAACCCAAAATTGTGAAAAAAAATGTATAATCTTCTGTTTTCCTGCAGTTTTGTACTTTGCTTTCGAATTTCTTTCCTTTTTTACGATGTTTCTTTAGGAAACCCAAGACTTTCTTAATTTTTATAGATTTCAATTTGCTTAAAATTTGATATGAACAGTGTCGCCAGATAAAAAAAATGGTAATTTTAAATATGTACTAATTTAGTCGAAAAAAAAAACATTTATTACTTAGAAAAAAGGAACTAAAAAATGGATAAAGACGCTAACCAGTAAAAAAGGAACAACTTTTTAAAATGGCAAAAAAGGAAATTAAAATTTATATATTTCGAATCAGTTTCGCTTGAAAAGCTTAGATAATTTATCAATCATCATGTACGATTAAGCAGGAAAAAGAGGAAAATTCCTCATAATCGGCTCCCTGTTTATCAAGCATCTCATGGTGTTGGTCAGTGTCATTTTGCAAAGACGAATGAGCTTTGCAGGTATACCAAAATCAGACATTGCGGCGTACAAGTGATCCCTAATCGTGCTGTCGAAGGCGGCTTTATAATCGACAAATAGATGATGGGTGTCGATCTGTTTTTCTCGGGTCTTTTCCAGGATTTGGCGTAGTGTGAATATCTGGTCAATGGTGGATTTAGCAGGCCTGAAGCCACACTGATAAGGTCCAATCAGTTTGTTGACGATGGGCTTAAGTCTTTCGCACAGTACGCTCGATAGAACCTTATATGCAACATTAAGAAGGTTAATCCCACGGTAGTTGGCGCAGATCGTGGAATCACCTTTCTTATGGATTGGGCAGAGTACGCTGAGGTTCCAATCACTTGGCATGCTTTCATCTGACCATATTCTGCATAGAAGCTCATGCATGCGTTTTTTGAGCTCTTCGCCTCCGGTCTTAAACAACTCAGCAGGCAGGCGATCTGCACCTGCAGCCTTATTGTTTTTCAGCCGAGCAATGGCTGTTAAGACCTCCTCATAGTCCGGCGGCGGTAGTATAGATATGTACTAGTAAGTAAATAAGAAACCGGTAGTTTTAAGAAAATACACGTTTATTTAAGAAAAATGGTTATACTTTCAATCTTCAAAGTAAGGGCCATTGCTAGCTACACATTTTTCGCATCTCTCTGGCAATTTTTGAATGCCTCGCCAATAAACTCTTCGTTTTTTGAGTCAAGCCAGTCAGGAAGCCATTTTTTCACATTTTCGTACGAATCGAAGTGCTGCTTAGCAAGTGCGTGCCCCATTGATAAAATTAAGTGGTAAGTAGTCAGATGGAGCGCATTGTCATCAACAAAATCATTTTATGTTGCCTAGCTTGATATTCTGGACGCTTTTGGCGCAAAGCACGCTTCAAATCGGTCATTTGTGATTGGTAGCGTTGACAAGTAAATGTTTCACCTGGTTTCAGAAGGTCAAACCAGATAACACCTCGCTGATCCCAGAAAACACAGAGCGATTTGGCTTTGCTGTCGAATTGGCCGGTGTATCGGGTTTAACATATGATCGTTTACGTTTGGGATTCTCAAAAGAGATAAATTTTTCATCGCCAGTAACAATTCGATGAAGATATGATTTTCTTTTGTACCTGCCGAGCAACATTTCACAGGTGGTTTTTCGATTTTCTAGCTGTCTTGTAGTCAATTCATGCGGCACCCATCTACCCACCTTCAAAATCAATCCCATGGCTTTTAAACGTTGAGCAATGCATTGTTGGGTCACATCTAATTGTTATGCAAGTTGTTCTTGCCTTTGACCATCATCCTCATCCAGTAAAGCTTGCAATTCGGCATCTTCAAACTTTTTCGGTGGTCTTCCACGTTCTTCGTTTCTCACATCAAAATCGCCACTTTTAAACTTATTGAAAAACTCTTTGCACTGTGTTTTGGCTAGATCTTCCACAAGCATAAGATGAGATTCCAAAGCAGATTTCTTCAATTGGCTATACCCTTATGGGTATTGGCTCGATAACAGAACTTCGGGTCATGGAGAAATCTTCAAAAGGTTGTCAGAGCAATATCCATTGCTACTGGCCCCGAAAGATTGCCTCATACCCGTGGTTACTTTCGGAAGAAATTATGAAGTTAGCTTCCCGAAGCGTGAACAATGGAGCAATCCAGTGGTCGTGCTGGAGAATCTGACGGATATCTTCTTCACTGACGGATCCAAGACCGATGAAGGTACTGGAGCTGGATGGCACTTAAACGAAGGTGTCAATTGCTACTATTCCTTTTCGCCATCTTTAAAGTAGCGGAATGGATAATTGAAAGAAAATGGCGCGGGAAACGTATAGGGTTCTGTAGTGACAGTCAGGCTGCACTTAAGGCTCTGGAGAACGCGAGAATTACTTCAAAGAATTCCAAGAGTGTAAGAGGAAACTTAGATCATTTGCAAGACTGAATCAGCTCCATCTTATCTGAGTTCCTGGGCACTGTGGAGTTCTTGGGAATGAAAAAGCGGACGAGTTGGCCAACTGTGTATCAAAGAACATGCCTTTGGGACCAGAGCCAATAGTCGAGACCAGTTTGGCAGGTGCTATGCATTGGATAAAATCTTATGCTAATGATTTATACTGGTCCAGTCTAAACATCTGTAAAACGGCTAAGTGTTTTGTGATTTGTCCAAACAGGAAGGCTGCAGAATTCCTTCTTAAATTAGGAAGGAAGGACCTGCGCCGGATGGTGGGACTCATCACAGGACATAATCCATGGGGCCAACATATGACCACCATCGTTATCACCGAGGACTCGACCTGCACATCTTGTCTGGAAGAGGTGGACAGCACAGAGCATTTTCTCTGCACATGTCCCGCTTTTGCCAGAAAGAGGTGGCGCATCGTGGGTTTCGATGTCACAGGAATGGACAAAGTTCACTCCTTCCCCTTCTGAGAAGAGAACATAGTCCCCCTATAACCCCTTTTTCAACTTTTTCTCTAACGCCTGACTTATTGTCACCCCTTCTTATTTTCCTAGGCCTTAAGTACATCAGGCTACATAGCCTGACTGCTTGAGGAACTTTCCTGCACTCGTAGGTCAGGTCGACCTTCTTCACATCCATACATCCATCCATGATTATTGTGTCCAGAATGTTTTAATGATATTAGAAGACGTAACCTATCAACTAAACATATATTTATTTTTTTTTTTATTAAATTGCATGAAATCGCTTCCTTCATTATATTCCTTAGATTGATTATTTATAAGATTATAATAATATTTTGATACTACGTTTACCTCTGTTTTGTTCCTGATTATTATAATTACGATTATGAGCATTTGTCTGAGCATGTGCCTAAAAAAAATAGATATTTTTATAAATATTTAAATCATTATTAGCATATTCTGTAGGAGTTTTATAAAATAATAGTTGATATAATCCTGGTGTTAGATACCACTTTTTATTATTTGTAAGAATTTCATCATTATTTAGAAGGAATGAAACATTTCCAATTCTCCATATACCGTCACTGTTTTTATGTGCTTATGTGGTGGATTAGGCGCTGAAAAAGTGTTGTCAAATACTTTAAGCGACTTTAAATGTGTGCTTGTCTTTTTAAGCTTCTTATAGTTTAACTCGTCACTGAAAACTGCTTCATATGGTTCTATCTTAATATTTTTCGTCGATGCATCAACAAATTCTTTTAAGGGTTTTGTTATTGGCTTAAAAGTTGACTGAAAGACTGCTTTTGATTCACCAGTTTTTTTTTCTTTATTCAGAAATGAATAAATGGGATATTAAAACACAAGGAATTTGTATTTAAATTTAACATTAATTTATTGTAATGAAAAATTATACAACAAATTTATAAAGAGCCCAACCGACCGGTGTGAATTTGTTCTAGAGAAGCACCAAGAGACAGAAAAATAAAGCAAAATACAGAACAAAAAGAAAAAAGGATGGAGAAAATGAATAAGAAAGAAAAGCTGCATTAGGGTGGCTTAAACAGTATTTCTGTTTTATTATATTTCTAGTTTTTATAATGTCTTTTCATTCATTTTAACAGCTCACAAACAGGTATCAAATCAGCTTTTAAGTGATTGAATTATAATTACAGCATTCGAATAGGTTATTATGAGAACTGATTAAAAATTAAATTTTTCCAAATGTTTTATAATGAATGAAAACATCAAATCCTTTTCTGTATGTGGATACATCAATTTTATCATCCTTACATATCACCAAGAAACCACAATAATCCTTCCAGCATATTTCACGGAAATTTTCGTAAGACATATCTGTTGCCACGTGATTACTATAAATATCTTTCATATTCATATCATCTTGTTTAAATATAATAATAAAATTTGCATTATCTCGTATTAAATGTTTAGGAACATGTGTGTATGTTTGACATAGATATAAACTATCAATATCTTTATGTCGACCCATGTAAAAGTATGAAAGAATTTTATTTTGCTTCTCACATTCTACATCATCAAATATCATAATGGAATTACCTTTAACATTTTCCTTTCACTATTTTCAGAAAATTTAAGATAGCAATTGTTGGAGATATTCATATTTCGGTTGATATAAATATTTTGAATATACATATATATTTTCAAATTTAAGACCATTAGGACTTTCTATTAAACTCAACATAACATTTGTCTTCCCACAATTTGATGGTCCTACAACTAGTGATCTTATACTATTTGGTGGTAATGCACTATGTTTTACCAATCTAGAAATTTTTTCTCTAGTATGATCATTAGCATGATCATTAATCATGCATGATCATGCTTAATTAAACGCATCGTTGACTTTTATCTATATATATATATATATAAACGGAACTTAAAAGAGCTTATCTTCATTTATTGAGCGTACTTTAAAGAATAAACAAATTAATATGAAGCATTTTTATAAATATCCTAACAGTCGAAACCGAACACGTGAAGGAAAAAGGTTTGTCAATAATTTATTAAACAAATTACCGATAGAACTTCATGTACATGGATATCAATATTGTGGACCTGGCACAAAGCCAAAAAAGCGTTAAAAGAGAGGTGATAACGGTATAAATCCATTAGATGCAGCCTGTAAAGATCACGATATTGCTATTGCTAAAGATATTCAAAAACGACATATAGCAGATCAAATATTACAAGAAAATGTTTGGAATCACGTTAAATCTAAAAACAGTAGGCTAAAGACAGAAGGCGAGGGAGCAGCAGCTAGTAACAAACGCTTTGAAAACTAAAGTTAAGTTCGGTATGGATATCACAACAAAACAAAAGAATAATGCTAGGAAACTATTTAATATAGCAATTAAAAAGCTAAAAAGATTATAAGAAAATCACATGATATTAAAAATGCCATAGCAGCAGCGAGAAAAAATGTTAGAAAAACTGTTAGAAAAACTTTTGGGGAAAACAAATTAACCGTTGAAATACCGCGAATAATTCCTATACCTAAAGTTGTAGGATTATTATCCTTGATTCCCCTCTTTGAGGGATTATCAGCAGTAGTTGGTGCAGTAGCATCTGGTGCAGCAGGTGTCGCAAAATGGATTAATTCAGCAAAATCTGCAACGGATCAATTGAAAGAAACAAACCGGCACAGCAAAAGTATTGAAGCAATAGCTATGGGCAAAAGACTTCATCTCAAACCTTATAAGAATGAATATGGTTTATATGTCATCGAATTCAAAAAACTTTAAAAAAACTACCCAATCGTGCCCTAAATGAAAATGATATAATTAAATTTGCAAAACCACTAGCTAATTTCAGAGGTGTTTGATTACACTTTATATCGAACTGTAGTTATTGGTGCTATGGATGGCGTATGTAATCATTGCAAAGCGTACAAACTCAAATTCAATTATGTTTTGTTGGTTTTAGGTGGTGCACCTGAATCAAAGCATTTTTTGGCAAACATTCAATCTTACAATTCATGTTTCCAAATGACTTCATTCGGTGCAATGAATATTATTCGTGACAATTTTGTGACCACATTCAAGGTAATTTGCATGAACAACATGGAAACATGCTATTTGTCACGAAATGAAAATGAATTTGACAATATGAAATTGATTTTCACAACAACGTTTTTCCCGCTTCTGATTGTTTTTTTTCCTTTATAATTTTTAAAACTAATGACGTATTTTGCAACGTCAGGCATCTTACATACGATCCTAGTGCACTCCATTTGTGTATCAAAAGATGTTCCTCCTTGTGCAAGTATTGTAGACAAATATGCACTACGGTTGTGTGCGCTGTTAATTGACTTCTTACTAGTCTGCAAAAATTAAAATAAACGGTTATTTCATGACACTTAAAAATATGTATTTTAAAAAACTATTTTACGGTTTCAAACCATAGAAATCATTTCTATCTTGAAATATGTTTTATCCAAACGTAGTGATGAACGTCGCCTTCTTGAAGTAACAGCATGTTGATGTGTGTTGCACGTTCCAATTTCGTTGTGTAAAATGGGCCAACTAATTGTTTTAGTTTCCCGTCATACCCAAACACTTCGACAGTTACAATATTATTTTCCTCATTTATTTTCCGTTCTTCGAACGCACTAACTTACTTACTTAACTGGTACCAAAACCGATGATCGGTCCTGGCCGTCTCTACAAAACTTCGCCAGTCGCCTCTGCTGTGCGCGCGCTGGCGCCAGTTGATAAGGCCAAGTGCAGTCAGGTTGCCCTGCACCTGGTCTTTCCAACGGAGATTAGGACGTCCCCTTCTGCGTGTTCCTCCACCGTGGTTCGAATAAAACGCCCTTCTAGCCGGAGCGCTTTCTTCCATTCGCTCAACATGACCCAGCCAGCGAAGCCGTTGGAGTTTTATATGCTTGACTATGTCAGTGTCGGCGTACAGCTCATACAGCTCATCGTTCCATCTTATTCGATACACGTCGTCCACGGACACTGGACCGTAGATCTTACGGAGTATCTTCCTCTCGAACGCTCCTAACAGCCAACAGCCTCTCATCATTGATGGTCAATGTCCACGCCTCTGCGCCATACATTAGGACGGGAAGGATGAGGGACTTATAAAGCGTTATTTTCGTCGGTCGAGAGAGGGTTCTACTTCTCAATTGCCTACTGAGTCCGTAGTAACACCTGTTGGTAAGAGTTAGTCTCCGCTTGATCTCAAGGCTAACATTATTGTTGGTGTTTATGCTGGATCCTAGATAGACGAAATCCTTGACGACTTCAAAAGTATAATTGTCAACAGTGACATTTTGTCCATGACACCACGCCGTGACTCTTTGTTTGTTGACACAAGGTAATTCGATTTGTCATCGTTCACCACTAGACCCACTCGACAAGACTCCCTTTCCAGGTTGGAGAATACTGCACTGACTGCTCGAGCGTTTTTACCAATGATGTCAATATCATCAGCGTATGCTAGCAGCATGACACTCTTGTAGAAGATAATGCCAGAGATGTCGATGTTCGCAGCTCGAATTATTTTCTCCAGCATAAGGTTAAAGAAGTCACACTATAGGGAGTCATCTTGTCTGAAACCTCTTTTGGTATCAAATGGAGCGGAAAGATCTGTCCCAACTTTCACTGCGCTGGTGGTGTCGGTCAGTGTCATTTTGCAAAGACGAATGAGCTTTGCAGGGATACCAAAATCAGAAATTGCGGTGTACAATTGATCCCTAATCGTACTGTCGAAGGCGACTTTATAATCGACGAATAGATGATGGGTGTCGATCTGTTTTTCTTTTGGTCCTGGTCTTTTCCAGGATCTGATCAATGGTGGATTTACCAGGCATGGATCCACACTGATAAGGTCCAATCAGTTTGTTGACAATGGGCTTCATTTTTTCGCACAGTACGCCCGATAGAACTTTATATGCAATATTAAGAAGGCTTGTCCTACGGTAGTTGGCGCGGATCGTGGAATCACATTTCTTATGGATTGGGCAGAGTACGCTGAGATTCCAATCACTTGGCATGCTTTCATCCGACCATATTTTGCACAGAAGCTCACGCATGCATTTTTTGAGCTCTTCGCCTCCGGTCTTAAACAATGAGCGATGGCCTCGCTCGGCTTAAAAACAATAAGGCGGTCTCAATAAACGGTCATAGTCGGGCGGTGGCACTTCAACGCCGTCAGTGATTGGGGTTTCCGGAGTAGATTCCGCAGTGGCGGGATTATTGCCGTCATTGCCATTAAGCAGCTACGAAAAGTGCTCCCTCCATAATCTCATTATGCCCTTGACATCTGTCACCAGATTTCCGTCTTCATCCTTGCAGGAAGAGGCCCCGGTCTTCAAACCATCAGTCAGGCGTCTTATTCTTTCAAAGAATTTTCGGACCTCGTTCCTGTCCCGCAACATTTCGATATCATTGAACTCGCGTCTTTCTGCATCGCTTTTCTTGCGCCTGAAAAGACTTTTCTCGCGTTACAACTGACTGCAGGGTAGCTCTGTAAACACCGTTTTTCGCTTCACTAGCATCGCGACATTCTTGGTCGTACCACATATTTATCCGTCCACGGTGGTAGCCTAGCACCTCTTCGGCAGCCGTACGCATAGAGCGGGAAATATGTGTTCACTGCGCTCATATATCATCAAGTTGAGGGGTGTTTTTCGATAGGAGCAGTGCGAGTTGGTTGGCGAAGACTTCGGCTGTCTGTTGTGATTACAGTTTTCGATAACCAGCTTTCTCTTTGTACATATACCTTGGCTGCAACCATATTGTATAGTAGTCATATTGTGCGTAGTACACTGGAAGCGTGCTTCCCGTCGATCACAACGTGATCAATCTGGTTTCGTGTGTTTTGATCAGGGGCAGCCAAATGGCCTTATGGATATCCTTAAGTTGGAATCTGATGCTACTAACTGTCATGTTTCGTGCGGCGGCGAAGTCGATCAGTCTCATACCGTTATCGGTGGCTTCGTCGTGGGGACTGAATTTTCCGCGTTGGCATTAAAGCCGCCTAATACGATTTTAACATCGTGGCGGGGGCAATGCTCATAAGTTTTGTCGAGGAGCTCGTAGAAGTCATCTTTGGTCGTTTCATCCTTGCCATCCGTCGGGGCATGGACACAAATTAGGCTGATGTTGAAGAATTTCGCCTTGATACGTATAGTGGCTAGGAGCTTGTTCACGGGCGTGTAACTCAAGACTAGATGACGCAGTCTCTTCCCAACCACAAATCCAACACCAAATTCGTGTCTCGACGCATGACAGTTGTAAGAGATATCACAGGATGCTCTTTTGGAGCAACCCTGTCCCGTCCATCGCATTTCATGTATAGCGGTGATGTCAGCTTTATATTGTTGGAGGACATTCACCAGCTGGATAGAGGCACCTTCCCTGTAGAGGGTTCAGACATTCCAGGTGCATATCCGCAATCGTTGTCCTTTGGGCGTTTGAGGGAGTCGTCAACATTAGGGGGGTTAAATATCCGAGGCTTATTTTGAGGATTCATTGGTGAAATATTTTGACGTGGTGGGTTCCAAGCCCGACGTACAACCATTCATTCAAGGCCATGGAGAACTCATTGACGGTTGTCAGATCGCTATCCAGGGGACGCCACGAGGAGGTTGTGTGTCGACTTGAAACGTAGAAGCGCAAGCATTGAACATGGACGCACTTGCGACTGTCACGAACTTTACCTTGTGTCGCCCTTAATTTGTTATTAATTTAGTTCCTTGTGGAACGCACTTAATTTGTTATTAATTATATCATCACATTGTTCTGTAAAAGATGAGGATATTTCTATGCTATTTTGTAAAACTATCATTTTCGTTTGAAATGTCTTTAAACTTAATTAAATTTTATTATTTTCAAACGCGTCTTCACTATCATCGCCCGTATATTTTATGAACACACAATAAAACTCGATGCTTGCAAGCTACTATATGTGATCGCTTAAAATTTTATCAAGCAAATTAGATATTTTATTGTGAATATCGTTAACAAAACCCATAGCTTTTAAATTGTATGGATTTAAATTCTTTATCCTATATCTTTTTATTCTATTATTGAAACTATTACTAGATCTACTTGTTACTGCATTGGCTGATGTTGAGCCAACTTCGCTTAGAATTTTCCAACTTCGTTGAATGACCATAATTTAAACAATTATCACTGATTTCTTAACAATGCATCAGTTTGGATTAATTTTTACGTTTTTCGTCAAACGCTAATGACGAGAGATAGCAGAAAAATTCTTTACTTGTGTATCGAGAAAATTTGCACCCTTCAATCAGAAATCTACAAACTGGGCTGTATTTATTTCATAAAGCACAACTGCGACAAAAAGCTCCACAACTTTTAATACAACCTTTTTTTCACCACTTTCATTTACCCACCACTTTCATTTACCCACCACCCCCACATTAACAATCCTCCATTTCAAGTTTACGTTCTGCTTCTACTAGTGACAGCAACGCTGAGTCCTCCACATCTTACTCATCCATTCTGGAAGTAATTGTACTTCCGTTGGCGGTATTCAACTCTTTTTTCGCATTTAATCGATGTTTCATTTTCTGCTTCAACTGATTATCGAATTCATCCATGTACGGCAGTGCATCCACATATTCCGAACGTCTTTTCTAGTTAGAGCTTATCTGTAAGCCAAGTAACTCAGGTACCATATAAGCATAAAGCCAGACAACTAGAGTCGTCGTGCCACTTGTGTAGCTTGCGTCTTTGTGGTAAAAAAGAAAACCATTAAACTCTGGAGAATTGTCTTGCCATACTGGATAGCGCTGCAAAGCTTCCGAAATTTGCTGCGTGTTCTCAAAATCATAATGTTAAAGCAAGAGGAAATACTTTTCATTCCGAGCGCTGATTTTTCCTAACTCCTCGTTCTCCGTGATTTTCGATCGTATCCAAAAAAAAACGAAATTTCGCCTCGGAACCTACAAGATCTTGATTGTTATACACAAGTGCGTCTAGTACATAAAATGTGCCTTCTTTTCCTTCGTCGTTTCGCTGAGTGTATACGCAATCGAGTATTGTAATTGATTTCTGTGTAAATGGTCCGCCGCCTGGCAGAAGTGAATTGAACGTAAAGTTTAAACGTCCTGACTTATTGTACATTTCTGTTCGACCTCCGTGAGCAACAACCGTACAACGTTGCCCACAGGGACAAGGCACTAATAACCAATCGGATAATTCCTCAGGTCGCTCACGCATCCACTCAGATAACTGTAACTTGATATCAGTCTCGTATTTCTCTCCGAAGGTGCGTGGTGATTTTCGCTTATGCTTTTTCTTTTTAGCGCTAGCACCAATAGTTGCCTTCATTCGGTTTTTATCCTGCAGATGCATTCGTTTCTCATTCTAGGAGTAGGGCATTTCGGCGAGATTCCTGGCAATTCAGTTTGCTCACGCTCTGTTTGTATATGTCTTTAAACATTTTAGAAATTATCACAAATCTTCTCGTCACCCACCACACTTCACTGAAACTTATAAACAAATAATTAAACTGGACATGCTAGTACTAATGAAAATTATGAAGAACTTAAACAACTTATATACTACCCGAACTTAAAAAACTTATCCACAAATACGTAAACAATTGTGATGCTTGCAATAGGGACGAAACCCAATTAAACCATAGAAAAAGATAGACTTACAATAGCACAAAGACTTAACAACATTAATAACTACACTAATATATTGTATAAACAGACTATGTACATGAACCTGATACAAAAATTAAAAATATTACACATTCAAGACAACATTTCTGCCTCACGACAGGGAATAATCAAATTTAATATAGATTTACAAAAATTGGAAAATATCAAGTTAGGAACATTATTGGATAACCTAAAACTGTAATTACATTAACAAAAACCATAATTATACCAATAAGTAACAACAAAAATAAGGAATTTATGTTCGATCCACGGGAAACTGTAAAAAATGAAAATTAAATTTACGAATTTATAAAAAATTTAAAATTGTTCAATAATTGTATTATGAAAAATAACTGTATCCAAATAGGGAGCAATACTCCAGAAGTGATTGAAATTATGATGAGAGGAAGATTGTATTAAAAGGAAATTATCATATAAATTTCAACAATTGTTCAGTTCGAATAGAAAGCAAAATAATAAAAAAAATTTCAAAGCAAATTTAAATAGTCTTTTATCATACCGAACTATTTGCAAAATAATATTGATTTAAATAAAAATTGAATATTTGACGCTATATTATTGGAACAAATGTCCAATATCGATAAAATCGTAAAATTAAAATATGAGAAACAAAAATACGTTTATGGAATTAGTATAACTACTATCATTATTTTAATTATTATGGTAGGCCTGGGGCGTAGGACACAAGGTAAAGTTCGTGACAGTCGCAGGTGCGTCCATGGTCGATCCTTGCGCTTCTACATTTCAAGTCGACACACAGCCTCCTCGTGGCGTCTCCTGGATAGCGATCTGACAACCGTCAGTGAGTTAACTAATGTGTTCGGTGGGATTCTCCATGGCCTTGAATGAATGGTTGTGCGTCGGGCTTGGAACCCACCACGTCAAAATATTTCCCCAATGAATCCTCAAACGAAGCCTCGGATATTTAACCCCCCTAATGTTGACGACTCTCGCAAACGCCCAAAGGACAACGATTTGCGGATATGCACCTGGAATGTCCGAACCCTCTACAGGGAAGGTGTCTCTATCCAACAGGTGGATGTCCTCCAACAATATAGAGCTGGCATCACCGCTATACATGAAATGCGATGGACGGGACAGGGTTGCTTCGAAAGAGCATCCTGTGATATTTACTACAGCTGTCATGCGTCGAGACACGAATTTGGTGTTGGATTTGTGGTTGGGAAGATACTGCATCATCTAGTCTCGAGGTTCACGGCCGTGAACCAGCGCCTAGCCACTATCCGCATCAAGGCAAAATTCTTCAACATCAGCCTAATTTGTGTCCATGCCCCGACGGATGAGAAGGATGAAACGACCAAAGATAACTTCTACGAGCTCCTCGACAAAACTTATGAGCATTGCCCCCGCCACGATGTTAAAATCGTATTAGGCGGCTTTAATGCCAACGCGGAAAATTCAGTCTCCACGACGAAGCCACCGATAACGGTATGAGACTGATCGACTTCGCCGCCGCACGAAACATGACAGTTAGTAGCATCAGATTCCAACATAAGGATATCCATAAGGCCATTTGGATGTCCCCTGATCAAAACACACGAAACCAGATTGATCACGTTGTAATCGACGGGAAGCACGCTTCCAGTGTACTACGCACAATATGACTCAGACCACTACTTGGTTGCAGCCAAGGTATAGATAGGTACAAAGAGGAAGTTGGATGTCGAAAACTGCAATCACAACAGACAGCCGAAGACTTCGCCAACCAACTCGCACTTCTCCTATCGAAAAACACCCCTCAACTTGATGATATATGAGCGCAGTGAACGCACATTTCCCGCTCTATGCGTACGGCTGCCGAAGAGGTGCTAGGCTACCACCGTGGACGGAGAAATATGTAGTACAACCAAGAATGTCGCGATGCTACTGAAGCGAAAAACGCAGTTTACAAAGTCACCCTGCAGTCAGTTGCAACGCGAGCTGCTAAGGAGCGATACAGAGAGTTGAGGGGGGATGAGAAACGTATTTTCAGGCGCAAGAAAAGAGATGAAGAAAGACGCGAGTTCAATGATATCGAAATATTGCGGGACAGGAACGAGGTCCGAAAATTCTTTGAAAGAATAAGACGCCTGACTGATGGTTTGAAGACCGGGGCCTCTTCCTGCAAGGATGAAGACGGAAATCTGGTTACAGATGTCCAGGGCATAATGAGATTATGGAGGGAGCACTTTTCGTGGCTGCTTAAAGGTTTATCCAACTACCGTGGGATAAGCCTTCTTAATATTGGATATAAAGTTCTATCGAGCGTACTGTACGAAAGACTGAAGCCCATCGTCAACAAACTGATTGGACCTTATCAGTGTGGCTTCAGGCCTGGTAAATCCACCATCGACCAGATATTCACACTACGCCAAATCCTGGAAAAGACCCGAGAAAAACAGATCGACACCCATCATCTATTTGTCGATTATAAAGCCGGCTTCGACAGCACAATTAGGCATCACTTGTACGCCGCAATGTCTGATTTCAGACAAGGTGACTCCCTATAGTGTGACTTCTTTAACCTTATGCTGGAGAAAATAATTCGAGCTGCGAACATCGACATCTCTGGCACTATCTTCTACAAGAGTGTCATGCTGCTAGCATACGCTGATGATATTGACATCATTGGCAAAAAGGCTCGAGCAGTCAGTGCAGCATTCTCCAACCTGGAAAGGGAGTCTCGTCGTGTGGGTCTAGTGGTGAACGAGGACAAAACGAAATACCTTGTGTCAACAAACAAAGAGTCACGGCGTGGTGTCATGGACAAAATGTCACTGTTGACAATTATACTTTTGAAGTCGTCAAGGATTTCGTCTATCTAGGATCCAGCATAAACACCAACAATAATGTTAGCCTTGACATCAAGCGGAGACTAACTCTTACCAACAGGTGTTACTACGGACTCAGTAGGCAATTGAGAAGTAGAACCCTCTCTCGACCGACGAAAATAACGCTTTATAAGTCCCTCATCCTTCCCGTCCTAATGTATGGCGCAGAGGCGTGGACATTGACCATCAATGATGAGAGGCTGTTGGCTGTTAGGAGCGTTCGAGAGGAAGATACTCCGTAAGATCTACGGTCCAGTGTCCGTGGACGACGTGTATCGAATAAGATGGAACGATGAGCTGTATGAGCTATACGCCGACACTGACATAATCAAGCGTATAAAATTACAGCGGCTTCGCTGGCTGGGTCATGTTGAGCGAATGGAAGAAAGCGCTCCGGCTAGAAGGGTGTTTTATTCGAACCACGGTGGAGGAACATACAGAAGGGGACGTCCTAATCTCCGTTGGAAAGACCAGGTGCAGGGCAGCCTGGCTGCACTTGGCCTTATCAACTGGCGCCAACTCGCGCATAGCAGAGGCGACTGGCGAAGCTTTGTAGAGGCGGCCAAGACCGATCATCGGTTGTAGTGCCAGTTAAGTAGGTAAGTAATGTTAAGGTGTTGGAATTAATATATTAAAATATGCAACCATGCAACGCAACATGTTGACATTATTTTATTCTTCTTGTATTTTATGAATTCCTTTTGTTTCTTTTTATGCTTTGCATTGTCAAATAAACCGTCGTTGAAACAAGACGCTGAAAAACTTAATAAAAGGTAAAAATTGAAATCAAGGAAAATGTTTATTTATTTATTTCATAACGTTTTTGGATTACAATATCTTTACAGACTAAATAACAATATAAAGCTTAACATGGTATATTAAAAATAATAAAAAGGAAAAATCAAAAATTTTTAGAAAAACAAATATTAGATTCGATATAAAGTATTTAGCAATTTCTTAAAAGAATATTCTGAAAAAGAGATATCTAAATTATTTTCGATACATACTTAATTCATTATACAATGATAAGGCGCAAGTAATAGGCTCATTACGAGCATAAAGAGTTCTATGAATTTGATAATGAAATAACGAGTAACGTTTTAGCTGGAATATTAAAATTTAAAAGCTGTAATAGGTGGGCACAATCGAATTGGCCAGAGATAAGATCATGAACAAATGTCAACGATTGAAACTTTCTCCTCGTTTCAAGAGTTTTCAAGCCTAACAGCAAAATTCGCGAATCATATGAAGGCAAAGATTCTCCAAAACTCAAAGTATGAAGTGCAAAATGTGAAAATGATTTTTGAATATTTTCCAATCGAAAACAGTGAGTTGAATAGTAAGGACTCCAAATAAATGAGGCATACTCTAACCTTGACCTTACAAAAGCATTATAAAGGCAAGTCAGAGTATACGGATCAGAAAATTCAGAGCTATTTCTGCGAACAAAGGCAAGCAAAGAATATGATTTTGGAACTATGTAACATAGGTAAATTTAAATTTAATTCACTCCATGTCCCAATTCAAAAGATGTAATGCAAAAACGCGAGAAGACTGCTAAGTTAGTCACAGTTGACCGACCAGCAAAGAAACCGTGCTGTTCAAGGCAAATATTTCGCTTAACTAGAAAGAATAACTTATTCTTAATCACACTTTCAAAAAGTTTAGAGACATACGGTAGCTTAGAAATAGGTCTATAGTTGGATACATCATTCTTGCTATCGTCTTGATGTAATAGCAGCCATTTTCCAACAGTCAATAAAAGAACGAGCCCTCTATTGAAAATATCACGGAGATATAAATAAAGACAAAGCACATTTATTAAGCAAAATAGATGAACCATCATTATCAGCTTAAGCAAAAATTTTCATATTAGTCATGGCATCAGTAATCTCTTCCTCAGACAAAACAAATGAACCAATATTCAAAAACGAGTCTACATTATCAAGAATTGAAACATGGAGATCTGAATTAGCAGTTACATAGTTAGACATAAAAAAATCAGCGAATAAATTAACCGTATCTTCAATTGTAAAAGAATGAATACCATTGTAATATGTTGAAGTAGGAATACAAGAGCCGTCCCGCTTGGACTGAATAAAATGCCAAAAAGACTTAGGATTCAATTTAATATTGCTCTCACAGCGTAAAATATAATGCTTGTAGAGAAATTTATTTAAAAAATTAAATTCTCTCATAGCGTGAACGTACATTGTGTAGTACTGGGGATCATTAGTTGACTTAAATAATTTTATATTTTTATTGCGCAGATTTTTTTAGTTTTTTAAGACCTTTTGTGTACCATGGTAACTTATACACTTTAGGCGCAAAATGTGGGATATGCTCAGAGCATATAGAAAGCAATTTAACTTTAAATAACTCAAAACAGTCGGCAACATTCCGATTTAAAAACATACCATTCCAGTTAAGATTATCAAAAATATTAATTAATAGCTCAAAATTGCATAATTTAAAGTTAAAATAATTATTCGATGGCATACATTGCACAAATTCATAGTACTCAAATTCTAAAATAAGAGGAACATGGTGAATACCTGATGAAGAAATAGGGCATAAACATTCTGAAACCTGAGCTTTAAAATTTTTAGAGACAAATATTAGATCTAACAATTTGTAAAGTAAATTAAAAAATGAATTTATTTGAATTAAATCAATGCTATATAAACTATTAATAAAATAAATTTCATTAGAATTATTTATATTAGATGGAATCAGTACATTACTAAGATTTTACTAAGATTTTACTAAGATTGAAATCACCCAGGACACATAAATGATTATCCGTATTCTTAAAAGATAATTGTAAACTGACGCACAACATGAGTGGATGCGAAGAGCTCGGCCTAGGCCATACACGGGCTGTTGTGCCATTAAAAGATAAGAAGCTTGTTTAGAAATGGGCAAACATTGAGACTGCGAAAAAAAAGTATGACTTACTAGCGAACAACTGATGGTGCGACCGTTTCAGCGTACCTTAATTTTACATATAAGATCAACTTGTTCTTTGTAATAATATTTTCTCTCTTGTTGTTGTTCTGCCATTAAATCTGATTGATATTCACCCCTATTTCTCATAGGACCGAGTGTCAGATTGGAAAGGTGCACAGAAATCAGAGTAGGTGGCACTATATAATCTTTTGAGCACGAAAAAAATCAAAATATTTTTCGATGCCTACAACCATTTAAAGCCACGAAATCATATGAAAACGTCCAAAATGAAATAACGAAGCTGCGTAAGCAGTGTTTCCGCTTTGGTAGAATTGTACCAAACTTGATAATTTTTGGCGGAATTTGCTCCGATTTGGTAGATTTACAGTCAAAATCGTTTGTAGTTTTTTGTTTGGGAAAAGTCTAAGGTAAGGGAAAAATATGTGGCAATATTGCATACATGCTACTATAACCTTTGAACGGAACCGTGATCGGATTAGATAAAAATTATGATGCAATAACAATTTTTATTTTATTTATTTAATTTTATCTCTGTTTAGGATTCCTACACACTACATCCAATTTCAAACAATGTGGCAACGAAAATTCTTTTTTTTGCATTTCAATTGGTACGGAGTTCCTCTTGTGCGTAGTTTTGGGATTCAATTAAATTATCAATTAATACATTAAAGACAAATACTGCGTTTTATTGTACTCACGATTGGGAGAGAAAGAGCTGAAACAGCCTCCTGTGAGGACATATTATAATTTGGACATTTAGTTGGCGTGCGAGTCACATCCCAGCCACACACATCCCAGCCACAACAACAATTAGAAATACGACCTGCATTCCTTAAACTGTGGGAAAATGCTAACAAAACAAAACTCAGTGTCGAACCTAAATTGTAGATAAGAAAATAATAAAGTAAATAAAATACACTAACACTTTGTAAACAAATAAATATGTACAACTAAATCTATATCTTGTATTCCTCAAACTGTGGGAAAATGCTAACAAAGCAAAACTCAGAACAGAACCTAAATTGTAGATAAGAAAATAATAAAGTAAATAAAAATGCACTAACACTTTGTAAACAAATATATATGTACAACTACATCTTTATCTATATTTATATTTGTTCTCTTTATTTCTTCTGTTTTGGATTAATGTAAAAATATTCGAAAATAATAAAATCAGTTCTAAAGTTTAACTCAACGTAAACGGTGTTTCTTTTAAATCAGTTGATCCACTTTTAAGTTGGTCACATTTCTGGCGCAGTCGGTAGGATCTATTATAAAAACTAATTGCGCTTAAAATTTGTAACCTTATTGGCTGATTATGTTCTAAGTTTAGAGCTCTGATTTTTTCTGTTATTGTGCTGTTAAGTCTACATCAGCATTACCAGTGTGGCTATTAGGTTTAGTAATGTGATATTGAATGCTCTCTTTTTTACAAAATTCTTCAACATTTTTTGATCTGAATTCATTGTCGAAAATGAATTTTTTTATCCTTCCTCTAATAGAAATGAACTGTTTTAATTTTTCTACTATTGTTAAGCTGTTTCTATCTTCCAAATGGAAACTAGTGGCGAACTTTGAAAATTTATCTATAAAATTTATAAAGGAATGTTTGCTATTAACATCAACATGAACTATTTTGTCAATCGTTAATGGGGTTTCAGTTAAGTGAAATTTACTTTTAACCGGATTCCTATCATACTTTGCTGATGTGCAAATTTCACAATAATTTATTATTTTATGTATCTCTGTTTTTAAATTAGGATGATATATTATTTTCTTCATTCCCTCATAGGTTGGTATAATCCCTGAATGACCTATTTCATTTTTATGAAAGAGTGCAATTTGCTTTCTAAGCTGCTCCTCATCTTCCATATCTTTAGCGAAATAGCTACATTTTACAAATTTATAAGTCGTCCTGTCAGGAAATATTTCAATTAGAATTTGCTGCAATTGATTAAATTCATGATCATTGAGGTTAGAAAAAATTGCTATCTTACCAGCTTTTAAATGCCGTCTTACGATGTCACTAACATTACCATCATTTAAGTCATTTTTATCTATGTAGACTCGTGTGTTTTTCAATGTAACTTCGAAATCCACCTCTTTGTTTTCTACAAGTATTATTTGAAATTTAAATCTGTTAACTATAGTATCTAAGATTGGAAAATGTTTTTCAGCATTTTCCTGTTGGGAATGGTCAGTCTGAACCCTCATTGAGTCTTCTGGTTTACTTGACTCCTCTATGTTATTTATATTTTGACATGAGCTCGAATTATCGACAACTTCTGAGCAATTATTATTCGATATATAATTTACTTAATTTATTTCCCTACTTTCAACATTAATCCTACTTAAGAAATCCGCAATTTTGTTATCTTTCCCTTTGATAAAGTCTATTTTTATGTTATATTCACCTAACTGTACAATCCATCTTTGTAACCGTGGATTTATGTCTTTACCACAGTACTTTTCATGAAGCCACTTTATTGGCTGATGATCTGCAGTTCAAATTCCTTTCCAAACAAATATGGTCTGAAATACCTAACTCCCCAGACAATAGCCAAGAGCTCCTTTTCAATAGTTGAATAATTTTGTTCGTGTACATTTAATGTCCTGGAGGCGTAAGATATGGGGTGTTTGTCTTGCATTAACACAGCGCCAATTGCAAAATTGCTGGCATCTGTAATTAATTTGAATTTCCTGCTAAAATCAGGGTATATAAGTATTGGATGATTTGTTATTAGTTCTTTCAATTTATCAAAAGCTGTAATGAAACTGGGATCGTTTGTATTTATTCGTGCATTTTTCTTTAAATATTTTGTTAACGGATGTGCTATTTTAGCATAATCGTTAATAAATTTTCTATAAAAGCCTGTTATTCCCAAAAAAGATTTAATCTGTTTCTGGGTGGTTGGTAGTTTTGAATAGAAGATTTTGAATAACTTGTACCTTTGCTTGGTTTGGCTTAACACCTTCAGGCGTTAAAATATGGCCAAGATATTCGGTTTCCTTAAGGAAGAAACTACGTTTATCAACCTGTATCTTAAGCTTTGCTTCTTTTAGTCTGTTTAAAATTTTTCGAATGCTCAATATGTGTTCTTCTAAAGACGTACTAAAGATTATAATATCATCAAGATAGACTACACAAATTTTATTTATGTAGTCCCTGAGAATAGAGTTCATCAACCGTTGAAATGTTGATGGGGCGTTCTTAAGTCCGAAAGGAATTCTGACATATTCATAATGTCCAAACGGAGTTGAGAACGCAGTCTTTTTTTAGTCTTTATCCTTTACTAGGATTTGGTGGAAACCCTTCGCTAAGTCTAGCGTCGTAAAATATTGTGCCTTTCCCAATTTGTCCAATATATTTTCTATATTAGGGATTGGGAATTTGTCACAAATAGTTACATCATTAAGCCTTCGGTAGTCTATTACTATTCGCCATCGTTTTTTCCAGATTTATTAGGTTTCTTTGGAACAATCCAAGGAGGCGAATTATATGGGGAGTTGCTTTCTTTAATAATTCCCTGTTTAAGCATTTCATAAATTTGTTTTTCTATCTCTTTTTCGTGGGCTTGGGGGTATCGATAAATTTTGGAATAAATAGCACTATTACTTGAAGTTATAATTTCATGCTGGATTTCATGCGTAAAACTAAGATTGTCTCCTTCTTTATAAAAGATATCCCAATATTCCTTTAATAAATTTGTTAACGTTTTTCCTTCCTCCGAATTAAGGTGATCTAGGTTTAATTTGTCAAATATTTCGTAAGGAGAATCATCTTCAAAAAGAATTATTGTCAGATCTATTTCAAGTTGCCTTTTTCCCACATTTACGATGGCCTTGATTGCTGCTAACAAGTTTTGACCAATAATAGCGTCATATTTTCTACCATTCAGCGCAATTACTTTCCATGCTATAGTTCCCTTCCTTAGAAATTCTCTGGGAAATGGTGTAATAATTTTCTTATTTATAGGGTTGGTACCGTTGCATAAAATAATGGATTTAATAGTTCTTTTTCCGTATAGTTTTTAAAGAGTTGTGGTTTAATTATGCTTGTTTCGGAACCTGTATCTATCAAGCATTTAAATTTTATGTTATCTATGGTAAGAGTTACTATGGGCAATTTTGCTATTGGAGGCACTATGTGAAAATTTTGAACATGTTGTTCTAAATTTTCTACTTCCATTGGGACAACATTAGAGCTGTTATAATTTTGGTAGCGGATGTTTGCAAAGTTATTATTATTGTTTGGATATCCATTGGAATTATTGTTATTTGAATAACGATTATTATTATTATTTGGGTGTCGATTATTATAATTATTCCTTGGATATCGATCACTATAATTATTATTACCTTGATACCGATTGTTATTATAGTTATTTGGGTTCTGATTATTGTTATTATTTTGGTATCTATTATAATTATTATTTGGATATCTATTATTATTAAAAGTTCTACTAGAATTCGGAATAAAAGCATTACTTTTTTGTGCCATATTCTGATTAATGTTTTTGTTACTAGAGCTACTGTTCCTATACAGATTTGTATTTTGGCGAAAATTGTTATTTGTCTTATATCTTATGTCTTTCCTATAACTGTTTTTAAAAGAGTTCGTAACTTTGCGATGAGCGATATCGACTGCTCTTTGGTCATCAAGAAGTTTTAGGTAAGCAAATCTGTTATACATTTCGATTAGGGTGCAATTTTTTTGCACATTCCCGCGGACCAGGTTGTCCATTTTTTCCATAACAATCCCCACGAGATACCTATCATTATTCTCAGGGGTATAATTAATTAGTTTCTCTTCATCAATTTCAAAATCATATAGTTCATTTAATTGATAATTTATTTCTCTTGTAATATCAAAGAGTTCTCTTAAATTTACTACCTTACTATTTCGGCATTCATTTATTAATTCAGCATAATCCTTTCAGGGTCCGTCACAGCTGTTTCCCAATTCACTTTGTTTCCTAGCCGTTGAATACACCTCTTCGCCGTTCCTTGAATTTTTTCATTTAAAACGATCTGGAATGCATATTGCCATAATTCTTCGTTTCTGCTTAATGCTGCTGCGTCTTCCACGGATTTGATGAACTCCATCAGAGTTAAATCTTCCTCCCCGTTAAAGGGTTTTAGGCGTCGGAAGTGATTAAGTATTTGTTCCGAATTAAACTGGAACATATTAAGACTTGTTAGTGGTTGCTGCCCGGTTACTTGCTGCAGCTGTTGTTGTTTCATCTGTTCCAGCTGGGCTGGTTGCTGGGCCAATGTTAGCTGTTGCTGTTGATTAATACTTTCCAGCTGGGCTGTTTTTTGGGCCAATGCTTGATTTTGGCTTATCTGTTCCCTTAGTTCAGCGATTTCAGCTTGATGTTGCTGAACTGATTTGAGCAAAATGCTCATTTCGGCTTGAGTTGTCATGTCGTCGTCGCTGTCACTGATACCAGATATCTTATCTCGATATTTATTTTTGTCAAAACTCATTCAGATAATTGTTCTTCACTTTGATATTATTTTTTTTATTTATCAATTGTCTCTATATTTTACGATATATTTCTTTTTGTTTTATGATTAACTGTTTACGTGTTTCTTGTTTAACGTCTGAAAGGCAGTTTTTTGTACACTCTGTTCGTCTTTGGAACTGACTTCCTAATAGTTAAAGATCTGGTTATAATGCTATGCAATTCAAAAATAACCTAGCTTTATTCCTTTCTTCGTTAAAAAAAAATGTCGGTGAGTTTAGAGAGAGATTCTACCGACTGCGCCAGAAATGTGACCAACTTAAAAGTTGATGAACTGATTTAAAAGAAACACCGTTTACGTTGAGTTAAACTTCAGAACTGATTTTATTATTTTCGAATATTTTTACATTAATCCAAAACAGAAGAAATAAAGAGAACAAATATAAATATAGATAAAGATGTAGTTGTACATATATATTTGTTTACAAAGTGTTAGTGCATTTTTATTTACTTTATTATTTTCTAATCTACAATTTAGGTTCTGTACTGAGTCTTGCTTTGTTAGCATTTTCCCACAGTTTGAAGAATACAAGATATAGATTTAGTTGTACATATTTATTTGTTTACAAAGTGTTAGTGCATTTTTATTTACTTTATTATTTTCTTATCTGCAATTTAGGTTCTGCACTGAGTTTTGCTTTGTTAGCATTTTCCCACAGTTTAAGGAATGCAGGTCGTATTTCTAACTTCTTTGAGGTTAGGTCGCCTACACCAAATTATTTTTTACTGTAATTCAAACTTTATTTAATTTTCGGTTACATGCTCACGTCCAGCTGCTCACCATCGATACATCCGATATAAATATACTCGAGCAGGAGTAGAAGACACTGCAATATCACTACGATCGGTTTATTTTGAATCACGAGCAGTTGGTTGCTGAAGCTCAGGATGGTGGGTTGATGACCCATATGACACTTGGGGAGGAGATAGAAAATTTGTTCAACGAAGGGTGCAGTTTGCTCGGGCGGTTTCTTTCCATTTACGGGTTAGGGTTGAGGACGAGCAGGCAACACGTAATGTTAAACCGTCTGGTCGTAATTTCGAACTTAAGTTATACTCGTTGACTATCCCTAGGTTTAATGGGCACCCTAATAACTGGCTAGCTTTCAAAGATGCATTTGAAACATTGGTCCACCAGTCAGATATCCTTGGAGCATATAAATTGGGTAAGCTAAGGCAAGCGGTGATATATAACGAAATATGTGAGGCGTTGACGGAACGCTAGGGCAATCGTAAACTACTAGCTGAAATCCAGGTGTCTCGCTTTCTTAACATCCCAGCGGCGTCCGAAGAGACATCAGCGTCATTGTTGACTGTTGTCGACGCGGTACATGAGTCACTGAGTGCACTCCGGGTAATGAAGCTTCCAGTAGAGTCTTGGGATGCCTTAGCTGTTCCTATTGTAGTTTCCAAATTGCACTTCGACGGACATTCCAGTCCTTAACAATTTGATGAAATTTGTTGAAAAACGTGCACATATTCTTACTAAAAAGCTCAACCGTTGGCCGGCTTTCCCGAACGAATCTTCCAAAGTCTACAGTGCGATTAAATCAGCACTCTCGGTTCGTTAAGGCTCAAGTCGCAACAACTGAGCAGCTGATACACACACATTGTAAAGATGCACATCGAGTAAATCGTTGTTCTATCTTGAAGGCCATGGATCCAGAGGCTTAGTTAAAAGCATTGCGATCGTCGCAGTTGTGCTTTAATTGTTTGAAGCCTGGTCATATGGTATGGCAATCTTCATCTGGAGGGTGCAAATTGTGAGGCCGTAATCGCAACACGTTGTTTTGCCATCAATCGCAATCCTAAGCCACAGCCTCTTGTCAGGCGACCGGATTAGTGAACACCAAAACGAAACCAGATGGTGTTACTAGCCTAGCCGGATTTGTTTCTTCACCAGATAATTTATGACTAACCGACCGTACTCTTTCTCATGCAACTCGATCTTCTCAGACAGCACTTGCTTAAGTTCGGGGAAACGCAAATGAACAACGTTTAGTCCGGACACCCGAGCCAACATCAGCGCGTCGCTCACAATTATTATACATTCGGATTTTACATTAGCATTCAACACCTTGGTCATTCCATTAATCATATCAACAACTCCCACGGAACAGATTGACATTTTGGTTCATCGGGAACTGTCGACATTCTGGTGGGTGCGGACATATGGGGTCTCATCTTGGAGAGTCAGGTGGTGAATGGTCGTCACGACGAAACACAAGCCCAACTTACACGGCTAGGTTGGGTAGTTTTCGGTCCTGCATCCACGAACACGACACCAGGCACCGAGTGTTTCATATGCAGGCTACTATCGACGATTTGCAATTATATGAGCTGGTTCAAACCTTTTGGAAATCTGAAGAAGTGCCTTCATATGAAAGGTGTGACTGACGAATGTAGTCGCACTCGGCGCAACCCGAGTGGTCGTTATAAGTATGGTGCATCTTCCTCTTTCTCGTCCACCGTCTGATCTGGGTGATTCATACGGTGCAGCATAAAGACAATTACAACGAATTTTACGACAATTCGCGAGGGAATATGCAGCGCTCGGACACATGAAGCTTGCTGAAGAAGCTACAGATGGCGTTAAATGCTACTATATTCCTCATCATGCTGTTACGTCTAAGTTCCGGGTGGTGTTTAATGCATCGGCACGCACAAAAAATTAGCTATCTTTGAAAGACCTTCAACTAGTGGGGCCTAGTCTCCAAGATGTCCTCGTCAATATAATCTTCAGGTTTCGGCGTTACTCGGTGGATATGTAGAAAATATTCCGGCAAATATTGGTCACACCAGAGCATCGAAATTTACAGCGAATTCTCTGGCGGGACTCTCCCTCTGCTGCACTATGCAGCTACTGCCTAAATACTATCACTTATGGAATGGCGTTTGTAAGGAACAAAATTTTTCGCTCCTTGAATCAATGCGCACATGATAACTTCAATAAAATAAAAGACCATCGACACGGCTTAATAGCGAGAGATGTTATATTATACTGCGACGATGTTGCAGAGTGTAAGCTTTTGGAAAATAACATTGACATTACTCTTTCCGCCGGACATTTCAAGCTGCAGCCGTGTTGGAGTATCACGACCCACCAAACCAAACGCAGCGTTCTCATTGAGGTTGCCAGACTATTCGATCCAACGTGTGTATTGGCACCGGTGGTCGTTAAGAGTAAAATATTTCTGCAAAGGCTGTGGGCTGCTGGTCTTACTTATCTGGGATGCGCTGTTACCTAGTGAATTGAATAAATTTTGGTATTGTAGAAAGGATTCCATACTCGGTATGAAATGGGATCCACTGGCAGATGAACTTTGTTACACACCCACGATGGATCACGATCCACTTCAACAAACGCAGCGTGATGGTCGTAACGGTAAAATATTTCTACAAAGGCTTTGGGCTGCTGGTCTTACATGGGATGAGCTGTTACCCAGTGAATTGAATGAATTTGGTCAAAGTATCGAGAGGACCTGCCAGCACTTAATCGTCTTCGGGTACCACGATGGCTTGGCATGAAAAAAGCTATACCCGCATCCCTCCACGGTTCCTGAGATGCTAGTAACCGAGCCAATGCAGCTGAGATATATATCAAACCCACAGATGAAGCTGCAAATTCTAGCATTGTTTTACTGATAGCACGTACCAAGGTCTGGGGGGCCTGGGGCATAAGACACAAGGTAAAATTCGTGACAGTCGCAGGTGCGTCCATGGTCAATCCTTGCGCTTCTACGTATCAAGTCGACACACAGCCTCCTCGTGGCGTCCCCTGGATAGAGATCTGACAACCGTCAGTGAGTTAACTAATGTGTGCGGCGGGCTTCTCCATGGCCTTGAATGAATGGTTGCGCGTCGGGCTTGGAACCAACCACGTTAAAATACCCACCAATGAATCCTCAAAATAAGCCTCGGATAAAGAACCCCTCTAATGTTGACGACTCCCGTAAACGCCCAAAGGACAACGATATGCACCTGGCCGAACCCTCTACAGGGAAGGTGCCTCTATCCAGCTGGTGGATGTCCTCCAACAATATAGAGCTGACATCACCGCTATAAAGGAAATACGATGGACGGGACAGGGTTGCTCCAAAAGAGCATCCTGTGATATCTACTACAGCTGTCATGCGTGGAGACTCGAATTCGGTGTTGGATTTGTGGTTGGGAAGAGACTGCGACATCTAGTCTCGAGGTTCACGGCCGTGAACGAGCGCCTAGCCACTATCCGCATCAAGGCAAAATTCTTCAACATCAGCCTAATTTGTGTCTATGCCCCGACGGATGAGAAGGATGAAACGACCAAAGATGGCTTCTACGAGCTCCTCGACAAAACTTATGAGCATTGCCCCCGCCATGATGTTAAAATCGTGTTAGGCGACTTTAGTGCCAAGGTGGGCAAGGAGACGATCGGAAAATTCAGTCTCCACGACGAAGCCACCGATAACGGTATGAGACTGATCGACTTCGCCGCGGCACGAAACATGACAGTTAGTAGCACCAGAT
This sequence comes from Palloptera scutellata, assembly GCA_958295655.1. NCBI lineage: Eukaryota > Metazoa > Arthropoda > Insecta > Diptera > Pallopteridae > Palloptera > Palloptera scutellata. The sequence continues at coordinate 10,245,359 of OY282453.1, read as the reverse complement.
TCCAACATAAGGATATCCATAAGGCCACTTGGCTGTCTCCTGATCAAAACACACGAAACCAGATTGATCACGTTGTGATCGACGGAAGGCACGCTTCCAATGTACTTGACGTACGCACAATACGTGGTGCAAACATCGACTCAGACAACTACTTGGTTGCAGCCAAGGTCTGCACACGTATATGTGTAGCAAATCGCGTACGGATAGGTATAAAGAGAAAGCTGGATGTCGAAAGCTGCAATCACAACAGACAGCCAAAGTCTTTACCAAACAACTTGCACTTCTCCTTTCGCAAAACACCCCTCAACATGATGATATATGCGCGCAGTCGACGGAGCAATATGTGGTACGACCAAGAGTGTCGCGATGCTACTGAAGCAAAAAACGCAGTTTATAGAGCCACCCTGCAGTCAGTTGCAACGTGAGCTGCTAAGGAGCGACACAGAAAGTTGAAGAGGGAGGAGAAACGTCTTTTCAGGCTCAAGAAAAGAGATAAAGAAAGAAGAGATTTCAATGATATCGAAATATTGCGGGACAGGAACGAGGTCCGAAAATTCTTTGAAAGAATAAGACGCCTGACTGATGGTTTGAAGACCGGGGCCTGAAGACCGTTGAAGTACCGCCGCCTGACTATGAGGAGGTCTTAACAGCCATTGCTCGGCTGAAAAACAATAAGGCTGCAGGTGCAGATGGCCTGCCTGCTGGTTGTTTAAGACCGGAGGCGAAGAGCTAAAAAAACGCATGCATGAGCTTCTATGCAGAATATGGTCAGATGAAAGCATGCCAAGTGATTGGAATCTCAGCGTACTCTGCCCGATCCATAAGAAATGTGATTCCACGATCTGCACCAACTACCATGGGATAAGCCTTCTTAATATTGCATATAAAGTTCTATCGAGCGTACTGTACGAAAGACTGAAGCCCATTGTCAACAAACTGATGGGACCTTATCAGTGTGGCTTCAGGCCTGGTAAATCCACCATCGACCAGATATTCACACTACGCCAAATACTGGAAAAGACCCGAGAAAAACAGATCGACACCCATCATCTATTTGTCGATTATAAAGCTGCCTTCGACAGCACGATTAGTACGCCGAAATGTCTGATTTTGGTATCCCTGCAAAGCTCATTCGTCTTTGCCAAATGACACTGACCAACACGACCAGCGCAGTGAAAATTGGGACAGACCTCTCCGCTCCATTTGATACCAAAAGAGTTTTCAGACAAGGTAACTCCCTATCGTGCGACTTCTTTAACATTATGCTGGAGAAAATAATTCGAGCTGCGAACATCGACATCTCTGGCACTATCTTCTGCAAGAGTGTCATGCTGCTAGCATACGCGGATGATATTGACATCATTGGCAAAAACGCTCGAGCAGTCAGTGCAGCATTCTCCAACCTGGAAAGGGAGTCTTGTCGAGTGGGTCTAGTGGTGAACGAGGACAAATCGAATTACCTTGTGTCAACAAACAAAGAGTCACGGCGTGGTGTCATGGACAAAATGTCACTGTTGACAATTATACTTTTGAAGTCGTCAAGGATTTCGTCTATCTAGGATCCAGCATAAACACCAACAATAATGTTAGCCTTGAGATCAAGCGGAGACTAACTCTTGCCAACAGGTGTTACTACGGACTCAGTAGGCAATTGAGAAGTAGAAACCTCTCTCGACCGACGAAAATAACGCTCTATAAGTCCCTCATCCTTCCAGTCCTAATGTATGGCGCAGAGACGTGGACATTGACCATCAATGATGAGAGACTGTTAGGAGCGTTCGAGAGGAAGATACTCCGTAAGATCTACGGTCCAGTATGCGTGGACGACGTGTATCGAATAAGATGGAACGATGAGCTGTATGAGCTGTACGCCGACACTGACATAGTCAAGCATATAAAACTCCAGCGGCTTCGCTGGCTGGGTCATGTTGAGCGAATGGAAGAAAGCGCTCCGGCTAGAAAGGTGTTTTATTCGAACCACGGTGGAGGATCACGCAGAAGGGGACGTCCTAATCTCCGTTGGAAAGATCAGGTGCAGGGCAACCTGACTGCACTTGGCCTTATCAACTGGCGCAAGCACTCGCATTGCAGAGGTGACTGGCGAAGCTTTGTAGAGGCGGCCAGGACCGATCATCGGTTGTAGTGCCAGCAAAGTAAGTAGGTAAGTACGTACCAAGGTCGCGCCAGTTAAAGGTTCGTGTTCGGCAGATTCAAGAGTTAAGCCCTTCTGAGAATTGGTATCATGTCGATTGGCAGATAATCTAGCTGACTGAGCCAGTCGCGGACTAACCTCTACTGAATTGGTGCAACATTCTTTATGGGGGGAAGGTCAAGCCCGGTTAAAAAATATTACAGTTCCTAACATGACCGAGATTTCTCCATGTAACAATGAGATGGTAAAGTTTCGCTCTAAAGAATGGATCGCATCAGTGACCATTCGAGCAAATTCTGGTTTATAATTAACAACGCGCCGTCCAGACGGCACCTGTATTGCACTCATGGCTCGTTTTAGCTCCATAGTTCGCTTCCTGCGCACTGTTGCGTACGTCTTTCGGTGGCTACCTGGAAGTCTTAACCACCGCAATCGGCTCTCTAGAGCTAGACAAAGCGAATGAAACGTATGGTTCGTATAAAACAAAGTAATATATTTGCTACTGATCAGGCTTGCATTTTTAATCATTTCAGACTACCTAGCACTAGTAGGTTGAATTCGTTTAATACCTATGTGGATGAATGGGGAATTCTAAGAGTTGGGAGCCTCATAAGCAAAGCTGATTCCTTACATGACTTCCGAGTTCCCATTATTTTTCAAAAGGATGTACACCTAACTCATATTCTAGTCCAACAAGCCCATCATGCAACTTTACATGGAGGCCAGCTATTGATAGTCCAAACACTTCAAGCACGCTTTTAGATCCTCAACGGAAGGCAAGCTGCTTGTAGTTGCATCCGCCGTTGTGTTATCTGTCAAAAACATCACGCATCGTTTTTTGTTTTTTAAGTAATATAGTCAACACACATGGGTTACCCCTATAAATGCAGAGCATTGTGTTGATTGGAAGGAAGGTTGATAGGTGGGAGGAAAAAGGAGGGAGAAGTGTTTAGGGAGAAGTGTTTATTAACGTTTGCTTTAAACTTGCAAGGGTCATATTAATTGGGAAACATTGTTGATGATGAACGAACTTTCTCTGTAATGCGTAGTGCGTTGGAACACCGTGTCTACGTGGAAGGAGTTCCGCTTGCTGACCATGTAGTTCTGTTGAACACACGAACTGGCGGCATCAGCTTCCGCATCTCAGAAGAACAACTACCCTTTAAATAACGGTATAACAGTGAGACGTTTCGACGATGTTCCAAGGAGTCAATAGAGCTGGAAACTCTACTGTCTCCTATTAGCTTTATCGCTCGAAATTGGATACGGTCCAGGAGCTCCGGTTGGGTTCGTGAAGCTCCAGCCCATGGGTGCGAATTAAACTCCAATTTAGGACGTATATTGATCGTGTAGATCATGCGGAGATCAGTCTAAGTAAAATATTTTTTACATCGCCTAAGAAAGCCGAGTATTCATTGGTGAAATATTTTGACGTGGTGGGTTCCACGCCCGACGCACAACCATTCACTCAAGGCCATAGAGAAGCCCGCCGCACACATTAGTTAACTCACTGACGGTTGTCAGATCACTATCCAGAGGACGCCACGAGGAGGCTGTGTGTCGACTTGAAACGTAGAAGCGCAAGGATCGACCATGGACGCACCTGTGACTATCACGAACTTTACCTTGTGTCCTACGCCCCAGGCCCCCCGACAGATCGACACCCATCATCTATTTGTCACTTGTACACCGCAATTTCTGATTTTGGTATCCCTGCAAAGCTCATTCGTCTTTGCAAAATGACATGACCGACACCACCAGCGCAGTGAAAGTTGGGACAGATCTTTCCGCTCCATTTAATACCAAAAGAGGTTTCAGACAAGGTGACTCCCTATTGTGTGACTTCTTTAACCTTATGCTGGAGAAAATAATTCGAGCTGCGAACATCGACATCTCTGGCATTATCTTCTACAAGAGTGTCATGCTGCTAGCATACGCTGATGATATTGACATCATTGGTAAAAACGCTCGAGCAGTCAGTGCAGTATTCTCCAACCTGGAAAGGGAGTCTCGTCGAGTGGGTCTAGTGGTGAACGAGGACAAATCGAATTACCTTGTGTCAACAAACAAAGAGTCACGGCGTGGTGTCATGGACAAAATGTCACTGTTGACAATTATACTTTTGAAGTCGTCAAGGATTTCGTCTATCTAGGATCCAGCATAAACACCAACAATAATGTTAGCCTTGAGATCAAGCGGAGACTAACTCTTGCCAACAGGTGTTACTACGGACTCAGTAGGCAATTGAGAAGTAGAAACCTCTCTCGACCGACGAAAATAACGCTTTATAAGTCCCTCATACTTCCCGTTCTAACGTATGGCGCAGAGACGTGGACATTGACCATCAATGATGAGAGGCTGTTAGGAGCGTTCGAGAGGAAGATACTCCGTAAGATCTACGGTCCAGTATGCGTGGACGACGTGTATCGAATAAGATGGAACGATGAGCTGTATGAGCTATACGCCGACACTGGCATAGTCAAGCATATAAAACTCCAGCGGCTTCGCGGGCTGGGTCATGTTGAGCGAATGGAAGAAAGCGCTCCGGCTGGAAGGGTGTTTTATTCGAACCACGGTGGAGGAACATACAGAAGGGGACGTCTTAATCTCCGTTGGAAAGACCAGGTGCAGGGCCACCTGACTGCACTTGGCCTTATCACCTGGCGCCAGCGCGCGCATAGCAGAAGTGACTGGCGGAGCTTTGTGGAGGCGGCCAAGACCGATCATCGGTTGTAGTGCCAGTTAAGTAAGTAAGTAAGTAAAGTGAGTCGACACGTCAAAAACGATATCTCAACCCATGGCACCGCTGCCCGAACAACGAGTTATGGCAGCACGTCCCTTACTGTGTTGTGGAGTAGACTATTGCGGACCATTTATCTTACGCATCGGAGCTAAGAGACCTCGTACTACCTTGAAAACGTATCTGGCTATATTCGTATGCATGGCTACCAAGGTTGTCCATATTGAAGTGGTTGAAGACCTCTCCGGGCAATCATTCTTGGACACTTTCACCCGCTTTGTGAGCAGGCGTGTCCCGGTGCGGATATGTACAGCGACATTGGCACAGCGTTCATTGGTGCAAATCGTTTATTAAAAAAAGACTTCACTGCATGGCATAGCGAACATAATCAGCAAGCCTATCGGGGAACAAATTGGAAGTTTATAACGACCGTGTGGCACCAATCAAGGAGGGTTGTGGCGACTCCTGGTTGGGGAACCCCTTATATCAGTTGCCGAACCATCAGGCGCGGACATTCCTATCAATCGTCTTAAACATTGGGAATGGCTGCGGCTATTACATCAACAGTTCGGGCAAAAGTCACCCAATATTAAAATGTGAGATGTAGTCATCGTCAAACACGAGAACCTACCCCCACGCATTGGCGCTTGGCACGAGTAGTCGAGCTACACCCGGGCAATGATGGTCTAGTCCGCAACGTAAGCTTTAAAATCTCTTCCGGATTTTACACCCAGTTCAAAGGCTCTGTGTGCTCCTGGATGCCGAAGATTTCGAATCTGACGATCCGACCAGGCAGGATGTTTAGGATTCCTACAGACTACATCAAATTTCAAACCATGTGGCAATGCTAATTTCAACTGTCACTTTGCCTGTATTTCTTTTTGCATTTCAATTGGTACGGAGAAAGAGCTGAAACAATATTTAAACAATGAAATTCTTATCTCAAAGTTAATCGGCCACGCAATTGATGGAGCTAATTAATGCATTGTCGATTCAATACTTTTTAAGCATTTCAGGAGTACTGTAGTACTTATATACTTGGCATATCACAAACAATGAGCCTTTCTGTAGAGGTTGTAATAAACAGTGTGCTTGACCAGAGATTGGAGGTATTGGTACGTCCGACTTAGCGAACTCAATGAATCCGAAAACAAAAACATTATCTTTCCCATATTTTAAATGCAATTAATAATGTTAAACGAAGAGTTCCAATCCAATGTGATATTTATATTCCCATTTTGAAACAAATTTCAGTTTATTTTTATCTTAAGCAATTTTATGAAGAAACAGTTTATAAAAAAACCATTAATTGCTTATCTAAAGTAAGTCTTTATGATAAAAATATCTGCCAATCGAGAATATATTTACCGGATACAAAGCTGGAAAATATTTCCAAAATTCCTATGTTACAATACAATAAAATCTAAAAAAAAACAAACATTTTATCATTTTATCTTGAGTTGCTGCAGCAAACTAAATCGAAATTTGAGTTTGATAAAAACGCTTTGAAGTTGTTGTAAGTAATTACTTCGTACAAAGTGCTACTTCTCTGAATCTGAAATTTCCGTTTAAATACTAAACTTAAATACTTAACAAAAAAATAATCAAATAACAAATAAAAATTTTAAAATATTCGATATGTTTTGTTTGTATGAAACAGTTTTGGTGATTGTCAAGTTCATTTGGTAGAAAATATTTTTTGACCTCTCGTGCTCGGTCTGGTGGTTATATTGAGCTCGTTGCAAATGAAAGCAATGTTTTTTTTTTTAAATAGCGCAAAGCCACCCTGCGTACTTGCCGTGCTCGGGGTTTATTTCACCAAGCATATCGTATTCATTGTGAGAGGGAGTAAAAGGTCTCTCTTCGTGTTCGGTGAGACAGCAATTTCACGGTGTTCGTTGAACAAAAATTTCAATACAACCACGGCCTTAGATTCATATTATATTTTCTCTACGTCGACACATGAACTCTCTCTTTTGTGCCAAGTCAAATCAGTGTTGCCATATAACATTGGGGTATGTGCTATTTTCTATAATGTTTACTACTTATTTGCTGTTGTTTCTCTTGTTTTCATTTTTATTTATTTCAATTTAAAAACAATTTTATTTTATATTATAATGGATGCCGACAGAAAATTAATAAGGTCATTATCCAATTTATTTTATTCTCGCGACGAAAGAAGAACACAAAACGCGAAGCAACAAGGGATGTTAACCATTTTGAACAAACGTTTTCATTTCGTACATGTTCTCAGCTATTGTCGGCAAGAGAGGATTGAAAAATTATTTGATTCTGTTTCAGCTTATAAGGTGGTGTTCGCTGTTCGGCAAACACATCATATTTTTTTCTCGTTCTCGGTGTTACATTCTAATTCGTTACAGAATTAATTTTGGTCGAAATTCAAGCTTTTTTTTATCACTATTCCAAAAGACTTCAAACGATTTTATCAATATGGAGAGTGAAACTAATAATATATTTGAAAAATTATGCTAATAATATAATTTTTCTTCAATAGTTTTATAAATAATATCGCTTTTCTGCAAATGAAAATAATGATATACAGGTTTGCATGTTTTCCTTCTATTTACATACATTTTTGTTCCTTTTTTGTAGAATAACACTTTGACACCCTGAATGCTTGGCGTGCTCGGTGCAAGGTTCACCCAGCATATCGTGTTCGTTGAGAGAGTGAGTAAAACCTCTCTCTTCGGGTTCGGTGCGACAACAATTGCATGCTGTTCGCCGAGCAAAATCTGAGCATAACCACCACCTTAGGTCGACCTAAGGTGGTGGTTATGCTGGTGTTCCCTGTTCGACGAACACATCATATTTTACTTTCGTGCTCGGTTTAGTGGTTACATTGGAGTTCGTTACAGAGTTGCATTTTGTCGAAATTCAGTTCTTTTTTTTATACTATATTGTTCAGAACGGCAACACTAAATGGTATACCAAACTTTACAAACTTTAAACGATTTTATCAATATGGAGTGTGAAATTAAAAATATAATTGAAAAATTATGAAAATAATATGATGTTTCTTCAATAGTTTAATGAATAATATATTTAATATTCACTTTTAAAAACTAAAAGAATTCGCAACTTCGCTTTTCTGCATATGAAAATAATTATGTACAGGTTTGCATGTTTTCCTTCAATTTTACATACATTTTTGTTCCTTTTGCAGAATAACTCTTTGACACCCTGAATGCTCGGCGTGTAAACTTCACCCAGGATATCGTTTTCGTTGTTAGAGTGAGTAAAAGCTCTCTCTTCGTTTTCGGTGAAACAACAATTGCATGGTTTTCGCCGAGCAACATCTGAGCATAACCATGAGCTAAGCAAAATGAAACAATAAACCTGTTTGACCACCTTTTTCAGACGTGAATGAATGAAATCTTATGCTCAAATATTTGCGCTAATGCTCAATTGGGATTTGCTATGTGTTTTATTTCAGGAGAATATAATTATCGCATTATGACTAGAACTATCATATATCGTACACGTTCTATCGTGTATCGTATAAGCAATGAAATTATCGATAATTATAAAATTATTGTGGTCGCTGTGGCGTGTCCGGGGTACAAATCTCGGAACAGGCAAAATCAAAAATTAAAAAAAGAAATAGCATTTCTACACAGCACCACCTCTTGGCAGGCAATGGCAAACCTGCAAGAGTAAAAATTAACTTTAAAAAGCTTTTTACTTCGTCGTTCGGATTCGGCATAAAACTATAGGTCCCTTCCATTCATGAACAAATATAACAACAACAACATGAGTGGATGTGAAAAGCTTGACCTAGGCCCTCCATGGGCTGTCGTGCCATTAAAAGAAGAAGATATAATTATCATAACCTTGACAACACTGTAGAGTAGTGATGGCATAGCCTTCACTGTGTTTTCTGTGCAGCTGACACTTTTTGGCACTCGGAACTGGAGAATAGTGCCGTGATAAGTTTATATGGCGGAAAACAAGTTATTAACTTTATTGGCAAAAGAATAACAGGAGAGCATAATTAATTTAATTGACGGAGCAGAAACCTGAGAGGATATCGTCATTCCACACACTCTAGTATTTTCAAACACGCAGTTTTAATAGCGTATCAATAAGAGTTTATGATTAATTGTAATAGGGGAACAAAAACCTGAGAGTATGGTGGCATTCCACCTATTCTGATTTCAGTTCTCCTGATACTTTCTGAAACTAAAATCTGTCAGTTTAAATGGCAGAAAAAAAGAGAATATGAGAATGTGCGATAGGTGTAGTATGAGAATGTGTGAGATGTGTGGTCTTCTACTTGGCGTCATTGAATGTTTTACTGATGTGATTATTGTAGAGGAAATTGAAGTAAGATCAAACTTATTTTTCAAGGACACTTGACATTGGATATGTGATGTAAAAATTTATGTATGTACATATGTATGTACATATTTATTTATTTATTTTTATTTATTTATTTTCGAAAACCGGCACAACAAAGTTTAAAACCTTATTAGCAGTACCGGCAGCATGTAGCATAAACAAGCCGATGATTAGTTTGATGAAACGAAGCATGCATGTATGGCATATTTTTTATAAAGATTATCTGAAGAGATCTGACCTTTTTTGAGTTTTTTTGTTACAAAAAAGTCAATTAAGTCCAGAATTTGTCTAGGGTCTGTGTGACAATATGTTGGGCTGAAATGATGTCTTACTATAGTTATTACCTTTTCACAAGACCAATAAGGTTCCACAGCTTCTAGGAATTTTAAACAAAAGAATTCTTTATATTGGCTCGGTAATGTATGTTTATTTATTTTTATTTATTTATTTAAGCCAAGTGATACAAAGTTCTACAGGCCAGATTTAAAATAGTATTAACCAGTTCGTATAAGTAAACATTATTAATTATGCTTTTAAACATCTCCTTAGGCATACAAAAATTTAATTCAATTTCCGATGTTAATACATTAAATTCATTAAGAGATCTTATGATTGGTTGATTTAAAGCATAGTTAGTTCTATGACATTTTATGTAGAAAAACTTGTTTTGGCGAGTAGTTCTGATTGGGACAAACAAATTTATATTACTTAACAAGTAAGAGCAATCAATGTTGCCACAAACGATGCCATAAATGAACATTAAGGAATTTACCATTTGTCTGCTTTTTAGAGACTTCAAGTCAATTAACAAACAGCGAGATTTATATGAAGGAGTAGGTTCTTCAAAATGCACTGAAAAAAGATCAAATTTTAAAAATTTCTTTGGACCCTTTCGAGACGATCGCTTTGAATAACGTAATATGGATTCCAAATAATAGCAGCATATTCCAACCTGGATTTTCCAAAAGCTGTATATAAAAGCTTGTAAGTGTAGGGGTCATTAAATTCGGAGCTATTACGCCGCACAAAGGCCAACATAGCATACGCTTTCGGTATAATGTAATTTATATGATTCACGAATGTTAATTTGGGGTCAAGTAAGTGGTCGCTGTGGTCTAGTGGTAGTGCGTTGGACTGCTACGCAGAGTGTCCGGGGTTCGAATCTCGGCACATGCAAAATCAAAAAGTAGAAAAGATAATTTTTCTACCCGGCACCACCTCTTGGCAGGCAATGGCAAACCTACAAGAGTAAAAATTGCTATGAAAAGCTTTTCATTTCGCCGTTCGGATTCGGCATTAAACTATAGGTCCCTTCCATTCATGTACAAATATAACACGCACAACATGAGTGGATGCGAAATGCTCGGCCTAGGCCGAGGCATGGGTTGTTGTGCCATTAAAAGTAAAAGTAAGTAAGTAAGTAAGACACCTAAATCCAACATTTTAGCGACGTATTTTAAACGGGTATTTGCAATAGAAAACTCATGCAGGAGATTTATACTTAATTTAGCGAACGTAATATGAAAACATTGTTTAACATGCAAAGCTAGACAGTTTTTCAGACACCAGTTATTTACTCTATTTAAATAATGTTGGATATCAGTTAAATAACTGACACTTTTTACTTTAAGAAATATTTTCAAATCATCTGCGTATAGCAGGTAATTTGATTTTAAGAAGCATGAACCTATATCGTTTATAAAAAGAAGGAAAATGAGCGGCCCAAGGATGCTGCCTTGTGGAACACCCGACGTGGGGACAAGTGATTTAGATTTTATGCCATCGATAACAACATGGCAAAGTCTATCGCATAGATAGGACTTTATCCGTTCCAAAAAAGTGGAATTAAAGCCCAATTTTTCTAATTTTATCGGAAGAATATGATGTGAAACTTTGTCAAAAGCTTTGGAGAAGTCAGTATAGATGGTGTCCACCTGACATTTATCTTCAAAAGCTAAGAAGCAGTATTCCATAAAAGCAGCCAGGTTTGTGGTTGTAGAGCGACCAGACACAAATCCATGTTGATAGGGTGATATACATAATTCTTGAGAGGGGAAAAACCAAATGTTCTTTTACCACAATTTCAAAAAGTTTAGACACCGTTGAAAGTTTTGAAATAGGGCGATAGTTCGAAATAACATTTTTACTTCCACTTTTAAAAACTGGGGTAATATGCGCTATTTTCCATCTTTTTATAAAGTCACCTGATGATAAAGGCAGATTAAATATATGACCCAAAGGAATGCAAAGTGTCGAAGAACACTTTTTAAAAAGCAAAGCAGAAAAGTCATCACAATCAGCTTTTAGAGACGGCTTCAATTTCATTATTCCTTTCAAAACATCAATTTCAGTAATGCTTAGGGATCCGAAATTTAAAGACGAATCTAGATTATCGAGATCTGAACTATAAGTAGAGAAAGTATCATTGTTAAAGTTTGACATAAAAATCTTTGCGAAAGGGTTGGCAATACCAGCCATGGAGCTTGACGAGTTTCCATTGAATGTCATCATGGAAGGAATATCAGATTGCGCTTTTTTTGATTTTAAGAACTGCCAAAAAGATTTTATGCTATATTCAAAGCTTAGGATGAAATTATTATACAAAAACTTCTCAAGAACAACGAACTCCTTCATATAAAATACGTATTTGTTTTTATCATTGGGGTGATTTGTGGACTTATACTTATTAAAAAACTTGTTTCTTAAATTTTTCAATTTCTTTAGCTCTTTTGTATGGTAATTTGTATACTTTTGGCCGTACTAAAGGTACATTTTCTCGACATATATTGTTAATTTCAACAGAAAATATCAAAAGAAGCAGCAGTGTCATTGCTGTCAAATTTACTACTCCAATCAGTACTCTCAATAATTGAACTAACTGCATCGAAGTTACAAGCATTAAAATTAAAGTTTAGTGTGTTATTAATCTGAGGAAATTTTAGAAATTCGTAAAACTCAACATGAAGCACGAGCGGGACGTGGTGCATATCCGCGGAGGTAATCGGAAACATGTTTTCTTCCAACTTATATTTAATTGAACTGCTTATGAAAATAAAATCTCAACGCGATTACATTTATTAAAAAATTATTAATTTGAATAAGATCAGAACAGAAAAAACTATCTAGCAAATACATTTCATGTGTTGCATTAACATTAGTAGAAACCAAATTTTTTCATTCGCAATTAAAGACCAAAAGAGATCATTTGGGTTAAAATCACCTAATACACAAATATGCGCATTAGACTTATCAATATTTGCTAAATTCAAAACATTGTCTACATGAACAAAATACAGTGAGTCTGAACTATTGGGGGGAATATAAGAATCACAAAGTAAAAGTTGTTCCTTGGATCCTAAAATGGATACAAATAGTTGATCTAGTAACGTATCATCATTATTTAGTTTAAGTACAGATGAGCGCAGCATACGTTTGACAGCAATCAGCACACCTCCATCACGTTGGCATCCAGTTTTTAGCGCATACCTATCCTTTCGGTAGACTTGATAAAGAGACGTGTCGAAAAATTCAGCATCTCTAAAATATTGATTAAGCCAAATCTCAACAAGCACTATGATATCATAATCCATTTGCGAAGAAAATAGCAGTGGATTTTGTCCTTATACCAGAAATGTTTTGGTAGTAGATTTTAAGAGATTTTAAGTTTGAGATATTTGTTATTTCTGCAATAGTTGGTTTCCTTGCATTGGAAAAACACGGAAAGGTCGAGCTTTAACCGAAGTTTGCCATAGCGATGGTTTAAGTATTTCATTGTAGTAACGCAGCAATACACCAAGTTTAAAGTTAATGCTCTTCAAAGATTCAGGTGCAGCATCTTTTTTAACTAATTTGTAGCATACAATGTGTTCCTTCGGTATATTTGCATATTTTTCCACATAAGTAATTATATCATCTACTGTTACTGTAGGTTTAAACGAAGACAATAACATCTAATTCAGCGGCTTAATTTTGACCTACAACAACATTTGCATTTTTTCTGGTTGAATTTCGCCTTCTAACATTAACTTATTGGGTGTTTGGCACAATAAGATAATCGGCAGCAACTGAGGAGGGATATCCATCGACATGTCTTGTGGAGTCATACTGTGGTACAGGAGCAGCAGCAAATGTAGGAAAAGCACCAATAGTGGGAGTTGTAGAAAAGTCAGCAGCAGTGACAGTAGCAGAGTTCGTGGCAGCAGAGTACGCAGTGGCAGAATTCGTAGTAGCAGAGATCGCAGCAGCAGAGTTCGCAGTAGAAGAGTACGCAGCGGCAGAGTTCGCAGAAGCAGGCGCTGCAGCAGCTGAGTCACCAGTGGTTTCAGCAGTAGAGAGCGAGCTGTTATCGGGAGAAGCAGCAATATTAGCATATGAACCGCCGGCAACTACAGCAAAAGTGGTAATTGCAGATCCCATCGTTGAAAAGGCCTTAGCAGCAGAGGCAGTATTGGTAGCAGAGGCAGTGGTAGTTGAGATTGAACGAACGTGAGAACCACCAGCATAAAGTGAATTGACATAAGGCATAAATTGATTTTCCGGTTTTGCTGAGCTCAATCTGCTACGATTATTATTGGCGTTAAAAGCAACATTTACCAAATCGCGAAGAACTTTGAATTCATTAGTAAGAGAAAGAACTGCGGCAGCAGTGTCATTATCTGCCGATTTATGCTTAATAGAATTCGATTCAAATTCTACTTTATCAGCCTTTAAAGAATTACTTTCTTCTTATCATTATCTGCCGATTTATGCTTAATAGAATTCGATTCAAATTCTACTTTATCAGCCTTTAAAGAATTACTTTCTTCTTATCAGCGCATCATTTTAAGCGCAAGAGAATAAACCGCGGGTGAATTATCACTTTCAGTTAATTTTTGCTTTACAGAGTTAATTTCATGTTCTATGTTTTCAATTTTCTGCATTAAAAGCATTTTATCATTTTGTAATTGTTGATAGCGCGCGGGCATTTTCAGCTTTAAGAAACACAATTTCGTTAAAGAGACTTTAAAGAGTTATTTGTTGCTTGTTATCACTAGCAAGTTTGTTTTCATATCTCAGCAGGGTTAAAACCGGTTTTGATTGCTGTTGTAGTTGAGCATGAGCCTTTGATGATGTTGTTAAGATTGTGAGTTTTGGAACAATTTTTGTGCATCCTACATTCTATGGGATATACATATGTCCCTGGGGCTGCGTGTTGCTATTTATGATATGCAGATTTTATGTTTGGAAAACGTTACAGAACTATTTTTTGAGGAAGGTTTTCACTTTTTGTGGCGAAATATACTGGTTAGCTTCTTAAATTTCTTGTATTTAGGAAAAGAGTGAACGCGCTTCATTTTAGTGCTGGTGCCCAGCTTCCTGGGCTTAAGCAAAAATATCTTTTATTACCATAACAAAAAGAGTGGGCCAAAAAATTTGATTTTTAAACCACAATGATTTCAACACTTTTGTAATGGACAAAGATTTGTGTGTTCCGTGCTAAAATTTCTTAAAATTATTCAGCATTTCTTAACCGTTTTTTATATGAAGCTGGGAAGCTTACTAAAATATTGTATCGTATGGGATTGGAAAAAAGCCATGTATATAAAATTATATACATATATGTGAGATAATCGATGAACTAAAAGATTAATTGAAATGATTTTTAATCAATTAATTTAATTATTTAAAATTTTTGATTTACCGATTTAAAATTTCTAAGCTTACAGTGAACTTTAATGGAATCACTTTTTTTTTAACTCTCCACCTTACCACATCAAACCTTTTCGAGTCCATGCCATTCTTTGGGTCTCTACATTATACAGCTCATTACCGCGTGTAGTTCCTTCATTACCTGCATTGTGCACACCATGATAAAGGTTAACGAAACGCATGCGTAGACTTTTTCTCAGTTGTGAAAAGATATATCGAAAGATAATGAGAGATAGTAACAAGTTTACTCCCCTCCATTTCAAAAGCTGTCGCATTAGTTGGGAGATCATCAGCTGCTGATAACAAAACAACGATTTCCTTTCTCCCTTAAGTTTCTTTTATTTTCTTGATTTTTATCCTAATCAAAATGATCTCGTCAAGCTAGAGTTTGTAGTTTTTCTCTCTCTGAGAGATTACTTTTCCTCGTTTATAGTTGACACTTTTACAACTACTTCTATTCCGTGCTAACAGTTATGAATTCGTAACATAATTTAAAAATCCCAACAAATTCATATACTGGAATCGAAAACGGCTCAAAATGAAAGAACGATACGTTTTAAGTGAAGCAAAACATTTTTAAATAATTCCGGATTGTATTGAATTCGTAACTGTTACGACGGACTCTGGAATAGGGGTCAATATTTGGTACAAAATGTAAGTAAATTTGCTCCACGTTCAATTATAGAAATGGAAATCTAATAAAGTTTTTGTTGGTTTTAGATTTTAGACATACTATGTACTTACATATATCACACATATTTTCTTCTACCGCATCAACAACAATCGATCACTTCTGTACATATAAGTATGTATATTTGTTAAACAACCCAGTACTAATTTAATAATGATGTTGTTTATTTTTTAATTAATTGAATTAATTTTACATATATAGAGTGTTTGTATTAAATTTATAATTAAGCAAATAATCTTAACAGTGAGTGCGTAAAAAGTGGTAAATAAATTTTACATATGTATATAAGAACTTAAATGTAATAAAGTAAATTATAAAAAAAATAAATCAAAAATATTGCAAGTTGGAACAACAATTTTTATATATACTATACATACTAAATATTAATAATAATAATACATACTAAATATTACTTGTAGTTTTGGGAGACATGAATTTCTTTATTTATTATTAATAATACAAAAAAATTTAGGTACCTATAAAAAACAGTATTCATAGATTAATACAATAACATACGAGTAACAAAAAGAAAAAAATAAAAAAGTGCAAATAATTAAAAAAAAATTATATATGCATGTTTCAAAAAACACAATTAATGGAAGAACAAGATTGCGCTAATATTTGGATGTGATGACAAAAGTTTCATTGTTCAAATTAAATAAAATTTTATTTTTAATTAGCTTCACAAATTTTTTGTCTGCTTTTAACTATAGAATAAGGGTGACGAGTGACATTAACGGTGGCAATATACATACCCTTAAAGACAACTATTGCTTCAATGTATACAGTCATACCGTCTTGCCTCAGCAGATGTTATGAAAAGTTTATCGACTTCAATTAATAAAGCGTTTCATTTTTAAACCACGTAAAATTCAATCGATATTTGTTATACTACATTCATAATGTACATGTTTAAATACCTGTGTCTATTATAATTCCAAAAAAAATTTTAAAACTTTCTTTATATTTTTATTTGCCATTTTCAGATTTATGCTACAGAATATCCTACGCTTACGTACACTCAGAGAAAAACATTCTATTGACTAGTCAATAGTAAATAACAACAACAATTATTAGATATTCTATGAGCTATATAATGTTTATCTACTTCTAATAACCCGACACTACATAATATTTATTAGTACTCAGGAAACAATGATACTTAATTCTATATGCCAAAAATTTTATATTAATTTTTTTCTATCTACCTTTACCCTTGATGTTAATATTGAGAATTGGTACTGTGGTCACTAGGTGGAGAATATCATTTACAGTACAGAGTGTTGTAAATTTAACAAGCTAGTATCGAGCATTATTGACAATTTGCCAACGAGATTTGGGAATAATCAAGTCGACTTAGTTAAAAATTATAATTATTATGTATAGATAGCTAAGATAGCTATCATATTGGAACTGCATATAATGAAAGCAGAACACTTAGGTTAGGGGAAATGGAAATGAATACAACGAAGAAAAAATTCAACAACTTTATTTTTTTTAAACAAGTAGGTGAAAAAGTCGTCAAGGATTTCGTTTATCTAGGATCCAGCATAAACACCAACAATAATGTCAGCCTTGAGATCAAGCGGAGACTAACTCTTGCCAACAGGTGTTACTACGGGCTCAGTAGGCAATTGAGAAGTAGAGCCCTCTCTCGACCGACGAAAATAACGCTCTATAAGTCCCTCATCCTTCCCGTCATAATGTATGGCGCAGAGACGTGGACATTGACCATCAATGATGAGAGGCTGTTAGGAGCGTTCGAGAGGAAGATACTCCGTAAGATCTACGGTCCAGTATGCGTGGACGACGTGTATCGAATAAGATGGAACGATGAGCTGTATGAGCTGTACGCCATAGCTGTACTGACATAGTCAAGCATATAAAACTCCAGCAGCTTCGCTGGCTGGGTCATGTTGAGCGAATGGAAGAAAGCGCTCCGGCTGGAAGGGTGTTTTATTCGAACCACGGTGGAGGAACATACAGAAGAGAACATCCTAATCTCCGTTGGAAAGACCAGGTGCAGGGCAACCTGACTGCACTTGGCCATATCAACTGGCGCCAGCGCGCGCATAGCAGAAGTGACTGGCGGAGCTTTGTGGAGGCGGCCAAGACCGATCATCGGTTGTAGAGCCAGCTAAGTAAGTAAGTAAGGTGAAAAAAGCAGATGTTGATTTTGCTATATTTACGTGTATAAAATTCTTGAGCTGAAAAGAAATGAAGCAAATATCGACGTTAACAGAGTTCATCAAAAAAAAGCATTTGGTGCAAAGGCAACGAGGGCCCTTTTTAGGGTGGATTTTGTGTCGTAAAATAAATTTTTATTTTCCAATTTTGATGCGCCATAGTATTCACATTCAATTAAAAGAGGAACTATTGTTCCTACACTATTATTAGTAGAACAATATCTTCGTCCATTCGACGAACGTTACATGCAAAAACGTTGATATTTGTTTTTATAATGTACACTAATTTTTTGTTACTAAATGTAAATGTGGTCGCTGAGGCGTAGTTGGTTGGTGCGTTGACCCGCTACGCAGAGTGCCCAGGGTTCTCGGCACAGGCAAATTCAAAAAGAAGAAAAAATAGTTTTTCTAAACGGTACCACCTCTTAACAGACAACGGCAAACCTACAAAAGTAAAAACTGCCTATGAAAAGCGTTTCAATTCGCAATTCATGTATAAATATAACACGCACAATATGAGCGAATGTAAAAAGCTCGGCCTAGGCCCTCCATGGGCTGTTGTGCCATTAAAACAAAAGGAAGAAGAAATTTTTTACTTAAAAAATAATATAATCTTTTCTAAATTAAAGCTATATAAGCTTTTTTGAAAAAATTATATAAGTTTTCATTGTTTTTATTACATATGGTACATACAATAAAAATGAGAAAGGAAACTGTATTCGTTGGATGGTTGGTATTCAGGGTTTCTATATATGTATATAATGTTATTCTGGGATGTGGTCGCTGTGGCGTAGTGGTAGTGCGTTGGACTGCTACGCAGAGTGTCTGGGGTTTTAATCTCGGCGCAAACCTACAAGAGTAAAAAAAGCTTTTCACTTCGCCGTTCGGATTCGGCATCAAACTGTAGGTCCCTTCCATTCATGTACAAATGTAGCACGCACAAAAGGAGTGGATGCGAAAAGCTCGGCCTAGGCCCTCCATGGGCTGTTGTACCATTAAAAGTAAAGTAAAGTAAGTTATTCTGGGATTAATAAAGAACTCTTTGCTTAAGATGAAAACATTATAAGCTTTATGGTTTTTTCTCTGAGTGTGTCGTCGTAATATACATGTTATGCAGGCTAGAATATTTTTTAGAAATGGGACGCTTTGAATATTTCAGATTAGATTTATCCAATTTTGTCGAGTGACGAAAAGTTTGCTTTGGTTTTATGCTTGTCTTGATGATAATCTAATTATTTTTAAAGATCTCCTCAAACTTTTTGTGCAAACTGGTTGATACGGTAGCTCTACACAGTCATTTCTTCTAAAAACCATATATTAAATTCACTCAATGTATTCCTATTAACCCGAATCTTATCGGTATTTACCAGGACTCTTAGATTTACAGAAAGCAGTGTTAAACCTTACTATTTATCGGTTCCGGAGTCGCTCCTAATATACAAATTTCCAAATTCGTTATCATTTAAAAAAAAAAAAGATGTTCACCAAAATTCCTTAAAGATCTGCCCATTCTGTTCGAAATGTCTTTCTAGTGAAACCTTGGAGGTATCCGTCGCACTAAAATTCTCCTTCTTTATATATTTATCTCGGCATGTTTTTTAAGTAAGTTCACACAAAAGTAATATTTTGTATTGTCAAAAATTATTAGCTAAATGTAAATAAAAGGGGGAAAAGAGAACAAACTTAAAAAGTGTAGTTTTTTCATATGTTATAAGCTGTGAGCAATTCTTAGCAAAAGTTTTTCCAAGCAAATTATTACACACTTAAAGTTAGTAAGAAATGTAAATTGATGGAAACGTTTGTTCGCCTTTGCAGCGTTATTTTTACATCGGTTTTAAATATTTCTTTTTACTTTCAAATAAATTAAATTAATTATTAATAGGTATTGATTTGACAATAAATTACATAATTTCCCATATACAAAGCAATATCTAAAAATCATAAAATTCTTACAATTTTGTATATTTCTTTTTGTTTTTTTCCATTTTATAAATTGTAAACAGTCTTTTGCAAATAGGCAATTACCATACATTTTTCGTTTTTTTCTATTTTATTAATATTTGTATTTTAATTTAAGTTTTACATCCTTAATTATATTTTTTTTTGTTTATTTTTGTTCTAACACTTTAAACACTTTACTAAATTTATATGTTTTGTATCTTATTTAACTTTTATTAATGTTTATTTGCTTTATTAACACATTCAATTTTTTTTAATGATATTGTGAAAATATATGCATGATATATGCATATGTATGTATGTCGTATGTATATATATGTATATATTTTTTTGTTATTAGGAAAGTATTATATTAGTTGTTGTTTTTTATTTACTTTATTTTTGCTTATACGTGTATCTGAGCATTCTAAAATATAGTTTTATATATTTGTTTTTTATTATTGGGTAAATAAGAATTTTAAAAAATATGGCAAAGTACGTGGCACAATTTTAATTTATTTTTATTTTCTTTTTGTTTTTTGTATTTTCTAAGTTTATGCTTTTCAGAATTATTTATTTACTCAATAACAATATTAATAATTCGTGTATGTATTTATATGTACGTGTGAAATCAGTTTGACAAGCGTGGACTAGCATAATATCAAATAAAATATGGGTCGATAATACGCGGGGTTATTCTAATGATGTAATGCGGGTTAATCATAAGAATACCCATCAATACGTGGGGTAATTTTAGTGTGGTCTCTGTAGTGTGTGAGTTCTGTTAAAAAATTTTAGTTACAAAGCTGTTGAACGTAATACTATGTATGCAACTAAAAATTAAAAAAAAAGTTTAAAATAAGTTAGAGATGATGATATTGTTGACTATATTTAATACAACAAAAGCACAATTTACAGAATATTGATAGAGGTGTACAAGCGATGTATTCACATGAGCCACGTATACCATGTTTCTACGTTTCCGCGTGATGATTTTCAAAGCTTCATGCCGTCTTAATTATAGTTATTTGGTACGGCACAGTCATCAGTATTAGTTTTCATTACCTACTTCATTTCTGTCAAAAACTTTGAACTATTTCAATCCTGTATGACTCGGATACTAATAGCCAATGCACACGACTCGACCCAAACATGAATATGTTTTTTTCCAAACTGCCAGATGAATTTTTTATTTTAACCATTATTCCGAAAATTAGCGAAAGTGGGTAATGACCAGAGTTGGTAACTCAATGATTGAATGGCCAAAACTAAAGTTATATTTCATATAAAAATGTTATGCATACGATAATACATATATATGTAAATTGGCGATATCCGACCTTAAACACATACCAGTTTATACGACTCATGGTAACCTATCGACTGAATGGCTTCTATATATTTTCATATTATTGTGTCACTTGGAGAAGTATGTTTGCCGTTCGGATTCGGCATGAAACATATTAATGTACAAATATAACACGTACAACATGGGTGGATGCGAAAAGCTCGGCCTAAGCCCTCCATGGGCTGTTGTGCCGTTAAAAAAAAGAAGAAGACCAAGAGGGAAATCGAACTCCCAACCTCACGGGTGAAAGTCTAGTGCTCAATCACTAGACTATAGAGGTCGTCATTAAAGGTGAAGTTGTAATCAAAATTATCAAGAGTGTCTTAAACTGTGCTATTGCAAAGTAGAAGACTCATGATGCCGTATCTCGACTGCAATAATTTTTGCCATAATTATGAAATAATTTATGACTATGATTTAGGTCATAAATTCAAGTGGGCAAATTTTGTTAAGAGTTTTAATTTTAAAGTCAGTCATACATGACTTGTCATAAATAAGTAACATTATATGTTACTTAAGTTGAACACACACAAATTTAAATGGGTAAAATCAGGGGCAGAATATAGGAAATATCAAAAAATCAAAACATAATAATTATTTTGTGATTTTAATTGTTTTCGAGAAACCATAATAATTATTGCCGTATTTATATATTTCATCGGGTATAAAAGTTATTGCTTGTTTTATATGTGTTGACCGTCTTAAAAAAATACAAAAGTGTGTGACGTCTTGAGTTTTACATTTAAATAAAAAAAAAATTTCTGTCTTCATTAAGTGACTCAAAAGTTAACTCAAAAAATAATTTGTATTTTTGAGGCAAAAATAAAAAAATCGTAAAATAATATTTTTGGTTGACAAAAACATAAAAGTCAATATATAATAAAAAAGTTTCAATTTTTAAACACTAAAAAAATTCTTTACTGAATCAAATCAATATCATCTAGGTGTATTCAACTTGTTCTCCAACACTTAGGAAATGTCGATCTTTTCATTATTTTCGTCTCTGGTTAAAATTCTATCAATCGCTCTTAAACGTTTTTTGGCTCTCAATCGATCCCCAAAATAGTGAAAACTCCAATGTTCGTTACTAGTGATTACTTTACTCACGCAGTCATTTTGCTTTTATTGGTGAAATATAGTAATGGAATTTGACGAAGAGTTCAGAGTGAAAAATTAAATAAATCAAACACTATCATAATTAAGATTATTTGTCTAAAGCAACACAGAAAATGTAAGACTACAACTCCTGTTTATTTTTTGGCGATACGTTGCTTTGACTTGATTAACCAAGTTTTATTTGTTGATTTTTTACTTTGTAGATTTTGCTGAGTATAGTTAAGTTTGCTAGTAAGTTAAATCAAATAAAAAATGTTTCTTTATAAAAAACTTTAAATGTGAGAAAATACCATATATTTAGGTAAAATTTGTTGTTGGTTTTTTTTTAGTATTTTGTTGAAAATAAATTCGTTTGTAGTTTCATTTAAGTCTATCATTAAGTTTTGTTTTTTGCTTGAAGAAGAAAGTATTCGTAAAATAATGCTACTGTATATAAACACATGTGTATTGTATTCTATTTGTATTTTTATAAATTGTATTGTATTATAAATGCTGCGAATATTTCAAACGTAGGTTGCATTTCCTTATGTTGTGTAAGATTTTTTACAAAAAAATCCTGCATTGAACAATTTGTTAAAGTTTGGGTCCCTTTGGGTAAATACTTTTTGGCTGTAGTGGGGTTGGTTTTTGGAGTGAGAGGATTATTATGTGAAAGTGCCTTTTATTTTCAATCAAAACCAATAACCAAAATAAAAATATTTCATATACACACATATTATTTATACTTAATATTCTTATATATTTTATGTTGTGGTATATGTTTGAATATTCGAGCAAATAAATTTCTGTCATTAATTTAACTGAAGTGCCCGGGATGAATTCAATTGTTTCAAGGATTCTACAATAAATAATAATAATTCAATAAAAATTTCTGAAACAACAATGAATTTTATGATTTTCGGTATTCCGATTTTTAGTCATTACTCTCAGGTTATATATATCATACTTTGTAAACAGGTTTTTAATATTATAAAATCACTAATTTTTCTCACTGGAATTCATAAAAGATTTACATTTATGTTCTCAAAATAAAGTTATATAGTTATTATTACATACTTTGTCCTGGCATAATAAGTTTTAATATAAAGGGGTTTTCAATAGGGACCTAACAATTTTGTATTTAAATAGAGCACAGAATACTTGAGATATCGGGCGTCCAGGTTAAATAAACATGTTGCATTTAAGTATGGAATCGATATCACTCATATGATCACGCCGAGCTCGTTTGCAGCGATCTATTCTTTGGAGCCACCTACCACACAAAGCATAAAATCCACACTTAGCGGTTACTTTTTGTGGATGCAATGGAGTCTCTTGAAGGATATGTGTGTTCGTTGCTCTCCAATAACATTCAATAATAAATATCTAGACTCGAATTTATCCACTATAGCATGCATAGCCTGGTGGGATGATTGTTACGACCAAAAATGGGAGTAATCGCTCTTAAAGTTGCGACCACCGAATCAGAAATTTTGTAGTAATTTTTAACAAATTCCAAACGTTGCTTGTTCATGAACTTCACCATGATCAAATATAAACCTTGCCAGACCACAAAAAAAATTTAAACGTGCGTTTGTATTTAAGAACAAAATTTTGTTATGACCCTATTGAAAACCCGTTTTCAAATCATATATGTTTCGATCCATGCCAAATTGAAAAAAAATAATAGAAAATATAAAAAATTATTTGTCGGTAAATAGGAGATGCCCAATTATTACTTAAGTCTCCATTATTAAATGTCGGTTGAATTTAAAGAAAATGCCATTTTATTTTTCTCTAATCTAAATACATCTCGGAAACATTTTGAAAAATAATATATTACTGTACATTCACTGTACATTCTTGGCAAATTTTTCAGAAGTTACATATAAAGTCACTGATTAAAAAGGAAACCAATTATATTATTTATAATTATTTATCTAGGTATATTTATGTATGTATTAGTATGTAGTTATCTTACACATAAGATCAGCAAGTAAATTTAAACCACATAATACACATCTGAAGAATATTCTTCATTTGTCCCTATGTAATTATGTTGTGCTATGATGATGATTATGCCAATAAATTTTTATGATTACTGTGAACCAAAATAGTGTAAAAGTGATCATCGAATTATTGGTAACAAGTGTAATATGTCCTGTATGTTATGTAACACTTATTGCACCACTTTCCGTATTTGGTGCTGTCGTATCTGCTGATGTTTGCCGACTAGGTACGACAGTGGGTCCCACAACTGGTGTTATGCTATTACCTCTTTGCGTACCTGCACCTACAGCTGATGTTGTATTGTCATCAGACATGCTACTACTGTTTAGCCCACTGCTATTGCTGACCCTGCTACTTACACTGCTATGACTTTTGGCAATACTAATGGCTGTAGCATTTGATATTACATTTGGCATATGTGCAGCTGCCGCTACTGCAGCAGCAGCAGCAGCTAAGTGATGACCGAACTGCTGTTGAAAATGATGGCTGAAATTATTGCTGAACAATGCAGCATGACTATAGTGTGTTGGTGGTGGACTATGCTGTAGGTGGTGCGAAAGTGGCTGAAATTGTTGAAATCGTTGCTGAGTCACAGAGGACAAGCGAGGTGGTGGCCGTTGTGCATGCACAGATATCTGCTGATTATGGCGATGCTGTTGTAAAGGTTGATTCATTTTATATTGTTCAGTAGATGCGGTCATTACCACTTCATTTACTGCTGTGTTACCATTACTTGTCACCGTCGCGATCGTTGTAGTTGTATCATTACCAATACTATTAACAGATGATGATGAAGATGAGAGTGGCGGTGGTATTGTACAATTATTGCTGCTATCACCTCGTTTAGTCAGTTGATTTATACTAAGAGGATTGTTGATATCGCGTGGATTTGCTCCAATCGGATTTCGATGTATCGGCGCCGTTTTCTCAAAGAATACATCTCCAGCCGGTGATGATGCTGCTGACGATGCTGATGACGATGTGGCGGATGTAACACTTACTGCTGTGACAGCAACTGACTTTAAAGGCAGTGTACCACTAGTTGGAATACCTGTGTGAATGTTGCGTGACTCAAATATATGTTTTGTGCTACTACTGTTTCTGCTATTATTGCTACTGCTGTTTGTATTAAAACTATTTATGGGATTACTTATGGCTGCACTGCCTGCTGTAAGCGTGGACACTAGCGTTGATGTAAGCTGTGGTATTTGATGAGCCGTTTGTTCGGTAACACCGCTGTTGAGTCCCATGGCTAGGTGACTGAAACGATTACCTAGCAACATGGCTGGACTAGTACTCAGTAAGGACCGCATCATGCGATCCGATAGTGATGCCGGAGACGAGGTGGTCGAGGTATTGGTTGAACTACTAGAGCCTAAACTTGAGCTAGACCCAGCATTGGATAACGAGGTAGTCAGTGATGCTGATATTGGAAGCAAAGAGGTAACGGCGGCAGTCATCGATGACGTCGTCGCAATGGCAACATTTTCAAATATGCCTGTCGTTGACGAAGATGCAGGCTGCGATTGTTGTTGTGGATTTTGTAAGTGATGTGGTTGTGAATGCTGCTGCTGATTAAGCAGCAACTGATGGCCTTGCTGAAGTTGCTGTTGCGGATGTTCAGCATTCATTGCATTAGTAGATGTTACAGGTGTTGGAGGACTAATAAGCAAATTTAGCGGGCTAGCTAAACTCGTAGATGGACTCTGCAAGCTGGACAAACCGCTCAAGCAAGGGCTAGATAATGAATGATTAAGCGATTCGGTATCATCATCACGTGTTTTATTATCATCACCGCTACCACAGCTTTCCAAATTATCATCACTCATTGCATCATCCAAATCATCCAGTTCATGGTATCTGTCGTCTTTGGAGCCACTTCCACCAACTGCTTCCATGTAACGTATACATTTCTTCTTGCGTCTATATTGAAAAGTTAAGGGGGAAAACAAACATATTATTAGAAACTGAGAATATCATTTTATGTAAGTAGTAAAAAATAAACAACAAAAACTGTTAAAAAAATACAAGTATATAAATAAAACATCTCAACTACGCATGCAACATGCTACATGAAGGAGGTGGCAATTATCAGTTCAAGAATGCGTGCAGTGTTTTATGATAAGTTTTATAAGGAAATTAAAATTAACCTTTCGAAATAACTAAGTTTTATCAAAAAATAATTTATTAAAACTTTAAAATCATGCCAAAAGAAATAAAAAAAATACATAAAAACAACAATTATTAAAAACTATCGGCGTTGAAAAAATAATCATAAAATACAGGGAATAACATAACAGTTCCCGGTTTTTCAAAAAACTTTTAAATCAACAGATTTGAGTTCCACGCATATTTTCATTTGATCGAACACACTTTATATTATTGCGTTGAGTAGATGATGTCCGCCAGATGACATTTATACTTATTTTTCTACAAGTCAGTTAAATGGGCGAAAAGTAGACGTCTAACTTCAATACAAAATGTTCGTATGTAACTTGGACTATGTATATGCCGACATATGGATATACATATGGACTATATTATATATCCTTGTGAAACTATAACTTCTGCAGACTTTGAACAGGAGCATTAAAAATATATTCACGAAAACTTTCTGCATTACACGGAAATCGCGTTAAAAAGCGCAAAATTTTAAATTGAAGCAGGAGGTTGAATATTCGATAACATTTTCTAAACGTATTTTCGTATGTATTAACGAAATTTATTCAGACAAATAAATATTTGGAACTTAAATACTTCCATTCATGTAAAATCAGAAAGCTACGTTACATACAGTGCTGTGCATACCATTTGCGACTGCAAGCATAAAACTATAAAATATCAATAAAAATATTTGTAAATATTAAAACATCAAGTGAACTTCAAATGAAAATTCTAATAGACTACACAGTTCATCTTACGTATGTATTGTATGGTAGTATGAAAGGTTCGGAATTAGAGTTAAGTGGAAACTCAATCCCAATTTCTTAGCAAAAGAATAGAGCAGAACAATGTTTCTACATAGCCTAAATAAGTTAATGTTGGGCCCTCCTAAAAATGAACCTGCTAAAATACTTCGACTTTAGCGATTACCGTTCGTGAACTGGATCGTTCTGGAAAACACTTTAAAAAAATATTTTCTATGGCAAACATTTATCTTCTGCTTACTTTTGAACAAAAAAAATCACAAATACTTGTAATATGTAATTTAGATACTAAAAAATTAACAGACTTAAGATAATGAGTATTTTGTCACGATTTTAATGTTGTTCTTCATGCGAATCCTATAGTGGTTGTTTACACTGGCGCAAGCATAAATGGCTTTGCGAGAGAGACTAGTAGAAAAGTAAGGTAGAAAGAGAGCGTAAAACTTCTGTCTCTTTCCTTTTACCTCACTTTTCTACCTCCCCCTCTAGCAAGTAGTCTTTCATGCTGGCGCCAGTGTAAACAGCCACATGAAAAATAAAATAATTGAGTAATTTTGGTTAATTTGTTAGCGGAGCTATGAAATATTTTAATCGAAAATCTAATATAGTCTTCGTGAGCTTTTATTTGCTCAAAAGTAGTCATTAGAAAAATGTCCCCATACAAAAGCCAAGTTTTATAATTTTTCTGAAAACGATCCAACTCATGAACGGTTACAGATAGAGTAGAAATATTTATTGAATCATCATAAAATAAGACGAGGTAAATTTTTGGGATTAGGGATCACTTGCCGCAATGTCTGATTTTGGTATCCCTGCAAAGCTCATTCGTCTTTGCAAAATGACACTGACCAACACCACCAGCGCAGTGAAAATTGGGACAGACCTCTCCGCACCATTTGATACCAAAAGAGGTTTCAGACAAGGTGACTCCCTATCGTGAGATTTCTTTAACCTTATGCTGGAGAAAATAATTCGAGCTGCGAATATCGACATCTCTGGCACTATCTTCTACAAGAGTGTCATGCTGCTAGCATACGCTGATGATATTGACATCATTGGCAAAAACGCTCGAGCAGTCAGTGCAGCATTCTCCAACCTGGAAAGGGAGTCTCGTCGAGTGGGTCTAGTGGTGAACGAGGACAAAACGAAATACCTTGTGTCAACAAACAAAGAGTCACGGCGTGGTGTCATGGACAAAATGTCACTGTTGACAACTATACTTTTGAAGTCGTCAAGGATTTCGTATATCTAGGATCCAGCATAAACACCAACAATAATGTCAGCCTTGAGATCAAGCGGAGACTAACTCTTGCCAACAGGTGTTACTACGGGCTCAGTAGGCAATTGAGAAGTAGAGCCCTCTCTCGACCGACGAAAATAAGTCCCTCATCCTTCCCGTCCTAATGTATGACGCAGAGACGTGGACATTGACCATCAATGATGACAGGCTGTTAGGAGCGTTCGAGAGGAAGATACTCCGTAAGATCTATGGTCCAGTATGCGTGGGCGACGTGTATCGAATAAGATGGAACGATGAGCTGTATGAGCTGTACGCCGACACTGACATAGTCAAGCATATAAAACTCCAGCGGCTTCGCTGGCTGGGTCATGTTGAGCGAATGGAAGAAAGCACTCCGGCTAGAAGGGTGTTTTATTCGAACCACGATGGAGGAACACGCAGAAGGGGACGTCCTGATCTCCGTTAGAAAGACCAGGTACAGGGCAACCTGACTGCACTTGGCCTTATCAACTGGCGCCAGCGCGCGCATAGCAGAGGTGGCTGGCGAAGCTTTGTAGAGGCGGCCAAGACCGATCATCAGTTGTAGTGCCAGCTAAGTAAGTAAGTAAATTTTTGGGAGAGTACAGAAAATTATTTTTGTGATAACGGGCCTGAGGCGCTTTAATGAATATATACAGATGTACATAATGTATATAATTTGAAGTACCTATAAAATAACGATCATTGATATATTTAAACCAGGTGTGAATAGATTCCTTTGTACTAATGTATTTGTATCGAATGTACAATTTTGGGTAGTTCGGATTCCATAAGTAGATTATGAAATATCAACAAAGCTCATACCCTTTAACATTTTCTACTATTTTGTAAAATTTTAACGTTTTTCTCTTCGCATCTACTTTACAATCTCTATCCTATTTTTTTAATTCTTTCAAAATAAGTCCAAAAAGATATTAGCAACTGTTAGCAAGCTTTTATTGCCTCTGCTGCTGTAATTTATTTAGAATTTTCTGAAACCAACATGACTTACGAGATCTTGAATTATATAGAATTATGGATGTATATTTGAATGTTACTGACTGGTTGAAAATTGGTGAAATTATGATGTCGGATACGTTACATTTTTGGATATTATTTTTAATTGGTGCTCGGCTCTATTAAAGTCTTTTGTAGGGCGAAATGCGATATCGTGGAAAGTGTTCAATAAATATTAATTAAATGTTCTGGTATTGTACAGAGATATTTTATTCTTTGTTGTCATCATCGGTGAAACAGAATACCACTCGTGTTTAAAATTTTCTCTTGTTTTGTTTGACCATCTTTTCGCTCACTTTTTTGAACGTTGTTCGTTGGGAATCATTCCATATATA
This sequence comes from Palloptera scutellata, assembly GCA_958295655.1. Classification (NCBI taxonomy): domain Eukaryota; kingdom Metazoa; phylum Arthropoda; class Insecta; order Diptera; family Pallopteridae; genus Palloptera; species Palloptera scutellata. The sequence goes on along the minus strand of OY282453.1, from coordinate 10,215,615 downwards.
CTTAATATAAATACACATTACAATATATTTTTAATAAGCCAAAAAGAAAACATAGAAAATAAAAATGGAGCTAGTATAAATGTGCATATCGGGCTCTAATTTGCCAAATCAACATAACCGCAAAAAGTAAGTTTTGCAGGAGAAGGAAATTAAAAGATCTCAACGGGAATGAAAAGATCTCAACCGATTTAAAGCCAAGTTACATTACTATTTCAACAATGGTTATCGATTCGGGGTCGATATTATAACAGCAATTAACATGAAATTCTCTCTAAAAATTACAGATATATGTATATGTATAAGTACATAGATATGAGAAATAAAAACTTATTTTTTTTAAGTAATGCCAGGTTAACACATGCCATTTTATTGCTCTAATATTAAATATTTACAAATTTGAATTTATCCCGCCAGTTTCAATTTCTTAGCGGTATTGTTTAATCCTAGAGTATTTGTTAACCTGGCATATTCCGTCATTTCAAAATCAACTTCCTTCGCTTGCAAATCATACTTATAATAGAGAATAAAGCATATAAGTTAGGTTAGAAATTTAATTTTTAATTGCACAAAAGACCAGTACCTTACCATATGAGAATCATATGATAGTTCACTCACTTTTTTTATGATAGTTCAAAATCACTTTTTTATCATTTTAATTACGATACACATTGCTACACTGTTTATATATGCACCATACATAGTTGTTATTTGTATCTCTGTTGTTGCTAATTTCATGAAGTCCCAAACGTTCTCGATGGGATTCATGTCTAGAAAATTTCCTGTCAAGATCTAATATAATTTGTTTCTTAGCTAAAAACGTGATTATTCATTTATGAAAATGGGCTTTTCCGGTTTTTTGGAAGCTTTTTTTATTAAGGTATCTGTTTGTTTAGTTTCTATCACTGTTGCATTCAGAATTCATTGTACCCTCCACGATGTATCAAGGTCATGGACCTTTAATACTGATAACAGACCATACCATAACCGAAGGAGGATGTATAATGGTTGGAACAATACAAACTGGTTTGTATTTCTCATTTGTTCGTCGCCTGACAAACTCGAACTTTTCGACCATTACTTGAAAAACTGATTCGTACGAAAAACTCACCTATTATATATAAAAATATTAATATTAATTGCAATCGTCAGTTAAATATTCAGTTTGAAAGAGTGATCTAGCATTAAATTACTCCTTTCCAATTATCAACTGTGAAATTCCTTTACTTTTGTACCCAACGATTATCGTTTTGTAATAATGTCTGGTATTAGTTTAAGTTAGCATGGTGGTCATTCGCTGTACTGTTCTTGAAGATATACCTATATGAATACCTTCGACATTTAGACATTATTTTTTGAAATAATTTTTCGATTTTCTCTGCATATATCTCGAAGTTGTCTATCACTGGCTTTTAGGTCATCACAAAGATAAGTGTTTCTTTTGATATTTCTCACTGAAGTTCTTAAAATTTCAGCTATTTGATATTGTGACAGGTTTGTGACCTTCAACTTAATATCGATGGAAAAGCAATGGAATTAAATTAAAAATAATTATATGATCAAAGTATCGACACTGCTTTTATGCTCCTAAATTTCTTCGTGGGCCAATTTTGGCAAATGCAAATGAAGAAAGGCAGTACTTTTTTCGGTAAAATTAATCTCTAGATCTTATTGAAATTAAATTTTTACTAATCTGCATAGTGTTTTTTTTTATCAACCGAGTAATCAAACCGAGTTGGTAAGTTATTTATTTACTTGTAAGTAGGTTAGGGTGGTGACTTAGTTTACTGCTTTGGAAACTTTGGTTGATTTATGTAACACCGCCAGGGTATTTTGGATACCACAAAACCTCGGTATAACGGATGTTTTATTTTGGATTTCCTTTTTAGCTGTATATTGTTAGCATATGCACAAGGTTAAGCACTCTTAACGATTCCATTCGCCAAGAAAGTCACATTATTTGCCCATAATAGTGGTATACATATTACATACAACACATTAATCTCACATTTCCAAACTATGTATAACTGCTGACCTTCAATTTAAGAAATATTGCCCCTCGGTGGCCAAAGACGTAATGAAAGAATTCTGACACTGAACTGATATTCAGCGTATTCCTATCAAAGAACACAGTTTAGCCAGTGTTAAACGGAATTTATTGAAAAGATTTAGTTGCACCTGATCTTAAATACTTGGACACTGGCAATTGAACGACATTTTGTAGTATATATATCTTAATTGAGTATATATATAATGATTAATAAATGTATTTCCTTTTTCCAATGCATATTTGTGAGATTCTTACATTCAAAAAACACATTTAATAGGGGTTATTCAAATGATACGTTGCAAAGAGCTGTAAAGAATATAAACGTTTTTACTAGAGATGGGCACGCGCTGTGATTTTCGTCATGACACGGAAAATACACCAGTGAGAGATTTTTGGATAAAATCAGAAAAATGTCGTAAATGTGCCTGAGTGAGGTTTTAGGTTGGAGTGTCAGCCTTCACTATCAAAGCACACTTAAGAATAATTGATGGCTCAATCTAATACCATAGCAAGGCGAGGGTCCTCCATTTACGCAATGGAGAGCCATGAGGATTCGCTAATGAATCTGGATATGGCCTTAATATTTATGGATGATAGCCAGAGGTGGGTATTCATACTGTAAGTGTAGAACAGTTTCCTCTTCTTCTTCAGAGCCAAACCCCCTACAGAAGTCGTTGAATGGAATCCCTAATCTTGCAGCATGACTCGCCATTATGTGTCCTGTGAGCAGCGAATTCATTGTGCTAATGGAGTTTCTCGTGAACGTTAGTGAGCGAAAACTAAAGACTAGTGCGTGAACGTAAGTTAGTGTATCGTTAACTTGCATGATCGCGAAAATCACTCACTTGTGTTTACTGTCTAATTGATGAACACCAATTCGTGCTTATTACACTCAAAAAAAAGCAATAAACTTAAAATTTGAGCTTTTAGAAAACTAAAAATATATAATATCTGTGGTATTACTACAAAATACACAAAAATAGAACTAAATAAACAAAAATAGTAAGAGTTCAAAAGCCGATAAGAATACAACTAAAATGTTTGCGAAATACATATACACATAATGGCCCATTTAATAGATTTATGCGATTTTTTTATAAATAATTCAAAGCAAAATAAACATTATTTTAAACATTTTTCATTGGTGAACCTAATGTATACAGTAATCCCCCGGTTAATAGAAACTTACTTAATTGCATTCCCCGGATACTTAAGCTGCGAGTATAAATTGTACATTTACATCGATACAATTAAGAGGGAATTACTGTAAAACTTAGCAAAAAAAATAGTTTGTACATAGCAAAATGTTAAAATTGCCAAAGTTCGAAAAAGCATAACTAAGACTGAGTTCCAAAATTCATCGATGCAAAAAGCATCCGAGTGTTTTACCACTAAATTGTTGGATAAAAAATTTATGTTATGCTGTAGTACAAATTTACAACACAGTTGAGCAATCCAATAAATTTACTTCGCATCCATTCAACAGTAGATCTACAGTCTGTTGAACAAAAGACGTTTATCTCTTACTCAGTTAAATTAAAAAAAAAAAAATTTAAGTGTGCTATTTTACATAAATACATATTGTTGCGGTTGTCGACGCATTCATTTTAATTTAGTTCTGTTCGTACTTCCATTGTAACACGTATAAACAAAATGAGTGTGAAGTTCAAGAAACGTTTCGAAGCGAGCTTTTTAACATAGCATCCTAAAGAGCCTTAAAAAAGAGTCACTTAAAAAAACTTCAAAATATCTTAAAACTACTTGCACATGTGTTAAGAGGTGGTCTGAATGTTATTCAGAAACAGAAAACGTTGACGACGAACCAGGAAGATGCTGAAAGCCTACCACCTCCAAGCGGCAGGATAAAGTCATTGTTGGGCTTTTTGAAAAAAAATCAATGATCAGTTTAAGGGAAGCAAAAAAAATTTTATCGGAGAATGGGCTAGATATATTCTTAAACACGATTCGCGACAGACTTCAGCAATCAGGCATAAAACGTAGCAGTACTTTGTCAAAACCATTGCTTTCACAAAAGCATGTTGAAAAGCGTCTTCAGTGGGGTTACACAAACATCGATTGGACCAAAGTAATATTTACAGATGAATCCACTTTTGTGTTGTTTAATCTAATTAAACATGTTTGGTTGAAAAATGGCAAAAAATTTATTCCACGAAGTGTAAAACATCCGCAGAAGGTTCATGTCCATGGATGCTTCTCTCCCAAGGATTTGGCTTTCCTAAGTGCTTCACGGAAAATTTATATGCCGTTAGAATGCTGAAGTTGTAAAAAGATTGTCTTATTAAAGTCAGCTGAATTATTATATGGTAGAAATAAAATCGATTGGATATTACAAGAAGATCCGAACGACCCGAAACACAGAAGTAAATTATGCACTAAGTGGAACGAGGATCACAATATTACAACTTCGGATTGGCCCTCTCAGTCACCAGATGCAAATCACATAGAGAATGTGTGGGCTCTAATGAAAGCTAAGATATTCAAAAAGAAAATAAAGTCATCAAAACATTTTATTTGATTGCTCAAAAGTACGTGGAGGTCTCTTTCCGTGGAATATGCTGAAATTCTTGCTGCCAGTTGTCGCCAAAGATGCCAAGCAATTATAGACAATGCAGGAGATTGGACCGCATATTAAACTTCCTGTCGAAAACCATAATAATATGTATATCTCAAAAATAAAACACTTTTTCAAATAAATGTAACATACAGTCTGTTGGAGAAAAACGTATTTTGTGGTTGTGGAATATGGTAAATATACTGAGGCATTGAATCGATGCACTTTAGAACTCAGTCTATATGATTAAAACACTTATTTTTTTTAGCTTTTTTCGATGTCGACGTTGTATCAACTCTCGTAAAAGCACTGGAGGGAGGAGTGGTATTTGGGGTATTATATTTTTTTCCCCCGATTTTTAACTATCGTATCATCCAAAAATAAAAAATTTAGCAACAGTTATTAATTAACATAACAACAACAACATCAACAACAATTAAATCTAACTAACTTAAATCTAAAAATTAACGAACATGAAATGTAGTAAAAATTTGAGAAAAAATAGAAAGAAGAATAATATTCGCAATAATATAAAGAGAAGAATGCATTTGACTGAATATAATACTCTACTTTATTGTAGAGTAAACAGTAGTAGTGACAGTTTCAGGCCCCAATTGAATGTTCTATTGTGATTGTGTGGAGTGTTTCTATAGAGACGAACAATTTACAGAAATTCCAGCTGTTCCGAATCGTAGTAATGTGTTGAATGCAGGATTTTTATTTTATAATAATTGATTATATAATTATTGCTCGTTTTTGTTTTTCTACTATTTTTTTTTTTTTTTGTAACTGCAACTTTCTCACTTTGTTTGTTGTACTTTAATTTTTTTTAAATTTATTTTTCGTTTGTTTTTAAAATATCATTTATAAATTCACATATGTGGGCGGTGCCTGCGGTGATGGTTGTTGGGATCCACCACCGCCTCCATTTGAACCGCTTAACCCATTACCAACAGCAGAACCGTGACCCCCACTTGTGGCATGTAAGATTGTTCCTGCTCCAAGTGTGTTGCCAGCAGCAGAATTTCCGCCCGTGGTATTACTATGTAAGCTACCACTGTTGCTAACACCGCTACCGCCACCATTACTGCTGCATCCAGTAACATTAAGTATCTGCAGATGGTTTGTAGACGATGAAGTCGATGATGACGATGACGAAGATGAAGATGAATTGGGTAACATTACAGTGCCGCAAATTCCGGTTACCACAGGAGTTAATATATTGGCACTTATGCCAACACCACCGACGCAAACACCAGAGCTTGGCATTACACCTAAACCGGGGCTAAACTCATTGGATTTTTTTATTATTTATTTATTTATATTTTGTCCAAGAAATTTTTTTTTGTAAGCGTTTAAAAAAGAGAGGGTAGGAAGGAATTTTTAATTGATATAATAAATAATTATTTATATATATATAAATATATGTAGACATACTGCACTAATGTGCATAATGTATAATACTTGGTCTATTTCAATTAACATTTCTTAGTTTAATCCATGTAAAGCACATATGTCTGTACTAATTGTACCCACGTAGAAAGCAGATTTGGTATACATATCGCTCATTAATTACAATAATAATACAGAATTTCGATATTAATTTCTAGCCTCAAACGCCATCCTGTTCGCGACTAAATATGAACCATGGGTAATACAAAATTCTCTCCTTTAGCATTTATTAAAAACATTTTATAGGTAAAAGAGAGTATGGGGCTTGCCTTGCCAGTGTTTATTATTTTCTGCAAAGTTCTACAAAGGTAGTGAATGTGCGGTATGTATTTCGAATTGTATGATGTTCTTTATAAGTATATGAGCCAGCAAGACTAACGTATTTCTGTTAAATTATTTCAAATTAATTAGTTACAAGAATTAATAACGTTTCAAACATTATACGGTTTAGTTGCTTTAAGTTTGATATCCCTCAAATCTGAAATATAATATTAAAATATGATTTTACTTAATAAACAATTCTGAAATTTGACCACACTTGTTTAATTTTTGTGGATTTTATAGCATAGAAAATCCAAATCGCAATTTATAACAAAGTAGTTTTTATCTTTCAACAAATTTTTGAACTAAACAATTTTTGGAAATTCCATTTTTAGAAATTTGGTAAAATTCATATCCTAATTTTATTATGCAAATTTTTTTATATTTTAGATATATTCGTATTCTAAAATTGCAGAAGTCATAAATATTTTCAATAAGCGATGCTCGTGGTCGTATGATTTGGTCGATAGTTGAGAGAATGTGCTCAAATTTAAGATTTCTTTATTATTTCAGGTTCTCCAACCTCTTGGTCGCGGTCTAGCGTGGAACGCCCCATTTACAATGTGTCCCATTTTTTTGGTGGAATAAAATTGAAAAACGCTTATATTGCTATACACCCGTGGACATTAGATAGACCCGTCGTAATTGCTCCCTAGACCAAAAAAAAGATCAACTCAATCAAAAGACAAAAGGTTATATTATTTAATTCTCAACTTCGTCTGTATGTTAAAAGAAAAGGGTTATGTTCTGGCTCCACAAATTTGTTTTTGTGGTACTGAAAGTATTTAGTTAGTTACAAGAGATCGTAATTTTCAGCACCAAAATAATAAATATATGCCGCAAATCAGAACAAAAAATAACCTAAAAATTTTTAAACATAATTAGTTAATTTATTACTGTTACAGTTAACAATTAAGTGTTGCCTTATATGTTCAATTATGAATCGATTTATGATCAGTAAATATGCTTCAAAAAATTGTAAATGATGTTGTAAGGCGTAGTTTTTTGTTTTATATTAGATCATTATTTAAATGATCGTGCATCATTACAAAAGCAAATTTTTATAGCATATTGCATATATTTTTTATGGCATATTACATATTGTTGTTGTGAAATATTTTGCGTTTGCAATACATGCAATACCATTTGCAACAGATTGTGATTATGACTATTGTAATAATGGCCTAGCAGCAATAGAGAAATATGCATGCGCGGCCAATTGTTTTTTTTTATACCCTACACACTCTGTGCCAGTTCCAACATGCTGCTTTTGATCGAGTAATGGTTGCTTGTAACCCCACGATTAGGCAACGTAAGTATATACATGTATACATGTATATAAATTATTATTATGCACGGGCCAAGAAGGGTACAGAAACAAGCAAGAATAGTCATTTCCGAACTACATATATATTTTTTTATGCTGAATCCAAATGTTCAATATTAGTAAATATGTGTGATGTGAGTATATGCACACTCATTGCTTAGTATGTATGGTATATCCCCAGGGGCTACTTTACGATAGCACCATTTGTTTTTGTTGCTAAAATGCCGTAACAATAAAATATTTAAAAAAATAAAATAAAAAAATAAAACAGTATATTTGCACTTTTGGGTTGGGATACTTATCTCAAAATCCTTTGCTGGAAATTACTATTTTTGTTTCTGTATCTTTCTGTCATTTTAAGTGGAATAAAACTTAATTATTCTCAACTGAACTTAGTATAAACATATAAACATTCCCCACACTCAGGAAGAGAATAAATTTTGAATGTTTTCAAAAAGTGATATTAGTGGAATTTCTGTTACACCAAATTCGGTATAGTTCACTAAAATATACCGAATAAAGAAAAGTTTCATTATTACATTATCATTATATAAAAGGAAATATTGATACAAATACAACAAAATTTGCTATGAAGGCGAGTTTGGCTAAAAACATTAAAAACATTAGCCGTATTCACGATTTGTAGTTTTTGGTCTTGTATTCTTGGTTTTTGTGGTAAATTTTGTAACTTTACTAAAACAAATACATGCAACTGAAAGTACAACCAATTTACCAAATTTACAATCGCAACACCCTATTGTAACATTGCGTAGTATTCTGTATTTTCTTGATAGTGATCTCACTTTATAGATTCTACTAACGAAATGTAAACAAGATCAGTTGTTTTTGCAAATAATAAGTATTTACAACGAGGTCGTTTACGATCTGAAGTAAAATTTATATATTTTACCAAAATTACTACAAAAACTACAGATCGTGAATACGGCTATTGTTATGTTTTCATGATTGATTTTATATTTATTTTTATTTAAATACATTGACTTATTCCCATATGAGATAAGTAATAACCTTCCCAAAGATTAATCTTAATTTTTTTTCTTCATGGAATACAGCACAAAATATTACATACCAAATTACTCCTCATTCCAGACATGGGAAAACCCAAATACAAATATTTTCAATTTCATGTATTGTCATTGCAATTTGTAACTTCTATTATAATTAATTGTATTTGCAATTGGGAATTATGCAGTTGAAATATCATGTCATTGTAATTGAGTGATCAACATATCGTTAGTAAATTGGTATTGTGTGCACGTCCCACCAATTGCACAAACTGAACTGAATTATTTCTATTAAAAAAAACACAAAAATACAAATGACGAGAAACTACAATTAGCTAGACAATGGAAATGTTACAATTTACAAGTTGTCGTTATTGTAAATTATACAATTATGTATGAATAATTAATTACATAATATAATTGATTTCTGACATGTCTGTCTTGTTCTTAATTATTTGGAATATATAAGTATAATTTCCCAAGCCGGACATTTTTAAGAGTATAGGTTTGATCGATTCCTATCGACTTTTCCTGTTATATTTCTAATTTTAGCTGAGGTGGTATAAAACTATACCAAAAGAAGGAAGATAAGATAAGATAAGATAAAATGAAAAAAATTTGTTTTCTTAAACCGTAATTTTAATTGAAATTAGGAACAATAATTATGCTTTTAAGTCACTACTCGTTTCAAACAATTTTTCCTTGACGGTAAAGAAGAATAATTTAATGTGGGTTAAGGTAACTAAATCGTACAATAATAATATCACTGTTTAACAAGAAAGTACTAATGAAGGCAGGCCAAGAGTTTCGTATATCTGAGACGTCGGGCAAATGAAACAAAATGAAAAATCATTGACACACCTATAGATCGGAAGTAAACGAAAATAACCCACAAAAAAAAAACAATAAAAATTAGCAGAATGAGAACCATGGACGAATCCGAAAAATACTGAAATTACCTTTTCTTTTGTAGTTGTAGTTTTAATAATAAAAGAAAACTTATGTTAATTGTTCATTTTACTTTTTCCAAATGAAATTAATTAATTTAATTAAAGGAAAGTTTTCAACAAAAAATAAATTATACATATTTCCTTTTAAATTGTTGTTTGTATGTTTTTAAAATAATATATAAATAATAAAAATAAAGAATATAGCCAGAAGTAAAATGCGCTACAATTCATAGTATAGTTTTTTAACGAGAAAGTTTAAAAGTTATGATAAGTAGTAGATTAAATGATGGTGATGGGTTAGTGAATAAACTTTGTGTGTAATTTGGGTAAGGTTTGATATTAATATTAGTATGGTATTAATATTAATATTATTATACCTAATACTTTCATCGCTAGCTTGGCAACTAGATTGCAATAATTGCAACGTTGAGGTTGTGTTATAATTTTAATAAGATTTGCTTTTAATAACTTTTTCACTTGTATTATATTTTTGCTGCGTAACTGTGCAAGTTAAAAACTAAATCAAAACAATAACTAAATAGATAAACTAAATAAATTTATTTAAATTAAAACTAACTCATTTCTGAGCTTTATTAAATTTTTAAGGATATGTATTTGGTTTGTATATATAGAGTAGCGCAATTGAGATGTTTCGCATAATTTGAAATATGTTGGTACGTAAGTAGGTATATATTTATGTGTAAAGTATAAGTGTGTGTATTTTTCATATCTGTTAAGTTTTTGTGATGTGTCATTTCTATTCTTATATCCTTACTTACAAGAGAAGGTCATATGTTAATAAATTTTTAGTGTACCATACATATGTGTGAATGAAATAAGGAAATGCTGGAACTGGCATAAGTACAATACATTTTTATTGAGTAGTGTCCGCCGATATTTTATTCAAACGCTTCTTTATTATGATTACAGGTAGGCACATTAAGAATGCACCAACTACGCCGAAGTCGGCGCATAGGAGATAAAAACTACAAGTATATGTTTTAAAATTTAAATTTATCAGAAAAAGATATTGTGGGTCATATAAAAAGTATTTGCGGTTTTTCGTTACCAAATGATGTTGGTACCTACAAATATGGCAACACTCCGATTATGTGAAACGAACACAAGGTGGCTACATGTGCAGAGACTGTTGTGTAATTCGTCGTTAGAGTAAAAAGTTACATTGATTTGAAAATGAGTGAAATATCTGAGGAAATACGTTATGTGATGCTTTATTACTATAAAAATAAAACCGCTGCTGTAAAAACAAAAAATGTGTGTGGAAGATGCTGTGAGTGAAGGCCCAAACCAGGAGTGGTTTCCTCGATTCCGTTCCTGAAATTACAATATCAAAGATGCACCTCGCTCTGGTCGGTCAGTCACTGAAAAAGTAGTATGTATAATCAACTGAAATTAAATGAACTAAAAAATGAATAACAATCATATGAGAGACAATTGTACAAGTCGGTCGTGTTTTTTGTTTTTGTTATCTGTGAAAATTAAAATTTTTATTTGTTTCATCTTGATTTTGGTGTTTGCTGCGAGTTTGGTGATTTGTCGGACTTGGAGCCACTGGATTGTTTAATTTTATCAAATTATTAATTTTTAATTAAATAATTTAGCTATTAATTTTTCTTATTTAATTTAATATACATATGTACATGCATACATACATACACACATAAATACAATATTTTGGCTGAATCTTTGCCAGTGAGAGCGAGGTGTGTTCTCTTATTTTTGTATTCAAAATTTGTTTTCTCTATTTTTCGTATCTTTACTGTTTCAGCAGCTTGTACATTCTCAACATTATACATATTTATTCACATTTGCAAACGGTAATTTGCATTTGCAGCTACTCCTAATCTTTTTTCATTGTTTTATAAATATATATTTGCAAACAGCGTTTTAAATATATATTATTTGCTTAGTCTTTTTATACCGTTTTAACCCTAATAATAAAATAATAAGTTGTGTTTATCCAAATTGCACAGTAAAGAATGAATCCGAGCATCAGGTGTCTTGCTGGCTTTTGAGATGACCTCCCTCATATTAAGTGTGCTAGTCTTTATGGGGGCCCTGGGGCGTAGGACATACGGTAAAGTTCGTGACACTCGCAGGTGCATCCATGTTCGATCCTTGCGCTTCTATGTTTCAAATCGACACACAGCCTCCTCGTGGCGTCCGCCGTCAACGAGCTAACTAATGTGTGCGGCGGGGTTCTCCATGGCCATGAATTAATGGTTGTGCGTCGGGCTTGGAACTCACCACGATAAAATATTCCCCAATGAATCCTCAAATGAAGCCTCGGATAAAGAACCCACTAAAGTTTGCGGACCCCGCTAACGCCCAAAGGACAACGATTTGCGGATATGCCTGGGTCATGTTGAGCGAGTGGAAGAAAGCGCTCCGGCTAGAAGGGTGTTTTATTCGAACCACGGTGGAAGAACACGCAGAAGAGGACGTCTTAATCTCCGTTGGAAAAACCAGGTACAGAGCGACCTGCCTGCACTTGGCCTTATCAACTGGCGAAGCTTTATAGAGTCGGCCAAGACCGATCATTGGTTGTAGTGCCAGCTAAGTAAGTCTTTCTGGTAGAATCGCGGACATTATACATGAAGGGAGAGGTTTTCGGTGATCTTGCTTAAAGTGTAGATCAGCCGAAGTTGAAATAATCAAAACTGATTGGTAGAGTTGTGCTCGTAGAAAAATTTAAAAAGTACGAAAAACTTTTTAACGAGTTCAAGTGCCATGACGAGGATAATAATGTGGAGCTCCCAATTCAGAATCGATATAATTTACGCACTTATTACCCTGCGAGAAAAAAAGCTACACAATCTGTTACCCCGTCTAATGCCATCGATGTTTCTCCAACATTATTTTCTTCTCCTTTGGCTATGAATCAATTTCCCATAGTTATTGATGAATTTCCACCTATTCCCACTATTGCAATTTCAACTTCCACTGAAAGTGAAATTTTACCTTCTTCTATCACAGAATGTGCTATGCCATTTCCAAAAAAATTAACAGTAGTTGAATGCGTTGCGCCTACTACAAAAAAACTTTAAGTAGTTGCACCCAAAAAAACTGTTTTTATCTCTCGTTTTTCTAATGACACTACAATCGATGACATAAAATTGATGACACTTCTGTTCTGAAGTTTAACTTTTCGTATCAAAGATTTCGTCTTTTAAAATTAGTATTCCGGCTGAGATGTTTGACAAAATCGTTCAGGCCAAAAAGTGCAATTGTGAAAGAGTTTGTTTATAAACCTAGGCCAGACTCAGAGGGTTGTGTGCATTCCTCGTGTGGATCCAAAAAACTAGCTGGGATAAATGATTTTTTGAAAATAATATATCAAAATTTCAGAGGGTTAAATTCAAAGTTGAACAAACTATGTCTTACTTGTAATGCGCACATCTTAGCTTTCACTGAAACTTGGCTTAAACCATGATTCTGAAATTCTTTGCACTAATTTTCAAATTTTTAGAAAAGATCGCCTTCATAAACATGGTGGCGGTATTCGAATTGCCTTTCAGTTCTTATATCCATCTCAGGTTTACCCATTAGATTATTCTAATGATATTGAATTTTTAAATGTACGCATAAGCATCGATGAGCAATATGTATTTCATATATCATTCATATGTATTCATATATCACGCCTAATTCAACTGATGATATTTATCAGTTTATAGTTTATTTATTTATTATTATTTATTAGTTAATTTTAGTTTATTTATTATAACTAACTATAATAAACTCGTTGATATTCTTTCTGTTACCTCTTGGCCGTTAGATAATCTAAACATTGACCGCTGCGTATCTCTATTTAATAATATTTTTTTATAAAGCATTTGAACAATGTGTACCTAAAGTTAAAACTTTTCTTACGAATACTGGGTCTATTTGTTTCACAAAAGATTTAAGAAACTTAAAAAACCGGAAGTCGCGAGCTTTTAAAGTTTATAAAAGATCTGGCAAAATTATGGATTATTGTAAGTAACCCGTCTACGCCATGAATATATAAAGCTGAATGATGAATGTTATAGAAACTATTTAAAAGGTATGAAAATGAAAATTCATCACGAACCTAAATTTTTTTATGACTTTGTTAATTCAAAACGTAAGGCAGCGATTTCCCCCCGTCTATGTGTCTTGATATTGTTTTTAGTGATGACATTGTATTTTTCATTTCATTTTTTCAAACCTACATTAGCTTCAAACCAAGTTTAGCTTCAATGACAATGATTCTTCGACCCCTTCGCCAGTGATTGGTTTAATACTATTTGTTTTCCAACCATAGATGCTCTAGATGTTCTTCACCACCTTAAATATTTTGAGCAGTCATTTAAATCTGGGTCCGATAATATTCCGAGTTGCATATTAAAAAATTCTGCCGAACTTTTATATGTATATGTGTATGTATAAACTTGCCATAATCTTTGACAAATGCTTAAAATCAGATTTTTCCCTGTTTGTTGGAAAGAATCTTTTATTGTTCCTCTTCATAAAAATGGTGTTAAATCTAATATCTCAAACTATAGAGATATTGCTAAATTAAATGTGATACCTAAGTTATTTGAATTAACTGTTACTACATCGCAGCATGGGTTCCTTAAGGGGAGATCTACAAGGACGATCCATTTAGAATTCACTAAATGTGTAATGAGTGAATTTATTATTAACCAAAAAACTGATGTTATATATACTGATTTCAGCAAAGCATTTCATAAAGTCAATCATGGCCTTTTTACTGAGGCGGATTTTAACATGTTGAGGCCCTGGGCAAAAATCAATTTTTGTGGCCCTCTTAAGTTTTTGTCTTGTACTTGTGGTTCAATTTTCTAAATTTTGACGAAAGAACCAACATTTTTGATAGACAAATATTTTGTTAGAAAATATAGACCATTTATATTTTTTTTTTTCTTGATTTATTTCTTGAAAAACTATCAATTAAGAAGTTATAGTTGTTTTTTTTACTAAGTCGCTTTCAATGGCCATGATGGCCAAGTGATTTAATTTTATTTGGCCAAGTGACGTTCTTAGGTAGTTTTCGACGCGCTTAAAAATGCTAAATGATCTTCCACCAGACGCATTTGCAATTGGGATTTTTAAAAAAATTCTTAGGATTATTTAAACGTTTGGAAATGTTGATGTTAAACCTTCCAGAATTGACGCATACATTTCAGGCAGTGTTAATATTTTTTCCAATTTTACAAAATGAAGGAACTGCTCAACCTCATCTTTGAATACTAATTGATTTATGTCATGTTTATAGGTTTCAACTAAATTTGTTAAACACTGAGCAAATTTTTCTTCAGGCAAATTAAAATCAACAAATATTAAAAAGTTTTGTAATAACTCGTCATAAACTACAGACCATCTTTTTATTTCAGAGTATAAAGTATCACAAATTAAGTAAAATGTTTCAACTTTGAATAGTTCTTTCCCACGTAAAATTATGTCATTATCTGAAGTTTCATCGAATTGTATTTTTCTTTTCCGATTTTTTGCTGTTGAGTATTACTAGCTAATTCGATTGCTTCTTTCTCCATTTCGTGAAAATATGCATCATCAGTTCGAATACTGAGTATAAATGCTGATAAAGATTTCAATAAATTAGTTCCTTTTGTATGTTACATCTTATACAGTAGTTTCAACAAGAAAGCAATCGGCTTAAGTCACTGAAAAAATTAAGGTATCTTAAAAAAAAGTCCACAGCATCTTGAAATGATTAATTATTCATTGCGCAAATATATGAATATGGCATCCAGTTTAGTTGATGCTTGCTATCAACTAATTTTTCAGCATATGACCCTGTTAAACTTCGCCATATTACGAACTTCGCCTACGAAGCCGTTTCAAGAAGTCCACGACGGTATATCGTGGTCATGAAGTTGGCATCCAAATTCCTCATGAACATGATTAATTTACCAAATCCTTGTTTTGTGAAGCTTCCCCAAACATGAACCTTTCCTGGATGTTCCACTGATCGGTGGAGCATCTTACCGTCTTTAGTGGACCAAGCACGATTAATAGTGTTTGTCATCCAAAAGGAGGATTCGTCTGTGAACACCACTTGGCTCCAATCGTCATCCACATGTTCAGTTGCCCACTCTTGGCGTGTTTTTATTTGCTTTGCAGTTAATAAGGGTTTTACCGTCGTTGCTCGAAATTGGATCTGAAACTCCCTCAAACGGTTTCTTATTGTATTCAGAGAGACATTTATGCCCTTTCGAACTAATTTCTGCTTTCAAGGATATGGCTGGATTAGCTTCGAAAATCCTCTTTATAACCAAGTCCTCCTGTTTCGAGATACAGAGCTATCAAATGCCGCGATTCGGCAAGTCGCCCACATTTTTGTGCACCAAAAAGTGTTCCAATGCTGGACAAACGCCTTCGACTTTTTTAAGTACTTCGAAGCACTCAAGTAGGACATCTTGGGACCTTTTGGATGGAAACAAAGAAATACTGCTTCAAAACGTTTCGCGTATACGGAACTCATTTCTTAAATATGCTCTTGAGACGAAAGCGTATAATGGACTGTTTCTACAATTACATTGCGAAATTTACAATGAAATCAAGTTTTTTGAAAATCAAGGCCTATAATTTGAATATCAATTCAAATTATTTCATGCGAAAAAGCCGATTGCTTTTTTCATGAAAGTACTGTAGCTTTAGAAGAACATTCTGCAGCTGTATTTCCAACTAAATATAAGGAATGTCCTGCGCAAGGCACAAAAACAGCATTTTTGCTGTAACTTTTAATTTTAGCTTGGAGACCGTTATAAATGCCTGACATGTTCGAAGCATTTTCATTCGTTTCGCCCCGGCAATTATTACTGTTCAACCCTAATTCGGGCAAGCTGGACAAAATAGTTATTTCTAAATATGTTGCATCATGATGTTCGATCGGAATAAAACATATGAACCTTTCTTGAATTTTTTGATCTTAATCTACATACCTGATAATGATAGTTAATTAGTCAGTATGGCTAGCATCAGGCGTGGAATCAACTATAAGAGCAAAATAGTTAGCTGGTTTTATTTCATAAACAATGGAGTTTTGTACACTTTTGCCCATAAGTTCTATGAATTCATCAGACGTGGTTTTAGATAAATAATTAACATGTCCAATCCCGCAATTACTGCATTTTTCTAAGTGAACCTTTAAAAAGTCATCAAATTCAATTCAGCTGGGAAAATTGCCTTTGGAAGAATTAGCATGTCCTCTAAACTCTAAGCCCAAACTTCCCAAAAGTCTAACTGTAGCAACGACTCGTTTTAATACCTCTTTTTCGATTACGTCTAAAAGTTTGGAATCGACACGACCACTTATTTTAGCACGACGAGCATAAGCACACATACAACTTTTATGTTCTTTCGACTCATCATGCCTTTTCAAAACGTCTACAATATTTTTCCAATCGAAATATCCTGAAACTAAAACATTCGATTTTTTACTAAATAGCAAAGCAATAAACAGATTTCGTTGTTTCAGAATAAATCAACCATTCTCTTCGCTCTTGCCCTCCGTTTATTTTAGGCATATAAAAAAGTACATCATTTAATGTTTAGAAGATTCTAAATCTCCCACATTTTTGGGTTTTGTACAAATACAATGTTCAATCAAATCATTACTAATTATTTTTGGCCATAAACCAATGTCAGTAAAGTTAGGATAAGTATTTGTACATTTTATTACTTCACTCTCAATTTCAAAATCTATGTCATTGGTAATGGCAAAGCAATTATTGAGTGAATTAAGAATTATTAAATGATGAAAGCAACAACGTTGGTCTTGGTAGTTTTAAAAAAACTGTTCGTTGTTCTGAAAATATTAATCTCAAATCAAAATTTAAATTATGCTAATAGAAATGCTCACTAAACACAAATAATTGTTCTCAATATTCAAAATCATGCCACGAAAATTTGATGTTAACACAACAAAATTCAAACAAACAATGAAATGAATGAAATTGCATTTTTCAAACGAAATATAGAAACGCAAAGCTTGGTTCTTTTTTTTCCTATTTGCTTTTGAAAATGTTCAAATTTTTATATTTATATCTTGTGTTTTGTGTATCATATATTTTATTTTGTAACGGCATACTAAAATCGCAAATAAAAATTGAATTGGAAGTTTTAAACTCTCCAAAATTTAAATGATTGGATTTCCGCCCTTGCTTTTGAGATGGATAGAGCCATATTGCTGTTCTTCATTTTGTCAATGATTTGCCATCTGTTATTCGAAATTGCAAAATTGTAATGTATGCTGATGATGTAAAGTTGTTCTTACTTACAACGCTATAATCCAACAAAAACTTCTGCAAGAAGATGTTGATAAGTTTTCAAAATGGTGCCGATTAAACTTGATGCTACTCAATCTGGATAAATGTAAGTTTATGACATTTACAAGGAGACAACCTATGTCTGCTAAATATTCTTTACAGGATCAGACTCTTAGTCATGTATTGATATTTGTTGATTTGAGTGTGATAATGGACTCCAAATTAAGTTTTAACTTAAGTAAATATCAACTCGTGTGCGAACAAAGCTAAAAGTTCTTTAGGATTTATTAAACGCTGTTCAAAGAAGTTTAACGACCCTTATACAACAAAAACGCTATTTTTCACTTGTTAGACCCATCCTTGAGTAAGCATATCCTGTCTGGAATAATCAATATAATTGCTACACAAGTAATATTGAGTCGGTTCAAAAACAATTTCTTATTTTTTCACTGAGGAGTTTTTGTTGTAATTCTCTTTTGAAGCTTCCCCCGTATACTTACTTACTTACTTTTAATGGCACAACAGCCCATTGAGGGCCTAGGCCGAGCTTTTCGCATCCACTCATGTTGTGCGTGTTATATTTGTACATGAATGGAAGGGATCTACAGTTTAATGCCGAATCCGAACGGCGAAGTGAAAAGCTTTTCATAGCAATTTTTACTCTTGTAGGTTTGCCATTGCCTGCCAAGAGGTGGTGCCGTGTAGAAAAATTATTTTTTTCTATTTTGTTATTTTATTTTTATTGTGCCTGTGCCGAGATTCGAACCCCGGACACTCTGCGTAGCAGTCCAACGCACTACCACTACGCCACAGCGACCCCCGTATAAACATCGATTAAAACTCATTAGTCTACCGACATTGATAAGCAGAAGAAAAATGCTGAATATTTTATCATCTTCGTATTTACTAAACGAAATAAACTTTAATATACCCTGTAGAAGCTCACGTTATTTTATTCTTATTAAACTTAGCATTTGCAAAACAAACTATGCTCAAAATTATAATTTTCGTGGAACATGTACAAATTTTAATGAACATTATAATCTATTCAACATTTCCGATTCTCTGGACCACATCAAAACAAACTTACTAATCATATTAAATAGATAAACAGCTGGTGATTTTATATATGTAGCTGTAAAGAATGCCTATTTGGATCCTCGGTCGTGTTGGGCGGCAGGTTGGTCCGTTTGGATTCGTTGATTAATAAAAAAAAAAAAAAAAAAATTTTTGTCAATTCTCTTCATTTTCGGCACAACAGTCCATGGAGGGTCCAGATCGTTTTCTACTCTTGAAGGTTTGCCAAGAGTATGTATGTGCCGTGTATAAACATTTGAATTTTCTGTTTATGGATACTGTGCGCTATGAAAAGCTTTTCACTTCGCCGTTCGGATTCGGCATTAAACTGTAGGTCCCTTCCATTCATGTACTAATAGAACACGCAGAACATGAGTGGATGCGAAAAGCTCGGCCTAGGCCCTCCATGGGCTGCTGTGCCAATAAAAGTAAAGTAAAGTAAGTATACTGTGCGCATTACTTTTATTTTAATTCTCTTTAATTTCCAGTTTATCTTCTGCGTTGAATATTGCTTGGTAACAGCAGCGGGGGAAAGTAAATTTTTTTGCAGGAGGAAGAGAAAGTTATATTCGGACTTCAAAGGATGACGTTGACATATCGCTCACTACATTCCACTCATGTACAAATATAATACGCACAACATGAGTGTATGCGGCATAACGCTTGCCACAATGGCTGTCTATCTCTTTATCGGTGTCCTGTCATTGCTTTCCCTCTCTCATTCTCACTCCTTCTTCCTCCCATCTATCAATTTTCATCAACACAATGCTCTGCGTTCATAGGTGTGTTGAATGTACCTTCGCTGTAGCGTAGCGGTAGTGCGTTGGACTGTTACACAGAGTGTCAGGTGTTCGAATCTCAGCACAGGCAAAATAAAAAATAAAAAAAAGCAACAACAACAAAATGTATACACGGCCCCACCTCTTGGCTGGCAATGGCAAACCTACAAGAGTAAAAATTGCCTATGAAATGCTTTTCACTTCGCCGTTCAGATTCGGCATAAAACTTTAGGTTCCTTCCATTCATGTATAAATATAACACGCACGACATGAGTGGATGCGAAAAGCTTGGCCTTTGGACATGCGATCATAGTCGACATTGATAAAAAAAAGTGAAGTTCATTGTGTTTAAGGCATAACACTTGCCACAATGGCTGCCTTTCGCTTTATCGGTGTCCCGTGTGATTGCATTCCCTTTCACATTCTCCCTCCTTCTTCCTTCCACCTATCAATCTTCCTTCCATTCAGCACAATGCTTTGCATTGATAGGGGTACACCCTGTGTGTTGAATGCATAAATAAAATAAAAAAAAATAAAATTAAAAAAAAAACGGGTTTCTTGTCCGTACTTAAATAATTTGCCTTTTATCTATAGCAGAACTAATCATCGAACATACATAACTCAATGAACATGTACAGTATTCAACAAAAATAAAATTTAAAGAAAATAAAGTAAATGAAATAAATTTTCGTTTTACCTTGATTCCTAAGAATTAGGCAACAATGAATACACAATAATGCGTTTACATTTAATAATATAAATATTAAATACACATGACTTAAATAGGAAACATTCCACTTTACTTAAATAAACTCTGTGTCTGTCTGCTCAGTCAGTTTCTTCTGAGCGTGTACACATAAAAAGAAATTCAAAGTTTTAGTTTTGACTGCCCAATTCTACAAAGAAACACGATAACATTTTTTTGACAGTTCGTAATCTGCTCAAATCTAAAAAAGAAAATTTCCTATACCAAACATCGCACAGAGTGGTATTTGCCTGATTTAGGGCCAAAAGTCAAATGACTGAATATGTGACTTGAAGGGAATAACGAGACAACCAGACTAAAATTGGTTTTATGCTTATATATTTATAATAGTTCTGGATTGTAGCTTTTGTTTGAGATGCCTGATTCCAAATGCCTCTACCTAATTGTAAATGTTGATACGTTTATATATTTTTGGGTAGTTCTTGTTGTTCTTGTTCTCTAAGGGAAGCAAGCTGCATTATTGCCTTATCAGCTCTAGTCGAAGTGACTCTATTGACGCCTCTCACCGTCTTCTCGAATTGTTCGTATCTCTTAATCCAAAATTTATCCAATGATTTAGATTTAGTGTATTTCATTGCAGCTTTAACACAAATTTTTGGAACTTTAGGGCATTTAACCAAAAAGACAACGTCAAATCTATTCTTAAATTGAGAACTGACAGCAAATTATTGTTAATAAATCAAAAACTTATATTTGATTGGGAAAATTATAAACACGTGAAGATACAAATTAACCGTTATCCACATGCGTATTAGTACACTGGAAAAAATATTTGAGTACTTTATCTTTCTTACACACTGTATATAGGACCGTTCCGTACCGCGGACTTCTCATAGGCTAAATTGTACGATCCGCCACACTTTGCATAATCGGCTTAGATTATCCGTCTCATTTGTTCTCAGTCTAATGTACTTTTAAAAATAGGTAGAGGGCACCACAGTACATTTTCATACGACTTTGTACCAAAACAAGAACAGCCAAGCTGCTTAAGCTGCTTGCCGAAGAGACGGCATTGTCTTAAGATAGTAAAATTTGCAGCTGTAAAATTTTGTCTTTTCAAAAATATATTTGCCATGTTTGCACGACAAGGCATTATTTGGTGAAAAGAAATATGTCAAATATAAAATAAATATTTTATGGAAACAGTTGATTGTTTGTTTTTTTATTGAAAAAAAAAATTTATCTGGTGATATTTCAATAGCCGTAAATTTTTAACTGTTTCGATTTTCGGATTCAGCAACCAATTTTGCATTTAAAACAACGTGTTTTGTTAATTCTTTTAAAAGAATTGAGAGCGTGTTTTTGTAAACAATATTTTTGTAAGTATTTGAAATATGAATGAAATAAACCATTGTTTTGTTTTACAATGAATCAATGCATATATTTCCTGTTATATAAACCAGATGGTGTGTGGGTCAAATTGTTTTGGAAGAATTGTACCCATATGCATATCGTATGTATATCGACAAGAAGGTTGTATTACATTCTAAACTCCATCATTGAAGGAAGTAAAGTTCAAGGTCGACCCTGCGAACTTTAAATTTTGTATGTAAGTAAGGACTTTCAATTAAGGTTGGAATGCCCTGCCTTAAATGAAATAGTTTACTGGCAGAGCTATAAAAGTATGCAATTATTTCAGGTTTTAGGTCTTTTGACTTCATTAAAAAATGCCGGAATCATTCCATTCTTTTTGTGAATGACGAGTTAAGATTGAAATTAATGACTAATCATTTCATTGAACAATCATATTTTGAATTCATTAATTGATATGAAGTTGTATTTCACATTAAAAAACCATTTTTTTTTTGTTTGTTTAAAATTTATATTTTTGACATATTTTAATAAAGGTGAAGTCTCAATAAAAGTTCGCAAAAACTCGCAAGTGATGAAAAATATTAGTGATGTTGTGCAAAACCAATGTAAACAAACGATGAGAGTTGCTATTAAGTAGATTTATTTCTTTTTTGGATACGTTTTCACCACAAGTTTACTATTTTACTCCTAAAAGACAGTTGTTTTGAATAATTTCACTCTAAATTATTCATTTTATAGCTCGTACCCATTATGTGATCGTGATCGTCTACATAGCAAGGCACTTACCTCAACTTTCCTCCTTCATTACATTTTTTGAGTGAATAAAACTCGTTTCTTTTTGTTTAGTTTTCTCTAGAGAATGCGTTAATCAAAAAAATTAGTTAAATGCAGTGGCGTAGCCAGGGGGAGCGGTCCGCCCCGGGTGTCACCATTTTTGGGGTGACAGCCGCAATGTCCAAAAAGCGGAAAAAATATTATAATTATCTAAGTTGGTGTGAATGTCTAAAATTATACTTTCATTTGTTTTCATTTGTTTTTTGCACGATGTGTTGAAGGAAGTCGATGCTACACAAAAATATTTGCAAACTCCAGGACTAACTGTCGATAAAGTAAAAACGAAATAGAATGCCCTAATTCTCTTTTTACAAGAAAAGCGGGAGTGTTTAGTGGAAGGTGCATTGGAGAAGGCTAGTCTTATTTGCTCAAAGCTCGGGATAAGCATCAGCCGGCGCATAAGGTACAAGAAAAGAATGCCGGGTGAAACGGAACGAGATATTGGTTTAACTGCTAAAGAAGAAAACAAAAGGACGATGCTTGAATCGATCGATCGTTTCTCGACCAAATTAAATCTAGAACCATGGCATTCAATGATATAGCCGATATATTTCAAATTGTGAAAACAAATGACTTGCTGTTTCCCACCGATGAAGAACTGAATATCAATGCAAAAAAGTTGGCGTCGCACTACGATGAAGTTGTAGAAGAAGAACTTAAAGTAGAAGTACAAAGACTTCGTATACAAATTAAGGCAGCAAACATTGAATTTAAAGTCGCAAGTAAATGGCCTACGCTTGATATGCTAACTTTTATTGTATAATGGGACTTTATAGAGTATTTTTCAAACGTATAATTTTTTAGCTCTTCAATTGTTCTTAACAGATTGTGTCTCTGTGGCTTCATGTGAAAGAAGTTTTTCAAAGTTAATCGTGCTTCGCTCGATTCGTTGGACGCAGAGGGCTTCCAGAAAAAATTATGAGTGTCAATGGTACAACATTCGTGCTCAACGCGCTATAAGTAAAGACTTCTTAAATTTCTTTAACGAAGTCTCCATTGACACCTCTATGAAATATACTCCTCAAGGTATAACTTACTTACTTACTTACTTAATTGGCGCTACAACCGATGATCGGTCTTGGCGGCCTCCACAAAGCTCCGCCAGTCACTTCTGCTATGCGCGTGCTGGCGCCAGTTGATAAGGCCAAGTGCAGTCAGGTTGCCCTGCACCTGGTCTTTCCAACGGAGATTAGGACGTCCCCTTCTACGTGTTCCTCCACCGTGGTTCGAATAAAACACCCTTCTAGCCGGGGCGCTTTATTCCATTCGCTCAACATGACCCAGCCAGCGAAGCTGCTGGAGTTTTATACGCTTGACTATGTCAGTGTCGGCGTACAGCTCATACAGCTCATCGTTCCATCTTATTCGATACACGTCGTCCACGCATACTGGACCGTAGATCTTACGGAGTATCTTCCTCTCGAACGCTCCTAACAGTCTCTCATCATTGATGGTCAATGTCCACGTCTCTGCACCATACATTAGGACGGGAAGGATGAGGGACTTATAGAGCGTTATTTTCGTCGGTCGAGAGAGGGCTCTACTTCTCAATTGCTAGCAGCATGACACTCTTGTAGAAGATAGTGCCATTGATGTCGATGTTCGCAGCTCGAATTATTTTCTCCAGCATTAGGTTAAAGAAGTCGCACGATGGGGAGTCACCTTGTCTGAAACCTCTTTTGGTATCAAATGGTGCGGAGAGGTCTGTCCCAATTTTCACTGCGCTGGTGGTGTTGGTCAGTGTCATTTTGCAAAGACGAATGAGCTTTGCAGGGATACCAAAATCAGACATTGCGGCGTACAAGTGATCCCTAATCGTGCTGTCGAAGGCGGCTTTATAATCGACAAATAGATGATGGGTGTCGATCTGTTTTTCTCGGGTCTTTTCCAGGATTTGGCGTAGTGTGAATATCTGGTCGATGGTGGATTTACCAGGCATGGATCCACACTCATAAGGTCCAATAAGTTTGTTGACGATCGGCTTCAGTCTTTCGCACAGTACGCTCGATAGAACCTTATATGCAATATTAAGAAGGCTTATCCCACGGTAGTTGGCGCAGATCGTGGAATCACCTTTCTTATGGATTGGGCAGAGTACGCCGAGATTCCAATCACTTGGCATGCTTTCATCTGACCATATTCTGCATAGAAGCTCATGCATGCGTTTTTTGAGCTCTTCGCCTCCGGTCTTAAACAACTCAGCAGGCAGGCCATCTGCACCTGCAGCCTTATTGTTTTTCAGCCGAGCAATGGCTGTTAAGACCTCCTCATAGTCAGGCGGCGGTACTTCAACGGCGTCAGTGATTGGGGTTTCCGGAGTGGGTTCCGCAGTGGCGGGATTATTGCCGTCTTCGCCATTAAGCAGCTGCGAAAAGTGCTCCCTCCATAATCTCATTATGCCCTGGATATCTGTCACCAGATTTCCGTCTTCATCCTTGCAGGAAGAGGCCCCGGTCTTCAAACCAAGAGTCAGGCGTGTTATTCTTTCAAAGAATTTTCGGACCTCGTTCCTGTCCCGCAACATTTCGATATCATTGAACTCGCGTCTTTCTTCATCTCTTTTCTTGCGCCTGAAAAGACGTTTCTCCTCCCTCCTAAACTTTCTGTATCGCTCCTTAGCAGCTCGCGTTGCAACTGACTGCAGGGTGGCTCTGTAAACTGCGTTTTTTGCTTCAGTAGCATCGCGACACTCTTGGTCGTACCACATATTTCTCCGTCGACGGTGGTAGCCTAGCACCTCTTCGGCAGCTGTACGCATAGAGCGGGAAATGTGCGTCCATTGCGCGCATATATCATCAAGTTGAGGAGTGTTTTGCGAAAGGAGAAGTGCAAGTTTGTTGGCAAAGACTTTGGCTGTCTGTTGTGATTGCAGCTTTTCGACATCCAGCTTTCTCTTTGTACCTATCCGTACGCGATTTGCTACACATATACGTGTGCCGTGTGCAGACCTTGGCTGCAACCAAGTAGTGGTCTGAGTCGATGTTTGCACCACGTATTGTGCGTACGTCTAGTACATTGGAAGCGTGCCTTCCGTCGATCACAACGTGATCAATTTGGTTTCGTGTGTTTTGATCAGGGGGCAGCCAAGTGGCCTTATGGATATCTTTATGTTGGAATCTGGTGCTACTAACTGTCATGTTTCGTGCCGCGGCGAAGTCGATCAGTCTCATACCGTTATCGGTGGCTTCGTCGTGGAGACTGAATTTTCCGATCGTCGGACCAAAGAGACTCTCCTTGCCCACCTTGGCATTAAAGTCGCCTAACACGATTTTAATATCATGGCGGGGGCAATGCTCATAAGTTTTGTCGAGGAGCTCGTAGAAGTCATCTTTGGTCGTTTCATCCTTCTGATCCGTCGGGGCATGGACACAAATTAGGCTGATGTTGAAGAATTTCGCCTTGATGCGGATAGTGGCTAGGCGCTCGTTCACCGCCGTGAACCTCGAGACTAGATGACGCAGTCTCTTCCCAACCACAAATCCAACACCAAATTCGTGTCTCGACGCATGATAGCTGTAGTAGATATCACAGGATGCTCTTTTGGAACAACCCTGTCCCGTCCATCGCATTTCCTGTATAGCGGTGATGTCAGCTCTGTATTTTTGGAGGACATCCACCAGCTGGATAGAGGCACCTTCCCTGTAGAGGGTTCGGACATTCCAGGTGCATATCCGTAAATCGTTGTCCTTTGGGCGTTTGCGGGAGTCGTCAACATTAGAGGGGTTCATTATCCGAGGCTTATTTGGAGGATTCATTGGTGGGTATTTTAACGTGGTGGGTTCCAAGCCCGACGCACAACCATTCATTCAAGGCCATGGAGAAGCCCGCGGCACATATTAGTTAACTCACTGACGGTTGTCAGATCGCTATCCAGGGGATAGCCACGAGGAGGCTGTGTGTCAACTTGAAACTTAGAAGCGCAAGGATCGACCATGGACGCACCTGCGACTGTCACGAACTTTACCTTGTACGCCCCAGGCCCCCCTCAAGGTATAACCTGGCACTTTATTCCTCCAAGTGCTCCTCACATGGGTGGATTATGGGAATCTGCGGTCAAGAGTTTCAAAACTCAACTCAAAAAGACTGCTGGAAACCACAAGTTTACTTTTGAAGAGTTCACTGCTCTACTGGCAAGAATAGAATCCGTTCTAAATTCGCGGCCTCTTTCTCATACTTCCCAAAATCCTGCTGATGTCACAGCTATCACTCCTGGGCATTTCATCAGAGGTGCGCCTCTCCTGGCGCCTCCCGAACCTAACGCTGAGAATCTCTCTCTCGTTAACCGTTGGGAAAAGATTAAGGTGCTTCATCGCCAATTCGGCCGCCGCTGGAAAGAAGAATACCTCAGGGATCTTCAAAACCGGTATAAATGGAAATATCAAGTTACATCGTGGTACTGACAACCACATTCGCGTTGTCGATTTGCGCAACCAAAATGGTGTAATATCACGTCCTATTGTGAAATTATGTATTTTACCTCTCGCGTAAAATCTGATAATATAGAAGTCTCCTTCTATAACCACTAGTATAACCCTTGCTAATCTATACTTCTTTCCAGTACTCCACAGGTTAAATCAAAGGCCGTAGGCCACGCAAACCAGCGCAACACGTCACAACCCGCAGCGTTAATGGCTCCCTCTGGTCAGGAAAGAAATTGTCACCAATGCAAGCTACGCTTCCGGTACCATGCATTGCAGTATTGCCGCGGTTTCCTCGCCATGACCCCTAACCAGCGAGCGGAAGCGGCTAGGGCCCATGGATATTGCCTGAATTGCCTCGCTCAAGCGCATACCACGGCAACATGCGAGTCCGCCAACCGGTGTAGGAAGTGCTCCCTGGATCATCACACGCTGATCCATCTGGAATCCAGGCCGGTAGCAAAGAGAAGGAAAGCCAGCCACCGTCCTCAAGCACCGCAACGACCAGCCAGAGCTATTGTTCCTGGCCGTCCTGCATCTGCCGCCTCCGTGCCTGCGCCTCCTCATATGGCTGCCGCCCGGACAATCCACCGCCGTCTCGAGACATTCCACTACCGGGATCAGAGGGTGAAGGAGCTATTCGGGGACGTCGTAAGGACCCTGCAGCGCCTCGAGGAGGCAATTGATTTTGCACCCATGCAAGAGGGCCGGGATGTTTAAGCCACCCTAATGGCCCTCTCCTTTTCTATTTTTTATTCTTTTTCTTTTCTTTTTCTATTCTTTCTCTCCTATTCCTGTTCTACTTTCTTTTTATACATTCCTTTCGAATAATTCTAACCGTACGGTCTATCCTAACTCCTTATAAGTATATTGTAAATTTAAATTTTTTCCTTACTTTCCAATAAATTAATTTGTGAATTTCTTATACCCGATTCCCCCGGTGTTTCATTTTTCCACGTCATTTCTCCTTCAACAAAGCCACAGAACTTAAACATTGCTTTGAAACCGTAGGAAACGCATCCGTCGTCAGGTTTGAGCAGAGCTTCAAATGAATGGCTTTCGTGGAAAAGCATACAAATACTGCTACGTATCCTTTAAGAAAAGTAGAAGATTTTAAGAGGGACGCCTTTATCTGAAAGGGTCCAGCAAAGTCCACATCTGTGGTTGCGAATGGAAGTGATAAACTACAGCGCTCAGGGGGGAGAGCAGCCATAATCTGGGTCCGCATTGTCTGCTTGTATAAAGTACAAGCCTTGCATTGGAAAATGCACTTTTTTATTTTTAATTTTAGGCGAGGAATGTAATATTCCTGCCTCACCATGAGAAGCATGAGACTGACTTCGGCATGGAGGAGCATATTATGGAGAAATTCCAAATATAAAACACAGTAGCGAGAATTCTCAGGAATGATGATAGGATGTCGTTCGTTGTAGCTAAGAGCGGCGTGAGCGAGACGACCATTCACTCTGAGTATATTCTCCTTGTCTAGAAAAGGATTTAACACGAGAAGAGTGCTTTTCTTTTCTCTTGGTTTTGCATCGAGTAATGATGCTTTTTCTCGTAGATAATATCGAGATTGAGCCAAGGATATGAGTCGGGTCTTGACAATTTTAATTTCGGCGTGAAGGATAGAGATTGAAGTGGGGACACTAACTCTACGAACCTTTGCCTGAACATTGTGAAAGAACCGAATAACATATCCTAAAACACTTAGAGCTCGCGGAAAAGAGGAAAATCGGTCGAGAATATCGGTTTCCTGATCGAGAATGTGATAGGCCTCTACTTTGCGTTGCTCTAGCAATGTTGCATTTCTGGGAGTGGATTTAGGCCAATAATCTGAAGATTTTTGAAGCCAGTGAGGTCCATTCCGCCAAAGACGACAGGATACTAAATCTCGAGGTTTGCAACCTCTACTTCCCAAGTCCGCGGGGTTGTCCGCACTAGAAACATGTCGCCATGAAGTATTTCCAAAATTTTGGAGAATCAAGGAAGTTCGATTTGCAACGTAACTCTTCCATGTGTGAGGTGGTTTTTCTAACCATGCCAGCACAATCTGAGAATCGCACCATAAGAATAAGCTAGCTTCATTAAGTCCAAGGAGGGATCGGACTAAAGTTACAAACTTTGAGAGCAGAACAGCTCAACATAACTCTAAGCGTGGTAGGCTTACCGTTCTAATGGGTGCGACCTTTCCTTTAGCAACCAAGAGATGTGCTGAAGAAGAGGTACGGAGACAGAGAATTGCACAATACGCTTTCTCTGCAGCGTCGCAAAATCCATGAATCCGGATTTGTTGGTTCGGGGAGAATTTCAATTTTGGTGAGTGCTGGGAGGTTTTCTGCGAACTGAATCCACTGAGTGAGGGATCCAGGCTTGACACATTCATCCCAGTCAGTTCCATCTAGCCAAAGCTTTTGCAATAACATCTTGGCTTGAATCATAATTGGTGAAAGCCATCCTGCCGAGTCAAAAAGTTTCGCGACTGAAGAGAGAATTTGCCGTTTGGTGACCCCATTCACTGATGAAATTGGTGTAATGGTATAAGAAAATGAGTCAGACATTGCATTCCAACGAATCCCGAGAGTCTTAGTAGAGCTTGTACTTTGAAACCGTAGGAAATCGGAATCTAATCCTCTGCTGGGATATTTTCTAATATTGCAGGATGGTTAGCTGTGATTTTTCTCAGAGGAAATCCAGCTGAGCCAAGACAATGAATTACTTGAGACAGTGATTCGATAGCTGTGTCTACTTCATGGCCTCCAGAAAGTATGTCATCGGCATATGTATTTTCGACTAGAATTTTATCCACGAGAGGGCATTGTTCTTGCGTATCTTTTGCCAACTGATGGAGAGTTCTGATGGCTAGATACGGTGCGCAATTAACTCCAAATGTTACTGTTTTGAGCTTAAAATCTCGGATAGGAGCATTCATGAAGTCGCGAAAGAGAATTCGCTGAAAACTTTGGTCATCTTTATGTACCAAAATTTTTCTGTACATCTTCTGCACATCTCCATTGAAAACGAATCGGAACATTCGCCATTGAAGAATGAGAAGCATTAGGTCTGGTTGAAGAGTGGGACCAGTATAGAGAACATCGTTAAGAGAAATTCCTGAGCTAGTGGCTTTTAAAGCATTAAAAACTACACGGAGTTTAATAGTTACTTTCTCAGGCCGAATCACAGCATGCTGGGGTAAATAAAATGAGAAGTACTTTCCATTGGAAATAACTTCTTGAGAATGAGTTATTTCCATATGATCGAGACTGAGATATTCTTGTAGTACTTTGTCTTAAACGATTTTCAAGTCAAACTGCGCTCCATTCCAAGAAATTGTTGAAGTGCAGTGGCCCTTGAATAGCCTAACGCTATAGTTTTGGGAAAACTTTTTTTAAACGGCAACCTGACAACGTAACGACCATTTGAATTTCATTTCGTAGTAGAACAGTATAAATCCTCACAAGCTTGATCTTCAGGCGAGAGTGGAAGAGCTTGTGAGATTTCCTCTTGCTCCCAGAATTGCTTTAATTGGGAGCTAAGCAATTCATTGGAGATTGGTTCTACTTGCGTGGAATGTGCAGCTACGTGGTCTCTAACTGAACCACTGATGATCCAGCCTTCTAGAAGTATTTGGGGCAATAAATCACTTCCGATTACTACATCAATTCGAGCAGGAATATGGGAATTTGGATCAGCAAGATTTAAAGTGGCTAACTGTTGCAAGTTAAACCTTCTGACTGGAAAACTGGGAAGAAGCTTAGTTAACTGCGAAAGAACTATAGCCCGAGCATATATTCTTTTGTTAGTTTTGGGTGCCACTAACGTGAAAGAACAAAGTCGATTAGAATTTTGAATAATTCTACCTCCCACACCTGAAATTTCGAACATGGATTGTTCCGTTGGTAAACGAATACGTTTTTAACTTTTGAGGAAATAAAAGTTCTTTGCGACCCTTGGTCAATCAAAGCACGGGCTTTGAATAATTCCCCTAAATATTCAATGGAAACCATTGCTGTGGGAAGTAAGACGGCGTTGTCATTGTTTGAGTAAAGCGCTTGAACTTGCGCTGTATTTGTAGAACAGGGAAGTTCCATGTTTTGTTGCAACTGAGGTGTTGCAGTTGTAGCATGAGTTGTAGTTGTTTGAGAGCTACTAATGGATTTCGGAGTTTGAGTATTTGCTGTTATGTGAAGCAGGGAATGATGCTTTCTTTGGCAATAAACACAGGAAAAATTACTCGGACAATCCTTTCTCATGTGTGTGAAAGCAAGACAATTTTCACAGAGATTATTATCTCTTACGAAGTTAATTCGTTCGTGTATCGAAAGGTTTTTAAATTTAGCACAACTCTTGATGGCATGAGAGACATTACATAGACGACATGTATACGTCCTTTTGGGTTCAGCCACAAGGGTGTGAATTTGGCTAACAACCTTCTTTTGGGGAGTGTTTTGACTAAAAACATTTAGCTTTTGCTTATTTGGATGAATTCTGTTGATTCGTTCTACTACTTCGTATCTACTCGTCAGGAAATCATCTAGCTGTGACCAAAGAGGTAGGTCTTTTCGGGACTTAAGGGATTGTTCCCATAGCGATAATGTTTCGTGTGGTAGTTTCGTAGAACATATATATACTAGGATAGGATCCCAGTTTTCTGTGGTTACGCTTTGAGAAGCTAAGACGCGCAGAAAGTTATTAATTGTCATTTGAAGTTTTTGTATCTCTTCACTATTCTCGGAATGAATATTGTGCAAATTCAGTAACGTTTGTACTTGATTGTCAACTAGAATGCGTTTATTGCCATAACTAGCTTTCAAGGCTTCCCATGCTAGAGCGAAATTTTCGTCGCTTAACGGATATTGTTTGACGATAGCTCCAGCTTTACTTTGCGTTTTATACCTGAGATGATATAACTTTTGAGCGGAAGTGAGTTTTGGATGGTTAATGTAAACGGCGGTGAACATATCTCGGAAAGACGGCCATTCTTCATAAACACCAGAAAAAAATTATGTATCGCAAGGTGGAACTTGTAAGCATGGCATTATACTTGCTGCTTTGAGTTGTTCTTTAAGGACTTCTCTTGAAAGTGCTTGAGGTTGAAGTAATTTCAACTGATCTTCAATTCTAGCCATTGTGTTTTCGTATGTTTCTTGACAGCTACAGTATTTACCACTAGCCTGTACTTTGAAATTTTCGGGCAAGTCACTGTCGTCTGTCTCACACACCACATCATAGACTCTTTGGAGTCGAGTCCAACCGTTCTCTAGACTACTTCGCTTCACAACCAAAAGAGATTCGGTGTGATCTTCTAGAGAAGAATTATTAAATTTATCGCAATATTGTACAAGATTGTCACTTTAGGCAATGAACTTCTGCATTGAAATACTATAAGTTCGCCTTTTTTGGGACTTAGCGAGATCTTTTTTTCTCTTTGGTGCTCGCGTTCTTTTTGAGCATTATCTTCGTCTGACATTTTTAAAAGGGGTTTTTTGTTTATCTCAACATAATCGCTTTGCCTGGGAGGAGTACTATCAACAGGCAATAAATTATTCTAGGAAATTTAGATTTATTTGAACAAATAAAATTGTAGTAAGTATCCAGGAGAAGGAAAGAAAAAAAATTATATATTGAAAATAGGTGTATTTAAGTTAGCAACTATATATTTTTTCTGGAAACAAGAAATATTTCCTGTAGTTTTTTTTTTAATAACCGCAAAAATGCTAATTGCAAGCCTTTTGTAGGTAAAAATAATTTCAAATATTCAATGAAAATGAATATATTTATTTTTGTTGTTGTACAATGTCAACCTGATTATATATATATATATATATTTTATTTTAATGTGAAATAAAAAAAATAAAAATATATATAATATAATAAAGTACTTTAATTCGTCAAAGTGTACCTAAATTTATTGCACAAGGTCTAATAATGACTTTTATGACTTAAGTTACAGGTTTATCGTTTGGAGGTAAACAAATATAGCACAAAAGAAATGCAAGAAATTTCTCTAAAGCAATAAGTGTGTATTTGTTGTTGTACACGGAACTTATTTACTTTAAAAAGATAATTTTGTATGTTGAATGGAAATATATACAATTTATACACAATATTTTAAATATGAATTTAAAATATGGTCAATGTTGCACTTGTTGCACTTTTTATTTGTTTTTATTGTTTGTTAGAATTTAATGTTTATGTTATTTTGGGTTTAATGTTTTTTGTGGCACTACACTAACCTCATTGGGTTTATATATGTTTTTTTTTTCTTTCGCTGGCACTTAGTGGCTTGAAGGACCAATGTTTAAGCTCTGTGGCTTGGTTGAAGGAGAAATGACGTGAAAAAATGAAACACCGGGGAATCGGGTATAAGAAATTCACAAATTAATTTATTGGAAAATAAGGAAAAAATTTAAATTTACAATATACTTATAAGGAGTTATAAGGGCCGTACGGTTAGAATTTTTCGAAAGGAATGTATAAAAAGAAAGTAGAACAGCAATAGGAGAGAAAGTATAGAAAAAGAATAGAAACGGAGAGGGCCATTAGGGTGGCTTAAACACATATCTTCAAATCTTCCAAGATCTTTCAGAAGAACATGCTGTAAATAAAAATTTTCCTTATTGGTCTCATACTCGTAGAGGATTTAACTATTTTATGATTTAAGTTAAGTACGTATTAATTTAAGTTCACTCATTTTTATGAATTCCTGTATTATCTACTTACTTTTAAATAAAAAATAATCGTACATACCTACGCATAGTACATATAATTCTTTCAAAAGAAGAGGGGGAGGGCTATTATAGGGTGACACCATTTAGGTCCGCCCCGGGTGTCACCCGACCTTGCTGGTTAAATGCTCTTATTAATATATTGTCAATTTATTTCGGTGCTGATTTCATCTTTAAACTGAAGCACCCACCGTCAAATGATCCAAAAATTCAGTAATTCCAAAACTAAGCAGAAAATCGAAAATTAACATCTAATATTTTCAACTTATTACAACCTTAAATTTTACCTGAAAAAGTTTGCTTTTGTAACTATAAGAACTAAATTACTGATTTGAAGAATATCTCTCTTTCTCCACCACTTTCTTAAAGGTAAAAATAAACCAAATTGTTGCTATATATGTATAGCCCCCAAATGTAATCTCATACTTTACGCTCCAAGTGGTTGCAATTAAAATGCTGTTATTTACCTTAATTTCCATGTTAATTGCTTATAAGTTTGTATTTCTATAAGCAATGAAGTATGGAAATCGAAAACAGTGATGCTCAAGCATCTTCTTCTTTCTTATTTTAATGTCGCAACAGCCCATGGGGGGCCTAGTCCGAGCTTTTCGCATCCATTAATGTTATGTGAGTTATATTTGTACAAAAATGGAAGGGACCTACAGTTTTAAGCCAAATCCGAACGGCGAAGTAAAAAACTTTTCATGGGCAATTTTTACACTTGTAGGTTTGCCATTTCCTGCCAAGAGGTGGTGCCGTGTAGAAAATCCCTCCGTATGCCTAGCATATGCTCTCTGATTTCAGACAAACTTATTTAACGTTCGACTTACTAGTCAACTTTTGGTGATTGCAGTTCTACCGTGGAACTATGCTTTTCTATTGATAATTTTTACAGGCACAAATGCAAGCTTTTTCAAAAATAAAAGATGGTTTTAGATATTTATCAATATAACAAATTAGAGAACAAGCAGACACAACATTGTTTTTAGTTGACATGTGTTATCTAAAAAAACTGAAAGGCAGAAAAAATTTCGGCTCAAAAGAACGTGAAGAAGGCCAATAAATCCAAAGAAATCAACACATGTACAGAACATATGATAGCATATGATAATGATCGCAGCGAACTCGTTAAAAACTATATCTTCAGTAAAAAAGAAAATTATGTCTTAGGATTTGTATTTACCCCTCTTCTCAAAAATCCACGTATGAAGCAAAATTAAGAAATTCCCTATTAATAAAATCAATCAGCGGCTCTCAATGAATGTCAAAATCAGCTGAGGGGAAAAAAGTAAAAGGGACTTAAAAATAAACAATTAAATGTAAACAATAGGGTGATTCTTTAAGTCTGGCATAAACCCTTGCACAGTGCAAGAATAGCTTACTTTTTTGTTTTTTCTTTGTTGAAGGCATGTCATAGTTTAGCGTTTCTGCTATTCTTGCATCGTTCAAAGGCATAAGTAGATTCAGAGAAACCCCTTAATTATTTTGACAATCAGTCATCTTTCACCACAAAAGAAGAACAGCGAGTTCTTAATTAGGGATGGCAAAAAAAAAAATTATCGGTTAAATAATCAAATGATTAATTGCAAGG
This sequence comes from Palloptera scutellata, assembly GCA_958295655.1. Taxonomy (NCBI): domain Eukaryota; kingdom Metazoa; phylum Arthropoda; class Insecta; order Diptera; family Pallopteridae; genus Palloptera; species Palloptera scutellata. The sequence goes on along the minus strand of OY282453.1, from coordinate 10,180,120 downwards.
TTTAAATAAATAATTGCAATTAATGTGAAAAAATCGATTAATCGATTAATTTTAATATTTTAAATTAATAATACTAAATTGCATAAAGGCTTCAAACCACCAAGTTTCAGCGTCGAATCTTGTAGTAGAATTGCTTTATCACAGAGTCCCGGACATATGCTAATAGGGAAAAATCTCAACAATGGCCTATATTTGAAGTTAAGTAGCACCATGACATTAAATCTTTCAAAATAAGCGATCTTAAAGTAAAAGAATTGCCTCTTGTTTGAAAGACTATGTTTTACTACTTTGTGTAAAAATAAAACTAATAAAATATTGGAAACTATATTCTTATTTCAGACATTTATTCAACTTTTGCAGTATATATTAAAAAAAAAAATAAATAAATAAATAATCGCATTATGAATTCATTTGATCATTCTGCGAAATTTGTCTTAACATAAATGAAAATATATTCTTTTTTTAACCAAGTTTGAATAAAAAGCAATTTTGATAAAAGTTTTGTTGTCAAACGACTGCGTTTTTCGGTCGCAGTTGCACCCGCTTTTGAGAAGAGTCGCTCAGCTGGTACTGAGGTACCAAGTAGATGACAATTCTGTTTTGAAAGTCCGTACAGTTTTGGGTAAACAATTTTCATTTCTTCCCAAGCATCAATGGTGTTTCGACTTAGTTCTAATACCTGAAAATTCAAATAAAAGCTCATTTCATCTTGTGGATGTGTAAAATCGTTGTCCTTCCTCCTTCTTTTGTGCACTAGAATTTTGTGAGGAGCCCAGAGGTCAAACTTATTCTCTACCGATTCCACTGACGACTCGCTGCCCGTTTCCAAAGTATCATCTGCAACTGTTATTTCAGTACGTAACTTCATAACTGAGGCCAACGCTAATGGGCCTTTGCAATGAATTTGTTTGAATCTCGGGTCAAGCAATGTTGATGCAGCTAGCAAAAAAAAAAGTTTGATGGAGCCAAATCTACGATCAAACTTATTTAACACGACATCTTTTAGTTTTTTAGCGACTGGCGGTTTAGCTATTATCCTCACTATATGTTAGCGACCACAGTGAACTAATGGAATCACTTGACTTAACGTTGCGCGTTATTCACTACTTAGTTGTACATTCATTGCCTCTAATGGTCTCAATATACTGAGTATTTCCATGTTATCATCTTTTTCCTAAGATGTTATCATTGCCGGTGCGTCAGAATAGTTGAGGAGTATTTGGTTAATATATAAACATAGTTTAATGAACCGTTCAAGCATGTAGTAGGTCGAATTCCAACGTGTTTTCACATCTTAAATTGGCTTTAGCATTTTTCCTTCAGCTACTCCGGCGGCATATTTCGAAGATGATAAGCTTTAACACTTCTTTTTAGTCACTATTTATTTGCATTTTACAACAACTGCATTTGCTTCAGGAATACTCAGTGAGTTTTCACATAAAAAATTGAGGGTGTTTGAAAAACAAGGAATATGGCGTTTTCTGCCAAATGAATCATGTACTGTTTTTACCATTGCACCATTGTCTGTCACTACAGTCATTACCTGGTTTTCGATAATAGGAAAATCTTTCAAAGCAGCAATGACAACTTTGGATAAGTATATGTGATGCAGTGTGTTAATCCGTTAATTTATAAACGCCAGTTGTTCCATTAAATTGCTTAGTCCAATTTAAACTATGAAGCATGCTATTCATTTCAACATCAGTCCAGATTTCTGTCAAACTCAAATATGAAAAACTTTTAAGCATCACTACACATTTTTCTTTCTCTGCATCATACATTTTTTCAATGGGAGCCTTGATGGTGTTTCTTGTTGGGACTTTATAAAGTGGAAAATATTGCTTCATGAAACTTAAAAAGCCTTTACTTTTAACAAACAAATGACCAAAAAGCGTCATTTATTATCAATTTGTTTTGAAATGTATTTTAAAATACCTTCAACAAAGTTAAATGGTAGATTATCCTTGATAATCATTTCCACTATTCCATGCGTTAGCTTTTGGTTCTTTGAGCCGTGAAGCGAAAAGTTTTCAATATTTTGGAAGACTTTAGAAATAAGGGGTTGAGTATTTTTCCTGATACAGCTGAACAGCTCACTCATGCTGCTTCCATTCGGTTTCCTGCTGCTGAAGCTGAGTCCCTCACTCAAACAGATTAATTTAATTGTTTTGCTGCTGCAACTCGGCTTTTCAATTATGGTGTCAATGCTATCATCACTTAGGGCAACATAGTCTTTACTCCTAGATTGCAGAGTCTAATTTGTACGCATATATTTATATTTAAAATGTAATACCGACAAATATTGTTTCAACTTATCACCAGTTTGCACGCTACTTTTGCATGCTTTAAATATAAATGGTGCAACATATTTGAGGTGTTGTAGAAGATTTTTAATTTTTGCAGCAAAGTGGACATTTTACGTAGTTATTATTGAATGTAAAATGCATTTGACTTAACTGTAAATGCAGTGTTACCAGACATTCATTTCTTGATATTAAAGTACGTTCACAAATTAGAAATTTAACCATGTTTACACCGTGGGCACTCATTTAGAACTGATACGACCAATTTTGGCCCTTGTACGCTAACTTAGATGATTATAAAATGTATTAAATTTCAAAATGTTGTTTGCGATTATTTTGCAATTACTCGAGTAATAGTCGAGTAATTATAAGGAGTGTTTCGATTCAATTAAATCGTAAATTGAATGAAAATAATCGATTAATCAAATGATTAATCGCTGCCATCCCTATTCTTAATAACTTCTTCTTTCTTTTCTTTTAATGGCACAACAGCCCATGGAGGGCTTAGGCCAGCTTTTCGCATCCACTCATGTTGTGCGGGTTATATTTGTACATGAATGGAAGGGAGTTTTATGCCGAATATGAACGGCGAAGTGAAAAGCTTTCCATAGGCAATTTTTACTCTTTTATGTTTGCCATTGCCTAGCAAAAGGTGGAAAATTATTTTTTCTACTTTTGTGATTTTGCCTGTGCCGAGATTCGAACCCCGGAGACTCTGCGTAGCAGTCCAACGCACTACCACTACGCCACTTTTGTGATTTTGCCTGTGCCGAGATTCGAACCCCGGACACTCTGCGTAGCAGTCCAACGCACTACCACTACGCCACAGCGACCATTAATAACTCCACCTTGCGTAAATTCAAATAAAAATGAAACAGTGATAATGCATATATAGAATATGCATCTCTCTATAAAATTGTACATGTTGTATGTTTGTATCGGGATGTTGTTAGTATGCGAAAGTAAGAGGAAACAAGTTTAAAGAAAGTTCAGATATAAAAGAGACGTTTTAATATTTGAAAATAATTAGGAAACGTTTAGTAAATAGAGACATCAAAAATATTTAATTAAGACTCTGAAAAAAATAAATATACACTGTTGTAAAGTGTATATGTATATCAACTGCTTTGTCGACATATGCAATAAATTAGTCAATTTTTGTCACTTTTCCAAAACGGCCTTTCTAAATGTATTACCCTTAATGTTTCTTTCAACCGTGATCAATACTATAAGCAACTGTAAATAATAATAAGAAGAAGAGCGGACTCGCGATAGTTTTTCTGCTCTGTATCACTAATTTGTTATTATTCTCTACAAATTTATTTTACGTCTTAATGGGAAACCTATGTAAATATTTATGGATATAAACATGAAATTAACATTTTACATACCTGCAGGGCTTACACCATTGATTCTGTTGATCTAAGCCAAAACGAGCGCGACATTTTTTCATATTATTACCTATACACAAAACAAATACAAAAGTTATATTAATTATTATGAATAAAACATTGAAATTGTGGACGGATATATAATAGTATGAGGATAATTATAATACTAAAAATTTACTACTAATTATTCAACAACTGATTAATATATGATACATATGTATATACCTACTATACATATACATATGTAAATAACGTGCAATAAAATAAACCAAATCATACATAGTATGTATTATACAATATATGTATACATAAAAATATCTACCTTATAATATATACATCTATAAAAGCAGAATGAGCAATAGGATTTTGAAATACATACAAAATTTTAAATTAAAAAATGCAAGTACCGAGATCATTGTTCTTCTTCAAAAACAAAATAAAAAACTTTTCAAATAGTTATTTTAAGTACACATATTATACACATACAAAAACAATATCTTAACCCTTTCGAACCGGAAGATAAATTTCATATATTCTTAAAATTTTAATAATGAAAATATGTGTGCACAAGAGGTGAAATTTCAAATGACCGATGGTCGGATTTATGTAGTTTTTCTGTAATTTTATAACATTTTTATGAATAAAATTATTAATAATAATTCGCCAACCGTTATTTTGCGAACATTGCGTGATACCGAAAACTGGGAATTAGTGTTTTCTTTTGGTTCGAAAGGACTAAAAAGGAAGAAGCATTCAGTTTAAATGTAAATTAAATTTTATATCTAAGTATTAAATCAAGAAAGATGAAATGTATTTATTGCATATGTACTCGGATATCTGGTTATGTCTTTCATTACACTGTAACACTATATAAAGATTGCTCGATTTTCTGACCTTCTGAAAATTCTATTATACACCCTCAGAATCGTATAAATGTGTGTATCGAGAGGCTGTAAGTATGCAAAAGCAAATACGAAGCTGCTGAAGAGACAAGGTAGAGCAAGAGTGCAGCAATTAAATATATAAAAAAATTCTTTAGTGTGTACCGGCTTCAGTTATTCCTAATAATTTCCAATAATGTTTTCGAAGAATTCTGAGATAAATTCTCTTCTAATTCCTTGACTTTGAACGAACTTTAACATTGTCAAAAGGACGAAGCAATCAAATTAGCTAGTAGTTTACCAGAGAAAGAATATTCGAAGCCTGCAATAAAGGCTGCACTTTTTATAACCCACAATAACCGAATGACGTCTCATAGAATGACAACTAGAGAATGACCGCCATATAGGAAATGTCGTAAAATTATCTAATAAGCTCCTAACAGAGTCTTTTATAGAATCCTAATTGAAGTAGTTTGCTGTCCAGCTGATATTCACAGATACGAGAATAAAATAGAAAACGTTTAGAAAATTCATTATATCATTTGGTCTATCTTAGCTACGATACAGTGCACGACTTTTCGATTTGGATAAACTGGAACCGTTAATTTTGTATTTGGAGCCCCCTTAAATGTTGTTGATGAGCGGAAGGAATGTTCGAGGGGAAAATTTAGGAAAGTGAAAAAAAACTGTCAGGTGGCTGGTCGATTATTCATTAAAACGTTTGAGATTGAAAATAAATGTGCATTTTGACCCTCTAGAATCACGCTGGAAGCAAGGGGAGATACAAATACAAATTTTTACCAACCCGTACAAGGGTTGGAGATGGGGGGTAGGTATGTTGGAGGGGAGATTGTTGGCTATTGGAAATTAATTGAGGTGCGTTTGACATTTTAACCCTCTAAGGACGACTCCTGACCAGCGCTGAAGTAATATATCGATTTTCCTAGCTGCTTTTTAACTTTGACCTGGATGAGACGTCACTTACCTAGGAATAAAAAAACTTCCAATTTTTTTTGGCTTTTTTCATTAAATCTTACAAAATTAATGGTTCCAGCACATTCAAATCCCATTTTTAAGAATCTCCACAAAACACTATTCCATAGATAGTCTATACTATCTCAATTGCGGATAAAGACCTAAAGGAAGAATCTTTGCTCTTCTCGGCAAGTGTATTACAAATTGTGACATCGTAAGGAGTCTTCCGGAAACTAAGTACAATACTGAAGCTTTCTGTCGATTGTGAAATTAAATATTCTTCCCTACAGTCCATCACCGATTTTGGTTAATATTTCCTAATCTTAGAAAAAGGTTTTTAATTTAAATTGGAGGGTGTGGAGTTTACTGTTATGTCTTTTTATTTTATTTTTGTTGTTGGGTATTTGGAAAAAAATCTTTTGGAAGCTATTGTACTAAATACAGGTGTACAAGTATGAAATTATATCTCTGTGTCGCTAGGTAAAACTATACGCTCTGTCCAACCAAATCATTGGCGCCATTTCTTCGCATTTAGTTCTGTCAACAATATTCAGTTCATAAACAATCAAGTTTCATAAAACAACATATTCTTTTTCGCTCGTTAAAATGACGAATTTTGTGCAAATATAGTACGATATGCAGACACCATCGATTTTATGTTTTCATTTGAAAACACCTGCTTTGGAATCTCTTCGAATGCTTGAGGAAGCTTACGGCCACGCTCTAGGCAAAACACAGTGCAACGAGTGATTCAATAAGTTTAAAAGTGGCAATTTTATGTAAGAAACGAAGAACATGGAAGACCAACGAAAAAGTTTGAAGATGCCGAATTGCAAGCTTTACTCGATGAGGATGATGGTCAAACGCAAGAGCAACTTGCAGAACAATTAAATGTGACAACCTGTGAAATGTTGCTCGCCAGGTACAAAAGAAAGTCATATCTTCATCGAACTGTTACTGGCGATGGAAAATTAATCCCAAACGTAAACGATCGTAAGCCCGATACACCGGCCAAATCGACAGCAAAGCCAAATCGCTTCGGAAAGAAGACCAGCGAGGTGTTATCTGGTTTGACCTTCTGAAACCAGATGAAACAGTAACTTGTCAACGCTACCAACCACAAATGCGCCAAATTCAATGCCCTATTCACATCGAACAAAACAGACTCGGGAATTGGTAGATTTGTATAGCTGGGAAGCCCTCCCCATTGCGGCTTATTCACCAGACTTGGCTCCGTCTGTCTACCACTTATTTTCATCAATGGCTCGATGACTGCTTTGACTCAAAACACGAACAGTTTTTTTGGCGAGACATTCACAAATTGCCAGAGAGATGGGAAAATTGTGTAGCTAGCAATGGCCATTACTTTGAAGATTGAAAGTATAACCCTTTTTCTTAAATTAACGTGTATTTCTTAAAAATAATACCGGTTTCATACCTGTACACCGGTAATTAGTTACTACACCAATTTTTGACTAAAAAATATCTAGCGACAGTTTTACATATTAAGAAATGCTAAGACATGTACGGCATACAAGCTGTTTTAAAAGATAAACTGTTGTCACGGCTTCCAGAATCGTATTGAACCAGTTTTTTTTTGCAAATTATTGAAATTTATTATCAATATTCGTTCTCTGTGAACAATGTGTTTTTATCGCAAAATTGTCTTCAGCGACGAGGCTCATTTTTGGCTCAATGGATACGTATTTGGAGTGAAGACCAGCCAGAGGCAATTCAGCAGGTATCAATGCATCCCGAAAAATTCACTGTTTGGTGCTTTTTTTTGCCGAAAATGCAGGAATTGGACTCGGCCGACATGTGGTTCACCCCGGACGGTGCCACAAGCCATACTGCGTTCGAAACCATGCATCAATTGAGAGGCGAATTTGGTGAGCAGCTAATCTCACGTTTTGGTGCAGTCAATTGACCACGAAGATCGTGTGATTTGACCCCGTTATACTATTTTTTGTGGGGCTATATTAAGTCTCTTGTCTATAGGGGCAAGACAACCACGATTGCTGCTTTGGAAGCCAACATTGAATGCGTCATTGGTGTGATTCTGGCCGAAATATGAAAAAGTGTGCCAAAATTTGACTTTCAGAATGGACCACTTGAGGCGTAGCCGCGGGCAACATTTAAATGAAAGTATCATTCATTTTGTAAAAATTTTTGCATTTTGAAAAACCAAGCTCTTAAAAAATCACACTTTATAATAAACTCACTTACACCTTTGCATACAAAAATTTCACTAGGAGTAGACATTTCAAATATAATCATTCTGAATATATGCTTTTTAGTATCAGTGGCAATTTAATAGAGTAGCTTATGTCTGAACATTTAGTTTTGAGAAAATTGTACTTTTAAATTAATACAGTGTATGGCCATCGAATTTGATACTATTTTCATCAAAGTGGATGCTAAATGCGGCTGTCATGAGTATACTACCCAAAGCCGAATCTATGCGTGAAAAACTAAATCTAAAAGCTAAACTAAATTGATCGCGCTAGTTTAATTACGATGCGCAGTCTGTTCAAAGCTGACGTCACACCCTGTTCTCGCCCAGTAATTTTGGTAATGATTAAATCTGAAGTTGGAATCAATGTACTTATACTATGTAAAAATGTACACACTGAGCATGATTGATTTATAATATTTTTAAATAATAATAAAAAGGTTGTAATAATTAAGCAGGTTCAGTGGAGTAGGAGTGAACGCAATTAACGTTTATATACAATATGTTATATTTAATATTTATATAAGTAAAAATATAAAAGTAAGTATTTAAAAATGTTATTTATAAGTTATAAAATTATTTTTGATATAATATTATATATCAAAAATAAGCAAATGTATATATATTAACACATACATACATATATAAATAAAGAAGTTAAATATAAAAATAAATAGTATCTTTTTAATGGCCCAATTTCAAATTAAATTAAATGAGTATAAAGTATATTTTTTTTCGATAATTGAATGAACGACTTTTGGTTATTTTATTTTCATTAACAAATTCCCAATTACTATAATAGATCTATATATACATACATACTCATATGTATACCAATAAATAAGGACATACTAAGTTTTACATATTTTTTTTTTGACAGGAATTAATCTGACAACTTTGTTGAATAAAGTATTGCAATAAAATGGACTTTAACCTTCAACTACCAAAATTCGTAAAAGTTTCTAATATTTTATATGAATTTATTCGTTTATAAGTTTCATATAAAACAGTGGAAACTTTCTTCTACGAATTTTTGGATCAAAGTCGATTTTTTGCCATACTTTATTCAACAAAGTTGATCAGAATTTAAAAACGAATTTTTCTGTCTGTGTTGCTTTTCAATAAAAAATTACGAGACATAAATAGGTACGCCCTAATATAAATACATAGGTATGTATTTAATGGGATATAAATGTACATATATATATACTTTTAAATATTATTAAAAAAGTATATCTCATAAAAAATATTGTAATATAATGATTAATTTAGAACTAAACAGTTTTTAAATACATATGTGACGTATAAATTTTTATATATTTTAAGCTTAAAATACAAAAACATTATAATTGAAATGTTAATAAAAGGCAGATCTAATATTTAATTTTTATAAATTTTGAAATATTTATCAGTGCAAAATTATAAGTAATAAATTTTTTATTGTTACAGTGAAAATTTGTTAAATATGTTGACTATTAAATTTGTTAAATCAATGTTCCCTTTTTTTGTCTGTGCTATAAAAGTTTTATATATATATGTAACTTACTGCACTAATGTTTGCTTATTATTATAAAATATATATTAAGATAAATGCATCTCTTAAACGTTACTTAAATTGTTTTTGGTTCATGACATGAAATCTCATTCTCATTTAAATTTCAATTGTATTACTACATGTAAGAACTTTAATCTCTATGCAAAGTAAGGACGATGATTAAGTGTTTATTATGCATTGGCGTAAGACTACATTCACAGAAAAACGCCCCATAAATAAGTCAATGGAGCGACTATTGATTCAATAATCAGATATTATTAAGAACTCCTTTACAATTTAATTATTTTCTATTAAGCTTAATACTATTACTATTCAATTAAATAGTACATATATACTGATTTCAATGTAAAAGCTTGAAGGTCTCTAAGTGTATGAGTTTCTATTTTCATTGAACATTCCAGACAATGTTGAAAAAATAATTAGGAGTAGCAGCACATATCCATAGGGCATGCAACCAGACGGAAGTGAAGAAATAATGGTACCTCTATAAATATACTCTTCCTATATTTAATACAGAAACTTGGGTGGCAAGTAAGCTCATGTCATGCAAGCAATCAAAGGCCAATGCCCGATTTCACTCTGATATGATACGTTAAGGTCATCACCAAACTTTAAGAGTAATATAAGCTAATTTAAATTCCGAAAATAACGAACTTTATTGCGTACAAGTTCTTCTTTTTATACTACTGTGGGCAAAAAGCAGTAAGACATCTGTGCCAAATGTCACATCAAAATAATCATTAGTGTTTAGTATACGCTTGTCTTTCTGAAGTACAAAAAGTGCATTCGGCGATTTTCACAATGAGTGAAATTATTCAACAAAGAAGTTCCATTAAATTTTGTGTGCGGAATCAAATTTCTGGTGCCGAAACGTTCAGCAAAAGGCCTTCGGTGATAATTTTATGTCGCGAGCAAGTGTTTTTGATTGGTACAAATTGTTCAAAGATGGTCGAGAACGCGTTGACGACGAACCACGTCCAGGACGGCCATCAACATCAACTGATGATCAACACGTCAATAAAATCAAGGAATTGGTGCTCGAGAATCGACGATTAACAGTCAGAGACCTTACTGGCATCGTTGGAATATCGGAAGGATCAGTGAAAACCATTTTAAAACATCATTTGGGCCTAAGAAGAGTGAATGCACGATTGGTTCCAAAATCACTGCATTGGTTTTACGAGACCATTTTCCGCAACCACCCTATTCGCCTGACTTAGCACCGTGTGACTATTCCGGAAATTGACTTTAACAACTGTTTCGAGAATTGGAAAAAACGTTGGCACAAGTGTATTGGGGCCGGGGGGATTACTTTGAAGGGGACGAAATAGATTTGGAAGAATGAATAAAAAAAATTTGAAATTATGAACAAAGTCTTACTAACTTTTGCCCACAGTAGTATTATGCCGAACACAAAAAACAGTGAAAACTCTACTCAAGGACAACTCTCATAAGCTAGAAAAAGTGTCTTTACTGTAAACGTATAAATATGTTCAGTATGTGAAAATCTTTTTAGCGCCAGAGCCAACTTCACTTTGATTTTAACTTCCAAAAAAATGGTAATAGCAAAATAGCACGCTGCTGCTATAAAAGGAAATCAATCACCAATAAACTGTCAATAAATAAAATGCCAATATTTAAAAATCTAAAATAAAGTATTTTAATTCCCAAAGTTTTTTCTGGCATTTTGAAATAAAATACATTCGAGTACGCTAGATGTAAGTAGAAAGGCAGGTTCGCGCCATTTCTGCTAATTCCACCTATTCGTATAAAATTGTTTATTGGTTTCGAAATCCGGTCAGTTTATTTTTTTTGCCGACTATTGGTGTACAATTAACCACCAGAAACCACTTTCGTTAAGCGGAAAATTTAAAACTTACAGCTACAGGAAAAATTCTTGAAAATCGGGCTTTTTTGTTGCTTCTAACTGGATAAAATGGAAATTCCAGTACGATATTGAGAACAAATGGTAAAATTTTTGTTGTTTCTGATTAAAAAACAGCAAACTGATGCGAATTTTAAAATAAATTTGAGAATCATACATAATTTTAAAAATGGTTTTGTAAGTTATATACGAGTTTTTTACTTTCTACAACATTTCCATTCAGAGCTATCAAGTTGGCTTATCAAGCCAATTACTCTTAAGCCGTTGCTCCTTTTTACGACATGTACGTATACTTTATTTTTCCTCCAAATCATATATGTATATGAGAGCTTTCACTGTAAAAATTTGCCATGTTACATGTACTGCCAGACGATTGCAGCTTTAAATGATTGTCATAATATTTATATTCATAAATATTTTGTGTGTATTGTTGAGGTAATACGATATCTGGCCAAAAAATTTTAATCACGTAGTTAAATTTTTTTTTTTTTATTAATATACATACTTATACTTTTAAAAAATTTATATGTATCGATTTCCTCTTGTAGTAGCACTCACTCTTTGAAACTTTCACTTGTATGAGAGGTACCAGACCCACTTACCATACCGGTTTTACCCATTTCAGAACTTAACAAATGTTGATATCAAGTTTGGTTAAGTTTTATTCGAGATATCGTGTCCACAGACATACGGACCTACAGACGGCCATGGCTAAAACTGCTCTGCTATGCACGCTTTTCATTTACGCGGTGCGTCAGTGAAAGAGAAAGAAGAGAGCGGCAGGAGACAGAGAACTGAACGGCTGGATCCAACCCGCAAAGTAATAGCTAGCAGTAGTCCCGCGGGGAGATACAGGGACTGTCAAAATGTTCCTATTCGGTACCACCTCTTAGTTAGTAATGGGAAAACCTTAAAGTGTAATTATTGCTCAAGAAAGGCTTTTCACTGTTTAGATCCGACATACAACTGTACAAATAAAGGCAAAAGGTCGGTCGGCCTAAGCACTGCTGTACCATTAAAATAAGAAGACGAATGGTTACACGTTTCAGTTTCCTTTTTGAACAAAAGTGGTCGTTGCCAAAATATGGCTTAAGTATCCCAATAGAAAGTATACATGATGGAACACAAGATTTATTAAAAACAAAATTTAATTTATCGGGCAAAGTCACAAATTCTAAAAAAAAAAATATTTGTAGTAAATGTACCAACAAATATGTTGTAGTATGAAACTTGATTGTTTATGAACTGAATATTGTTGACAGAACTAAATGCGAAGAAATTTAAGAAATGGCCAATGATTTGGTTTGACAGAGCGAATTGTTTTACCTAGCGACACAGAGATGTCATTATTTGTTTCACACTTGTACACCTGGTATAGTGAGTCAAATTTTTTGGTGAGATGAGATAACTATTACTTATGGCGATTTTTCTTTCTTCTAGTGAATAAATTTCTTATTCCTTATTTAAATTATGATATTATATAATATTTGCCATTTTAGTATATGCATACACATTTGGTTTATTGATTCAAATTATTTAGTAGTATATACATAAGTATGTACATACATATATACCAATAAATATATTTATATACATATATGTATGTCTATTAAAAAAAAAGAGAACAATTTATGGTATTTGTAAAGATTGTAATTGCTAACCTCCTCCATCATTGGTATCTTGTTTTCGTTTCCGTTTTTTCCCCCGTGACGTATTTGTCCTAGAGCTCCAATCTGGATACATTTGCATGTGCAATTGACGTTCCCGTCTAGCTAATTCGTAATATTTGGCTTGCTCTTCGCGCCCCAATGCATGCCACTGTTTGTTTTTAGTTTGTGAATTTTTTTTTTATTCAATTCACATTTTGTTGTATATCGATCATTAAAGATTTCATTATTTTAAAAGTTGATTGTATTATTTTGTTTTGGTTTGTTTTATTATTTGGAGTTGTATGTAGTAGATCATTATGAAAAATAAAAAGAAATAGAAATAATGTTTATTGTTAATACATTTACAAATGATTTCTTTTTCAAATTGAGGATCAATCGCACAGTTTCCACTATATCTTTTATTTAGACCTTGATGTTTTTGCTTTTTGTTGCTTGCTTTTTTTTTGTTTTAATAAAATTTGAATCTTAATATAAATGTTTCTTTTTTACTTTCAAGAAGGCGGGAGGAATTCCCAAAACTGGTATTTTTGTATATATAAAGTAATATTCTAAATAATAATAGTAATAATAATAACATGAAAATATATTGTAAAATATGCTTAGGAGAATTTTAATACATTTGCGTTTTTCAAGAGACTTCACAGTACGGCAAGATCCTAAAATGGCTGAATGAATGCGCTACTTTGTGAACAATTTTTTTATTTTGTTTTATTACTTTTATATTCCTCTCTCTTTTTAACGTTCTGGGACACCAATTTAAATCAAAAACTATGGAATTTATGCTTACGTCTGCATGCACAAGGCGTCGCATGAATACAAAACCCATTCTTTGATTTGCATGGATTTTTAATTTAAACAATATACATATTTTTCGGATTTCAAGGGTGCAATCTCTTAAAATTCGTCAAAGTAAAAAAACGACATAGACACAAATTAAAAAGTTTTAAAAATGTTCACTGTGAAACAATATACATACCTAGACATAGACCTGGTTGGTATTCATAGTTACGAATTAGATTTTTAAGTTGGTAAATAAAAATCTTTCAATCAAGAATTTCAAAAACATTTAAAGAAAAAACACACATTTATCCAATAATCTTAAGCCTGGGTGTGTAAAGACGGGCTTTAGAATAAACTCTATATCTTAACCGATGTTGGGTTCAGTGCAATCCACAGGTTTTTAAAAAAACCAAAAAAGAGCCGAGTTTTTATTTAACCAAACCTCTGCAACAAGATATTTATTCAATAACCTATTAAAATATAAAATGTTAAAAAAACGTTTAACTTGTGTGTCCCTTTACTGTTTCAACATTGCCATTTGTTGCGTTATTTCAATGGAGTAGCAACTTGTAGCGCACAACTATATTTTAAAAAGCCAACAAATTTCACTTACAAATCAAAAAGCGAGGGGAAAATACTGGACAAGTTGCTTCGCCACCGACGTACAAAGGCTAGTAAAACTCTTTCTATTTGCCTTACTGCAGCTATCAAGGACGTTTTTAGCTAAATTGATATCGCCGAACTCAAATGTGGTCATACATGGACTTGGCTAGAATTCCACGTTTTGTATAAGACTGCTCACACTAGTGCAAGCATGAACAACTGTGCAAAAGAGGGGTAGAAAAGCAGGTTCTGAGAGAGATGGAAAATATGTAAAGTTCGTGACAGTCGCAGGTGCGTCCATGTTCGATCCTTGCGCTTATACGTTTCAAGTCGACACACAGCCTCCTCGTGGCGTCCCCTGGATAGCGATTTGACACTCGTCAGCGAGCAAACTAATGTCTGCGGCGGGTTTCTACATGCCCTTGAAGGAATGGTTGTGCGTCGGGCTTGGAACCCACCACGTTAAAATATTCCCCAATGAATCCTCAAACGAAGCCTCGGATATTTAACCCCCCTAATGTTAACGACTCCATTAAACGTCCTAAGGACAACGATTTACGGATATGCACCTGGAATGTCCGAACCCTCTACAGGGAAGGTGCCTCTATCCAGCTGGTGGATGTCCTCGAAATTTCATGGTGGAGAAAAATTTCAATATAACCACGGCCTAAGGGAAAGAGTTTCACTTTACGATGGAGCCAAAAACTTCCCAAGGGCCGATGTCACACTACAAAAGTTGCCGCAGGGACGAATGAGTTCTGCCCTGTGGAACGTGTGCAGATCTGTAGCCAGTGACTAAAATTACTGTGCCCATCTCTCTCTTCCGATTTTTCATATTATACCCGAAACCAAGATTTTGCTTCCTCGGCGGCAAGTGCCAGTGTAATATGGGCTATTTCGATTCAATTATCTTTTTTTTTTAATTGATACATTCAACACAAAACCCCTATGAATGCAGAGCATTGTGTTGAATGGAAGGAAGATTGATAGGTGAGTGGAAGATGGAGGGAGAATGAGAGAGGGAATGCAAGCACACAGGATACCGATAAAGAGATAGGCAGCATATGCCCTTACCACAATGAACTTCAGTTTATCCGTGTCGACTATGACCGCTTGTAGCGCCAAAGGCCGAGCTTTTCGCTTCCACTCATGATGTGCGTGTTATATTTGTACATGAATGAAAGCGACCTACAGTTTTATGACGAATCCGAACGGCGAAGTGAAAAGCTTTTTCATAGGCAATTTTGACACTTGCAGGCTTACCATTGCCTGCCTAAAGGTGGTGCCGTGTAGAAAAATATTTTTTTTTAATCTTTTCACTTTTTGATTTTGCCTGTGCCCAGATTCGAATCACGGACACTCTGCGTAACAGTCCAACGCATTACCACTACGCTACAGCGACGCAGCGTTAAACACAATGTTTTTTATTCAGTGCACACGGTTGCATAAAATAGTATTTGTATGGTATTTAAGAATTGATGCATCTGCGTGGTATGCATGAACATTATATGGGGAGAAATAAGAGACACAAAAGAAATATATCATTCAACTCGTTTTTTTTACATTTACCATACAGATGGTGTGCATGAGTATAAGCAAATAGATGTATATGATGTAGTGGTAAAAAGAATAGTGTCGCTATAGTAAGCAGCACATAACTGGTAGAAGTTGATGTATTGAGAGCTTTCTACGTAGCTGCATACTACCTATAAAACATACTCTTTCCTGTTACAATTTTATTTTACATTCTTGAAAATTTATAAAATTAAAACAAAAAGTGTGTTTAATAGATCAAAATTGCCTGGGTAATCTGGAGGGAGTTCAAGAATATCAGAACCGTCTCTAAAACACTACCTGCGAAGTTTCACTTCAATGGAGTACACTAAGTTATGTACTCAACTTAGTTCTTTTTTCCATTTCTTAAAAGAGTTTAAGTTTCTATTATTCGGTGAAGATATTAAATATGTTTGCATGTTCATTTTCGAATATTAGTTACTTTTGTAAAGTTTTTTCTTTTATACAAAGAAATCTATCAAAAAGATTACAGATGACGGCGTCTAATCTACCTATCCTATATATGTATCTATGTACTTTGAATTTATTCTCTTTGGCAAATACCGTTCAAGACAGTACATATATGTATACTTAGTGTCGAAAAGTTGCTCTTCGATTGGCGTGACTGGTACGTACTGATAGTACGAGTCAAAAAATATTTTATTTTGCTTAAAAAAAAATTTGTTTATTTTATTCATTTTCCGTCTTGTCTTGCTTTAATAAAAAAAATGATACTTTTGTGGGTGAACGAACTTTGGATTTATGGATGATTCTGTCATACCTATGCAAAAACATTACCTCTCATAAAAGTTATAGCTTCTTATTTAGGAGCGGGCACAAAATATTTATTGACAGAATAAAAGTCGCCAAAAGTGCTGATCATTTTAACGTTTTCGATTTTATATCTTTTTCTCAATTTACATATGTACATATATTCTTTAATTATAAACAATTAAATTTATTTTGCTTTTTTATTAATATATTAGACTATACTGTTTGATAATAATAATAATAACATTAATAATAATAATATTAAATGAGAGAATAAAATAAACCAAATTGTAGAGTTGCCTATGCTTACAATTTGCTTACACAATCGCGATTACTGACGGGCGATATATTTTATAAAAGTATGGATATATGTATGTATGTACTTAGGTATTTATATATGTATACAAAGTGATTCAGGATGTCCAGTCGATGCAGTATGGGGGAGGTGAAATAAACAAAAATTCATAATCGTCATTCATATGAAAGCTTATAAATTCTTCCTTTTAATAGTAAGTGTTAAGGTTCTATATCCGGATAAGCTTCAAAATTCAAAGCCAAACTGTAACTCAAACTGCAGCCAGTTTATCAGATCTTCTTTCATTATTTCAAAGAATAATTAATCATTATTAAACTTCCACAATTTCATAAGGCAATTTTTTTTACCTCTTGTATGCAATGCGAAATGCATTTTGATAAACCTAATATTAGAAGCGGTAAAACTTTAAAATCGGAATAAAATGGTACACCAGGTGTACAAGTATGAAACCGGGAATTTTTTAAGAAAATACACGTTTATTTAAGAAAAATGGTTATACATTCAATATTTAAAGTAATAACCATTGCTAGCTACACATTTTTCCCATCCCTCTGGCAATTTGTGAATGCCTCGCCAAAAAACTGTTCGTTTTTTGAGTTAAACCAGTTGAGCCATTTTTTTACATTTTCGTTCTAATCGAAGAGCTGCTCAGCAAGTGCGTGCGCCATTGATGAAAATAAGTCAGATGGATCGAAGTCTGGTGAATAAACCGTATGAGGGCTTCCCAGCTGTACGAATCTACCTTTTCCCGAGTCTGTTTTGTTCGATCTGATGGTGCATTGCATCAAGAAAAATCACTTTAGTGTTGCCTAGCTTGATATTCTGGACGTTTTTGGCGCAAAGCACGGTTCAAATTGGCCAATTGTTGTTGGTAGCGTTGACCAGTATCTGTTTCACCTGGTTTCAGAAGGTCAAACCAGATAACACCTCGCTGATCCCAGAAAACACAGAGCATTGTCTTCTTTCCGAAGCGATTTGGCTTTTCTGTCGAATTGGCCGGTGTACCGGGCTTAACATATGATCGTAATAGTAACAATTCGATGAAGATATGACTTTCTTTTGTACCTGGCGAGCAACATTTCACAGGTGGTTTTTCGATTTTCTTACTGTCTTGTAGTCAATTCATGCGGCACCCATCTTCCCACCTTCAAAATCAATCCCATGGCTTTTAAACGTTGAAAAATTCATTTTTGGGTCACATTTAATTGTTCTGCAAGTTGTTGTTGAGTTTGACCATCATCCTCATCGAGTAAAGCTTGTAATTCGGCAACTTTAAACTTTTTCGGTGGTCTTCCACGTTCTTCGTTTCTCACATCAAAATCGCCACTTTTAAACTTATTGAACCACTCGTTGCACTGTATTTTGCCTAGAGCGTGCTGGCCGTAAGCTTCCACAAGCATTATATTAGATTCCAGATTTCTTCAATTGGAAACAGAAAATCAATGATGTCCGCATATCGTAGTTTGTAGGCACAAAACTCGACATTTTTACGAGCGAAAAAAAACTTGTTGCTGTATAAAACTTGATTGTTTATGAACTGAATATTGTTGACAGAACTAAATGCGAAGAAATGGCGCCATTGGTTGGACAGAGCGTATAGTTTTACCTAGCGACACAGAGATGTCATACTTGTACACCTGATAATTTTGTAGGTCAACATCCCATATGTAATACATTGAAATAGAGAAGGCAGCTACACTTTTTGCCCTACACTGCTTTGGCCGATATCACGCTAGCAACAGTTGCAGCCGAGAAGACTAAATGTTGTTGTTTCACATATGCACACCCCGCGGTAGCTGTTGTCAGTGTGATATCGGCCTTTAGAACAAAAGTGACACAAGTTTCATCCAAAAAAATATTTGTTTACAGAATTTATGCTTTAGATTTTATTTCAGTGTTGTTTGACACACCGTCAGAAATTTTCTTTCATACAAGTTCAAAATATTCTATGTGCTTGTTGTTGACCTCGGGGTCGGACACTTTGCTTGTGTTTAATGAAATTCAGGATCATAGTTTGCTTCACTTATGCTCAGCACAAAACTAATTCTTCTCTTGACCTAAAGTAAAATTATACCACTTTTTCTGAACTCCTAAGTTGTGCCACTGGAACAAAACAAAAATATCGATAACTTGAAACGAAACAGGCTGAAAGTAGATGACTCCTTTTTGTTGTTAGTTCTTGCCTTTATTTGTGGTTGCCGAACTGGTACACATGATGCCTAGTTTCGAGACTCGGCACTATCAAAAAATAGAAATACAATGGCAAGAGGAAACTTCAAGATTAAAAATTGACTAATTTAAGCGTGGTGTCATGCAGACGATCACGTCTCTCTGTTCCTCAATTTTTCATTTTATAACGAAGCAAAAATAGCTTGTGCCCATAATGTGATCATGACATTCTGCATAACAATTTAACGAATAAATTTTAAGCGATTCCCTAACACTGCATTTAGATCGCCCGAGCGAACGAATGAATCTTCGTTCGTTTTTCAAATGGTGTAAATGGGTGATGTTATGCAGACGATCTTCGTTCGGGATAATCGGACTGAGTTCGATCTTTTTTAGCGAGTCCAGTGTTGCTGTTGTGCCATTAAAAAACATTTCAACGCCGTATTGACTAGAATACTGAATCATCATAATTGATATTCACTGAGCTTATAGAGAGTTTGCACTCCCATATAATCGAAACTAACATAAGATGGCATATGGTTCTCTGCGCAACTTATTAATTTTTTTTAAATCAGCTTCACATAATATTATGGTAGAGAGAAAATTAAGAATGCAATTCTCTCTTCCAAAAGGTAGTATGTATAATAAATGTGGTCAATTCAATTACAAAGTTAATTGATTGTGTTTGTAATCTTTGAAAGTTTGGTGATATATGTAAGTATTCTGGTAGCACATTTTTGATTTGTAACGACTTTACACTGGCATTTTGTAAACTTTTTATGTATTATGTTTTTACACCTGCGTAGTAATTGTACCTCATTGTCATTAGATTTACAGATAGTGTTACATGATATAAATATATAAAATATAGATAACATGTATGTATTTTTGTACTATTGTAATTAAACTAATTTCTTTAAAAACTTGAAATATTGGGCCAATTGTAAGATTTGAAATAAAAAAACAATTTTGATTGAAATAAAGATAAATTAAATATTGTTAACAATAAATAAATAATGGCGTTTGTTTGTTAAAAAATGCGTTTGTTAGTAACAGTAATTAATAAGTACTTTCCGGTACTCTTCTTTTTCTTTTTTTTTTTACTATTTTCTATCAAATTCAAGAATGAGATTAAATTTACTAATCAAACGCATGTGCAATTAACATTATGAAATTTTTAAATTAGCATAAACAATATATAATAGTACTACCAATTACAATTAATAATTCAATTCAATAATTTTTAAAATAAACAAGAACAATAGAAATAATGAAAAACTATTATCATAAAGCAATCAAAATAAAATAATAATGTACTTAAAAACAAAAACTCGTTCTCCATTTTATAAAATAATATGTAGCAAATGTTTTTGTAGAAAATCAATTATGTATACCTGCACGAAGTAATTATACGGACAAAGTATGAAAGTAAATTATTACATTACAATAATAAAGAAATTGTACAATAGCATTTACGATTAAGAGCATACACATTCACATTTACGAGTCGTTCTTGAAAGTTAATAAAAAAAATGGGTGTTTCCAAGCCAATTGAATTGAATGTACAGTAAATCTTCTTTTATTAAGTTTTGAAGTGAAATTTTAAACGAGTTGGTGAGGCAAAAATGCTTGGATGCGAGAGACTAAAAATTTTGGAATATAATTAGAGAGGAAATCCTAAGCATTTGCTTAAAAATATTTTCAGCCATGGTCAGAAGTAAACAGATTCATATGTTAAAAAAGATTCGCATAGCGAAATTACATAAATAAAATTGTAATTTATTTGTATTTATTCATTTAAAAATATATTTGCTCAGTTATTGCTATGCACTGTCAAAATATAAGACTCAATAAAGTGCAAGATACACATTTGTGAGCTTGTCTCTCCGAAAGAAAGAAATATGTAACGAATAAAATTTTCGCAACTGTCTTGGCCAACTAGTGCATAGCATAGAACACAAAAAAAAAATATAGGTTTCATATTTTCTTTTCAATTCAGCGCCCATTTGTTTCTACAATCTCATTATGCATAGTGACGCTGTACATTGAAAATAGTCGTTCAGTTGTGTTAAATCACGGTGCATATCGTCGAAAATATCGTTGCCATATCGTTTGCTTTAAATTTACAAGGGTCATAATAATCGGGAAAAATTTTTGAAGGGAGCTAATTCCAAATACGCGCGGTACGACATATAAAGAATTTTCTCTGTAATGAGTAGTGCGGTGGAAAACCGTGTCTACGTGGAAGGCGTGAGTTCCATTTGCTGATCTTGTAGTTCTAGTGAACTCACGAACTGGTGGCATCAGCTAGCGTATCTCAGAAGAACATCTACCGTGAAAGTAAAGGTAAAACAGAGAGACGCAAGCCACGTTTCGACGATGTTACAAGGAGTCAATAGAGCTGGAAACTCTACTGTCTCCTATTAGCTTTATCGCTCGGTGTTGGATACAGTCCAGGAGATTCAGCTGCGTTCGTGAAGCTCCAACCCATAGGTGCGAATTAAACTCCAATTTAGGACGTAGTGTAAATAATGTGGAGATCAGCCGGAGTGAAATATTTTTTACACCGCCTAAGAACGCCGAGACACTTGGCTGCTTCTTTCGACACATCAAAAATGTGTTTATTCCAACGAACATCACATTGGATGGACATACCCAGAACATCAAGAGTCGCTGTCTCCACAATACCTACTTTACTTACTTAACTGGCACTACAACCGAGGATCGGTCTTGGCCGCCTCTACAAAGCTTCGCTAGTCGCCTCTGCTATGCTCCTAACAGCCTCTCATAATTAATGGTCAATGTCCACGTCTCTGCGCCATACATTAGGACGGGAAGGATGAGGGACTTATAGAGCGTTATTTTCGTCGGTCGAGAGAGGGCTCTACTTCTCAATTGCCTACTGAGCCCGTAGTAACACCTGTTGGCAAGAGTTAGTCTCCGCTTGATCTCAAGGTTGACATTATTGTTGGTGTTTATGCTGGATCCATACTTTACTTACTTTTAATGGCACAACAGCCCATGGCCGGTCCAGGCCGAGCTTTTCGCATCCACTCATGTTGTGCGTTTTATATTTGTACATGAATGGAAGGGACCTACAGTTTAATGCCGAATTCGAACGGCGAAGTGAAAAGCTTTTCATAGCAATTTTTACTCTTGTAAGTTTGCCTGCCAAGAGGTGGTGCCGTGTGGAAAAATAATATTTTGTACTTTTTGATTTTGCCTGTGCCGAGATTCGACCCCCGGACACTCTGCGTAGCAGTCCAACGCACTACCACTACACCACAGCGACCACTATTATGCTGGATCCTAGATCCTAGATATACGAAATCCTTGACGACTTCAAAAGTATAGTTGTCAACTCTTTGTTTGTTGACACAAGGTATTTCGTTTTGTCCTCGTTCACCAGTAGACCCGACTCAAAGGGAGTCGACGAGACTCCCTTTCCAGGTTGGAGAATGCTGCACTGATTGCTCCAGCGTTTTTGCCAATGATGTCAATATCATCAGCGTATGCTAGCAGCACTCTTGTAGAAGATAGTGCCAGAGATGTCGATGTTCGCAGCTCGAATTATTTTCTCCAGCATAAGGTTAAAGAAATCGCACGATAGGGAGAGGTCTGTCCCAATTTTCATTGCGCTGGTGGTGTTGGTCAGTGTCATTTTGCAAAGACGAATGAGCTTTGGCAGGGTTACCAAAATCAGACATTGCGGCGTACAAGTGATCCCTAATCGTGCTGTCGAAGGCGGCTTTATATTCGAAAAATTGATGGGGTCTATTTTCTCGGGTCTTTTCCAGGATTTGGCGTAGTGTGACTATCTGGTGGATGGTGGATTTACCAGGCCTGAAGCCACACTGATAAGATCCAATCAGTTTGTTGACGATAGGCTTAAGTCTTTCGCACAGTACGCTCGATAGAACCTTATATGCAACATTAAGAAGGTTAATCCCACGGTAGTTGGCGCAGATCGTGGAATCACCTTTCTTATGGATTAGGCAGAGTACGCTGAGGTTCGAATCACTTGGCATGCTTTCATCAGACCATATTCTGCATAGAAGCTCATGCATGCGTTTTTTGAGCTCTTCGCCTCCGGTCATTAACAACTCAGCAGGCAGGCCATCTGCACCTGCAGCCTTATTGTTTTTCAGCCGAGCAATGGCTGTTAAGACCTCCTCATAGTAAGGTGGCGGTACTTCAACGCCGTCAGTGATTGGGGTTTCCGGAGTGGATTCCGCAGTGGCGGGATTATCGCCGTCATCGCCATTAAGCAGCTGCGAAAAGTGCTCCCTCCATAATCTCATTATGCCCTGAACATCTGTCACCAGATTTCTGTCTTCATCCTTGCAGGAAGAGGCCCCGGTCTTCAAACCATCAGTCAGGCGTCTTATTCTTTCAAAGAATTTTCGGACCTCGTTCCTGTCCCGCACCAATTCGATATCATTGAACTCGCGCCTTTCTTCATCTCTTTTCTTGCGCCTGAAAAGTCGTTTCCCTGTAAACAGCGTTTTTTGCTTCAGTACCATCGCGACACTCTTGGTCGTACCACATATTTCTCCGCCGACGGTGGTAGCCTAGCACCTCTTCGGCAGCGCTAAATGTGCGTCCACTGCGCGCATATATCATCAAGTTGAGGGGTATTTTGCGATAGGAGGAGTGCGAGTTGGTTGGCGAAGACTTCGGCTGTTTGTTGTGGTTGCAGCTTTTCGACATCCAGCTTTCTCATTGTACCTATCCGTACGCGATTTGCTACACATATACGTATGCAGACCTTGGCTGCAACCAAGTAGTGGTCTGAGTCGATGTTTGCACCTCGTATTGTGCGTACGTCAAGTACATTGGAAGCGTGCCTTCCGTCGATCACAACATGATCAATCTGGTTTCGTGTGTTTTGATCAGGGGACAGCCAAGTGGCCTTATGGATATCCTTATGTTGGAATCTGGTGCTACTAACTGTCATGTTTCGTGCGGCGGCGAAGTCGATCAGTCTCATACCGTTATCGATGGCTTCGTTGTGGAGACTGAATTTTCCGAACGTCGGACCAAAGAGACTCTCCTGCCCACCTTGGCATTAAAGTCGTCTAACACTATTTTAATATCTTGGCGGGGGCAATGCTCATAAGTTTTGTCGAGGAGCTTGTAGAAGTCATCTTTGGTCGTTTCATCCTTCTCATCCGTCGTGGCATGAACCCAAATTAGGCTGATATTGAAGAATTTCGCCTTGATGCAGGTATTGGCTAGGCGCTCCTTCACGAGCGTGAACATCGGGATTAGATGACGCAGTCTCTTCCCAACCACAAATCCAACACAAAATTCGTGTCTCGACCCATGATAGCTGTAGTAGATATCACAGGATACTCTTCTGGAGCAACCCTGTCCCGTCCATCGCATTACCTGTATAGCGGTGATGTTAGCTCTATATTGTAGGAGGACATCCACCAGCTGGATAGAGGCACTTTCCCTGTAGAGGGTTCG
Organism: Palloptera scutellata; assembly: GCA_958295655.1. NCBI lineage: Eukaryota > Metazoa > Arthropoda > Insecta > Diptera > Pallopteridae > Palloptera > Palloptera scutellata. The sequence continues at coordinate 10,155,562 of OY282453.1, read as the reverse complement.
GACATTCCAGGTGCATATCCGTAAATTTTTGTCCTTTGAGAGTTTGCGGGAGTCGTTAACATTAGGGGGGTTAAATATCCGAGGCTTCGTTTGAGGATTCATTGGGGAAATATTTTGACGTGGCGGGTTCCAAGCCCGACGCACAACCATTCATTAAAGGCCATGGAGGAGCCCGCCGCACACATTAGTTAACTCAGTGACGGTTGTCAGATCGCTATCCAGGGGACGCCACGAGGAGGCTGTGTGTCGACTTGAAACGTAGAAGCGCAAGGATCGACCATGGACGACGCACCTGCGATTGTCACGAACTTTACCTTGTGTCCTACGCCTCCCCCCCCCCCCCCCCCCCCCACCTCCACAATACCTACCCCACCCATATTTAGGGGGTTAACTGGGAAACTCGTTTGTGTGATAAAAGGCAGCATTGTGTCATGCGCGCATTGAACTCAACTCTATTCGTGAGACCCAACTGGGAGATTGACTGGAGATCTTTATTAAGTGAGTCATTTATAACATGGCTTTTCCTCTCAATCTCCAAAGAGTTGGGGCATATGAATGAGAAATGGTGTTGTCATCTGCAAACGATTAAATGGGATTCTTCGTTAATGACAGAAGGTCATTAATGAAGATAAGGAAAAGTGTAGGGGAGAGGACCGTACCCTGCGGCACTCTAGCGTTAATGGCACGATCTTTCGAAACAATGCCGTCTATCACAACACTGATAGAGCGCCAGCTTAGAAAGTTTGTGATCCATCGTGTGAAGTTACTCCCGACCCCATGTGCAATTAGTTTTGACACCAGTGTTTTATGCCAAACTCTGTCAAACGCCTTTGAAATATCCAGTGCAACCGGCTTCCTCTCACCTGGACACTGTGGTTCCAGTGCTCGGTGAGGACCGCCATGAGATAGCCCGTAGAGCGATTTCGACGAAACCATATTGGCGGTCATTAAGCAATTCGTTTTGCTCAAGATATTTAACCAAGTGGAAGTTAACTACTTACCGTGAGTTTGGATAGTGTAGAAACGATTGCGGTGGGGCGATAGTTGGCAGCGTGTGTAGTCATGCCCTTTTTAGAAACTGGCTGAACATTGGCAACCTTCCAACAAGACGAAAATACACCAGTTGTGTATGAAATGTTCAAAAGTTTGCGCAAAACTCGCGCCAGCGTTGTCGCGCAAACTCGCAATACGTCGACTGGAATGCCATACGGTCCCGAACCTTTGTTTATGTTAAGATTTGCAAGAACTCTTTTAACTACTCGAGTTCCAATATGTATCTCAGGCATAGCACAAGATACAGATTTGATAATGGGCAGTGGTTGATCGCTAGCTGGCAGAGAAGTATTCTCTGCGAAAAGGGTAGCTTAAAGGTTCGCTTTATCAACCGAGATAGTGACGAGGCGATTACCTGTAAAAAGAGTTGGAATTAACGAAGTCGTTTGGTTCTTTACTCTCTTACAAATGACCAAAAGTTCTTACCATCCCTATGGAATTTTAAGACTTTCTTTCCTGCTTACGCAACTGTTCAGTATTGGCATTCTTGTTAGATTGCCAGTTTCTGAAAGAGACCTCTTTGGACCTGACTGCTTGTCTGCAAGTCGCATTAAACCATGTATTGTCTTTAGGTTTAACGCTAATCGTTTTATTAGGAATGAGAGACCGTATTCTAATAAAATTATTTCTTCTACCATTTTAGTACTGGTTTCTATGGTTTTACCAGTAAAACACAATTTCCTATTAAAATTTTCAAAAAAGTTATTGAGACCATTCCAATTTGCCTTTTCCTAAAGCTACGTTAATCGCTTTGGAGCATTCGTCAAAGGGTTTTGGATTCGAGAATACGGAAAGGATTCTAAAATAGTATAGTGGTCCGAGTTTCCAAGAGGGGCGTGGACATATGTGGTCAAATTTGTCATGATAAGAAGTAAGAAATAAAAACAAGGATGTTTTGGGCTTACCCTGTGATACACGCAATGTGTGTCGTTTCGGTCACTAATTGAGTCAGGTCGGTCAGGACAAATAACACGACATCCAGACCTTCGGGTGTTGTGCGACTTAAATGGCACAACTAATCCGAATTGTGAACAATGTAGTCACCAGCAACCACGATTTCATTGCACGGATATGATTCCAAAATAGAAGCGATCGAATCAGAAAGGGAATTTAAATTATTAAAATTAAATTCCATTTTGGAATTCGGGCTTTTATAAAGAAAACAAAAGTGCAGCAAATGAGATTGGATGCTGAACTTAACCCACATGGAGCTGCACTCAGCATCCGTAATATAAAATTGTTGCTAGCAATATATAATAAAAAGGACAAGACTCCTGTGGGGAGAGAACAATGGTAGCAGCCGATACCCTGATTACCACCTAGTGCCAATATATGGGGTTTATGGAGGTTTATAAATGCATATACAGAAAAGTAATTTGATCTAAGTCCGCGAATATTACAAAAAGCTATACAAAAATTTCTCAACATTTATAAGCCTAGACAAAATTAAAACAACACAGGAGACAGGGAATGCAATCACAGGACACCGATAAAGAGATATACAGCCACAATGAACTTCAGTTTATCAATGCCGACTATGACCACATGTAGTCAACTGCAATGGGATTCTGCTGACTGTGGATGCCGTTTCGTTGTTATTATTGGTTTATTATTGTTAATTTGATTTATTAATTATTGTTGATATTTGTGTGTTTATAAACTCGCAGAATATTTCAGACGGACCGTCCACGTCGCTTGGAATACCGCCAAACAGTTACTCGGATGGTTGATACTGAACCTGATCTTTGGAAGGAAATTTTGATGACCGACGAGGTCCATTTCACACTATCTGGCACAGCTAACAAGCAAAATTGTCGTATTTGGGAAACGGAGAATTCACACGAGACCCATGAAACACCATTGCATGACCAAAAAGTGACTGCTTGGTCCAGCGTTTGGGCAGAAACCAGCATTGAGTCATTTTACTTCAGAAAAGGTGAAACAGTCAATCGGAATCGATATCGGTGGATGTTGGCTCATTATGTCTGTCCACAAATGTGTGATAAAGGTATGGATGGTTACTGGTTTCAACAAGACGGTGCGCCATGCCACACTGCAAATCAAACAATGCAGTTTCGGGAAAGAAAATTCCCTGGACGTGTGGTTTAACAAAATGGCGACATTGACTGGCATTGACTTAGATCTCCAGATTTGACCCCTCCGGACGACTTTTTCTGGGGATATTTGAAAAGCAAAGCCTCAGACCATTGACAAGCTCAAGGCAAACATTCGTGCCGAAATCAAAGCACATTTTGCTTTGATCAATAACGGCGCCCACTTAATTGATGTTGTATTCAAAGACTAATCCAAATAAATTGTAAAGGACCAAATTAAATAAAAATACCTCATATATGGAAATCGGTTGTTTTTTATTTTGACTTAAAAGATATCACATCCTGTATTTGTACATGAATGGGAGAGACATAAAGTTTTATGTCGAATCCGAAAGGCGAAGTAATAAGCTTTTCATAGGCAATTTTTACTATTTTTTTTTTTTACTTTCTGATTATTCCTGTGTCGATATTCGAACCACACTCTGCGTGATAGTACAACGCACTACCAGTATGCCTCAATAAAACATTTTTTTTTTATTCCGATATCAGTTAAATACAATATAGCAAATCGAAGTAAACGATACACACTGGAATCTACACGTACGAATTTCTACGGATAAATCTAACTAACAATCTGAAAACTTTAACTGAGTCTAGGCGAATCTGTGAGGTGTTTCCAACTACATTTAAAGGACAAAGTCATCACTGAATAAGTAAAATGTATCACCTACATATACCCTGATTACCAACTCGTCGCAAGAGTGCGATTAATTAAATTACAATAACCAACCTGCATTATACTAAAAAGTTTTAAAAGAAGCATGTATGAAAGTTATATTTTTGTGAAAAATTTACTTGAAAACACATGTGTTTTTATCAATTATTCGCAGTGAAATGAAATTCAATTGCGCATTAAGTACTTGGAGTATGGAAACAATATGCTATTGTATAATTTTTTATATATTTTTATTTTTATAGTTTTTTTAGTTTTAGTATTTGTCCAATTCATTACTTTTTGCAGTATATAGCAAGTGAAGTACACCACACCTCTAAGCCACCATGGAAATATATAAATATATATGGAAATTTGTACTCTTTCTTCACCAATATTGTTGCCTATAAATCAGTTGTCTAATCATAAATACAAATGTTAAATTTAAGGAGAAACTAGGCACCATTGATAATAATGAAATATTTGTTTGCGCATTTAATTTTTATTTTTCAAATGGAAAAGTTGCAACCGATTTGGTAGAGATGCATGCAAAGCGATTATATGTAAGGTGAAAGCAGCAGTAAAACATTTCACCGCGGCAACAAAGACAGAGCGGCCATAATGGCGGTAATACTATAATACCAAAATCAGCTATCAGTGGTACAAAAACCAATAACAACAAATATTTGTTATTGCGGCTACAGTGGTGTAACTCAGTGAAAGCTATCTGAGGAAAATAAAAATGCTGGAAAAGGAGTAAACAATCAAAGGTAAACAATGATTTGGGAACTTACTGATGTTACCGCTTAATCCAGTTAATCCATGTTATTAAAATAGCCTTAAATAAATGCATCTGAAGTCTGAAATTTTTACCGTGTACTTTACTATTAAACTAAGCATTTCTGATCTTTCTTTGGAATTGGAGAATCCTGACTTAGAATAAGTGATTGCAATTCTTAGATACGTGAAAGATACGCAAAAAGTGTATCACTACTTAAAAATTTTTAAAGCATTACTTTTTATTGCATTTATTCATCGGTGTTTTATTCGAGCCACGGTAGAAGAGCACGCAAAAGATGACGCCCTAATCTGCGTTGGAAAGACGACCTGACAGCACTTGGCCTGTCAACTGCCACCAGCGCGCGCATTGCAGAAGCGACTGTCCAAGCTTTATCGAGGCGGCCCAGACCGATCATCGGTTGTTGTGCCAGCTAAGTAATCAAGTAATCATGGCTCTTCACTATTTGATTTATCTAAAGTGCTAATCCATTTATGACCTTATTTATATATACGAAAAACGTAAAATTTTGGAAATTTTTTAACTTTTATATCTCAACAGGTCTTCAGTTCTGAGATCAGCATATTTGTTACATATACATATGGTATATATGTTAACAATTATTATATTTCAGAAGAAAATTCATTGTTAACCAGTGTAATCAGTAATCTTTTGATTCCAACAATTTGAAAATACAACAACCATTTCTCAGTTAAAATGGCACTGTACCCAAAATGTCATAAATTCAGTGGGGCTTACAAGAGCGTAAATTGAAACTTGAAATATCTTTCAAGTGCACTTTACGCTTGATTTTACTGTCTGGAGATGCCAATTTATTTCGCGGTTGGATAATGGAATTAAGGAAAACGATATTCCCAGTAATGTAGGTGCAGCTCAAATTTTGAATGTCGCTTCTATTGTGAGGAGTCGGTGGACAAACCTATTTAGACGTAAATTTTTTATCTTGCCACCAGTACCTCGTGGGCGCGAAATTCAAAACCTGTGTAAAATAGAATATTATTGTATTTCCCTGAAAATGATATTACTGTAGTAACCGGCTTGTTGGTTTAAGTGGTGTTTTAAACGACGAATCCAATTAGCTTATGCTAATTTTTATATACATATATGTAAAATATTATTTTTAATGTTAAATTGCATCTTTTAGTTGCATCAATTGTAAAATGTAAATTTTTGAATATTTAATTGATTTTTTACTTAATTAAGTCATTTTTTATCAGTAATTTAAAATCCTAGCCCTGGTGGCATTAATGTAACTATATACATATAAGAGATTTCGTGTTTTGATTAAGTTTCGACCTACACGTGCACACGAACGTTTAACCTCAGATCAGTTTCTTTTTTTAGGCACAGAACTACAGAACAGTGCATTTTAATCACGAACGGCTCATGAAACTTAATCTAGAACTAGGCAATAGTTCTGGAATCAGCACACGAATATACTTGCATCTGAGATAGAATGAAACTGCCTTTATTTCCAAAAGGTTTCTCTCTAAAAAATATATCAGTTATAAGGAGAATAGGTGACTCTTGAATTCATGTTTTAAGTGAATGTTCTTAAATGCACGTGCATACATACTAGTATAGAATGCGTATTCGGAAGCTCTACTTTCTGTGTCACATTGATCAGGAATGAGTGTAAGGTTTCAACATTTGGAAAATTTCACATATGTATTTTCCTGAAAATCGTCCACTTTAAGTTTTTCCAATTTAAATGGAATTCGCATATGTTTCACATCCGTTTATATCACCTAAATAAAAAGTTGTTCGATGTTTCTCAAATTCACTTATATGCCACTTCTTTAGGTAGAAAGGCTAAAATTACACTAGGTTTTGACCAACTTCGTCCCTTCCACATATTTTTAAAGAGCTTGAAAGGTAGAACAATTAATTATCTTTACCATATCAAAAAATTAGAGAAGCACAATTTTTTGTTTAGAAGATATAAGCCTTTATAAGAGAAGATACGTTGTGTCTGACGCGTATTAAGTATTAAGCAAGTGCGTAAGCATACTCTTATTGATACTTCAGAGAAGCATACAATTGATAAAGAACTTTTCGTTTTTAGGTGGTATGACCGGATGTGAAATGCCCCATATGTTGTATTAAGTATACTTATGTATGTTGAGTTCAGGCATTGTGCCAAACTATTTTCGATATCATTACGGTAAACATAAAGACTTGAATTTCAGGAATCATCCAAAACATGTAACTTAAAACAATGAGTAAATTTCCTAAGCTATTGAATGAGATTCAGGAAAAGGAATATTTTGAACAATTTAGTTAGAAAAACATTATAGTTTTTAACGCCCTCCTTCGATTAAAAACATTTTAAATTGCCTCATTTATCTATTTTTTACAGTCCGAAGAGAGTGATTGGAGTCACGCTAGAGTTGAAGCTAAGGAACAAAGTATGAGTCAGTACGTATAAAAAAATGCGTAAATAATTTGACCAGGAAAAATGTTTCGAAAAATGTTGAGACTTTTTCCCATTCGATTTTCAAAACAAAATTTTAAAAAATATTCCTGCTATAGAAGCCTCTATGAAACGTATGAATATTTTAGGTATAATTGGGACAAATATTCTATTTCATTTATTTTCAATGCTACTCGTACATATCTCACAGAACGTTGTTTACGATGCAATGAAAAGAAAAATTTACTCAGACGGCTTAACTCCACCATCCCTTACTTTTTTTCATATTTATTTCAAACTCCGTTTTCTAACTTTTTTATAAAATAAATTAGCTTCAAAATGGCGTATTTGATTGCTCTTAAGGTATTGAAATGTATGTCAGTCTCAGAATGGAATTCTCAGTTTCGCCGTTAAGTTTTTGGTAAGTTTTGGACACTTGAACAACCTCATCCTTTAACTTTTAGGTTAGCAAATTGATTTGACGGTGAAAATAGAAGGCCTGACGGAGCTCAAAATCCTTCAAACAAATATACATATAAATCCATCATATTTGAATGAAAGTATTTATATTCCGTCTTGTGCTTCAATTTTTAAATGGAAATACATATGTAGGTACATATGTATGCTAAAATTGAAAGATATCGATTTGATTAAATTTTACGTTTTATACTTATTTATGTATAGATTTTCCACTAATATAAATGTATTCTTACTTATCTCAAAAACAATCAAATGTGGGTAAATATTGAAGAAATTTAAGAGGTTTTTCAGTTGTTATAACATTGAATGCCACTACAATGTTCTCGTGCATAGCCCTGGTCCACAACTACTATTACAAACATAATGTACATGTATGTATGTAAGTAAGTACGTACGTACATATGTGATTAAATATGTATAAGAGTAAGAAAGGAAGTGTGTATAGTCAAAGTTTTACCACGATAATCACATATTGTATTTATGTAAGTACTTTATATGTTGTACAAATAGACTACATGCACCCAGAGAGATCTATTTTTACAAAAATTTTAGCTATGTGTTAAATAAATGCTACATAGATGAAAGTGTGTGTACTCTTTCAACAGTAAAGTAATCAGTAGAACATGAAAATGAAAATAAATGGGTAGTACATACATATGAATCTAACACAAAAACAACTACCAACTTCGGAGACTGTGTATGTGGGATTGACCTCTATGGCTCGCTATACTGGTTGAGCACAATCACAAATACCTAATAACTTTTGTTTTGGTAAACAACATTTTTTCTCTATAAAATAACTTCATACTCTGGGTGCATCATATATTTAATATATTTAAATATTTGTGTAAAACTTAATTTACGCTTTTAAAGCATTTTCTCGCACAAAAACTGTTAGAAACTGATAAATAAATCAAAGAATTTAATATAAAATAATAAACATAAATTAACTGTGATAAATGCTGTTAATAAAGTGAAAAAATAATATTATAATAAAAATAAATATATTTTTAAGGTAAGTATTGCATGGCTTTTAGAACATAGTGTAGAAAATGATTGGCGGGATGGCTGGTTGTTTGTATACAAAATAATGATAATGTATGATGAAACAAAAAATAACAAAAAAAATAGTAGTTAAATTAAATGAATTAAATAAATAAACTTTTAGTGCAATACCTCCCGAATCCGCGGGCGATCTGTCTTTTTTACGCTTTTTCTTTTTTGAAACGTAACCGTAGTTGTCTCGTGCGCTCCACCCAGGGTATAATTCCATATGCAATTGACGTTCTTGCCGTGCTTTTTCGTAATATTTACTTTGTTCTTCACGAGTCAGTTCATGCCACTATAAGAAGGTTTCAATGATGATTTCAATGTATTCTTTACATTTTTAATTTTAAATTTATAAAAAAAAATTTTTTCGTTGATTGTTTACTTTACTTTTTAATATAATTAGCTACATACATTTAAAGAAATATGTATATTGCGTTTTGAACTCTGAACTTTTTCGCTAGATTTTTCTATAAATTCGTATTATTTATACATATTGTTTACAGCATATGAAAATTCCTTCGCATAATTTAATTTTAAGAAGTTTTATTTTTTACAATACACAATAGAAAAATGTAATTTTGAAAAATTAAGAAAAAAGTAATAACGCAAAACAAAAACGTTTCTCTCAAATAGGGCCCCCGATTTTTTCAAGTAGGCATGTACCTAACTTAGCAGTTTACAGACAGTTTCGAGTTAATCGCACGTATTCTTCATACTACATATATTAGTAAGTAAATATGTATACATACCCGATTTTTGTAAAATTAGCCCAAGTTAATAAATAAATTTGCGAAATTATCATATATTAATATTAATGCAACATAATTTATACACTTTTGGAAGTTGATGTGATTCCGAAAGTTGCGACAACAAAAATAATGAAACGCTGTTTTTGTTAGTATTGTTCGGGTTAACATCTTTAACATTTTCGAGAATATTAATTTTCCAGTTCAGTTGAATACTGATGTTTTTGATATAAGTTGTTTATTTTTGTATTCTTTTTTCGCTCAATAATATCGTTCTTTGTGAGATAAGAAACTGCTCTAAGAGCATGAGCATGTTATCTTAAGATTTAGAGGTGCTTCTATTCTTTTGAAAACTCTTCAAATAATTTACAGAAGGAAATTTGAATTTCCACTTTGACGCTTGCAGATAGGAAATAAATTAATTAATAAAATTAAATTAAATACTTCCTTTTGCTGAAACTAATCTTATTGATTGATTCAATATAAATTTCATAAGGAAACCAAGATATCTCAAGGAAATAAATATGAAACTGAGTTACAATATAATAAAGGTGAGCGTTTAATACCCATTTTTAAGACCGACCGGCATCCAAAGATATAACAGAATGCTTCAAGTATCTTGGTTTAAGAAGAAAAATTATGTATATTGAATCAATCAATAATGCCAAGATTGTAAGAACAAAAAAAAAAAACAAATCACTGTACATACGTACATTGACATATGTGAGTACTCGTATAACAAATTGTTTTTTACTTCCAATAATACAACACTCGATTATCAAGAAACCCGATTATCAAATAATACTATTGAAAAAATCGAGTTCCATATTTCATAAAACTAGTATAGGTCTGCGATATTTCAAGAATCCAAAAAAAAAATTTTGGAAACTAATTTATATTCCAGCAATTTAAAGGTTATTTGTTCGTTATATTTCAATATGTTTGTTGTACGGAATTTAGATTTCACTTGTGAAATGATTATAGTTCTTAGTTATGTACAGTATATTAGTAGTGTTGGTTAACCTCGAACTTACCCTTCGACCTAAAATCTGATTTATTGCTGCTGACTCTTTGAGTGTACATTCGGCAACAACTTTAGCTCGCATCTCCTTCATATAGAGCATAAAAGCATTCAGTGGCTTTTTGATATGTGGTTTCTTTTTATCATTTAAATTGTCTTTACACTCATTTCCCTGGGAGTCTGACGAATTTTTTGTGTCCAAGTTTCTGTATAATATAGAAAAAAAAAACAAAAAAAAACAAACAATATTTATCATAATATTTTGTTTTTGGTGTTACACCAATTAATGCATTTAAAACTAGAATAATAGATATTGTCAATAATAATTACCAAAATAAAATTAATATTGATAATAGGTAATTCTTTAATGGCAGAGCAGCCTAGGCTGATATACTCATGCCGAATCCGAACGGCGAAGTACAAAGCGTGGGCAAGAAAGGTACCGTGGCCCAGGAAAATTATTAAATTTTAGAAAAAAGATAAACATTATTATATAAATGTAAAATTATTCCATTGATTCAACAAATTGTATCATAATAGACTTTTGTCGCAAAGGTCCTGGGACAAGACATCCCGGATTAGAGTATTTCAATTATTAAAAAAAAATCGAGTAACCCCCATATCTCGTTCCTTACGCAAAAACTCATGCGAGAGATGAAGGTGAAATTCGTCGCACAGTATAATAAACAAATAAAACAGAATTTAAAATCACCCACAGAACTTTTGATCATAATCATAAAATTAGTGACACAGAAAGTTTTTAGCTAAGTTCTAGCAATTGCTATAACCATTTATATAGAGTTTCGGTGTAGCGATTGCAGAACAACCTAGATGTTGAAATTTGTAGCAAATGCCAGATTCATTCAGATTATTCTAACTGAGATAGGACTATAGCTCACTGCGATAACTGCGGAAAACACAGAGTGTGAAAGATAATTAGTAAGATTATAGTAATGTAAATTAAGAAAGTACCTAATGTGCATACCACACACCGAGGATTTTATGATTAAATTTCGCTTTGCACCACTTTTATGTCGAAATGAGATTCCACTACCACTAAACGTTTAGTAGTAGTGGACATACATTTTAATTACCACTAAATGTTTAGTGGTAGTGGAAACCAAACCCAACTACCACTTAACGTATAGTGGCAGGGAAAATCTAACCCACCCAGTAACCAACAGCAGACAGCAGAAATATTTCTAGTCCATGCATACTAGTAAGCAGTCAATGTAATGCCAGACATGACCAGATTGATGTACAATAATAAACGTTTCTGTTGACAGAAAACAAACCTGATTACACTTCGGCGTAATAGCTAAAGGTGGAACATGATGGCTACTATCATTAAACTTTACGTGACGTTGCAATTTGACTTCCTCTACCACTAGAGAGTTAGTGGTTGAAAACTATAGCGCAGTCGAAATTCAATGAATAAATCCCCAGTCTCTCCCAATCTCCCAACAATATTTTAGCTGCCATGGAATAACAATAGAATGTGCGAGTGTCCTTTGTAAGCTGTCATACATGTACATACATAGTAAATTTTTTTTAGTTGACAGTATTTTGGAAGCACTTTGCTGTAATTAGTTTATAAGATTTTTTGATACACACTTCTTGAAAAGAATTTTGGATTGATTAGTGAGCGATTTTCAGGGGCATTGTTAGCCCATTCGGGGGGTTTCAAATGTCCCTAAATTTGAGATAGGCATTCTAAACTTCTCATCACCTCATTTCCTACTTTATTATGATATTTGTCCCTGGTTTAAAAAAATCGAAACCTGCTAGTAATCTAAAACTATGTATTATTATTTCTTTTGGTGTTTAGCTAAGACTGGACTGCTTCGCAGAGTGTCAGTTTCAAATTTCGCCAGAAGCAAAAATTATAAAATAGAAAATATAAAATTTGTTTACACGGCACCACTGTATGGTAGCAAAGCTCCAAGAGTGAAAATTGTTTTTCAACCCGCCGTTCGGATTCGGCACAAAACTGTAGGTTCCTTACATCCGTGTACAAATATAACACGCATAACATGAATGGATGCGAAAAGCTCGACCTAGACCCTAAGCGCTTTATTAAGTTGGTGTCAACATCATTGTAAACTTTAACAAAGCCACAATTGATAATGTTCAACTCGCGCAGGAGTGTATGTTTATTTACATGTAGATGAATTTGTCTGTGGTGGACGTATATAATTTAATTAGTGACTCCAGACATCTTTTACGATACCTGCTTTTAGACTAGTTAAAAATTTTGCACAATAATTGAATGGCCCTGTTGAAGGAAGTAATATTTGATCTGTATTATGTAAATATGCTGAAATTTGGTATAAAATATTCAGACAGCTATAAATTCAACATATAAATATGTAGATATAAAGGATGTTCCATCTAACATTTGGAATTTGAACCACAAGTTATTTTGAATGTGGCAACTCTAATGTCAGTCGTATTATGACGGCAAACTAGTTTTATATTTGCGGTTAACGAAATGAGTCGATATGCGCTTGAACAACGTTGAGAAATACTAAGAAATTTACTTGCAAAAGGCGAATTTTCTACCGAAGTGTAAGAAAATTGCGTTCAAAGTATGATAGAAGAGAAGCATCTTCCACGAAATTTGTGGATCAATTTGTGAAAAGTGTGTGCGGAAAACTGGATCTTTATTGGATAAAACAAAACATTCTCGTATTCCTACCGAACAAATTGCTGCTGTTGCTCAGAGGAAGGAAGATCCGTTATAGTGAATGGTGTGCGCTACCACACAATGATAACTGATTGTTTGTGGCCTATTTATTTTTGGTTCCAACAGGATGGCACGTCGTGTCACACAAGACGTGCAACAATCGATCTTTTGCATGGGAAGTTTGAAAATCGCATTATTAGCCGGTGATGTGCATTGACCACAACGCATTTGTGGGGAGCTGTTAAAGATAAGTTTACGCCAACCATCCAGCAAGCATGGCTCCAGGCGCTCAATCATGATATTGGTGCAGCCATCGATCAAGTACAGCTTCAGACAGTCGAAAATGTACTGAAAGATTGGGTTTATCGTATGGGCTTTACTGCAAGGCCTACCGAGAAAGTCATTTAAATTAAATAGTGTTCCACAATTAACCGGAAGGATTGTATTTCCGAATAATAAAAAAAAATTTAAAAAAAAGTATTCGTTTCTTATTTACACCAAAATCAAATTCCTAATTATAATTGGTCTATACTGTATATAATTTAATAGTTAATTACGCTTGTTTAAATTTTGTGCCGACGCTTAAGTCATAGGGTCCATCGGGTGATGATATGCCAACGGTAGCGGCATTTATAACAGCAGCCGCTGTTAACGCGTTGAAACGTGCCTTAAACATATCGTTCAGGGCACGTTCCTGTAGAGCAGCAACTGCAGCGACAGCTGTGGTTGAACCTGTGCGAACAGTATACATGTTGCCAGCTGTAGCAACAGCAGAAATAGAAGCTGTTACTGATGGTAAGCAATTTTTTTTGTCGCTGTTATTATTGTTGTCGTCATTGTATTGTTGTTTAATATTTTTATTACGATTAGTATTTGTTGTAATTGGATGTTTGCCGTTAACATGAGAACTGGCGCTGCTGCTATTCACTGTTATTGGTATTGCCGATGTAAATCCAGTGGTGGTCTCTATGCGTCGTGCAAAACTTGATTTACGTTTATTTTTTTGGGTTATTGTTGCTGATCCAGTAGAGCAATTGCTATTACTGCTCGGTGGTGTGGTTGATATAGGTGGGAAATGAATTGCTATTGGGCTTGTACTGCAATTGGCAACATCCGTTGCTGTTGTAGGTGGTGTTGGCGTTAGCACGTTAGGATCACTATTACTACAGCAATTGCTAACATGAGTTGCTAAAGAGGATGGTAATACTGGCGCTGACAATGTTTTTGGTGGAACTGCTGCCGCCTTTGTTTTTTGTTCTAGGCGTTGTGCTGACGGCGACAAATTGATCGCATGACATTTTTCAGGTGCACCAGCGCCAGATTCAAGTAAAATTTTTGAATTCGCAGCCTTTGTCGCATCTGTTGCTTGTGATATATCTCCAGTCATAGCAGTAACGGCTGTTTCTAAGACTTCAAGATTAGCTTGCGCAGTGATTGCCGCACATTCTAAGATGATTTCAGCAGCTGTTAGCGCACGTTCATTCATTCCGAGACCACGATTCTCAGGATGCCAAAAACACACCGGCGACAAGGCAACGGATTGTAATGTTGAGGTTTTGTTTGACATGCTGACATTACCACTACTGCGATAGCTACTATTGCAATTGGCTTCTGGTGATCCAGTTGATGCTGTAGGCGATATTAATTTAACGTTCAGTTCTTTGTTATGTTCGTTAATGGTTATTTGCGCAGCCGATGCCTGTTGCACTACATATTTCATTATGCTATCTTCGATTTTTTGTAGAGTTCCCGGTGGTTTGACATTCAAAAACTTGACATTTTCATGCTCGCCGTCATCATTGTTGTCATTATTGTCGATATAGGATATTGTCGTTTTTGTAGCTGCATGCATTTCGTCATCACCCATCCTGTTGCCGTCGTAGCTGGTCGTTCTCACAGCTTTTGTTTTCGTTTTTTCTTTTGTGTCAATCAATGGTGGCAATAATTCGTTTACACCTGCCATTGCGGCTGCTGCTGTCGCATATGTTTTGCTATTTGAAAGTTGGGGTTCTGCCAATGAGAGACGCTGAAAAGCTCGTACATAGTATAGTTCGGCACTGGCACACTGACGTGTCAACTGATTTATTTTACACAGCATATCACTGACAACCTCCTTGCTATCCAGATAATTCTGTGTTAGATTTGCTTCCACATTACTTGTAGCTTCTCTTGTTAAGGTAACTGAAGCTGTTGTGCAGCTATGAAAAAATTTATAGCTTAACGTCAGAAACTTTTCCAGAAATATCTTAGCTTGCCCAAGTGTTTTTTGCTGATCACGAAATAGAGCTAGGGCAGATTCATTTTGTTTGTCTAATAATTTTGTATCACACAAAGGTGGCAATGAATTGTGATGTTGTTGATGGTGAGGGAAATTTAATGAATTTCGACGGAGCTCCTGCTCGTCGACTTCCATTTCTTCATCCATTAAGACATTCCGCCTCCGTCTATGAAAATTATTGTTGTCGATATTTGAATTATTGTTGTTACGGTCATGCAACGTCGCCTGTTCAACAACTGAAGACACGTCTAACTGTCTTGTTTGCGGCTCAGTATCTGAACATGTGTAGTCTAAAATATGCAGAGCACCTGATGATAGGGGCGAATCAGGTTCGACGGTGGTAGTGGCGGCGGTGGCGGTAAGAGAAGTAGTGGGTAATGCAGCTGTAGTACCAGGACCGTTTGAGTTACTCATCAGGCGCGCATACATTAATTGTGATGCTAAAAATTGCTGCTGGTGATGGTAATTGCGGCTTTGTTGTTGCTGATGTTGCTGCTGTGGCATCAAAAAACGTGCAACATCCGTTTGCGTTAATTCTGTTATCATTTTTGGTAAGATACTTTGTTGATACAAGTCATGATGGCGCAGAAGGAATTCGGTTAACAACGTAGCCGAAGCAGTCGCTGATGTTGGAGCCTGCGTAACCATCGGCGTTTTTATATTAGAAGCGCTCAAATAGAATTGCTGTTGAGGACGACCTAGTTTAAATTTCTCTTCAATATCCAATGCATCAAGATCAAAAGTGCTTTGCTGTTGATACTTACTGCTGAAGTTTGGGGTACTCGTTGTTGGTATGAATTCTTTAGAGAATAAACGTGCCAACAGATTTGTGTTTTTGTCATTTGAGTGCGGCTGGATTAGGCTTGACATTGGATAATGATTTTTTGTGTATACTTCGTCACATTGAAGACTATGATTATTATCGCTTATGTTCAACTTCTGTTCAATGGCAATGCTATTTCTACCACCCTCACTTTGTGAGCTATTGTCATTTTCAATGCCTATCAAATTCGCTGATATGTCTGTGGTATACAAGTTATCATTCCTGCTGCAGCTGCTTTTATGATTTGAAATATTTGAGTTCGCTTGATTAATCGGTTTTGCATCGAAGTTGGGTTGGTTTTGTCGCTTCATACGTCGATGTTTCTGTAACGCTGACGATATTGATGTTGGTGATAACCTTTCTTCAGCGGTGCTGGACTTTGTTCGACTTACGGAATAGTTTGTGGAATCGATATTATTTTCATCTCTGGCATCATGGCCAACACTTTCAGCATTTTCAATTTCGTCAGTTTCAATGGTGTTTGGGGTCGTTGAGGTGGTCATCATTATTTCGTCGTTTCCACAAACTGTTGTCATACTACTTTAACTGTTGGCATTCAACTGTTGCTGATGCTGCTGTTGGTGCTTATGCTGCTGCTTTTTAATACTGTGTTTATTCTGTATTGTTTTAAGACTATGTTGTCGTCGATGATTACTACTTTGAATACTATTCTCTGCTGCGAAGACATTGTTAACAAGTATATTTATAGTGGGTAAGCGAAAGTTTCTATAACTGTTATGTGGAGCGGTGGCCGTTTACGGTAGCGGTGCCCCTGCTGCTTCTGATAAATAATTTGACTAACTACCGTTGCTTATTGAAGCATAACTGAAATATTTATTGTTGTTTAATGATGTGTTGAATGCATTTAGGAAACCAATGTCAATGCCACTACCACTGCTACTGTTGCTATTACAACTGCAACTACTATTACTGCTCTGCTGGCATTGCTGCTTATGCTACAATTGCTCCTGATGTTCGGCGATATAGTTGGCAAAATAATTTACATTCAATGAATTGCTAAGTATTGATGATTGTGCTGGCGGAGGTGGAAAAGATTCGCAAATAGAGAGCATAGTTGATGCAGATACGGATTATAACGACGATGGCGATGGTGAGCCCGATGGATGTTCTCGCTAATGTGTTTAAATTTGGCACAAGAGAATTCAATTGAGTCTTAGTTAATATTGACTGTGGCGAATAATAATTACTATCCAAGTGTTAGTTTTTCTGTTGCAGTTCGTTATGCAATTTGAACACAAATTATTGTAGCGACGAGTTTTAAAATGACGATTATACATTTGAGTGTTGCTACTACCGTTGTTGTTGATTAAATTAATTATTCGCAATACTAGTACAATGATTAAACGTCTTAGTCTTATTTGATGAAACTTATATTTCACAAAAAATTGATTTTTTCACTTTGAAAGTTTGAGGTTTTACAGAACCTTATTTTTAATATCATATTTATTGTTTGTGTTATATTATTATAAATGCTATATGTAATACACTTTAGTAATTTGGATTATGTTTTGACACCAGAGCAAACTACGATTGTTTATTGGGATCTACATAGAAATAATTACAATGGAATGTATCTCATTAAAACGTGTGCCAAATTTCACAACTCAACCCAAAATTTACATCAAGAACCACATATATTAAACATAATTTCTATGCAAATAATTTGCTAGCTCCCATCGTGATAGCGTACCCACTTTTTTATTATCAAATTACGGAAATCACAATAATATGTTCCACCAAAAACCTTGGACAGTAATTCACTTTTAATAAATTGGCTTAATTAATCAACAACAATCCTGCCTGTATTCCACGAGGTTTAAAGTACTTAGTTAACTTAAAAATGTAAGATATAGGAAAAATGGGAATTTTTTTTAGCAGTGTCAGTAATTTAGTATAAATTGTAAGTAAACGAGAGAGGAACTACATATTACTAGAAAATCGATCCTTGGTTCGCCCACTTTGATTTTAATGTATGGATTAGAAAATAAATGTTTAGAAACACCAGCGGAATGAAACAAAAAAAAGCAATTCCTAACCATGCAGAAGGCAACACGATAAGAATACTTAGGACACACTTAGGTCAGAATGGACCTACAGTTTAACGCCTGCTCCGAACGGCATGTTATCACATGCTGGTTTTTTCCATTGCCTACCAAGGTGTGTACTTGTACACTTCCTCATAATTCTCATTCATTTCACATCGGTAGGAATGTATTACATAATATAATGTAGAAGAAAAAATTATGGAAGACTACAATATGGAAATTCTAAAATGTTGACGAATTAAAATGTTGTCGATACGACAATATGGAAAATACGAACGGGCAAAAATATTGGCTTCCACAAATAATGAAAGACTGAAATAAGACATTGCCGGAATACGGAAAGCTAGAACGTAGAAAACTAAAATATGGAAACTGCAGGGGGCGCTCTCTTTCTGAGTGATACCTTCTCACTTGGTGCAGTTTCCATGGTTTAGTTCTTTCATTAACGCGTTTTCTTTCTGAGTGATACTCAGTAACTTGACGAAATTTCCTTATTTTGCCTAAATTTTCAAAACTTCTTGCTGTTAAGTAGTCGAAAATAGCAGTAAAAAACGTAGTTGTAGAAATAGTAGTAGTAATGTAACAGAAAATAGTAGTAGAAATATTAGTAAAAAAGTAGTAGAAAACGTGGTAGAAATAGTACCAGAAGTAATACCAGAAAAGCTGAAGCGAAACGGTTTATTATTCCACTAATTTTTCTATAAAAACTATGGGTCCTGTGGAATTCACCCCTCACCCTCTCCTCAGACTTGTACATTATACTATACGAACGAATTTTTTTTGTTTAAATTGTTTAAATTAAAAAATAATTTTGTAAAAATATATTTAAAACAGTTTTCTAGTAATCGTCGATAGACGATTTTTAAAACAATATTTTGTATACTCGGAATATCGTCGGAATACCATGCTGGTCCAAGAAAATAGACTTTCTATATTGTAGGCGTTGTTAGGTATTTTAGAGCTTCCATATTTTGTATAGAATCTTCTCTTTTTAGTTCTTTCGGATTTTTTACTTTCCGTGATTTTCCTTCCCTATTTTTCATAAATATATAATAATAGTATGTCACCGTAGAATGTAAGAAGGTTATAAATGATAATTAACCACCAGACCAAGACGGGAATGGAAACCGTACCTCCCGGGTGACAGTTTAGTGCGCCGGGGAGGCGAATGACACTATCGAGGTCATTTCGTAGTTTTTAATTCGTTTTCATAAAGATCAAATCGTTTTCTGATGAATAGCTAAGGAATGAACCTGGATTATTGTATAAACATGGAATAAGTTAAGTTGTATAGAGTAATTAATTCTTTGATGTAATTGTAAACTCAATTCTGTTTTAAAATTTCATACACAAGAATATAACAATAATTTTCAATTTGGAAAGATGTTCTTCAATAAACTGGTACCAGTTTCTAGTGTGAGGCCATCTATAAACATCGCATATTCTTTAACTAAAAAATCAATTTCCTACAGTTACGAAATCCGAGATTGAAAAGTTGAGAGCAACAACTTCTTGCAAACAAATGTACTTAAATGGTTTTCGAGCAATGGTTTTCCAAGTAAGTAATACAATTTTATACAAATGTAGACGTACAGAGGAAGGTTGTATGTACATAAATATGTAGCAATGAGTAATTTATCGTCATATTATATCGAATTTAATACTCCCTCATAAAATCTACTATGTATGACCATCAACAAGTTGGTAAAGATTGTTACTGAAGCTAGGAAGATCGTTTTGAGCGCATTATGACCTGCTTCAGTTTAATTAGTAGCCAAGAAATAAAATTTTGAAAAAAATTTTTAAATATTTAATATTGATTGAGAAATTAATGACTTGAGACATGTTTTAATGCAACACAACACAATACAAACGTATACTCATAATTTAAACTGAATTTGCCATATGGAATGAACTTTAGAAAAAATTCCATCGTGACATATCCGCATTTTTCGTATTGTTTTGTATATTTGCCTTTCCTTGTTTCACTTTTTTTTGTTGGTTTTTAAAATTTCACTTCACTTTAAATTTATAGGAAAATTTAAACGTTATTTTTCACTTTTCTATGATACAAACAGAAGGATGTTGACAGAATAAAAAAAATATTATCTACACACACATTTATGAAAAATTTTAATATATCAGAATCGTGTAGTTAAACGAATAACGGATATGTTTAGCCAATTTTGAATTTTTATATAATTTTGTCTCTCTTTTAATTAAGCTTTGCTATTAATTATTATAAAACTCAGAAATCCGTACGCCAAAAAACAAATATACCATTTTGCCACTCTACGGTAATTAATTGAAAATACATTTTATATGATAAAACAAAAAAAAAAGAAGATATATGTATGCATATCTGTATATATATATACATCCATAATTTATATACATATTTACATATGTATCCATACATTTGAAACAAAAACAAGAAAAAGGAAAGATTTTTGTAATTGATGAGCTCAACACAATAACCAAGGATGCGCATGTTTCATAATTATATACATACATACCGCCAAATAGAGAGTCAGAATGTGTTGTTTCTGTTGCTACTGCTGTTATATATTTTTGGGAAGTGAGAGTAATACTTATTAGCAAACGACTGTTTTTATGAGCAGTGTTGCCACAAAATCAATATCGTTTGAATTTAAACGATAAGTCCTTAACATTTTATGAAAATTTACTTTCTATATTTTTGAAGCAACATCTAATAAGTCTGTGGTAAAAAGGAATAACTGCTTAAGTGTATTTATTTGCTAGGTGACAGACCTAAAAAAATAAGTTTCTGAATTTCATAATCATACAATCATATGAATTTACATCAGAATAAATACTGGAGTATTTTTTTTCTAGAATATAAATTAAAATTTGTTTTTTAAGGTGATCAGAATTGTCCAACATGTTTAAATGCAATTATCTTATATATGTATGTAGGTATATCTATCACTGTGTCGAAGAAATGAGTACGCCATCGTGTTCAGAGCCCGCGAATTATACAGAAATGATTGATTTGCTTCGCCTTACTTGCCTGGCAACGAAATAAATAAAAAAATTAAATAAAACATTAGAGAACGATGGCCCAATGTTAATTCTTGCAAAACTACGAACTGTTTTATGCAAGAACGTAATAGGGTAACAACAGAGTTTCCTCTCCTTCTGGGGAGAACTACCTTCGAACCTTGGTGGGTTTGATCACGAGGCACAATATGTAATGTGGTTAATATGTACATGTAGTAGTAGTCGCCACCGTAGTGGTAGTGCGCTGGACTGTTACGCAGAATGTCCGGGGTTTGAATCTCGACACAGGCAAAATCAAAATGTAGAAAAAACAATTTTTCTACACAGCGCCACCTCTTGATAGGCAAGAGTAAAAATTGCCTATGAAAAGCTTTTCACTTCGCCGTTCGGATTCGGAATATAACTGTAGGTCCCTTCCATTAATGTACAAATATAACACGCATATCATGAATGGATGCGAAATGCTCGGCCTAGGCCCTCCAAGGGCTGTTGTGCCATTAAATGAGAAAGAAAAAAAGGTTAACATATGGCGAACATGAGTGTCATTGCAGATTCGGCTAGCGTATCTTGCCTTGAGGTGGAAAGGACAGAATACTCTCTCTGTTATTGTTCCGCCTTTGCGAGAAGAAGGATATGACTTCTAGGAGTAATGAGCATAGCTCACTCTATCCCCCTATCTGACCTAAAGAAAGAAAGAAATTTTTTCGGTGTTAAAACCGCACCGAGAAAAACAGATCCGACACCCACCATCGTCGATTATAAAGCCGCCTTCGACAGCACGGTTAGGGATCACTTGGACGCCGCAATGTTTGATTTTGGTATCCCTGCCAAAGCTCATTCGTCTTTGCAAAATGACACTGACCGACACTACCAGCGCAGTGAAAATTGGGACAGACCTCTCCGCGCCATTTCATACCAAAAGAGGTTTCAGACAAGTTGACTCCCTATCGTGCGACTTCTTTAACCTTATGCTGGAGAAAATAATTCGAGCTGCGAACATCGTCATCTCTGGTACTAATTTCTACAAGAGTGTCATGCTGCTAGCATACGCTGATGATATTGACATCATTGGCACCAACTTGCGAGCAGTCAGTGCAGTATTCTCCAACCTGGAAAGGGAGTCTCGTCGAGTGGGTCTAGTGGTGAACGAAGACAAAACGAAATGCCTTGTGTTAACAAACAAAGAGTCACGGCGTCTTGGACAAAATGTTACTGTTGACAATTATACTTTCCAAGTCGTCAAGGATTTTGTTTACCTAGCATTAATACCAACAATAATGTCAGCCGTGAGATGAAACGGAGATTAACTCTTGCCAATAGGTGTTACTACGGGCTCAGTAGGCAATTGAGAAGCAGAGATGGAACGATGAGCTGTATGAGCTTTACGCCGATACTGACATAGTCAAGTGTATAAAAGTCAAGAAGTCAAGTCCGGCTAGAATGTGTTTTATTCAAGCCAAGGTGGAGGAATACGCAGGATAGGACATCCTAATCTCCGTTGGAAATACCAAGTACAGGGTTACCTGACTGCTCTTGGCCTTATCAACTAGCGTCAGCGCACGTATAGCAGAGGCGACTGGCGAAGCATTATAGAGGCAACCAAGACCGATCATCGGTTGTAGTGTCTGTTAAGTAAGTAAGTAGTAAGTATTGTAATCGACCAGCCAGCTTTAAGTTTATATTAAGAAAAAGAGAACTAAAATAAGTGTAACAAAAATAAGTTACCAATGGAAAACAGTATTAATTATACTTTTCAATGTAACTCATATACGAGCCATCCAAAGTGGAGCAAAATTATATTTAAAAATGGCATTCTAATTATGACCATTTATTGGTCTTAACCTTTTCATTAGCTACATTCTCGAACACAAAACTGTTGGCAACGGCAATCGCTACGTCTATGAATGAGTTTTTACAAAGCATAAAATTATGTGACAAGTCAGCTGTTATCTGACATTTGTTGAAGGGAAAATGTAAATAAATTTTTGAAATGATTACGGTTTGTGCAAACAATTGCTGCACCTGCATTGAGGACAAATCGTCATTTTACAAAAATATTTAACACAACAAACAACTGTTTGATTGTCATTTATTAGTTTAAACTGTAAATCAGGAAGTGTTGAGCAAGTAGCGCAGAACATTTTTTAAAATGGCGTCCGCTCCGTCCTTGTACAAAGTGATTTTGTCCATTCAGAACTAAAATCAAAAACAGTTGCCAACAGTTGTGTGACTAAGAATGCAGCCATTGATTCCACAAAAGAGCTCAATACATAGTGCGTATACTGAAACTGTGGTTTCTTAAAATTTTCATAACCATATCATCAAATTAATTTCCCACATGAAAATGTCTGTGAATGGTTCAAAATTGCATTTATTGAGTAATAAATAGAAACAAACTAGACAAATTAATATGTCAAAATGACATAAATTCTCTAACTTGGACAACGCTACGATAATTTAGTACTAGATCAATCTACTGGGAATGAGAATATGGAGAATTTTGTTAGAGAACACAGAGGTTTAAACGGAAAAGTTTTGACTCTTCCATTAGTTTATTCCTTCTGAAAATTCGATAGGAAAAAAAACTAAAAAGAATGTTGAAAAGTCAAATCGAAAGATTGTAAGAGTGGCAAGAGATGAAAAAATTAGTTAACAAAGGCCCGAAGAGTCAAAGAACAGATTCGCTGATAGTTGTAGAATTTTTTTATTTATCTGATTGCCGCACTCAAAAATTACTTTTAGTAGTGTCTTCTAAATTATATTTTGCATTACTTGCAAGCAAATAGAGTTAAATTGCCGTTGACCCTTTAAAATTGCTTCAAAGTAAGAACAGCAGAAATTATCAACACCTCATATACAGTACTTTCAAGAAGAAAGCAATCGGCTTTTTCGCATGAAATAATTTGAATTGAACATTGGAACACTTTTTGGTGCACAAAAATGTGGGCGACTTGCCGAATCGCGGCATTTGATAGCTCTGTATCTCGAAACAGGAGGACTTGGTTATAAAGCGGATTTTCGAAGCTGATCCAGCCATATCCTTGAAAGCAGAAATTAGTTCGAAAGGGCATAAATGTCTCTCTGAATACAATAGGAAGCGTTTGAGGGAGTTTCAGATCCAATTTCGAGAAACGACGGTAAAACCCTTACTAACTGCAAAGCAAATAGAAAAACGCCAAGAGTGGGCAACTAAACATGTGGATGACGATTGGAGCCAAGTGGTGTTCACTAGGTAGAAAAAAGATACGTTCAATAAATCATTTGAAACGAACGGCTTCTTACGGTAATATGGCGAAGTTTAATACGGTCATATGCTAAAAAATTAGTCGATAGCATGCATTTCCGTTGTAATGAAATTACAAAGAATGGTGGTGACTGGACGCCATATTATTATATTTGCGGAATGAATAATTAATCATTTCAAGATGCTGTGGACTTTTTTTTAAGATACCTTAATTTTTTCAGTGACTTAAGCCGATTGCTTTCTTGTTGAAACTACTGTACTACATGAGAAATCTCAGAAAATGGTTTTACAAAAAGTGTTTTTGAAGAGCCAGAATTATGAGCCCTCAGAATTTGGTTTTCTTGGTGTGGACTTCGTTTTTGTATATAGGTCTGATGATTTATTTTCCTTTTCCATACTAAAATTGTGAACATCCTTGTTTTTGCTGCGACCCTGCGGCAAAATCTTCACTGAGCTATGTGACAACGCCTTTATTGTTACTGCCGCTTTATTGTTAAACCTATCACTGCTGGCATGAGAAAGAAAAATACATATTAGCTATCAAAAAACTGAATAATTGTTTATGTTCATTTCTAACAGAATGCCGGTCGTGTAAAGACACACTTTTCTGTATAAGTTTGAAATTTTCGCGTTTTTCTTCTCTTTTTCTATTTGATTCTTCCTTACATTTCTCAGAAACGCCAAACATTGTGCATTTATGTCAAATCGCTGGCAATGAAAGAAGTGTAAGTGTTTTACTGAAAAAGTGTGAATGTATTAGTGTTGGAATGTCAGAATTGGCAGGTTTAAACGTTTTTTTTTATATTTATTTTTTATTACATTCAACACACTGGGTGTACCCTTATGAATGCAGATCATTGTGTTGATTGGAAGGAAGATTGATAGGTGGGAGGAAATAGGAGAGAGAAGAATGAGAGAGGGAATGCAATCACAGGACGCCGATAAAGAGATGATAGCTTTTGTGTAAAGTGTTATGCCTTTACCACAATGAACTTCACTTTATCAATGTCGACTATGATCGCATGTAGCGCCAAAGGCCGAGCTTTCGCATCCACTCATATTGTGATGGTTAATTTGTACATGATTGAAAGGGACATACAATTTTTTGCCGAATACAAACGGCGAAGTGAAAAGCTTTTCATAGGCAATTTTTACTCTTGTATGTTTGCCATTGCCTGCCAAGATGTGGTGCTGTGTAGAAAAATTGTTTTGTTTTGATTTATTTTTACTTTTTGATTTTGCCTGTACTGAGATTCGAACCCCGGACACTCTGCGTAACAGTCCAACGCACTACCACTACGCTACAGCGACGCAGCGATATTTAAATGTACAATGTTCAATAAAAGTACCAGAACTTAGTATTTAACTTTATAAACAGTGAAAAAACAGTACACAAGTCCATCAACTAATATAAACACAAACATGCAAGTACAGATTCAATATAGGACCGATGATAACTTCCTATACACAAAGGAGTAAAAAACTAGTGTTCGCTTGATGCTCCATAAGAAACTTATGATAAGATTTATTGGAACGTGCGAAAAACAATACCAAGTCAAAAAATGAACACAAGAAAAAAGTAAAACTTTGGGAAGAAGACTGGGGAAGTGTATAGTACTAGCTATCACAAATATCATGCTAATTATAACACGTTACCTTTTTATACATGTTCTTACAACTACTCCATTTGGGCTACTTTTATTCAAAAAACAAAACGAGTTTAACATCAAATTTTCAAGAAATATGAAAATCCTGAGACCCTGAGTATGGCGGTTTATAGGATCCGTGATTACGAATTTGGGGTCATATTTGAAAAATTGTATTCCTCTAGAATCTAAATTACTAAAATTATATTGTAAAAAAATAAAAATATCTAAATATAAATCTACTTCCCTAGCTTTCTGCATCAGTTTTTTTTTCGTTATTGAATTAAAAATGTGTACACAACAAACTTATAAAACTTGATGAAAAGAACACTGTAGAACAGTTAATATTGTGGTTTACACTTTTTGCTACTTTTTTCACAACATTATCATGTTTAAAGTTTGATAACATATTTAATAAAATTTTTCATAATTTCAGGAGTCAAATCCATTTTCAAGAATAGTAATTGGTCGAATAGTTGATTTTAAGTGAATTTTTGAATACGAGTATTTTTTTTTTTATAAAATAAATTAAATATTTTCAACATGTATTGCTACCAAAATCCGTTAATAGTAGGTGTAGAACGCACAGAAAGTGTGCTATGTAACTCGACGCGTGAAACGCGAAATCCATGACATGTACGTATGGTATGTGACTCTTTACCGATTTGGCATTTCTTAATTGCAGAGGAGTTTCAATGCTGTTTACTCTGTGCCTATCAATTATGCTGCGTCGACCACAATTCCAAACAAATAAGTATTCAACTTTATTTGCACTTTGTTTTGGAAATCCATGTACAAACTTTAAGACACTTGATTTCAAAATTAATAGTATGTAGTTTATAATTGAATAATAATGGTACTCTCTCTTGAATCACACTACCTTTTTCGCAGACAGGCTTGTAGTAAAATTTTGTACGGAAAAGACAGCGAATATGCAGCATGTGAATTGGACTTTTATATTACTGCACTATAGACTGAATTGAGAGAACAAAACATATCTTTTTCTGTGTTTTTGCTTAAACTCTCTACTCATATATATATTTGGTTTGGCTAATGTGTACCACCAACCTAATTGTAAAATTTAAATATACTCGTTTCATTTTATGTCGGAACAGAAAGACAACATATTACACCAATAGCAACAACAACACAATACGCCAGATATTTAGCAACAGTTTAAATTTGCAAGAAGTGTTTGAAATTAGATTTGTACATTATATATGCACATGCTGTCAAAGCCTCAAACATTTTCAATGCGGTAAAAATTAATACATTTAATATAAATTTTTTGTGTTTAATGCGAAATTGTTTTAAGCCTATTTTTAGGTATTTAAATTTTTTGCTCCATAAGCACTCTTTTAAGCTCTTTTATAATTTGCAGTTACTTTTATCATCAATTGCTTTTTATTGAGAGTTTTGTTTAAATATTTGCCTTGGATTAAAAATTTTTATTCGTTTCTCACATTTACTCTTTTTGTTAGTAATATAAATTTCATTGCACACTTCAGTAATTTTTACACAGTCATTATATCAATATGCATTTCTTCATTCGTCCATTGTACAAAAGTGAAAGAATTGACAGCAGAACCGTGAAGATAACAAAATGAAAATATTAGTAGTAGCACACGCACATAAAAAACAAATTGCTGCTGCATGTGTTCCTGCATAATGTTTTATCGTAAGTTACTATTCTTAAAACTATATGCTGCCGAATGAACGATGTAGAAAAATTGCTTGCCCATTCGTCGCATTTCGTGTAAGCAAGTCAGTCAAGCAAATCAATCATCTACCATCATCCACCCTGTTTTTCTTCTTATGCTATTATCACAACACGCAACGTATCGTATCAGGAAAACACAAAAATCATTTCCGTTTTCAAATTATAAAAAGACATAAATTTTGCGTATTGTGTTGTGCAATACTTTATGTGTATCCGCCTAAAGATATGCAGCACAACAATCTCAGATATATTGAAGCATTGTTATTCTGTTTTCGCATCCATCCGTATGTATATATGCTTGTTCATCTGTCAAAATGTTCATATACATGCATACATATATTGTATATTATACGTTGTTGTGTTTTTATTTCTATCATTTAATTTTATTACTTATATTTCTTTCGCCTTGCTTTTCTTTATTATTTGTTTTTGTCACTTAATTTGCGCGTAAATATTGTATAGGAAAAAAATTAATATTCTGTAAATTTCATCGTTACGTTGACGTCAACAATTCCCGAATGTTGATTGACTAACTGAGAGTGAAGAGTTACTCAATTTTAAAGCAGAATAATGGGAAACATATCGTCATAATCATCGTTATCAATACAGCAGCAACACGAAATTAGTAGCAGGAGAAATGGGCAGCAGCAACACTCAAAGCAACAGTAGCAAAACTAATGAAAAGCAAAGAAACTTGCACAACAGTTGAGCAACCAATAGTTAAAACAGGCGAGCAGTCAGGCAACTAACGCTGGCAACAGTTACCGCTGAAGACACAATAATTGTTGTTGTTTCCCATATAAACTGAAAATACGAAAGCGGGCGATAGAGAGAGTATTTTAAGTCTCTAGCGACAGATTTGCGCACGTTTAAGTAAGTAGAACACATTTGCTCCCGCCGCAACTGTTGTCAGTGTGACAGCTAGCAAACAACTGTCGTCGATGTAGTGACAGCAAATAGAGTTGCCAGACATTTTTTGAGTAATCTTTCTAAATATGTGAAGCTTTATTCACAATAGCCGTATTCCAGTGTAGTTTTTGCAGTAATTCTGGTAAAATATATCAAATTTTACATCAGATCGTGAACGACCTCGTTGTAAATAGTTAGTATTTGCGAAAACAGCTGATCTTGTTTACATTTTTTTTATATTTAAGTGTCCTTAGAACAATGTAACACAATTTGTAAGAATTGCCAAAAATCAAATTAAATTAAAATACTTGATATGAGTGGAAGAATTTATCGATAGTAGAATCTATAAAGTGAGATCACTATGAGTTTTTCAAATCTGCATGTTCCACGTTTAGCTTCAATGACAATGACTCTTACCCCATCGCCATTGATTCGTTTAATACTATTTGTTTTCTAACCATAAGTCCTCCTGATGTTCTTCGTCATCTCAAGTCTCTTGAGCTGTCATTTCTTTCTGGGCCCGATAATATTCCGAGTTGTATAGGGCGCGCCATCTATTATGTCGGTATATGAATATTGAATAAGTTAAAAATAAACAACCGATTCCTATATATGAGGTATTTTTATTTAATTTGGCCATTTACAATTTATTTGGACTAGTCTTTGAATACAACATCAATTAAGTAATAACCAATCTCGGGCGGTATAGCGATGATTTCACAAAGCAGTCACTTTTTGGTCATGCAATGGTATTTAATGGATCTCATGTGGATTCTCCGTTCCCCAAATGCGGCAATTTTGCTTGTTAACGGTGCTAGAGAGTGTGAAATGGGCCTCGTCGGTCATCAAAATTTCCTTCCAAATATCAGGTTCAGTGTCAACCATTCGAGCGACTGTTTGGCCGTATTCCAAACGACGTGGACGGTCTGTCGTCAATATTCTTTCAGTTAATTACACTTTATACTGAAACAAATGCAAATAATTCTTCAGAATCGTCCTTCAAGGTGGTTCCACTGACGCTAAAATACTTAGCGCTGTGACGATACGGCACATGTGGGTTCTCAACCACTTCATTGTGGACGATCTCCCATTGTCCCGTTCTTAACAAAATTCTACACCAAACGACGAATAGTGTTGTCAGACGGTACTTGCTGGCCACGATATTTTCGACGATATGCAAGTTGAGTTAACACAACTGAACGACTATTTTCAATGTACAGCGTCACTATTGCGGCGCGTTGTTTCGGTTTGAAGCGATTCAGGGTTAAAATTGTACTGAATTGACGTTTCAAGTCAATCGGTTGATAAATGGTAAATATATTCAAGATTTACATACCGACATAAAAATGGCGCTCCCTGTATATTAAAAAATTGTGCTTAACTTTTACATAAACTGCTTGCAAAAAAAATGACAAATTGACAAATTATAGAGGTATTGCTAAATTAAGTGTGATACCTAAGTTATTTGAATTAATTGTTACTGTTAAATTATGCACTCTATTACAACATTGATCAACACATCGCAACATGGTTCCCTTAAGGGGAGGTCTACAATGACGAACCTTTTAGAATTCACTACATACTACTGTGGGCAAAAAGTAGTAAGACTTTTTAATTTAAATTTCGCGCGGAAACCCATTCATAAAAATATTATTTTTTTTAAGGTTGGTATGACTGTTGGTGACATCTGTGCCAAATGTCACATCAAAATAATCATTAGTGTTTAGTATACGCTTGTCTTTCTGAAGTACAAAAAGTGCATTCGGCGATTTTCACAATGAGTGAAATTATTCAACAAAGAAGTTCCATTAAATTTTGTGTGCGGAATCAAATTTCTGGTGCCGAAACGTTCAGCAAAAGGCCTTCGGTGATAATTTTATGTCGCGAGCAAGTGTTTTTGATTGGTACAAATTGTTCAAAGATGGTCGAGAACGCGTTGACGACGAACCACATCCAGGACGGCCATCAACATCAACTGATGATCAGCACGTCATTAAAATCAAGGAATTGGTGCTCGAGAATCGAGAATCGACGATTAACAGTCAGAGACCTTACTGGCATCGTTGGAATATCGGAAGGATCAGTGAAAACCATTTTAAAACATCATTTGGGCCTAAGAAGAGTGAATGCACGATTGGTTCCAAAATCACTAAATCACTAAATTCGACTGAAATCGTTCCGCAACCACCCTATTCGCCTCACTTAGCACCGTGTGACTTTTGGCTATTTTCTAAACTCAAAAAACCGCTTCGTTTACACCGTTTTGAGTCAATTGAAGACATTAAACATGAATCGCTAAGCGCATTGAAGGCTATTCCGGAAATTGACTTTAACAACTGTTTCGAGAATTGGAAGAAACGTTGGCACAAGTGTATTGGGGCCGGGGGGAATAACTTTGAAGGGGACGAAATAGATTTGGAAGAATGAATAAAAAAATTTGAAATTATGAACAAAGTCTTACTACTTTTTGGCCACAGTAGTATGTATTGAATGGGTTTATTAATGACCAACCAACTGATATTATATATACGGATTTTAGCATTTTTAATCTGGCCTTCAGATTAAAAAGTTAAGTTGGATTGGATTTCCACCTTTGCTTTTAAGATGCAATCTAACAGAACTAACAGAAAACAAAAGGTGATCATCCGAAATGTCGTATCAAAAAGCATTTCAAAAACTTCTGCAAGAAAATCTTGATAATTTTCTCAAATTGGTGCCGATTAAATGTTACTTAATCTTGATAAATCTAAGTTTATGACATTTACGAGGAGGCTACCTATGTCTGCCAAATACTCTTTACAGGATCACACTTTGAATCATGTATTGTTATTTGTTTATTTAAGTGTGACCATGAGCTCCTAATTAAGTTTTAACTTGCATATCAACTCGTGTGTGAACAAAGCTAAAAGCTCTTTAGGATTTGGTGAAAAGAATTCAACGACCCTTACTCAACGAAAACGCTATTCACTGCACTTGTTAGACCCATCCTTAAGTACGCATCTCCTGTCTGGAAATCTCAGTATAATTGCTACATAAATAAAATTGAGTCGGTTCTTATTTTAGCACCGTGGAGTTTTTGTTGGAATCCTCTTTTGAATTTTATTGATATACCGACATTAAGAAGAAATATGCTGAATATAAAATTTTTTATAAATTTTTTACATTGGAATGGCATTTTCATCACATGTTAAAACTTATAATAATAGCCATACTTGCAGTGGCGGATCTACCTGTAGGCAGATAATGCATTTGCCTAGGGCCTCCGATTTATAAGAGCCTCCAAAATTAAAAAAAAATTATAAAAAAAATAAAATAGTCGTAGAATTTGAGATTCAAAATTTTGGAGAGTTTAAAATATCCAATTCAAATTTAATACTTTTAACTGAACTATATTTATTTGCGATTGTAGTAGGCCGTTACAAAATAAAATATTTGATACACAAAACACAAGATATAAATATAAAAATTTGAACATTTTCAAAAGCAAATAGGAAAAAAAAGAACCAAGCATAAGCAAGCTTTTCGTTTCTATATTTCGTTCATTTCATTGTTTGTTTGAATTTTGTTGTGTTAACATCAAATTTTCTTGGCATGATTTTGAATATTGAGAACAATTATTTGTGTTTATTGAGTATTTCTATTAGCATAATTTAAATTTTGATTTGAGATTAATATTTTCAGAACAACGAACAGTTTTTTTAAAACTACCAAGACCAACGTTGTTGCTTTCATCATTTAATAATTCTTAATTCACTCAACAATTATAGTAGAAGAAGGTGCAAGTGATAATTGTGTTGCCATTACCAATGACATAGATTTTGAAATTGAGAGTGAAGTAATAAAATGTACAAATACTTATTCTAACTTTACTGACATTGGTTTATGGCCAAAAATAATTAGTAATGATTTGATTGAACATTGTATTTGTACAAAACCCAAAACTGTGGGAGATTTAGAATCTTTTAAACATTAAATGATGTACTTTTTTATATGCCTAAAATAAACGGAGGGCAAGAGCGAAGAGAATGGTTGATTTATTCTGAAACAACGAAATCTGTTTATTGGTTTGCTATTTAGTAAAAAATCGAATGTTTTAGTTTCAGGATATTTCGATTGGAAAAATATTGTAGACGTTTTGAAAAGGCATGATGAGTCGAAAGAACATAAAAGTTGTATGTGTGCTTATGCTCGTCGTGCTAAAATATGTAGTCGTGTCGATTCCAAACTTTTAGAATAGAAAAAGAGGCAATTTTTTGGCGTGAGGTATTAAAACGTGGTCGCTGTGGTGTAGTGGTAGTGTGTTGGACTGCTACGCAGAGTTTCCGGGGTTCGAATCTCGGCACAGGCAAAATCAAAAAGTAGAAAAAAAAAATTTGTACACGGCACCACCTCTTGGCAGGCAATGGCAAACCTACAAGAGTAAAAATTGCTATGAAACGCTTTTCACTTCGCCGTTCGGATTCGGCATTAAAACTGTAGGTCCTTTCCATTCATGTACAAATATATCACGCACAACATGAGTGGATGCGAAAAGCTCGGCCTAGGCCCTCCATGGCCTGTTGTGCCATTAAAAGTAAAAGTAAATGTATTAAACCGAGTCGTTGCTACAGTTAGACTTTTGGGAAGTTTGGGCTTAGGGTTTAGAGGACATGCTAATTCTTCCAAAGGCAATTTTCCCAGCTGTATTGAATATTTGACTGAATTTGATGACTTTTTAAAGGTACACTTAGCAAAATACAGTAATTGCGGGATTGGACATGTTAATTATTTATCTAAAACCACGTCTGATGAATTCATAGAACTTATGGGCAAAAGTGTACAAAACTCCATTGTAGATGAAATAAAACGAGCTAACTATTTTGCTCTTATAGTTGATTCCACGCCTGATGCTAGCCATACTGACCAATTAACTATCATTATCAGGTATGTAGATTAAGATCAAAAAATTCAAGAAAGGTTCATATGTTTTATTCCGATCGAACATCATGATGCAACATATTTAGAAATAACTATTTTGTCCAGCTTGCCCGAATTAGGGTTGAATATTAATAATTGCCGGGGAGAAACGTATGACAATGCTTCGAACATGTCAGACATTTATAACGGTCTCCAAGCTAAAATTAAAAGTTACAGCAAAAATGCTGTTTTTGTGCCTTACGCAGGACATTCCTTATATTTAGTTGGAAATACAGCTGCAGAATGTTCTTCTAAAGCTATTAGATTCTTTGATTTTATTCAAAAGAATTTTTCTTTCATAAGAACCGTTCTTGGTAAAATTTGTATTAACCCATCTGAAAAGCCCATAACAAAAATTCAGGCAGAAAAATTACATAGTTGTTTTGAAGATTTAGAGACGGCGCTGTTATTGATTTTTTGGAATACACTATTGCAAAGAATTAATGCCACCAATTAATCGTTACAAAAACAAAGAATGTAACATACAAAAAGGAATTAATTTATTGAAATCTTTATCAGCATTCATACTCAGTATTCGAAGTGATGATGCATATTTTCACGAAATGGAGAAAGAACAGCAAAAAATTGAAACAGGAAAAGAAAAATACAATTCGATGAAACTTCAGATAATGACATAATTTTACGTGGGAAAGACTATTCAAAGTTGAAACATTTTACTTAATTTGTGATACTTTATACTCTGAAATAAAAAGAAGGTCTGTAGTTTATGACGAGTTATTACAAAACTTTTTAATATTTGTTGATTTTAATTTGCCTAAAGAAAAATTTGCTCAGTGTGTATCAAATTTAGAAAAATATAAAGATGACATAAATCAATTAGTATTCAAAGATGAGGTTGAGCAGTTCCTTCATTTTGTAAAAATTGGAAAAAATATTAACACTGCCTGAAATGTATGCGTCAATTCTGGAAGGTTTAACATCAACATTTCCAAACGTTTAAATAATCCTAAGAATTTTTTTAAAAATCCCAATTGCAAATGCGTCTGGAGGGAGATCATTTAGCATTTTTAAGCGGGTCGAAACTACCTAAGAACGTCACTTGGCCAAATTAAATTAAATCACTTAGCCATCATGGCCATTGAAAGCGACTTAGTAAAAAAAAATCAACTATAACTCCTTAATTGATAGTTTTTCAAGAAATAAATCAAGAAAAAAAATAATATAAATGGTCTATAATTTCTAACAAAATATTTGTCTTTCAAAAATGTTGTTTCTTTCGTCAAAATTTAGAAAATTGAGCCACAAGTACAAAAAAAAAACTTAAGAGGGCTACAAAAATTGATTTTTGCCCAGGGGCTCAACATGTTGAAATCCGCCTCTGCCTACCTGTTCATCAAATTGCTTTTTAATTGAATGTGTGGAATCATTCAAGTATCTGGGTCGAACGCTAGATTGGAAAATGAATTAGCTTGAGCACACTAATGGTTTGAAAAAGTATCTAATAAATATAAGACAAATCTATCGACTAAATGGTTTTTGTTCAATCAAATTGTTAAAATGCATATATTTCGGTACTTTTCTTTCGAAGCTTGAATATGAACTGGTATGCTGGGGAAGTAAACACTTAAATAAATCAATCTAATTTTAATAGTAGAAAAAAAAGGTATTCAAGTTATTAATAAAAAAATCTTGCCTTGAAAATAGTTTCCCAGTTTTCAAAAATCTAAAAATACTTCCGCTTAAGCATCTGTATTTTTTTGTTAAGTTTTAAAAGTTTATTTTAACAAATCTGGTTATCTTTATAACAGTAAATCTAATTATGACTTACGATTAAACTATCTAAACATCACCACATTTCCATCGCATAGTCTACAACACTTTTTTCACTCTTATGCATTAGTAGCTATTAGTATCCTAGGCTATTTAATTTTCTAAAATTCTATTAAAATACTGTAAAAATTACAAAATTGAAACCCTATTTTCCAGCGTTATATATATTCATATTATACCATATCATAATAACATATGTAGGTAACATAAAAAGTAGAAATTAGTTTAGTTAGAAATTATAAATTTTTAAAGATTTAAAGATTTAAAGTAATAATTCATACTTTTGTTGTTTGCATGAATGAAAAAAAAAAACTAATCAAAACAAATTGTTTAAAAAAAAATATATTATGTGCATAATTTTTAACCATGCATACTTTAATCTGATGATACAAAAAAATCACGAAAAAAAAAAATTTACTTAACGGACACAAGTATATATCGCCTGGGATGATTTTATATTCTTTATATGTAGCGTATCTCTCTCAAATTTCAAAAGTAAAAAAAAAAAATAATAAATAATAAAACAGTTATTTCATGAACCCAGTAATAACGATGAAAGGCCTTTCTCGTTTGCTTAATTTGGGGAGAAAATTTAGTTAGTAAAAAAAAATACAAAAAAAATATTGATTTCCCAGATATGTACATGTGCTTGTCCATGACATTTTTCTGCATGCGCAATCAATATTGCTGCATGTACAAAATTACTTTTTACACTTAGCAATATATTTTAATACACTTCATTTTAATCACTTTTGTTTGTTAGCATGCTTACTTTAAATTTTTAAGCTTATACAAAAATTTTCCACATTTCTCTTATTTTTTTTTTTCTTAGATATAATATTTTTCTTTTAGTTATCTTAATTTTTTTAATTGATTTTATATTTTATATATATGATTTTATATATATATGCATGCTTATTTTAAGTTTTTAAATTAATTTTAGACTACTGTGTTGCATGTTGATTTATATGTTGATTTGGTAAGGGTCGCTTATCCTCCAACTTGCCAAAGAGTGGTCGCTTGGAGCCCTATGATTTCCCTGAGACTAATTAGGTATCCTGCAGCTAGGTAATCTATCCTCTTTTACACTTATGTTCGCCAAAGCAGTTGTCAAGAAATATGTATGTATGCAGTGTAGTGGTCTTACTCAAATCGACTTGTCTCCGTTAGTTCTGAAACCTTTCTCCTCATTTTATTTTAAAAAATGCATCGAGTTACAATGTCTCCAATGAACTTTGGACTCGAAAACGGTAAAATTACACAAAAAGTATTTTGTATACAAAAATGTTGCTATGGAATTTTGCCCTTTACTGTGAGTCTCCACTAACAGAATAGTTTAGAACACCGCTAACATTTAAAATTAACCCAGGGTTAAATAGTTTATGTGTTTACAGGTTTTAACACATTTTTAAAACTTTATGAAAATACAACCATTACAAATAGATACTTAGCATTCGCTACTTGTTCTTTTAAAGTTACAGAATGTAAGTTAATTATTATTAACTAATTGCAACATACCTCAGTAAAATAATTATATGTGCAAAAATTGTTTTCTCTATTTCTTATTTTAGAATGACGGTACTGATTTTTAAAATATGCAGTTTTTGAGTTTACTTTGCACCTATTTACCACGCGTTAAATTCGTCTCCGCATCTTATTTGTAG
The DNA here is from genome assembly GCA_958295655.1 of Palloptera scutellata. Taxonomy (NCBI): domain Eukaryota; kingdom Metazoa; phylum Arthropoda; class Insecta; order Diptera; family Pallopteridae; genus Palloptera; species Palloptera scutellata. The sequence goes on along the minus strand of OY282453.1, from coordinate 10,118,430 downwards.
TGCCGTTATCACAGATAAGAGCAGTGAGTAGTGATTTCTTTATCCTCTCTGACTGCTGCGAAATCAACATCTAACTTTGTTTAAGCAATAGAAGTTACAATAACTGTAAATAAGAGAGTAAATATGCGTATAAAATTAAAAATAAAGAGAAGATGTTACTGTTAGTTAATTATCTAGTCTAAGATGCCATATGGAACTGAACTTTAGGATGAAGAGCGCGGTATGATTAAGGGAATGCTGGCATAAAAGTTGGCCAAATAGCTGCTGCTGTAAATAGACACCGCAATACCATTGCAACCTTCCTGAAAAATACAGAAAACTACCATATAGCTTTACCAAGCGCAGCGGCCTAATACTAACCATTGATGAGCGAACCAAACTTCACATCCAGCTGTTAGCTACAACATGAATTGCAGGAAAAACAGGCGGAATTGGAACTGCTTGTCTTTAAACAGCGCGTGCAACAAATAATAAAATAGGACATAGGGCTAAATTATGTGGCAAAACTAGCCAAACCTCGACTTACTCCACGGCACAAAAATGCACGTATGGCATTTTGTGAAAAATACAAATTTTGAAAGGAAGAGTTCGAAATCTTAATTTTCAGTGATGAGAAAATGTTTAATTTAGACGGTCCAGGTGGCCACCACAAATATTGGAGAGATTCGCAATATCCACGACAGACATACTATAAGCGCAACCCTGGTGGCGGATTGCTTATGGTGTGGGCTGCATTTTGCTTCTGAGGCATGTCAAAAATATGCTTTGTTCCGACCAAAATAAATGCGCAAACTGGTGGAGTCTATGCCTCGCAGAGTGCAACTGGTGAAGATATATAAAGGCAACAAAATCCCATATTAATAATTAATAAATCTTTAAAATTAATATTAAAAACTAAATATTTTTAAATAATTTTGATTTTGCACATATGAAGATTTGAAAAATCAATTTATTTTTATTAAAAAAAAAAACGTAAATGGATGTTTATTTTGTTTGAGCACAAAAATAAGAACAATGTATATAAAACCTAAAACAATTTGGTTTGTAAACTGGTCTTCTGTAATTTTCAAAAAAAAAAAAAAAACTCTCTTCTTTGAGCAAGTTTATAGCAAGCATAAGCAAAAATTAACTGTCATTCGAAAATGAAATACTAACATCTTCCGTTATTTTATTTAACAAATTTGTTGAAGAACTTGTATATGAACCGCAAGAAGTAGTGAATGATGATGTTGAAATCGGATGTTGACCGTACAACATCATCTTCGGTAGTGGTCCGCAACTCAAGTTGATGTTAATATCTGGAGGTTAGCCATAAGCAGAGAGTATTCACAATAAAGCAATTGCTTTAGTTGCATAGCTAAACTTTTCACAAGCAATGTAAGCATGTTATCATCAATTTGCTGTGAAGGAGAGGTCTGATTGAGCCTACTTTGAGTCCTTAGTAAACCTTAGGGTAGCAACCATTTGCTCTGGCAAAGGGTTAGTAAATCTAACTCCTGTTGAATAGGTTGCCCGAATTCTTCGATTGTAGATGGTGTTGAAATATTCATGGGTTCTTCCTCTTCTAAAGCATCCACTGCGTGCTCTATTGCCTACAAATTTACAAATTTTATTGAAACAAATTTATTATGAGAGTTAAGGAATGTGTAAAAGCTCTAACATTTAAATATAGGACTGATGATTTTCTGCCAAAAACTGGATATTTTTATTTTCTTATTTTTTTTTCGATTGATCCCATGTCTACCTTCCTACCGTAGTGACCCGGATCACTCTACAGAAACGCGAACTAAAGCAAAATCGTGAAGGGAGAGAACTCCACTAAGCACAAAATGCCTGGATAGTGGAGAGAGTTAATTATTAATTTTTAGAAGAATCTTTAATTGACTTTGATGAATCGGAAAAATCTATTAAGTGATAAACTTTACTGAACAGGCATTACTGAAAGATTCAAATTTTAAGTAATTACACTTATAAGTTTTCAAACATATTAAATCATAGTTCCTTGTAGCATGTGTCGGTATATTGATATTGAGCCTACTTAAAAGATAAGTGCTATTTATATTGCCCTGAAAAACCTTAAGTTAAATGTAGAATTCAACATTATTTTACGTGAGTATAACGATGGTAATGAAATTAGTTTCAAACGACTTTCAGGTTTAAAGGTTTCAATTCTTGTTCCAAGGTAAACCACGTAAGGCGAAAAGAAGAAATTGTTCTTGGACTGATTCCAAGGCACCTTTGTGACACTTATATGTTATATGGACACCAAACTATTAATTAACTATTTCATAGTTATTAGCTATTTCATAGTTATATAATAAAGGAGTTTTACGTGAAAAAGACATTTGCTTACATTTATTTAAATTCAGATTATTTAAGCTACACCAACTCTACAGTTGATTTAAGTTATTTTGTAGTAATTAAGTGCCGTCGTTATTATTATTATTAAATGCATAAAATAATTTGACGTCATTAGCGTCCAGCAAAAGCTTACAATTTTGAAAAAGATTGGGCAAACGTTAATAAAAAGCAAAAAAATAATGGGACCTAGATGAGTCCCTTGAGTAACGCCAGAAGTAACAGGAAAACAATTGGACTTAAAGCCCTTGAACTCTCTGGGTTCGATTTTTAAAGTAAGAAGTGATCCAGTTAGTAGCACCAGATTCCAACATAAGGATATCCATAAGGCCACTTGGCTGTCCCCTGATCAAAACACACGAAACCAAATTGATCACGTTGTGATCGACGGAAGGCACGCTTCCAATGTACTAGACGTACGCACAATACGTGGTGCAAACATCGACTCAGACCACTACTTGGTTGCAGCCAAGGTCTGCACACGTATATGTGTAGCAAATCGCGTACGGATAGGTACAAAGAGAAAGCTGGATGTCGAAAAGCTGCAATCACAACAGACAGCCAAAGTCTTTGCCAACCAACTTGCACTTCTCCTTTCGCAAAACACCCCTCAACTTGATGATATATGCGCACAGTGGACGCACATATCCCGCTCTATGCGTACGGCTGCCGAAGAGGTGCTAGGCTACCACCGTCGACGGAGAAATATGTGGTACGACCAAGAGTGCCGCGAAGCTACTGAAGCAAAAAACGCAGTCTACAGAGCCACCCTGCAGTCAGTTGCAACGCGAGCTGCTAAGGAGCGATACAGAAAGTTGAGGAGGGAGGAGAAACGTCTTTTCAGGCGCAAGAAAAGAGATGAAGAAAGACGCGAGTTCAATGATATCGAAATGTTGCGGGACAGGAACGAGGTCCGAAAATTCTTTGAAAGAATAAGACGCCTGACTCTTGGTTTGAAGACCGGGGCCTCTTCCTGCAAGGATGAAGATGGAAATCTGGTGACAGATATCCAGGGCATAATGAGATTATGGAGGGAGCACTTTTCGCAGCTGCTTAATGGCGAAGACGGCAATAATCCCGCCACTGCGGAACCCACTCCGGAAACCCCAATCACTGACGGCGTTGAAGTACCGCCGCCTGACTATGAGGAGGTCTTAACAGCCATTGCTCGGCTGAAAAACAATAAGGCTGCAGGTGCAGATGGCCTGCCTGCTGAGTTGTTTAAGACCGGAGGCGAAGAGCTCAAAAAACGCATGCATGAGCTTCTATGCAGAATATGGTCAGATGAAAGCATGCCAAGTGATTGGAATCTCAGCGTACTCTGCCCAATACATAAGAAAGGTGATTCCACGATCTGCGCCAACTACCGTGGGATCAGCCTTCTTAATATTGCATATAAGGTTCTATCGAGCGTACTGTGCGAAAGACTGAAGCCCATCGTCAACAAACTGATTGGACCTTATCAGTGTGGCTTCAGGCCTGGTAAATCCACCATCGACCAGATATTCACACTACGCCAAATCCTGGAAAAGACCCGAGAAAAACAGATCGACACCCATCATCTATTTGTCGATTATAAAGCCGCCTTCGACAGCACGATTAGGGATCACTTGTACGCCGCAATGTCTGATTTTGGTATCCTGGTATCCCTGCAAAGCTCATTCGTCTTTGCAAAATGACACTGACCAACACCACCAGCGCAGTGAAAATTGGGACAGACCTCTCCGCACCATTTGATACCAAAAGAGGTTTCAGACAAGGTGACTCCCTATCGTGCGACTTCTTTAACCTAATGCTGGAGAAAATAATTCGAGCTGCGAACATCGACATCTCTGGCACTATCTTCTACAAGAGTGTCATGCTGCTAGCATACGCTGATGATATTGACATCATTGGCAAAAACGCTCGAGCAGTCAGTGCAGCATTCTCCAACCTGGAAAGGGAGTCTCGTGGTGTGGGTCTAGTGCTGAACGAGGACAAAACGAAATACCTTGTGTCAACAAACAAAGAGTCACGGCGTCTTGGACAAAATGTCACTGTTGACAACTACACTTTTGAAGTCGTCAAGGATTTCGTTTATCTAGGATCCAGCATAAACACCAACAATAATGTCAGCCTTGAGATCAAGCGGAGACTAACTCTTGCCAACAGGTGTTACTACGGGCTCAGTAGGCAATTGAGAAGTAGAGCCCTCTCTCGACCGACGAAAATAACGCTCTATAAGTCCCTCATCCTTCCCGTCATAATGTATGGCGCAGAGACGTGGACATTGACCATCAATGATGAGAGACTGTTAGGAGCGTTCGAGAGGAAGATACTCCGTAAGATCTACGGTCCAGTATGCGTGGACGACGTGTATCGAATAAGATGGAACGATGAGCTGTATGAGCTGTACGCCGACACTGACATAGTCAAGCGTATAAAACTCCAGCGGCTTCGCTGGCTGGGTCATGTTGAGCGAATGGAAGAAAGCGCTCCGGCTAGAAGGGTCTTTTATTCGAACCACGGTGGAGGATCACGCAGAAGGGGACGTTCTAATCTCCGTTGGAAAGACCAGGTGCAGGGCAACCTGACTGCACTTGGCCTTATCAACTGGCGCCAGCGCGCGCATAGCAGAAGTGACTGGCGAAGCTTTGTGGAGGCGGCCAAGACCGATCATCGGTTGTAGCGCCAGCTAAGTAAGTAAGTAAGTGATCCATTTCAGTAAACGTGGCGGAAAACCCATATTTCGCAATTTAAGTAAAAGTAAATTATGATTTACTACGTCAAAAGCTTTACTAAAGTCAGTGTACAGAACATCAGTTTGTAATATATTGGCAAAGCCTTCTAACACTCTTGAAGTGAATTCTATGAGGTCGACAACTGTCGATTTGCCGACTAAAAACCCATGTTGAAAAGGTGAAATATATTTATGAAGATGATTTGCGAGCAAATAATTTGTTCAAAGAGTTTGGGAATAGCACTAAACTTTGCTACACCACGGTAGTTATTAATTAAAGATTTGCTTCCAGATTTATGTAGCGGAATAATGTAAGAGACCTTCCAGGCATCATGGAAATATACATTGTAAGCAAAACTTAAATAGAAGTGTGATTGGTACCACAAGATCATTGCAACATTCCTTAAGAATACATTCTGGAATGTTATCACGCCTGAATTAACACAGGCTTTAAGGATCTTCATATATTCTAACAAATATCCACTGGAGATAACGAATAAGGATTATGATCGCTTTGGTAGGAAATTTTTGAGTATGTTGACATAAAAAAGTCTGAGATTGAGAATCACTTTCTGATTCAATTTCATTAAATGACATCCTTACCTTAACCTTATTTAAATATTCTTTAAACCAAGTTTTGCACTGCAGTTGATACCTGTAGCGAAGATTTGTATATTTAGAAAAATCAGTCTAGTTATTGAATTTCTTATAGCGTTTGTAGTAATAAGTCTTTTGGTTCCTCAGCTTGCGGAGATCATTATTAAACCAATTCGGAAATTTCGGTTTACTCAGATTACATTGGGGGCTGAAAAACTAAAGCCCTTATGGATACAATTTTTAAATTGCTCAACCTCTTTATTGAACGAGGAAACAGAAGATTTGGAGTCATAACTCAGCAATGAGTTCCAATGCTTAAAATACGAAAGATGAAGTCATTTCTTATTAGTACCAACTTCCAGTTCATTATTTACATTCAGTTCAACTACAACATTGCTTGTACCACGTCAAAATATTCTACAATCAATCCTCAAACGAAGCTTCGGATACGGAACCCCCCTAATGTTGACGACTCCCGCAAACGCTCAAAGGACAAAGATTTACGGATATGCACCTGGACTGTCCAAACCCTCTACAGGGAAGATGACTCTATCCAGCTGGTGGATGTCCTCCTACAATATAGAGCTGAAACCACCGCTTAACAGAAAATGCAATGGACGGGACAGGGTTGCTCCAGAAGAGTATCCTGTGATATCTACTACAGCTGTCATGGGTCGAGACACGAATTTTGTGTTGGATTTGTGGTTGGGAAGAGACTGCGTCATCTAATCCCGATGTTCACGCCCGTGAAGGAGCGCCTAGCCAATACCTGCATCAAAGTGAAATTCTTCAATATCAGCCTAATTTGGGTTCATGCCACGACGGATGAGAAGGATGAAACGACCAAAGATGACTTCTACAAGCTCCTCGACAAAACTTATGAGCATTGCCCCCGCCAAGATATTAAAATCGTGTTAGACGACTTTAATGTCAAGGTGGGCAGGAGAGTCTCCTTGGTCCGACGTTCGGAAAATTCAGTCTCTACAACGAAGCCATCGATAACGGTATGAGACTGATCGACTTCGCCGCCGCACGAAACATGACAGTTAGTAGCACCATATTCCAACATAAAGATATCCATAAGACCACTTGGCTGTCCCCTGATCAAAACACACGAAACCAGATTGATCATGTTGTGATCGACGGAAGGCACGCTTCCAATGTACTAGACGTACGCACAATACGTGGTGCAAACATCGACTCAGACCACTACTTGGTTGCAGCCAAGGTCTGCATACGTATATGTGTAGCAAATCGCGTATGGATAGGTACAAAGAGAAAGCTGGATCTCGAAAAGCTGCAATCACAACAGACAGCCGAAGTCTTCGCCAACTAACTCGCACTCCTCCTATCGCAAAATACCCCTCAACTTGATGATATATGCGCGCAGTGGACGCACATTTAGCGCTGCCGAAGAGGTGCTAGGCTACCACCGTCGGCGGAGAAATATGTGGTACGACCAAGAGTGTCGCGATGGTACTGAGGCAAAAGACGCTGTTTACAGAGCCACCCTGTAATACAGAAAGTTGAGGAGGGAGGAGAAACGTCTTTTCAGGCGCAAGAAAAGAGATGAAGAAAGGCGCGAGTTCAATGATATCGAATTGGTGCGGGACAGGAACGAGGTCCGAAAATTCTTTGAAAGAATAAGACACTTGACTGATGGTTTGAAGACCGGGGCCTCTTCCTGCAAGGATGAAGACAGAAATCTGGTGACAGATGTTCAGGGCATTATGATATTATGGAGGGAGCACCTTTCGTAGCTTCTTAATGGCGATGACGGCAATAATCCCGCCACTGCGGAATCTACTCCGAAAACCCCAATCACTGACGCCGTTGAAGTACCGCCGCCTGACTATGAGGAGGTCTTAACAGCCATTGCTCGGCTGAAAAACAATAAGGCTGCAGGTGCAGATGGCCTGCCTGCTGAGTTGTTTAAGACCAGAGGTGAAGAGCGTAACCGGCTGAAAGCATGCCAAGTGATTGGAACCACAGCGTACTCTGCCCAATCCATAAGAAAGGTGATTCCACGATCTGCGACAACTACCGTGGGATAAGCCTTCTTAATATTGCATATAAGGGTCCATCGAGCGTACTTTGCGAAAGACTGAAGCCCATCGTCAACAAACTTATTGAACCTTATCAGTGTGGCTTCAGGCCTGGTAAATCCAACATCGACCAGATATTCACAATACGCCAAATCCTGGAAAAGACCCGAGAAAAACAGATCGACACCCATCATCTATTCATCGATTATAAAGCCGCCTTCGAAATCACGATTAGGAATCACTTGTACGCCGCGATGTCTGATTTTAGTATCCCTGCAAAGCTCATTCGTCTTTGCAAAATGACACTGGCCAACACCACCAGCGCATTGAAAATTGGGACAGACCTCTCCGCACCATTTGATACCAAAAGGGGTTTCAGACAAGGTGACTCCCTATCGTGCGACTTCTTTAACCTTATGCTGTAGAAAATAATTCGAGCTGCGAACATCGACATCTCTGGCACTATCTTCTACAAGAGTGTCATGCTGCTAGCATACGCTGATGATATTGACATCATTGGCAAAAACGCTCGAGCAGTCAGTGCAGCATTCTCCAACTTGGAAAGGGAGTCTCATCGAGTGGGTCTAGTGCTGAACGAGGACAAAACGAAATACCTTGTGTAAACAAACGAAGAGTCACGGCGTCTTGGACAAAATCTCACTGTTGACAACTATACTTTTGAAGTCGTCAAGGATTTCGTATATCTAGGATCCAGCATAAACACTAACAATAATGTCAGCCTTGAGATGAAGCGGAGACTAACTCTTGCCAACAGGTGTTACTACGGGCTCAGTAGGCAATTGAGAAGTAGAGCCTTCTCCCGACCGACGAAAATAACGCTCTATAAGTCCCTCATCCTTCCCGTCCTAATGTATGGCGCAGAGACGTGGACATTGACCATAAATGATGAGAGGCTGTTAGGAGCGTTCCTCAACAAAGACAATTCAAAACAGCTACCGAACATCAAGACAGAACTTGAAGACGAGAAGAAGGACATTTCCATGTTCCTATGTAATAACAAAACTACTTTCCACTACTATTTTATTTAAGTGAATCTTCTTTAATGAGGTTGTGACAGTAATAATTTTTCTTTCGTTTTTTTCCTTTCTCTTCCATATAATGTAGCTGTCGCTACTATCACGTAGATGCATTGATTCTTACATTCCATACAAATATTATTTTATTAAATCGTATGCAATATGTCATATATCCATTCATCTCTTCATCTGATCATACATCGTTTAAGATATCAGTGCCGTAGCCAGAAAAGCTAGTATACTTTTGGGATGCAGAAAACAGCAGGCAAATGCAAACACATCGTTTGACATACATATTTCCGTTTCAATGCTTCCGTTGCAAAATAACTGCCTTCCGGTTTAGTTTATTCTCAAAGTATAAAAGGTATTTATATCAAGCATTGCTTGCAACATTAAATCTGTGGCACTATGATATAGTAGGTTAAGTCGAAATAGCCAAAAATTTAGTTATACTGTCTTTAATATTCCCATTTAAATGAACTACTTTTTGCCTACCCACTTTTTAAAAGAAGGTTATATAATTTTTTATAATCAACGGCCTAACAATGTTCCGACTTAAAATAGTGATTTTTCCGAAAACCACATTTACAGGCATAAGCTCGTATGTATGTCTAATTACCCAAATATTACAAGATATCGAATTAGTTTGCGGCTTATATTGCAAGCTTGCTAATGAAACTGCATGGCATACACCCACCAAGGCCTTCTACCACTTGTTCGTTTGAATTAAGCTCAATGGTTAGCAATTGCACCAACCATCACAGGATTTGAAGTATAAATTCCGTCCACAAAAGTGCGACATCTAACGGAAATAAATATTATTCGAACTTGTGGTGGAATTTACACCCGCTTTCCTGGCACATATCAAAAATGCTCTCGCCTGTCATCAGCTGGCTCCGTTGCTACCATTTAATAACCCGTAATAAAATAGCCAAAATTTATGAGGGTGGTGGTGCGTTTTCACCCGCAGTAAATGAAGAAGGCGCAGGCGTTGCTAGAAAGTGTACTCGCCTCTTTTTCTTATCTTGTGTGTATGTGTGTCTCGGTTTTCATGTTTGTGCGTGGTCGCACGTTAGAAAATAAACATGGCGTGCTTTTAATGTGCAAAAGAAAAGGAAACACATGAATACAAACAAAACAGCAACCAGGAAGAAATAAGTAGAACGCTTTGTGGTTGGTTGATTATTGAAAAAGAAGTAAGATACATAAAATATCGACGAAAGTACCCTTAGCCCCGATGTCCCTTTGCTTAATCACATCATTCTAAAATTCACAGTTACTTTACTTACTTTTAATTGCACAACAGCCCATGGAGGGCCTAGGCCGAGCTTTTCTCATCCACTCATGTTGTGCGTGTTATATTTGTACATGAATGGAAGGGACCTACAGTTTAGTGCCGAATCCGAACGGCGAAGTGAAAAGCTTTTCATAGCAATTTTTACTCTTGTAGGTTTGCCATTGCCTGCCAAGAGGTGGTGCCGTGTAGAAAAATTATTTTTTTTCTACTTTTTTGTTATTTTTATTTTGCACATTAAATTCACAGTTATCATAATCAAAAGCTTAATTAAAAACAAAATTAAAATTTAAGGAAATTTAAACATTTGCTATTTTTTTACTTACCTTGAATATCGATGATTTGTCGTCGATCCTTGACCACAATCTTGTTTAGGTGCAGGCGTTACAATAGCAGGATGTGAATTCAGTACGTGATGCGGTGAGGTATGAACCGAAGGCAACAAACTTGGTGAAAATCGAAATGGAAAATCACTAGAAATCGAAAAAACCAACATATTCAAATAGAAAATTTCCCAAAGTGGCAATTAGGCTTTATATATGTATGCATGTAAAGATGTATGTATTTATTTGTTTCTTGGTACTCCTAGTTTACGATTTTTCGATAGATTTCTTATCGCTGAATATGAATTTAACCTAAAAACTTTTGATTAATTCAGGCTATTGAGAAAGCGGGTTAAAAAATTCGCACAAGCCCCTTTTTTTTAACACTTTTAATCAACTGTAGCGTAATCCTAATAGGCCTCAAATTAAAGCCTGAAACTTCAATTATAAAATCCATACAAATTCATATACATACACTAGTTAATATACATATTATATTCATAATAATTACCTTGATAACGTTGTACTGATGGGTAATGAAGAGGGATAGGGACTTCTAAAACTAGATACGGCAGAATATACAGATGGTGTATGCCTAAAAATGGAAAATAAAGCGTCTATTACTTACATTTAAAGTACAATTAAAAAGAAAGAATACACCACATTTTATTTGTCTTCCTAAATTATTATATCAAACTCTGTTGTATTAGAACTAATATTTTTTGATATTTTCCTTGGAAGTGAAATCATGGATGGGATTTCGGAAGAAAATTTGGGTGAGGGAAAAATGGCTTCGTGTTCAAAAAATATCTATGGTAAACATAAAAGCCTACTTATCCAAAGGTTAAAAGTTTATTACCTTTCAATCTTCAAGTTGAAGCAAAATTCATTAATGAAGGACAAATTATGGTTGTACAAAAAAGGTAAGTAAGTCTTTAAATATATGTGTGAATGTGTATTATCGTATACTTGCCGTGCAACACCAACTAGCTTACTTAATTTTAATGTCATTATTTTAATAGGGTAGGTAAAAGATAAAATATCTGCAATGGAAGGACTTTAATAAAATACAAAAAAAAAATTACATATGTACATGTACAAATGAAATTTTCATTTATTGTTTTCTTTAAAAAATAGCAAATTGAAATTGTTTGCTTTTACAAATCAAAGTTTTATTTCTTTTTATTTTATTAAGAATTACACCGTCGCTGCTACTTAGTTTTTTATATACCTTAAAACTAACTGCATAGCTTAATAATTTTATATATATTCTATGCTCTGCGCTATAGTATAAGAGAAGATACAGGTGAAACAGTGGGACTATGTCACTCCTCCCATCTCTAAATAATGCAATGTCCTCATTGCAGTTTTGTTGTTTACAATCTGTTTTTTTTTTTTTTTTTTTTTGTTAATGTTTTGAATATTTGAATATTTTAAATCTTACAAATTTTAGTTTTACTGAAATTTAAATTTCCTTGTCTCTAATCCTATACAATTAATGTGTAACATAAAAAAATGAAGAATTAAGTACAAAATAAAAAAAAAAATTCTGCGTTTTTTGAATAGACCACAAATATTATAATATTGCAAAATTAGTCGAATAGTAATTTCAATTAATTTTCTTTTTTCTTTTAAATTGGTTCTTATATTTTCTAACATTTTGATTTTTAAATTTGACAATATGATGTTCTCCATCTTTTTCGGTTTGAAGTAGCCTTACTTTCCTATAAGGGTTACTACAAAACTTGTGTCGATATCTTTCTCTTGTATGATTTTATTTGCATTATTGATTCTTTGTTCTTTAATAAATTGAGGATTATATCTTGGTGGATGTTTATTAAAAAATATGTTATACGGAATTTCACCAGTAGTAGAATGAGCAATAACATGGTTGTAAGTATAAAGCGTTTGTTCTAAGTACATCCATATGTTTTAATACTTTATCACCTGATGTGTTAATTATTCTCAGTTTTTTATTCAGTGTTTTACTACTGTGGGCAAAAAGTAGTAAGACTTTTTAATTTAAATTTCGCGCGGAACCCATTCATCAAAATATTATTTTTTTAAGGTTGGTATGACTGTCGGTGACATCTGTGCCAAATGTCACATCAAAGTAATCATTAGTGTTTAGTATACGCTTGTCTTTCTGAAGTACAAAAAGTGCACAATGAGTGAAATTATTCAACAAAGAAGTTCCATTAAATTTTGTGTGCGGAATCAAATTTCTGGTGCCGAAACGTTCAGCAAAAGGCCTTCGGAGATAATTTTATGTCGCGAGCAAGTGTTTTTGATTGGTACAAATTGTTCAAAGATGGTCGAGAACGCGTTGACGACGAACCACGTCCAGGACGGCCATCAACATCAACTGATGATCAACACGTCAATAAAATCAAGGAATTGGTGCTCGAGAATCGACGATTATCGATTAATAGTCAGAGACCTTACTGGCATCGTTGAAATATCGGAAGGATCAGTGAAAACCATTTTAAAACATCATTTGGGCCTAAGAAGAGTGAATGCACGATTGGTTCCAACATCACTGCATTGGTTTTACGAGACCATTTTGCCAAAAATTCGACTGATATCGTTCCGCAACCACCCTATTCGCCTGACTTAGCACCGTGTGACTTTTGGCTATTTTCTTAACTATTTTCAAAAAACTGCTTCGTGGACACCGTTTTGAGTCAATTGAAGACATTAAACATGAATCACTAAGCGCATTGAAGGCTATTCCGGAAATTGACTTTAACAACTGTTTCGAGAATTGGAAAAAACGTTGGCACAAGTGTATTGGGGCCGGGGGGGATTACTTTGAAGTGGACGAAATAGATTTGGAAGAATGAATAAAAAAAATTTAAATTATGAACAAAGTCTTACTAACTTTTGCCCACAGTAGTATGCAAACACTCAATGTCATCAATACCAGTTTTTCCTGTTGTTACTTCTACCTTTATGTTTAATTGATCGCACCATTGTCTAATATTTCCATTATTTAAGCCTTGATCATGATCCATTTTTAAAATTTTTGGCAGTCCAATACCATTGAAAACTTTTAGAAACGCCTTTTTTGTTTCAAGCCAATTTAGAGCTTTAACTTTTTCCGCTGTAACAAATTTGGAGAATAAATCGATACATGTTAAATAGCATTCGTTATCCCACTTCCAAAAATCTATAGTAATCTTTTCTCGAACTTCAAAGACCGGAGGCGTAATTTTAAAAGGTAATATGTTAGATATGTGATCGCTTTTGCAGTAATTACACAATTCACATTCGTTTATTATTTTAGTAATTTCTTTAAGATAATTGGGATAGTAATATTTTTGTTTAAAACATTTTGAAACCTTTTCTATTCCTTGGTGAAGACCACTTAAATGAATTTCTATTACTTTTGTTTTAATACTACTACTATATCATCTAAGTAGACCATACAATCTCTTCCTATTAAGCCATTCAAAACTGTGTTCATCAGTCTTTGAAATGTAGCTGGAGCATTCTTGAGCCCGAATGGCATTCGTAAAAACTCAAAATGGCCACCTTGAGTGGAAAAGGCTGTCTTTTGTCTTTCAAGAGGATTCATTTCGATTTGGTGAAAACCTTACGCCAAATCAATGGTGGAAAAATACATACATCTACCTAATTTGTCGAGTATTTCATCCATGTTGGGGACAGGGTATCTATCATCAATAGTAATGGTGTTAAATTTTCGAAAATCAATAACGATTCTCCATTTCTCCTTTCCTGAAGCATCCGATTTTTTAGGGACAACCCAAATTAGTGCAGAGTAGGGAGAGTCACTGTGAAAAATGATTTTCTGCTCAAGCATTTCTCTTATTTGCTTATTGACTTCCGCTTTATGGACTTCTGGATACCTGTAGGATTTGACATAGATTAAATCTTCATGAAGGGTTTTTATGCTATGTTTTATTTTATGAGTGAAGCTAAGCTTTTCGTCTTCTTTATAGAAAAGACTTTTGTATTTATCTAAAAATTTGTTTAATTTTTCCGATTCTTCTATATTTAAATGGTCAAGCCTGAACTTTTTTTCTTCTAAATCATTTTTTTCATTAATATTTAGTTCTGTGTGTAAATTATTAAAATAATTGACTCTGGGTTTTAAGAGATTCCATTCAAAATGATAGTTTTATTTTCTATATCGATTTTGGAATTAAGTTGTTCGAGTGAATCGAAACCTATCAGTCCGTCATAATTATCAGAAAAGTTATGCACATAAAACTTTAACTTATGTTCACAACAGTTTTATTATCAATTTTTAACTCTACTGTGGGTAGTCCTCCGAGGCTTCTAATCGAAAATTTACTGGCTCTTGTTCCATTGGCTCGGGTGTTCAAAACGTCTAATTCTTGACTGGTTTGAATTGGTCATGTTTTGCTGCCTAATTTGTTGTGAGTTTGTTCTCTGTGTATTAGTTAAGTTACTGTTAGTGTAGTTGTTAGCATAATTAAACGGAGAAGTATGATTAAATTCGGAGTTAAATTGGTGAGAAGTGTTCATTGGTAGCTTCATTATTCAAATGAACCTGTTTTCTTGAGAATACATTATTTTGTAGATTTTTTTTGTTTTGTTTTAACTTTTTATCATCATCATAAACATTGGTTTCTTTTAATATTTTTATCGCTGATTTCAGATCAGTAACTAGGTTTGCATTCACTAATGCAGTTAAATAATTGCGTAACTCTCTCTTCAAAGTCTTCAAATTTATTTGATCTAATTCTTTGTTTCAAAATGTTTTAGTTGAGCTGCTTTCGCTTTTTAGTTTAATGCAGTCTTTTACTTTACAACTTTACTTTACTTTTAATGGCACAACAGCCCATGGAGAGCCTAGGCCGAGCTTTTCTCATCCACTCATGTTGTGCGTGTTATATTTGTACATGAATGGAAGGGACCTACAGTTTAATGCCGAGTCCGAACGGCGAAGTGAAAAGCTTTTCATAGCAATTTTTACTCTTGTAGGTTTGCCATTGCCTGCCAAGAGGTGGTGCCGTGTAGAAAAATAATTTTTTCTACTTTTTGATTTTGCCTGTGCCGAGATTTGAACCCCGGACACTCGGCGTAGCAGTCCAACGCACTACCACTACACCACAGCGACCATATTTTAATTTACAAACTTCAGTTTTAATTTCATCACATAATAGTCTTACGTTATTTTTAAATTTAATGTTACTTATCTCTAAAATAAGCATAGATAACATAGCATGTCTTAACGTTACCCAACTTGACGGTTGCTCTCTTCTGACGACATCTAAGGCAGGACCTCGTAGCGTACGTACAATGCAGTGAAAGTAGAATGATCTCTCTTCTTGAACTGTTAACATCGTTTGAGTGGCATCAATACTATCGATATATAACGCCAAATAGTTCTGGTCGCCATCAAACGGTTGGATCAGTTTAATATTTTGCATAACAATCTCCCTTCTTTCTCTTTCTTCAGCCATTGCAGTGCTTACAGTGTTTATATTTAATGAATTTAATATCGAGTTTATGCTTTCTAATTCTGCTTCCATCAGTCAGAAGTCTTTGTGTTGTCTTAAATTATTTTTTATTTTTTTTATTTTTTGTTCTGGTTCTAAATGTTGCCGTTTAGATACTTCAGTTTTATTTCTTACTTTTTCTTTCACCCTACTTTTTGTATTTACAGCAAAAGCTTACGTTATAATTTTATAATGTAAGTTCATTCTACTTGATAGGCTCTCTCTCTTTTTTTCACATTCAACTATCGCGCTCTTTTTATTTTCTTAATATATGATTCTTATGCATTTATTCCAAGGCGCCTTTTTTTTGAAGATCTAAGAAACGGAATCAGTTACACTTATCAAACCAAGAGATTGTACTTTTCCCAAGGTATTAAAACAACTTACATAGTTATAATATATATGTCATTTTAAATGTTTGATTTTTAAGTTGGTGGCAGACAGATTTTGTTCACCACTCTGCCACGCTTTACTTTTCTTTTCTCAATGATTAAATATCTTATTGACCGCCGTCAGCAGAGTGTGTTCAAGCTCTGTCGATTCTTGCAAGCACTCTCTCGAGTCTCGATGAATCATTTCCAACACAACATAACCATCATATGATCATGTCAAGCGTTGCCACCATAAATATGTATCAATTGCATGACACATATGACTATATCAAGCGCTGCCACCATAAACTATTTCAAATGCATGACATATATACTTTGTTATTAAATATATATTTTCCTTTTAGTTCTTATTATTAGTTTCTTTTATTTAATAATTATTTTTTTGTTTGTTTTTAAATGTGTTCACCACTTTTTGTGTATTGCGTTATTGTTAACACCAATAGGTGTAGGTCCGTTTTAGGATCATTTACACAGATCCTACCGACTGCGCCAATGAAAGTTTTATTTATTGTTTTCTTTAAAAAAATAGCAAATTGAAATTGATTTCTTTTACAAATGAAAGTTTTATTTATTTTTCTTTTATTAAGAATTACACCGTCGCTGTTTACTTACTGCTACTTAGTTTTTTATATACCTTAAAACTAACTGCATAGCTTAATAATTTTATATATAATCTACGCTCTGCGCTTAAACCTCTTATACGCTATAGTATAAGAGATGAAGATACAGGCGCAGTCTCGAAACAGTGGGACTATGTCACTTACAAGTATACATAGTATGGTGTAAAAATTCATCACATAAATATTATTGAATGGGTAACATAATAAGTAAAAAAGCTTTTGTAATAAATTTTAAATTGAGGATGGTAATGTGTTCCAAAAACGAATGGCAGTAATTAAGAATTAGCGCTCAAATGTCAGATAGCTATATTTAATTGGTGTGCAGGTATTATTACTTTTAGAACGCGTAAAGTTGAGTATTTTATTTTATTTATTTATTTATTTAGCTTAGTACAAGCGAGAAAATTACTTAAAATTAATTACTTACTTTAGTTTTAATGGCACAACAGCCCATGGAGGGCCTAGGCCGAGCTTTTCGCATCCACTCATGTTGTGCGTGTTATATTTGTACATGAATGGCGAAGTGAAAAGCTTTTCATAGCAATTTTTACTCTTGTAGATTTGCCATTGCCTGTCAAGAGGTGGTGCCGTGTAGAAAAATTATTTTTCTACTTTTTGATTTGGCATGTGCCGAGATTCGAACCCCGGACACTCTGCGCAGCAGTCCAACGCACTACCACTACGCCACAGCGACCACTCAACTTAAAATTAATTAAATTACTTAAATCTATTCTTAATTTAGGGGGAGGGATTTTTTCATTTATACATTGCTTAGCAAGAGAAGGAAGGGGAGTAGGCTTTATACAGAGCATTCTTTAAGCTAATTTGCTATGGTGAAAGTCAAAAACATTTGGAATGTATTCTAGACATTGGTTCGTTGCCGCCATAATCTGTTCGGTGAGCATTAAGACGAAAATCGGGCACAGATCTAACGTTACGTGGGTTGGTGTTAATATATATAGTTTGGAGCAACGCGGGACAGTCAAAGTTTCCACCTAATAATTGGTGAACAAATACTGTATCGGCGGTTTTTCGGCGTATTTCAAGGGACTGTACGTTAATTACTTTTAGACGATCCTTATATGGGGGCAAGTTAAAGGGATCATGGTAGGCCACGCAAGGCGAACCGAATAAATCTACGTTGCACTGCTTTAATTCTTATAGAATGGGTGTTATAATAAGGAGACCAGACTTGGCTAGCATATTCAAGAATTGGCATGACACATGGGTTTGAGAATTCTTTGGACCAGTGTTTCACAAATCCAAGAGCAGAGTTGGCCCTATTTACAACGTCATTAATATGGGAACGAAAATTTAGTTCCTTATCACAGATAACAATACCAAGTCTCGTAACGAAGTTACAGAAGGGACAATGTTTTCGCGCATAAAATATATCCTAGGCAGTGAAGGAATTCACTTTCTGGAATATGTTATAAATTGACATTTACTGACACTGAGCTCGAGAAAATTTTTATCGCACCATTTAAAAAAAAAAAAAATTATTCAAGTCATCTTGTAGTCAAGGGGTATTAGAATGTGTCGGTAGATAGAGAGCTGAGAGTTTTTAATGATACAATCTACATCGTTAATTGTGAGGACAAAAATCATGGGGCCAAGGTGGCTACCTTGAGGGACACCGGATGTGGCAACAAAGGGTTCAGATGTTGAAGACCTAAATATGACATTATATATCCGATTTTCAAGGTAAGATTTTATCCATCTTATAAACCCAGATTGAAAGCCTAAAGCGTTGAGTTTAAAGTTATGAGTTTTTATCAAGAGCCTTACTGAAGTCGGTAGCAATTACATCGACTTCTTTGCCATCCTCCAATGCACGCAGGGTGCTGGATACAAATTCGGTTAAGTTAGTTGTTGTTGATCTGCCGTTTAGAAATCCGTGCTGTTTAGGTGAGAAAATGGATTTACAATGGAAAAACATTGCATCATAAACTATGCTTTCGAAAAGCTTAGGTATACAGGAAAGCTTAGCGATTGGTCAATAGTTGGAAATTTTATTTTTTATACCGTTTTTGTGAAGTGGAGTAATGTAAGAACTCTTCCAGAGTGTGGGAAAAATTGCTTGTGAGATTGAAAGTTGGAATAGAGTACAAATGGGTTGCGCTAGGACGTTTTAAAATTCTTTTATAACAAATTTGCAATTTCTTTTGGGTTGTCTGAGGAGATGTCACCCAATTTCAAAGTAGTCGGGTAACTATCTGATTTCCTTTTAACGTTAGTAAAGTGGAAAAAACTTTTAGGGTCAGAGATGAGGTTGGACTGCATTTGGTTTAAGTATGTCAGGTAAAGAGATTCACAGGGAAAGAGAGTTCAGAAAAATTTTTATATGCAATTTGGTAATTTTGAAAGTCAGAAACAGAACAAGATTGTAGGTAGGCACGCCATAGTTTATTCCTTTTATTACGAAGTTCTCCTTGTTGTACCAAGGAGAGGACGATCAAAAGTTTTTCTGAGGAACAAAAGGGACAGATTGTTGAATGCAATTGAAAATTTCACTATTAAACTGAGTAATTGCAACTTCGATAGTTACATGTTTGCACTCATATATAAGCTGAAAGTTAACTTTGCTGATTAAATTATTTAATTCTTAGAAGTTCGCCTTACGAAAATTTAAACTGTATGAGTAGTCCGAGTTTAGTACTTTATTAACATTGTCGTAGGAATAAGTAATTGATCTCTATCAGGTGGGTGATACTAGTCTAAGTTTGAGAGAAGATGATGGCTCTCTGATGTAATGCAATTGTTCGCATCTGAAGGGAAAACAAGGTCAAGTTGACGGTAAAGGTTATTAGTAATACCACTTTATTGGAAAAGACCGGAGTTTAAGAGGCAGTCAGTAAACAGAATTTCCTTGTCTGAGCAGGGATTAGGCGCGAAATAATATGATTCGTCATTAGATTGCTCCCATTTGAGATTGGAAAGGTTAAAATCCCCAACAATTATGTCAGTGTCCGAGGGGTCAACAGCATCTAATATAGAATCAGAAGCATATATAGCCTGTTGATAGGTTGACAGGGACGTATGTGAGGGATTAACAAATGCTGGGTCGAAGCGATTATGTACTGCCACAAGAACGCCACGACCGGAGGAATTGTCTTCTTTGTTGAGACCGTCGTCTCGGAAGACCTCAAAGTCAGCGGTAAATAATTCTGTATCTTTGTTATCAGAACACAAGTTGGTTTCAGAAAGGGAAAATATGTCGTGCAGAAGCTTTTGGGAGTTTAGAAACACTGTGGAGACTTTAGTACGTAGCCCTCGTACATTCTGGTACTTAGTATATAGATACAAATTGAGAAGGGCTTGGGGGAAGTGTGTTAGGAGCGATAGTAATTTTTGAAATTAGAACATATTCTTTAAAGGTGCCAAAGACGTTTGGAGCTTAAGTGTGAGGCGAATGTAATTAAATCATTATTTACCTCAAGAGGAGAGATATCAAAGCTCTTACGAAAGCGAACAAAGATTTTTCTCAGCTCACTTGGATTAGTTGGGAGGCCTTCTTGATTGATTGATACCAGAACGCTTGTTTTAGTAATACCATATATGCAAATAGAATCCGATTTATCGTACAGATAGGCAAGATAGATACGTACGTTTTCGTAAATTCTGGGATCTCTCAAACGAGATAGGATAAACCGGTTATCGTCACTGTTATCTGTAAGTTTTTTAGTAAGTTTACTTATAGGTGGAACGAGTGGGTCTAAAAGGCTTTGGGAGGGCTTTGAAGAACTAATATCATTGTTTTCACTAGGGGATATTGAGGAGGAAGATGTCGGATTAAGAACGTGAGAACGAATAAAATTTGGGTATTTAACGGTGGGAAGATTGCTAACAGAATTTGCCGTCTGAAGTGGAGAAGGAGAGGGATTCGACGATAAATTAAAGGATACGCGATTACGTTGAGTAGTTGGGCGTTTAGTAGTGAGTTTAGCAGGGCGAAGTGTGCTTTGTGATTTAGTAGATATAATAGGAGTATTTGAGGGTTGGATTGATAGTGGAGAAAAATAAGGAAAAATGTTAGTTTTAAATTTCCAGTTCGGATCAAGGGTGGAATTATTTTCAAGGCTAGCTGAGCTCTTAGAAGTTGGTTTATTAGACTTGCAATTAGGCTTACGAGTATAAATTGATTTTTTTGATGACTTAAATTTAGGTTTAGGTAGTGTTTGGTTTCCTTTCGGCTTGACAGTCCATTTCGTGACAAACATTTCACCCAGCAAGGTAACACTTCCCTGCGCTATTAGAAACATACACTCTAACTTAGACGGAATGTTTAGTTTATAACTACAAGCCGTTTTGCTTTGAGAAACTCTCTGGCATTCAGTTATGATAATAACTCTGGAGAAAAAAATTACAGACCCAAGAAGAGTCAGTATTTCGTGGAACGCCTTTGAGGAATAACTTAGTAAAATCCTCGTGATTGTCATTGCGAAATTTTTTGAGCCTATCTTCCCATTTAGAAGGTGTCCACGTTGTACTAAATTGGTTAATTACATTGCGTGGAATGGCTACAGGGTGACGAGTTTCGACGCCATGTCCTTCAGAGGCAGTATAGCAGATAAACCGGCAGCCGGAAGATCCGTTATTAGAAGTAAGGGGATGTGAGAAGCAGGCTGGAGAGACGGGCACGGTGGCATGTCGGCTATTGTTTCCATCAATTCGGAATGTATTGAAGTTGACATGTTAGCTGTTGTTTCCATTAATTCCGCTTGGATTGATGAGTTGTACAGGAAAGTTGGAGGCTGGATAACATTAACGATTTCTGCAAACGTAGCCCGAGTAGCGGAAAGCTCATGACTGATATCGTTGATTCTATGGATCAGTGTTTGTATAAAAGGGTCCGACATTTGAGGGGAGACAGTGGTAATTTTAAGCGGTGAAGATGATGAGGATGATTGAAGAAATACATCAATAACCTGTTGCAGCGATTTGATATTTTTGCTGATTTCGGCAATGGACGAGACATCCTTAGCATCCCAGGTCTGGAGTATTTTTTTAATTTCTTCAAGTAAGTTCTCTCTGACAGGCTTGTTTTTGGACAATGCACATGTAAGACTATCGAAGCATCGTTCCATTTCTTTAAAGCTTTCCTCATTGGCCAAGGATTGTGTGTGGTGCTTTAAAATGAGGTTATCCTTGTCGTAGTTAAGCCTCTCGATGTAACCCACAATATTTTCGTACATACACTTTAATAACTTCAATCAATGCAATCGGTACATATAAAATGCTCTTCAAGATATAGATAATACCAATGGATGATTTGGAGGCATCCATACATACACCATGGAGCTTTCGGTTACAAAAGGCTTTGCCCATCGCCCACATATCACCACACAAAAGTAGGTCAAAAATCGTTTAGGACAACGCACGTAGACTGAGTTTGATAATTGCAAAAAACAATTGTCGTTGGTCAGCGGAAAATAATTTGAATCGCACGATAATTCGGTTTTAACAAAAACGGACAAATTGTGTTGATCAGCGATATTAAATAATTAAAAACTAGCGGAGTAATTAAAGACACGTCCGAGCCGTTCAAGAGTTGCAACAACAGTGCAGATAAGATGGTTCCTTAGTGTATGTTATTTTGTGCAGTAGAGTTAATGCTGAATGTTAAAAGTGATTAAAAGGTCATTTTCATAATTTGTTTTGCAAACTTGGATACATGGTCATATTTCCTAAGTCCAAATACATATAACATTTAGTTTTGTCATGCTAACAGTATCGCAATTTGCAATTTCACAAACTTATATTATTAAAGGAATTAAGTAAGATTTGGTTAACGATAAGAAACGTAACATACAATAAACTTTTCTTACAACAAAACTTATGTGATTATTCCACGTTAATGTGCAATTAAATGTTACATCCAGATTTTTTATAGTATTCTCTGATACTCTAATTCTGCACCACTTATTGCTAGTTTTGGAAATTTTGTGTTGACAGTAACCTTATAAGATATGATTAAACATTTAGACTTTGCTGGAATTAAACATAACCCATTTAAAGATGTTCAAGTATTAATAACTTTTAACTCGTCATTTATGTTCTGAATACATTCGTCAATTGATTCTTGTTTACAGTTCGCATAAAGCTGAGCATCGTCCGCATAAACATGAACATTTGCTTTAGTAATCAGGGTTGATATAAATAGAGAATACAAGAGGCCCCAGAATCGAACCCCTTTTTTAATTGGAAAAAAACTTGAACAGGTTTTACCAACATATACAGCTTTCATTCTGTCAGTTAAATATGAAGCAATAAGATTACCGTAGTAGAATCAAAATTATAGCACTTGAGCAGTTTATCTTATAAAATATTATGTTCAATGGTATCAAATGCCTTGGAAAAATCTGACATAACTAAAAAGCTGATCTCTCTTTTGCCTAAACCAAATCTGATTTTTGCGATAATTTCTATTAAAACAGTAACACTTCTACCATATTTTTCCTAAAGGCCGACTGCCATTCAGAAAACAAAAAATTTTGAGTAAAAAAGTTATAAATTTGTCTATGTAAAATGCATTTGAATTGTTTTGAGATATTAGACAAAATAGCGGACGAAGCTCACCATTTGGTTTAGACATCGGAATGATTCTGGTTTTTTTTTTCCAACTTGAAGAATACGTTGATGTGGTAAGTATAAAGTTAAATAGGCCTGTGATAAACGGCAACAAAAGTGGTAAGAGAGCCTTTAGAAATGTTGGGTGAACATTATCGAAACCCACAGCAATCGATTTTATGTCCAAAAAACTTTGTAGTACGTCAACTTGATAAACACAAGAAAAGTTAAACAGGGTGTCTTCAGGCAGTAGGTACCCAGATACATTATGCGAAATGTTATTCAAGCTTTGATTGGATATACTTACAAAATTTTGATTCAATTCATTTTGTTTTTGTTCATAGTAATGTCGTTTTGCAGCTTTGACCATTTTTAGTACGAAATTTCTCTTTATATAAAATATATCGTAGAGGTCTGGAGTTTTGAATTTTTCCAACTTTTATATGGCAGATCTCTTTCATTCATTGTTATACCAAGGACGACTTTCGCCGGTAACCGTTGTTTGTTTTAAAGGGACAAAATAGTCAAATAAGCTAGAAATGTGTTTTTTCTAAAAATATTACTTTTTCATCCACAGTACGGATGAAAGAAAGTCTATTCCACTCAGTATTTTCAACAGCTAAATGGAGTTGGTCATAATTAATGCATTTATAGTCTCTGTAACAAAAAATTGTAGGCATCGTAATTATTTGAAAGTCAATTGTTAGAAAAATCAAATCTTGTCTTGAAAAAAGTGGCACCGATAACTGATTATTACTCTATATCTTAAATGGCATATCTTGAATCCAATCTTTTCTTTGCGCAGTATACGGATTAAATTGTAAGATATGTACGTCTTTGGAACTGGTACAATTATTTTTAGAGGAACGTAACATTATGTTAAACTATTCTTAAATATAAGTATATGCACTATAACAAATGCATTTGACAAATGATTTATATGTTACAATTAGTTTAATACAAACACGGCAAACTTAAAACTTCGAAAAAATAAAGATTATACTCAATTATACTCATACATCAATAAAAGTAACAATTCCTACACACATATGGTAGAATTCCGCTTACTAAAAATAGCACTATTCCATATCATAAAATAGCACTATATAAAATAGTTTAGCGATTATAATTGAGAGAACAAAAGACAAAAAGATCGTTTGCAGCTCAGTTATTAAGTACATTACGAAAAAAACACTCTCTTCATTGTTGAGATTTGCAGTAGACGAAGATTTATTGTTGCCATTATCATAGATATTGGTATTAACTAACTCAAAAAAATTACAACTTTTTCATTCGTGGTTTTTTTTAAATTAGTATATTTTGAAATGGTGCCAAACTAGTTTAAAATTAACTAGTTTCGGACTAAAATTTTTCAGTTTTTTTCAAAATTTTATTATTTTCAGAATTTATTATAAATATAGTACTGTTCAAAATTTTAGCATACTTCGTACTCACCATGTTTAAAGATCTCCGTGATAAAAAGAGGAAACTGGATCTGGTGTTTTTTCTTTTGAAACTTTATTTTATATATATTTGCAAGTAAAAAAGTTTGCTGAATACTAAAAGAGAATACATATTGAATGATTTCCGAAAGACCTAGAAATTTAGTGTGCCAAAATTATAGCGCACCTTGAACTTATTAATCGTTTATAAACACTGAAACTTACCTTTAGAATGGTGAAGTGTTACCTTCACTTGCTTTACATATTACATCAACTGAAATTTTTGACCAAGATATCCTGAATTGCTCTCTTTAAATCATTAATGGTTGATAAGCATATTAAATCTTTGAAGACTGCGATCTATAATTGACCACATGTTTTCGATTCAGATAATTCGTCTAACGAAATCGGTTTTTCCTGGCTAGTAACTCAAAATGAAACTCATGGCTAAAAACCATCCGTTTCCATTTCCATTGGTTAACCAATTTCTAAATTTTTTCCATCATTCTAGACACTTCTTTGTTTGCAGCTTATTACGGAATGGACGGCGTTTTATTGTGTAGCTATTCAAACCATATTCAACAAGCCAGCGATGTGTTGTTAATAGACTTATGGGTTTGTTAATGGTAAGTGACCATACCGAGGGAATTCTACGTGGGCTTTCAGTACGCTTTAGTTTGCTTAACCTCACTAAATGCCTGTTGCCTGTAGCAGTTGTGCATCTCTTACGTCCTTGCCCTTGTAGATTTTCAAGTTTTAAGCCCGTTTCAACTTTTGTTACAATATTATAAATACATTTGTGAGAAATACCGATCCGAGCACCAATTTCGGAATGGGTGAAACCTTCCTGGTGTAATATCTTGGGCGATATTTTTTGTTCCAAGGTTAAGCTCCTACGACCCATATTATGTAATTAAACTTGTGAAAAATAAAGACAAACTCGCACTTGCACAGCTTTGAATGATAAACTAATACAAATTTATTTAAACAAAAAACAGTTAAAAAAAACAATGGTACATACCATAAACATTTAATTGTTTCGACAATGTTTCGATCTGTATTCCGCAAACATTTTTACTTTGCAAATATAAGTATATAGAATAAACTTTAAGAAAAAGCAGATCCATTTTCCTCATTTTGTCTTGGAGATATCTAGCTCTAAACATGGAGAGTACCAAGCGCGCTATAATTTAGAACAGTACTTTATGTTTATACCTACGTCGGTAGATGCATACGTAAGTAAAAAAATAGAACAACAATTCAAAAAAGCAGAAAACTACTCTGTTTCCTTGAAGGGATGATAGATCCCTTATTTAAAAAATCCATAAAAGTGAAAAATAATGTAAAGTATTGTATAATAGAATTACAAGATAATATTTTCGCTGGATAGTATTACTGAAATAAGTTCTTTGTTGTTGCATATATAACGTTGCATATGTGGTCGCTGTAGCGTAGCAATAGTGTGTTGGACTGTTACGCAGAGTGTCCGGGGTCCGAATCTCGGCACAGGCAAAATAAAAAATTAGAAAAGACAATTTTTCTACACGGCACCACCTCTTGGCAGGCAACTAAAAGAGTAAAAATTGACTATAAAAAGCCTTTCACTTCGCGGTTCGGATGCGGCATAAAAGTGTAGGTCCCTTTCATTCATGTAATTCATGTACAAATATAACACGCACAACATGACTGGTCATAGCAAACAAATGGTGGTATTTTTCAGGTTTCACCTGGTCATTAAAAAATGTCTGTATATTTTTCGTACAACAAGAATTCCTCCTTTTTTCTGTTCGCCCATCATTTCCACTTTCAATTACAGAGCCGATGCATTAATATTTTCAACGCCAATTCGTCTGACTTCAGGTAAATTTTTAAATTGTTTAACGTAGATATTTACTAAAATTTATAATTTTAAATATTACTAAGCTAAATAAATATTGAACAGTGTGTTGAAGCGGTGGGGTAAAATTGTGTAAACCCCTTTTTTATAAAAAAGGATTAGTGTTGATTTATGTATTTGATTGCCAACTTACCAGGATGCCACTTGTGACATATCCGGACTAAGCATTGGATAAGGATATTGACTTGAGGGAAAGGGATATAAAGCTGGTCGTGGCAAGCCTGTAAGTAAAAATAAGAAGAAAATTATTGAAGAAGATATTTTAATAATAAACTTCTAAACTTTTTTTTAAATTTAATTAAATAATTATTTCTGCATTAAACAGTTTTAAAATTATAATAAGTTTTTACAAACTGATTCTTCATAAAATAATTGAAATTTTAGTCGATTTTCCAACCTTCTTTGGAAATCATCCACTTTCCGTTCATTAAAAACAAATTATTTAAATTTTTTCAGATTGCATGTAAGAGATAATTTTATAACAAAAATATCAAGCATAAGTTCGATAAAATCGGAAGAAAATTGTAGACGTTATGAAGCATTAAGTGTTGACAGATAAATTAGATTTTTCCCAAAAAAGAAAACAATTTAATCCGGTTGAAACAAACAGTATTGAGTCAGAAAGAAGAATATACCGGTACAGATACAGATTAACCGTTCTTCAAAAACTAAAAAAAACTAAAGTTTTGCAAATATCTCGAAATCGCTTCTTTGGAAAAATAAATAAGCGACTCAAACTTGGTCTAGAATACCGACTATTACTTTAGCAATAGACAATTAAATTTGAAATTTAAATTCGTCTTTTAAGAAAAAACTTGTAACTGCTAAAAAATTTAACTGAAAAATTTACAGCAGCATTCAAGCAGACTTGCCAGACTCTCTTCCCTGAGAATTTTCTCAAATAAAAGAGTACAACCGAATTTTACTGAAAGTATATTAAGTCGGAGGAGACAATTCTAATAAAAATTGCTATGTAAAGCTTTTCACTTTGCCGTTCGGATTCGGCATTAAACTGTAGGTCCCTTCCATTCATGTACAAATATAACACGCACAACATGAGTGGATGCGAAAAGCTCGGCCTAGGCACTCCATGGGCTGTTGTGCCATTAAAAGTAAGTAAAGTAAAGGAGACAATTCTACCATTCTACCAAAAATTAAAATCGACCAAGTTTGCTAGAATTCAAGCAACAGGGCAACACTGATTAAGGGCATATTCTGCTTTTACTTATGACGCCTTAAGGTATCACTCTATTGAATTGAATATGTGACGAGGTAAAAAAAATGTGTGTAAGTCCGTTTAAAATATTTCAAAAAGATGACTTTTGCCAATAATTCAATGGAATTGAATTAACATTATTTATAGAGTCTTGTGTTATTTTTATGGCACAACAGCTCATGGAGGACTTAGGCCGAGTGGACTACAGTTTTATGCCGAATCCGAATGGCGAAGTGAAAAATTTTTCATAGGCAATTTTTACTCTTGTCTATCAACAGGTGGTGCCGTGTAGAAAAACTGTTTTTTTCTACTTTTTGATTTTACCTGTGTACACCAACTACACCACAGCGACCACGAGTTTTTACAGAGTGATTTCTCTAAAACTATGTATCCATCCAAAACAGAAAATGTTGGTTGCAAAATAGAGAAATTTTAATAAATTTAATATTGCTTAAACCAGGATTCGAGCCGACGAATTATTGTTTTTGTGTTCAGCTGCTGGTTTGAGCAATAAAAAAGTGTGTTGAAGTTCGAGTTCAATTTATGTAATAAAGGGTCATTTTTTTGCTTCTTGGTTTTTGACGTTAATATTTTTGACATTTCACGCGTGATTCTTGACATGTTTTAAAGTAAAAAATGCTCTGTTTGGTTTGCCATTTCATCAGGAATAGACTTACGCCTGAACAACGTTTGCAAATTATTGAAATTTATTATCAATATTCGTGCTCTGTGAAAAATGTGGTTTTATCGCAAAATTGTCTTCAGCGACGAGGCTCATTTTTGGCTTTATGGATACGTATTTGGAGTGAAGACCAGCCAGAGGCAATTCAGCAGCTACCACTGCATCCCGAAAAGTGCACGGTTTATGGGCAGGCGGCATCATTGGGCCGTACTTTTTCAAAGACGATGAAGGCCGCAACGTTACGGTCAATGGAAAAAGGTACCGTTCGATGATAACAGACTTTTTTGCAGAGCCGAAAATGCAAGAACTGGATTCGGCCGACATGTGGCTCCAACAGGACGGTGCCACAAGCCATACTGCGCTCGAAACCATGCATCAATTGAGAGCCGAGTTTGGTGAGCAGTTAATCTCACGTTTTGGTGCAGTTAATCTCACGTTTTGGTGCAGTCAATTAACCACCAAGATCGTGTGATTTAACCCCGTTAGACTATTTTTTGTGGGGCTATGTTAAGTCTCTTGTCTATAGGGACAAGCCAAACACGATTGCTGCTTTGGAAGCCGACATTGAACGCGTCATTGGTGAGATTCCGGCCGAAAAACGGTATATTTTATAAAACAAGTAAGAAGTTAAAATTTCGTCTCTGCCTTAAAAACGAATAAAAACATAGATAAATTGGCTAAAAAAAAGTAATATCAGCGAAACTTCACAAATTAAACTTGGAACTTCTTTGTACGTTGAAGATTTGGGTGACTGCTGGATTTCCGACGTTCGCTGGCGCTGCCTGTTCCTGTCTCTTGTTGGTGCTGCTGGCTGAGTTTTCGCTGCTGCCTGTTTGCTGTGTGGTTCCTGCCTTTGGTAATTTTATCAATTTTATTAACCGCAAATTAAAACGATCAGCTGCGTACTGTCAAATCAGTTTTGCCAGTGTTGCCATATTGAAAAAGCTAAATACAACCTCTGTAACTAGTTGCGACCTTACGCATGAAACTTAAATCCCATTTTCAATAATGCCGTGTGTCTGTTTAGCAAGGGTTGAGCGCAATTTATCTGATGATAAAAAAGTCAAGTGCGGAACATGTAATGAGTATTTTCATTGCCATTGTGTTACCATAAAAAAAACAGATTTAGAGTATATGCATAAAAATGCCCAAAAATACAAGTGCGCAAAGTGTATCTCATCCCGCCGGGACTCGATTGTTCGCTCACCACCAATCAGGGCTAATTTATCCAATTCAAGCCCACTAAACAAAGGTTCAATCTCGACTGGCTCCGTGGCTACTCCTCCAGTAGGTGTCACTTCTAAAGAGGTCAGTGAGGGTGATGCAAATAGAATGACTCCTTCTACTCAACACTCAACGCTGTACTCGACTTTTCATAAGCTTATAGATCAGAAATTCGATAAGCAAAGTGAGAGGCTAGAATTACGTCTTTCTCAGCAATGTGAGTTGATCACCTCACAAATTAAAGATGGGCTTAGAACGGCTATTCAAGAAAGCGAGCAGAGAGTTCTAGCTGAGCTTCGACAAAATATGGCAGAAATACGCAGCGGCTTACAAGCGGTTGAAACGAGAGTTGCGCACTTAGAAAAACTTGCTGCTGATGTCGACTCGGTTAAGATGTGTGTGAACAACTTCAAAACCGAGATGGATCCGTTGAAGGCGCGGCTTTCACAGAACGAGTGTGCCATTGCGGCTGTGCAAGCTATACCTACTCGTCTGGAAGATACTGTTGATCTCAAACGGGAGGTTGAGGAGTTAAAATCACAGCTGGCTAGGCAAGACAATGCGGCCGTTGCATGTGATCTACGTGTAAGTGGAATTCCATTCACTCAAGGTGAAAACTTGCATCCCATACTAGGTCAAATCTGCACCACCGTCAAAATACAGCTTCCTAGAGTGAAAAACTTGTTTCGGCTTAGTCAAACCCCAGAAAATAAGAACAAAGATACTACTATCATCGCCAAATTTGAAACATCGTTTGAAAGAAACTACGTTCTTAGCTCTCTTGCTAAATTCCGACGTGAAAGTAAGGGCTTATTGCGTCTCCAGCATGCTGGTTTCCAATCCAACAGACCAATATTTGTTAATGAGGGCTTAACAAGAGCAAACTCAGTTATCCTGCAGCATGCTCTCCGGTATAAAAAAGATAACATTTTATCAGCCGCGTTTACTCGCCGTGGTATCGTGCACATAAAACTGAAGGGTGAAGATAATGCTATGTCTGTCGACTCATTGTCAAAATTGGGCAAATTCATAGATTCTTTTAATTCCGAACATGGTCCTGGCGAGCCTGGTGCACGTAATCCTCATTGTTTTCGTGACTCTAGCTCCTAATATCTTTTTTCCTAATTTTTTTATCTTAATTTTAATTTTCTATAATATTAATTTTAATTATATTTTTTTGACATCTTCATATATCACAGCAGCGAAGAAAACGTACTTTTTTATCAAGCACGCGTTATACTTTAAGACTTTTTTACTAAGGAATTTAATGTTTAAAAATGACAAGTTATCTTAGTAATGAAAATGCTCGTTCCAAAGATAATACTTTCAATATGATAAGAATACTCTCAAAACAAAAGACTGGGTTAAAAGTTTGCCACTTAAATGCGCAAAGTTTGATTAATAAGATTGACGAAATGCGATATTTGTTTGAGGGTTCTGGTATGGATGTAATTTGTGTTAGTGAAACATGGTTTAATAGTGGTATGTCTGATGCTTTGTTCAGCTTAAATGGTTACAAAATATTTCGTGCGGATAGGGTTAGCCATGCAGGCGGTGTTGCAATCTATGTAAAAGAAACGTTTACGTGTAAAATACTCAGTAAGTCCCCACCTGATAGTCTTATTGAATATATCTTTGTTGTAGTTTCAAATGTAAATCAAAAATTGCTTCTTGGTTGCGTTTATCGTCCAAACCGTTCTGTTGATTTTTCACCTTTTCTAAGCACATTAGAAAACATTGCACTCTCGTTCACTGACATAATTATAGCGGGGGATTTTAATAGTAACCTCCTTGTAGAAAATAGTCTAGTACCCGATATGGATAGCTTAGGTCTTTCTTCTGTTAATATCAGTATGCCAACTCACTATACAAGAACAACTAATACTGTCCTGGATTTATTCTTTGTAAGTGCCAAGACTAGAATTCTTCTGTATGATCAATTATCTGTATCTAATTTTTCAAAACATGATCTTATTTTCCTTGCTTACGACTTTACACTCAGTGATACTGCAAACTGCTTCAGTTATCGTGACTTTAAAAACATAGACTATGCTCGACTTGAAACTGCTGTATCTGATATAAACTGGGAACAAGTTTTTTATATTAACTCAGTTGATGATCAAGTAGCATTTATTCAAGGCAATGTCAATCATCTGTTTAACGAGTTCGTCCCTATTAAGCAAAAAAGAACTACTCATAAGCAACGTCCGTGGTTCAACAGAACTATTGAACATCTGATTTTGATGCGCAATAATGCATATAATCGCTGGAAACGCTTCAAAACTCCAGAATTATATGAAGAATTTAAAATATTGCGTTCGACAGTGGTAAAAGAGGTGAAAATTGCAAAAAGTAATTATTATAGGGACAAGTATAGTTCAGTTGTGAATAGTAAGCAGAAATGGCGTGAGATACGCAATATAGGGCTTTGTAGAAAATCATTCGACTCTTGTGATAACGTAGACGTTGAGGATTTAAACAAAAAATTTGTTGACCTATGCCTTTTGTCAATCAAAACGTTTACCAGACTATTGAAAGTTCTTTTAATGCCAACTCTAGCTTCAGCTTCAATTGTGTTTCTCAGGCTGATGTACTGCAAAGTGTATTATCAATAAAATCGAACGCTCTAGGGTATGATGACACTAGTCCTATTTTTCTGAAAATTTTGCTTCCGAAGATTCTCCCATATCTAACTCACATTTTTAATACTGTGCTCACAAAGTCAATTTACCCGATAGAATGGAAGAAAGCTAAAATAATACCAGTACCAAAATCTCATAATGAGTACCGCCCAATAGCTATACTCCCATTTATATCCAAAGCGTTAGAATCGTTACTTAGTCAATAAATTAACACACATTTGAGTAAAAATAGTTATATTACTGAAAGGCAATCAGGCTTTAGGGAAAAACATAGTTGTATTACTGCTCTAGTTGATGTAATTGAAGACTTACGTTCTAGCATAGATGACAATAAAGTTGGGTTCTTAGTTCTGTTGGATCACTCCAAGGCTTTCGATACAGTCGACCATAATATTTTGGAGACAAAACTAATTAAATTATTTAACTTCTCGCCATCTGCGACGAATCTTATTGCGTCATATCTTTCCAATAGGTCGCAAGCTGTCTTCGCCAATAACTGTTCATCAGTCTTTCTACCCATTATAAGAGGTGTTCCTCAAGGTTCTGTCTTGGGTCCCCTTTTTTTTTCTATGTACATAAATGACCTACCTAGTGTTTTGAAAAACTGTAAGAT
This sequence comes from Palloptera scutellata, assembly GCA_958295655.1. Taxonomy (NCBI): domain Eukaryota; kingdom Metazoa; phylum Arthropoda; class Insecta; order Diptera; family Pallopteridae; genus Palloptera; species Palloptera scutellata. Next base: position 10,085,270 of record OY282453.1, on the reverse strand, counting down.
CCATATGTACGCAGATGACGTCCAGTTGTACGTCAACTGTAAGCGTGAGAACCTCTATGACTGCATCAACAATCTGAATAGTGTTCTTGAAAACATTGGTAATTGGGCAATAAAAAACGGCTTAAGCCTTAATCCAGCAAAGTCAAAATGCTTGGTAATAGCGAAGAAAATCATTGACATTTCCACTGCCCCTAACCTTTCATTAAACGGAAGCAATATTGAATACGTAGACTCTGCAAAAAATCTAGGGGTAACCTTCAACAGAACTCTAACTTGGAATAACCACATAAGTAACACGGTTGGGAAAGTCTACAGCATGCTTCGTGTTCTTTGGACGACGCAGTACTTTACTCCTCTTCATATTCGAATGCTACTTGCTAAAGCATATCTCATACCAACAATGCTATATGGCTGCGAAATATTTGCAAATTGTGATAGTCTAAGTAAAAATAAATTAAATATTCTTTTCAATAACATTGTTCGTTATGTGTTTGGACTAAAACGAAGAGATCATGTTTCCCAGTATGCTAAAAGAATTCATGGCTTAACCTTTGATAACTTACTGAACTATCGAACGCTTTTATTGTTGCATAAAATTATATGTAATGCAGAACCCAGTTATTTGTTTTCGAGATTAAACTTTTCTATATCCAATCGAACTAATATGATTAACTGTTTACGTGTTTCTTGTTTAACGTCTGAAAGGCAGTTTTTTGTACACTCTGTTCGTCTTTGGAATGCACTTCCTAATAGTTTAAGATCTGGTAATAATGCTGTGCAATTCAAAAATAAACTAGCTTTATTTCTTTCTTCGCTGTAATAGGAAATAATGAAATATATCATGTTATTAAAATTTTTTACGAATAGATGAATAGATGTTTAATGTTTAATTTTAAAGTAAAGTTTAAATTTGTATGTCATGCAATATATATTATAAGTCGTATTTAATCTTGTTTATGCTACATGCTGCCGGTACTGCTAATAAGGTTTTAAACTTTGTTGTGCCGGTTTTCGAAAAAATAAAAATAAATAAATAAATAAATAAATAAAATGTGTGAAAAGTTGTGCCAAGATTGGACCTTCAGAATGGACTACTTGAAGCGTAGCAGCGGGCAACATTTAAGTGAAATTATCTTTAAAAAGTAAATAGCAGGAGTTGATTTATCGATAAAAAAAAAAATAAAGTTGGCATCACTGCAATTAAGTTTTATGTTTTATCAACTGTTTGTATTTTTTTTTAAGTTTTATTCTGTTTTTTTAAGAAAAAAAATATATTCATATTCACTTTTGTAAATTTGGATTTTTACTATTCGTCTTACCATCGCTTTTTCATTATTCGCACAATCTAGTTGAAAAGCCTTCGTTATAAAATATCCTGCAAACGTTTAAATTGTAAATTTTTGTATTTACTTTACTTTTTTACTTACTTTTGATGGCACAACAGCCCATGGAGGGCCTAGGCCGAGCTTTTCGCATCCACTCATGTTGTGCGTGTTATATTTGTACATGAATGGAAGGGACCTACAGTTTTAAAGCCGAATCCGAACGGCGAAGGAAAAGCTTTTCATAGCAATTTTTACTCTTGTAGGTTTGCCATTGCCTGACAAGAGGTGGTGCCGTGTAGAAAAATTATTTTTTCTACTTTTTTTTTTTTTTTTTTTTTTTTTTTTTTTTTGATTTTGCCTGTGCCGAGATTCGAACCCCGGACACTCTGCGTAGCAGTCCAACGCACTACCACTACGCCACAGCGACCACAATCGGAGAGATTAAAAGTGTGGGAGTTTACCCTCCTGTTATACGTACTTTCATCCTTCCTTTCTTTTCCTTATAGGTTACTTCAATAATATACTATAATTCATGCTTGTGCATTTGTTTGTTTCATATCGTTGTGTTATGCATTGCTCATTATTTTAATATATGTATGTACAATTTATCGACGACGATGCTAACAATATTATGTTTAACATTAGAAACACTGAATGTTAGCTATTTTGAACAAACGAATGAGTACGTACATACTTATAAATATATAATTGAAGAACACAAAAGGAATCATACTTACTACATATGGTATGTAAAAATTTACTTAACCAGTGGGAAGAAATGGAATCGCACTACTGTTTCATTTTAGCATCCTTTCCGTATTCTCGAATTCACAAACGTTCGACGATAGCTCCAAAGCGATAAGTGTGGCTTTACGAAATGGCAAATTGGAATGGTCTCAATAACTTTTTGGAAAATTTTATTTGGAAATTGTGTTAATTAATGACCTTCTGTCATTAACGAAGAATCGCAATTTTCCGTTTTGCAGATGACAACACCATGTCTCATTCATATGCCTGTTCAAAACGGAGATTGAGAGGAAAAGGCATGTTATGAATGGCTCACTCAATAAAGATCTCCAGTCAATCTCCGAATGGGTTCTCACAAATAGATTTGAGTTCAATGTGCGTAAGTCCCAATGTTGTCTGTTTTCTCACAAACGAGTTTCCCAGCCCCAGTGGAGACAGCGACTCTTGATGTTCTGGGCATGTCCATCCAATGTGATGTTCGTTGGAATAAAAACATTTTTGAAGTGTCGAAAGGCGGTTTAAAAAAATATTTCACTCCGGCTGATCTCCGCATGATTTACACCACCTACATATATACGTCATAAAATGGAGTTTAATTCGCACATATGGGCTGGAGCTTCACGAACGCAACTGCAGCTCCTGGACGTATCCAACATCGAGCGATAAAGCTAATAGATGACAGTAGAGTTTCCAGCTCTATTGACTCCTTGGAACATCATCGAAACGTGGCTCGCGTCTCTCTGTTTCACCGTTACTTTCACGACAGATGTTCTGCTGATATGCGCAAGCTGATGCCGATTATAAGCAAGTGGAATTCACGCATTCCATGTAAACGCCACCGCACTACGCGTTACAGAATAAGTTGTTTTATTTATTGCAAAACATTTTTCCCGATTATTATGACCTTTGTACATTAAAAGAAAACGCTCATAACAACTTCTCCCTTCTTTTGCCTTCCACCTATCAATCTTCCTTCCAATCAACACAATGCTCTGCATTTATAGAATACAACCTGTGTGTTGGCTGAATTAAAAAAAAAAATTACAAAAGTAAGGTTGGCATGGTTTAAACCAGCTGGTGGTTTAAACTGGTTTTAACCTGGCTTAAACTGGTTAGCTGAGCATTGAAACTAGTTTAACCCAGTTTCTTTGTTTTATATAGAATGAATATTTTATGTAAATAAACTAGCATTGAGGTCTTTTCGTGTCCTAATTTCTTGTGTAGTTTCATCCAAACGATGGCAAAGCTATAAAAATTCCTTTAAGGGAAGCTCAAATGGTAAATAATATCGAGACTTTTAATTAAGTAATTAACAATTATCATCGACAAATATTATTACGTAAATACCCTTGTAATTGAAAATAGTATGCTTGTAATTTACAGAAATCAAGAAAACTAGAACAATGAAAAATAAGTATTTTATCGCAATTTTCTTTCCAGTCTTTTAAATTACACTCATGCTTGACTCTAATAATTTTCCTAAGAATGAAGCATTTTTTTAATTTTTAGCTTTTAAAAAGTATAGGTATATGTCGTAAAGATGGAAATCTGGTGACAGATGTCCAAGGCATAATGAGATTATGGAGGGAGCACTTTTCGCAGCTGCTTAATGGCGATGACGGCAATAATCTCGCCACTGCGGAATCCACTCCCCAATCCCCAATCACTGACGGCGTTGAGATACCGCCGCCTGACTATGAGGAGGTCTTAACAGCCATTGCTCGGCTGAAAACCAATAAGGCTGCAGGTGCAGATGGCCTGCCTGCTGAGTTGTTTAAGACCGGAGGCGAAGAGCTCAAAAAACGCATGCATGAGCTTCTATGCAGAATATGGTCGGATGAAAGCATGCCAATTGATTAAAACCTCAGCGTACTCTGCCCAATCCATAAGAAAGGTGATTCCACGATCTGCGCCGACTACCGTGGGATAAGCCTTCTTAATATTGCATATAAGGTTATATCGAGCGTACTGTGCGAAAGACTGAAGCCCATCGTCAACAAACTTATTGGACCTTATCAGTGTAGCTTCAGGCCTGGTAAATCTACCATCGACCAGATATTCACACTACGCCAAATCCTGGAAAAGACCCGAGAAAAACAGGTCGACACCCATCATCTATTTGTCGATTATAAAGCTGCCTTCGACAGCACGATTAGTACGCCGCAATGTCTGATTTTGGTATCCCTGCAAAGCTCATTCGTCTTTGCAAAATGACAGTGACCAACACCACCAGCGCAGTGAAAATTGGGACAGACCTCTCCGCACCATTTGATACCAAAAGAGGTTTCAGACAAGGTGACTCCCTATCGTGCGACTTCTTTAACCTTATGCTGTAGAAAATAGTTCGAGCTGCGAACATCGACATCTCTGGCATTATCTTCTACAAGAGTGTCCTGCTGCTAGCATACGCTGATGATATTGACATCATTGGCAAAAACGCTCGAGCAGTCAGTGCAGCATTCCCCAACCTGGAAAGGGAGTCTCATCGCGTGGGTCTAGTGCTGAACGAGGACAAAACGAAATACCTTGTGTAAACAAACGAAGAGTCACGGCGTCTTGGACAAAATCTCACTGTTGACAACTATACTTTTGAAGTCGTCAAGGATTTCGTATATCTAAACACCAACAATAATGTCAGCCTTGAGATCAAGCGGAGACTAACTCTTGCCAACAGGTGTTACTACGGGCTCAGTAGGCAATTGAGAAGTAGAGCCTTCTCCTGACCGACGAAAATAACGCTCTATAAGTCCCTCATCCTCCCCGTCCTATTGTATGGCGCAGAGACGTGGACATTGACCATCAATGATGAGAGACTGTTATGAGCGTTCGAGAGGAAGATACTCCGTAAGATCTACGGTCCAGTATGCGTGGGCGACGTGTATCGAATAAGATGGAACGATGAGCTGTATGAGCTGTACGCCGATACTGAAATAGTCAAGCGTATAAAACTCCAGTGGCTTCGCTGGCTGGGTCATGTTGAGCGAATGGAAGAAAGCGCTCCGGCTAGAAGGGTGTTTTATTCGAACCACGGTGGAGGAACACGCAGAAGGGGACGTCCTAATCTCCGTTGGAAAGACCAGGTGCAGGGCAACCTGACTGCACTTGTAGAGGCGGCCAAGACCGATCATCGGTTCTAGTGCCAGTTAAGTAAGTAAGTAATATGTTGTAATTTAATGTAGTGGCCAAATGCTATGTACATAGATATGTAAATTTCCGCCCTTCCGGAACGGAAGGGCGGAAATGTGCAATCATGTGCAATGTGCAATGTGCAATCCCTGTTAAACCACTTGGTTTTACAAATGAAAGCAAGGGTAGGCGATAGTTCCACTTCCGTTATCTCTATTTGGCTTGTGAAGAAACGTGAACCCGGCAATGGACCCGTTTCATCTTTAGCCCTGGACATCTACAGAGGAAGTGGAAGATCGATTCTACCTCTTCTTCATCGTGACAACTTCTGGACAGTCCGGTCATCGGAATGGTGCGATAGCACAATGTCCGATTATGACAAAGCAAGTAAGCACTGCAGATTTGTTGAGCCCTAAAAGAACATTCGTTTTCTTCCACTTATCCCGGTTAGTCCACATATCGTTTCTCACCTCAATGATGTTTTCCTTTATATTCCTAAATAGTTCGCATATTGGAGTTTGTATTCAGCTATCCTCTTCGTTTATGTTTGTATTAGTATAGCTGCTTTATCAATTGCATAGATCTCCGCTTTAAAGACGCTGCAGGAGTCAGGTCGTCGGTACGACTGCCTTATCTGCAGGCTATCAGAGTAGACCATAGCCCCAGTTCCTCCATCCAGCTCTGAGCCGTCAGTGTAGGTGGTAATACCCTAATTACCTGTTACAGAGCCAGACTCCCAGTCATCCCTGGTTGGGTAGAGAATTAGAATTCTAATCGTAAAATCAAGGATAGAAGTTATGTAGTCCGTGGCCTTATTGAAGTTAGCTATGGTCACATTTTGACTTCTCTGTTTTATCTCATTCAAGATTGTACAGTGCTTATACTTGGTTGATTTTCGCCCAGAGCTTGTGATGGTCGTTATCGTCGCAGCCTACCATCAGGTCCAATCTACGTGACACGGCATGGACGACAAGTTAACGGACTGATTGTAGTGGTGATTCCTCCTAGTTGTAGAGAAAGTATGCTGATTAACAAGCTAGGGTTGAGCTAATGTTCGCATTCTACCATCGTTAGGTCGCCAGTTGCCTCACCTCCAGCTTCGCACAAACCTTTAGAAAGCCCAACCTGATGCTGCCCCACAGCTACTCCAATCAGTGTTTCGTTTTTGCAGGGGATCATGGAGACTGGAAGGCGCTCTCAATGTGAAGGAAGAAGGATTCCGCCCTCCGTCGAGCGCACATAGCCATTTCTGGCCCTCTACTCTTCTTGTTCCTCTTCTCCTATCTTGGCTGAGAACAATGGTCTACATAGCCTGAGTGCTTGAGGAACTGTCCTGCACTCGCAGGTCAGGTTCTCGGCCTTCTTCCCATCCATCCTATCTTGGCACGGAAGCCCCGGAAGTGGAACCTGGGGGATCGCTGAGTAGTTGCATCTCTAAGCCTATGTTATCACTGTTGCTGACCTGTGATGACAAGACTTCAACGGTAACGGTGTCGATGCGGTAGCTCAGAAATTGAGATACCATCACTGGATCCTCTGCCAGAATAACTGCCACGGCTTTCTGCCTGCCCAAATTAGACCTGGAGACCCTTTCCCTCCCAGTAGCCACTAGTAGACTGTAAACCCACTAGTAGACTGCGCAGCAAAGGGTATTGCCGCACAGCCTAATTGCCCTTCTACCTATCGGCGGTACTGGGGATCCTACTTCCTCCTCGGTGACTTCATTCTCTATCGAGAATGAATGATTTCGGGTATGTGGCCGCAGCGGCTGTAGCGTACTGGAGGTTTAATTTTTACACTTGTAAGCACGTAAAGCAAGATTCTTAAGCAAAATTTTCATAAAGTGGATAGGCACAAGTTTAATTGTTGAGCACGATGATAATCCACAAACCATTCTCGAAACAGAGAGCTTTCAAATAAGATGATAGTCAGATAGTCATCTGTGAGCGGTACAGAAACATGCTTACTAATTTTTCCGTGCCTCAATTGGAAGGCATTAATGTCGCAGACATGTGGTTTCAGCAGGACGGCGCCACATGCCACACAGCGGTACAATTAATTTAATGAAAGAAACATTTAACGATTAATTTCACGAAATGGACCTGTTAGCTGCCCACCTCGTTCGTGCGAATTGACGCTATTAGATTATTTTATTTGGGGATATGTTATTTCTCGTCGGCATTGTTTATTTAATTTTTTTTTTGACTTCGGCAAAACTAACTTTTTAAACAAAAAATTTGAGCAAAAAAATATTTTTCAAATGTTTTTGCACTTTTTATTGATTGCAAGTATGTAATAAGACAATAGAGAGTAAACGTTTGAGTTTGTTGTTTCGCTTATACGCGCATAAGTTGCGTGACATATTGCCGGCTCACTTCTCGAAAAGGAGTGCTGAAAGAGCTCTATGTAAAATGAGGTTGAGATGTGTATTGCGCTTGCTTAGAAGCTGTTCTATAATGTCTTCCAATGGGAAGGCCTTACCAAATCTGCTACTGGAAATTATATTAATATCGATATTTATCGTTATCAATAAACGTTGTCGATACATTGCGATATTACTGCTTACAATAATTGTCGACAAGTATCGATATGTTTTCCATCCTTAATGGCCTTAATCGCCTTAAGCACACAACATTAAATTTACAGGAAAAGAAAATTCTGTTGGGTTTTACAAGAGTTACAATAATTAAATGCCGAAAAACTAGACTGAGCCTGCTTAAAATATTGTTTTCGATTACCCTCAAATTATGTAAAACGGAAATCGTCGTAACTCTCAGCATTGCTTGCCCACAAACCAGGAAGAGAGTTCTTAATATTTGCATTTTACATAGTTCAGGGGTTAGTGTCTGAGAACTGCGTCGATAGTTGCGCAGCCGCCTGTCGAAGTTGCCATCTGGATTGTCCAGATTTTTAATCCAGTGCTCAGAGTCCCGATATTTGTTTTCTATGTGCAGGTGAAGCCCAATTTTTATCTGGGCACCCTAGTTTTGATGCCACTGAAAAGCTATGATCATTACCGCTGTTACGTGGGAGAATCAAGTATAACCGAGAAATATTACAAAACACGAACATTCTGCAGCATTACAAATGTACCTCGTACAAGTTAAGTTTTGTTTTTGTATTAGTGAAGTATGGTATGCACTTTTTATTTTTATTTTATAAACGTCTTTATACGTATGTATATGGCATGAAACCTCATACAAAGTGACCGAAAATATAAGATTTAGATCCATGCATTCTCATTTGTAAATGTTTTGCACAGCACTGTATATATACATTAAAATATTTCAGAGTTGTTATTTTTTCACATTGCACATTTTGAGCACAGCCTTTACTTACTTACTTTTAATGGCACAACAGCCCATTGAGGGCCTAGGCCGAGCTTTTCGCATCCACTCATGTTGTGCGTGTTATATTTGTACATGAATGGAAGGGATCTACAGTTTAATGCCGAATCCGAACGGCGAAGTGAAAAGCTTTTCATAGCAATTTTTACTCTTGTAGGTTTGCCATTGCCTGCCAAGAGGTGGTGCCGTGTAGAAAAATTATTTTTTTCTATTTTGTTATTTTATTTTTATTTTGCCTGTGCCGAGATTCGAACCCCGGACACTCTGCGTAGCAGTCCAACGCACTACCACTACGCCACAGCGACCACACAAGCACAGCCAGTGGCGCCTTTTTAGTATTTAAAAACATTTAAATTTTACTATTTTCAGCAAAAAATATTTTGAAAATATGGGGGGAAAAATGCCAGGTTTGGTAGAATTGCACAAAAGTGGAAACCGTGCGTACAACATTATTTGATCCTGATGATTACATCGATGATTACTTCTTATATAATCCTATTTTCAACTGGAATTTGACTTCACACACTATGTGTGTGTGTGTGTCTGTATTACAACAAAATTTGTTTTTAAATATATTTAATTGCGAGTAGGTTTTTACAAATGTTCAATTTGTATAAAATCAAACGCAACAACAAAAAGACATCAATGAATGACTGCTGTAAGGGTTAAAATTACACACATACATACTTTTATATATTCAGTAAAAATGTTTAGAAGCCTGGGAATGGAAAATTAAATATAAAAATAATAAAATAAAACAACCCAAAGTACAAAACACACAATTGAAATGTAATGTACCCAACGGGACTGTCCGGAGTGCTTCTAAATGAAGCACTTGGTTTTAAGGGCTGGGTCCGTTACTATTAAATATCTGGTCTTTCATGGAGATTAGGAAGTTCTCTTCTGCGTGCTCGAACGCTCCCAGTAGCCTCTCATCATTGCTGGCCCAGTAGCCTCTCATCATTCCACGTGGAAAAACGAGGGACTTATAGAGTGTTATTTTCGTCGGTCGAGTGAGGGCCCTGCTTCTCAATTGCCTTCTGAGCCCGAAGTAACACCTGTTTGCAAGAGTTAATCTCCGCTTGAATCCCTTCTATTCCACCAACAACAAACAAAAAGACGCTCAAATTGTTGCCCTAACCATTGAAAACTTCACTCTATTCATGTACACATACACAGAACAATTTGTTTGCTATCACCCGAACTAATATCAAAATTAAGCCCGTTCCAAAAGATGAGCATGTAGTTGCGCAGCAAAAGGAAGAGTACTAAATTTTGCCGTATGGTAAATATCCCTTATAATAATGTCATCTCATTGTCACATTTGCCCGTACGGTCATCCTTGCTCATCTCTTGTATTATCTTGATGTCATGTATGTCATTAAAATACAAAAACAGCAACAATATTTTCAATTAAATCGAAAATTGGTTGAGAAGAGAATAGCAAAAAAATAAAAAGCTGTAAAAAGTAAATCCTCTATTTACACATGTTCTTTAAAATGTGCCCATGTACATTCTTCTGCTTCTTCTTGTTGTTGTTGGTTCATGCAGCAATTTAAAGCCCTTCCGGTATACAACATACATTCATACATATGCAAACATATTATACAAAAAACCAATTGAAAATGAGTATTATTATCCCGGACGAACGCACGTCCGCTCCGACCAACGTTGTCATCGTCGTCGTCATCAGCTCTCCTATCTATTCCCCTCGAAGTTCTTTTTTTCTCGTTCGACTTGGCTGATCATATTCAATAGATAAACAAATGTTCACATATTTATTTATTTTTTTACTTACTTTTATATCATCATCTCATCCCTTTTACTTTTTTTTTAATGAACGTAACTGCTAAAGATTATATGATATGAGCTAAAATGCATTGAAAAAACGATGATTCCAAAAAAATATTCTACTTAAATCTGAAAAGGGCCAAAAGATACTCGAAATGCATATACAAATAATTTACACATTGATCCACGAATTGAAAAACGATTCCCATATTTAATAATTTTGGCAACCAAAAGACTAGTGGGTGTAAAAATTATTGATCAAGCTTTAGTTCTGTGTGCAAGTTGTATGCTAGTATCATAGTGAGTGGGTTAAATTATATGGGAGGAATTCCACCTACATCTGCAATACGATTAAAATGTTCTACATGGCATTCTAAGTAAAAATTTCTGAAGGATGTACATACATGTATTTCTAAGCAAAAGTTTGTCCCTGCGGATTTTAAATTTTATACTGTCAAGTTCAGTATTAAAAACAACAACTTTTTCAATATGACCCTACTATTTTAATACGTTATAATTGAAAAATAAACTGCCTGTGTCAGTGGCGGATTTAGACGGATCGTTTAAGATGTTCCCGATTCGGTCGCTTCAAGTGATCCCTCACTTTCGGCTCTGCGCATATTAAAAAGGTATCAGCGAAACAAAACAAGTGAAAAGGGTTTAAACTGGTTAGCGTTGTTGAACGTGCTTCGAGATGTGGAAGTAACATGCGAAATTGTAATGGACATTCGAAAGCGCGAGAATAATGGATATAATATTCAAAGTTTTAACACTGTCGAAAATATTAAAAACTGACGTTTAATTTCACTAATAGATACTCATAAAATAAATATACTAAATAATATATAAAAATATTTTGAAAATCCCATCCGAAATATTTTTCCGGACCTGCCCCTGGTCTGAGTTATAAACAAATATTAAAGTTTAGACGCTTCAACATCCATTTTTTATGTTTCCAACTACTAGGACTTTGTCCCCGGGAAAATTTCAACTGTACAATTGAGGAAAATTATTGGTTTGTCATTAGTTTCATATATGTAGTAAATTGAAGTCATATACTTGAACCACGACGGATGATGGATTTACTGCAGAGAAGAGAACAACGCATGTATAAAGGACAAAAGTAAACACAAACAAAAGGAGAAAACAGCATTGGAATACCAATGAAAACGCACTTTCCTCTTTGATAGTCTTATGTGCTGTAGTAATGCTATGCTGTTCTATTCTTTTGCATTCCCTCAAAAGCAGAAACCTGTGTATTAGTGTTTATGCGCTATCTATACATATCGTGTTTGTTTGATTAAGTAACGGCTGTTAGAAAAGCCTACTTGAGGGCCAATGTACGTAACGAAGTCGATTAAGCCATATCCATTCGTCTGTCTGTCTATTCGATAACTTTAGTAAAACCTGTTGTGAAAATAGCTAACATCGGGCAAAAACCATGCCCACTTGCCATAGTTAAATACAAAGTAAGCAATGCCAGAAAATTGTTAAGCCAAATTGTCCACCAAATTCGGTCCACACATTTCAAATAGCTTTAGGATTAATATTTGTGAACATTATCATAATTGGGCAAGAACCACGCCTACTTCGCATACAAGTGAAATCATCAAAGGACAATATCAAAGAAAGTATTTTTACAAATACAACAAAATTTGGTATAACGAGTTAGTTATCTAATTTTTATTACATTATTTTTATTATATAAGAAAAAGCCTGTTTAAACCATTTTTAACGCTCAGAGCTACCAGGTGTACAACTATGAAACCGGGAATTTTTTAGGAAAATACACGTTTATTTAGGAAAAATGGTTATATATTCAATATTCAAAGTAATGGCCATTGCTAGTTACATATTTTTTCCCTCTTTTCTCTCTGGCAATTGGTGAATGCCTCGCCGAAATAACTGTTCGTTTTTTTTGAGTCAAAACAGTCATCGAGCCAATTTTTTCACATTTTCGTACGAATCGAAGTGATGCTAAGCAAGTGCATGCCGCATTGATGAAAATAAGTCGTAGTCAGATGGAGCCAAGTCTGGTGAATAAGCCGCATGGGGGAGGGCTTCCCAGCTGTACGAATCTACCAATTCGCGAGTCTGTTTTGTTCGATCTGATGGTGCATTGTCATCAAGAAAAATCACTTTGTGTTGCCTAGCTTGATATTCTGAACGTTTTTTGCGCAAAACACGGTTTAAATCGGCCAATTGTTGTTGGTACCGTTGACCTGGTGCAGAAAGTCAAACAAAATAGCACCTCGCTGATCCCAGAAAACACAGAGCATTGTCTTCTTTCCGAAGCGATTTGGCTTTGCTGTAGATTTGGCCGGTGTACCGGGCTTAGCATATGATCGTTTACATTTGGGATTCTGAAAATAGATCCTTTTTTTTATCGCCGTTAAGGTTTGAACCATGCCAACCCTAGTACTTATGACACTAAAAAAAGTAAAATTATTTACACAAAAATATTCAAGTTTATGAAACAAACTTTTCATATTTTTTACTTACATGCTCTCTGTATAAGAGTTTTAATAGATCTCTGAAATGCTCTGACAAAGATGGGGTGCGTATGTACATATATTAAAAGAAGATTAAATAATGTGTTTTGACATAATTGAGAACATCGTAATAAAATTGTCTACCTAATTGCTAAACTATTAGTATGACAATCATTAAAGAAACCAAATCAGTTCGCCGCTACATCAGAATTATGTTTTAACACAACATCGAAGGGGAAAGTTACCCTTTTTGCACACACTTTGTATAACAACAAAGAGTACGACGCAAGAGTAAAAAACAACCAAATATGTAACGCATAGCTCAATATCATGCACGAAAAAATCGCAATCCAAACAATAATGAATAAATATGCTTGACAATGATATCTTAGCTTGTTATAAACGATATACACTAATAGCCTCAGTTGCTTAGGTAACAGCAGGGTAGATAGAAAGTGGTGGATGAAAGTGGGGACAGTGGCAGCAGGCCGGCTTCAAAGTAGAAACAAGGTAGGAAGGCAGGCTGCATAAAGCACAAAAAGTACTTTAGTTATGAGTGTAAGTGCGGTTCGATGGCAGTATGTGGTTGCATGTTAGAGGCAAACACACACACATATATAAATATATATAAATATATATACTATATATATATATATATATATATATATGTAAATATGTATATATATTCACGATATATGTATTATATATTTTAGTTGTATAATACCAACAATAGAAATTACCAAATTATTTATCGGGCGCGCGCTATAACACGAAGGCATGTCATTTTGGTGATTGTGAAAATTAAAAACAAAAAGAAGAAACGCCCCAACGTTCGAAAAAAAAACTTGATTAAAAACATATTCGTAGAAATCACATTCATTCGAGTAGGTCCATACCATACACCATAACTACCATTAAGACACATTAAAAGCACTTTCAGAAAAGCATTTTCAAAAAAGCACTTTAAAAAAAAAAATGTTCAGTTATAAAAGTTTTAAAATGGTAAGTCTCCATCCACTGCAGGCGAACACTATGCTTCAACTGAAAAGTAGAGTCATGGAAGGGGTGGGGTTTGGGTTGCGCTTCGTTTAATTCATGGACGCGGAACAGATGACATTAACAGAAGAAAATCGATAAATTTTATGGCTATGGTTTGGTAATCAATGTGTTGAATCTGTAGTATGTATTATTTTCCAGACTGCATTATCCCAATTATAATTGAAAAGAACAGTAATGAAAAAAAAGAAAATGGATATTAGATATTTTTTACTAATTTTTAGACGAAAAATAGTAATTTGTTAAAGTCATTTCTTATAAATTTCACACCCCGAAAGTGTTTGAAATTGATCTCATGTGTTATAATATGGTTAGTGTGATTTCGTTGTAAGTGCGTCTTGTAATGCGCTTTTGTGAGCCACCATTTTTTTTTTAAACAATCTGGCCACATTGCATTTGTTGAATTCTTTTCACCTTGTTGAATAAGTCACTGAGCTATCGATCACATGACATGGATCAGCGCGCAGCGCTTTATAAAAATATATAACATGCGGTAATTATAACTTCTATAAATTTGGAATGCAACTAAAAGTTAAAAACACAAAATTTTTGTTTTATTTCTGATTTTGAAGGCAATCTAAAAACACAAATTTGTAAGCGAAACTTTTCTCGTCCTAGTTTTAAAATACTTAAAAATAAAGACACTCGGTGATTTTTGTTTTTATTATAAAATCTGCAAAATTGCAATTTGTTTGTGAGTTTAACCCTCTACAGTTTTTTTTTATTTTCCAGCAGGTTTTACAGAGATCGATGCATAATGTTATTGCCCATCTGTAGGCGGTCTTGGACGGTAGAGGGTTAAATACTTAAGTAAATTTGTTCGTAAGTACCTCGAGGTTCTTAAATAAGTGGGATTCTTTTAAGTGCCTTCCCGGCTTAAGTACGTTAAAAGCGTGACATCTTCATCTGAGGTACTTATGGTAACTAGAGTTTACTGTATGTATATTATAAACTTCGTAAGGAAGGCACAATAGTTTTTTTAGAAGTCATTAAATTTCATTAAAGTAAGGGGAATTGCAAAATTTTGATAGGATTCGATGAGTAAATTTTTTATTAAGTCATACTCTTACAGCTTTGCAAGCAAAACTGATCATAATGGAAAGCTTAAAAGTTTTTTTTTCAAACCAACCCTATCTAGATGGTGAAGCCAGCATCCAACTTCGCTTTTATTTCTTCGCATGTTTTTCCATCCAAAAATAAAAAGCGAATTACGGATCGATATTGTTCTTTTTTCATTTTATCGCGAAACACTAAACACGTGTGATACTAATGGCTGCCAAATAAAAACTAACACATGAATCAGTTTGAAATGCAGTGTGGTGAGGTGTGACAGATGGCAGTACACGACGGTAATGCCAACTTCCCTCAGCAACGCCACCTGTCTTCACATACGGGTACTTATTGATCTACCCTCGTATTGCATAGCTAAGCGTTAGAAGACATATTTTTTGAATTTAAATATCAGTCTTGTAAAGATTGTGATCGTGGGAAGGTGTTCAAATAATTGAATTAAAAATAAACTTTTGGAAACAATATTCAAATAAAGTATTTTATTTAAATAGGCCAAATACCTCCAACAATATGTAATTTCTAATGTATCATTTGTACCACACACTCACACACGCTAAGTAAACCGCAAGACCGCACTTGCTGAATATTTTAATCAAAATAATCTAGTCAGATTAGTGGCTAATCATCAACATTCCATGAGTATTCTATAAGCTGAAGTTGTTACAGTGACTAGTGCCATTCCGTCCTCTACTAATATAATAACATAAAAGTGTGCGACCCTCTCTCTAATGTTTTCTTACTTAATGCACGGACAATACAATAGTACAAACTGACGAGTTGAGTTCCCTGTTCTAATTTTCACTATCACAATTTTATACTTTATTTTATGCGCTATTAAATTCATTTTCGACTTTTTCACTACACCTTTTTTAATAATAATAACTCTCCCTCGGGGAAAAATCAACTAACTAAATAATACGAATATTTATTGTACAAGAAAAAGAACCAAGACGCAAATAATAAACGAACTTGAAATCCTATTGCAGGTCTTTTTTTTATTATGTTATTTTTTTGTTATTGTTGAAGTTTGTTGTAGTTTTATGTTTTCTCTCATTATTTCTAAGCAAACCCACAATCCGCATATACGAAATTTTTATTGTGCTATTCAATTATTAGTTGGGCAGAGTTGCGGAAATTATCGCTTCATAATTCGTTATACCCAATCAACTTTTAATAGTGTGCTCTATGGACTACATACTTGGCTGCATACAATCTATCCATTGTTGCCGTGTAATCTGTACCACCAACTTAAATGTAAGCTATTTATGGGCACATGCATAGTTACATATGTATGCACACACATACGAATAAACTTATCGTGGTAACCACAACCACGAAAGTGCTATGTTTTTTATAAATTATTTACGAGCATTAATAGGTCACGATATCAACATCTGAACTCTGGTTATCCATTTTTGGCTGCATAAAATATTAATATAATTAATTCGACTCAAAAGTGCGTTCAAAGTGATGAATATATATATTTGTAAAAGTTCACAGAATCAATTGTTTCTTCAGATTCGTGGTTCTGGCAGATAGTTTACGGTTTGTATGTATGTGTGCATGTGCATTATTGCAGCCCCGCACAGGGGCGAAAAATCTTTCATCGTTCACATCTCATCGCATATGAAATTATTATTTTATAATTTTTTAAATTTATCACAGGGGTGAGAAAGTCAAGAGCATTCGGTTACGGCTTACGTACTTCAAACAAACATAACGCAACCAAAAAATTTAACCAACCAACAATAACAAATTCAGGAAAACAAATAGCTGAGAGCAGAGTAGAGTGGCGGTAGGGTAAGTGAGTTAAAGTTTTTAGGTATGGCCACCACATTTATTTGTATTCATTGTACGTGTGTTTGCTTTCCTATTACACTTTTCTACAAGTTAAGAAAACATTTTGTACCTGAAAAACTTAAGGTTTTTCCTAAACAAACCGGAAATTGGAAATACATAGCTCAGAATGGATTGGGAAATTATCACTTTTAAGCAAAAATACTGAAATCCGTTTTAAAAATGTTCACTTGTATGCGAGATTCCTAATTGTTTACAATAAAGCAGCAACAGAATAGCTTTCTATTTGATCCTTTCTCAGCATTTTGGCAAAAATTTCGTTCAAGAATCACCGGAAATATAAAAATTGGAAACAACAATTGACGAATCAGTTTGTTTCATATGCAGTTTATTTACTAAAATTTGTATCTTTATCGGATCACCATTTCGGTCCATATCAGTCGTCGTAAGAAAAAAAAGAGCTAGGGATACAAAAAACGATTGGTTAAACCGAATGAGTGGTTTAATTTAAGCCATTTATATGTAAAAGTATTTTGTTTCAGTACTTTTAACCGAAAACGGTGTTCTCTTTATTTTGTATTCGTAATAAGTGCGCAAACACATCTAGTATTTTACCATGGGAGGAGGTATAGAATTTTTGAAGTTTACTTCTTTAGAATGGTTTTTTATATTTACGTGGGGGTAAAAGAAGATCATTGTAGCGAAAATTGTCACGGAAATGATGAGTAGTCCTCTATCAATCGATCGAGTATGAAAAAAACTTGATTCAGTTTCTCGTAAAATTTCAGTTTATCATTTGACATGTCAAATATGCCATTTCATCAGGAATAGGCTTACGCCTGAACAACGTTTGCAAATTATTGAAATTTATTATCAAAATTCGTGCTCTATGAAAAATGTGGTTTTATCGCAAAATTGTCTTCAGCGACGAGGCTCATTTTTGGCTCTATGGATACGTATTTGGAGTGAAGACCAGCCAGAGGCAATTCAGCAGCTACCAATGCATTCCGAAAAGTGCACTATTTGGTGCGGTTTATGGGCAGGCGGTATCATTGGGCCGTACTTCTTCAAAGACGATGAAGGCCGCAACGTTACGGTCAATGGAGAAAGGTACCGTTCGATGATAAGAGACTTTTTTTTGCCGAAAATGCAAGAATTTGATTCGGCCGACATGTGGTTCCAACAGGACGGTGCTACAAGCCATACTGCGTTCGAAACCATGAACAATTGAGAGGCGAATTTGGTAAGCAACTAATCTCACGTTTTGGTGCAGTCAATTGACCACCAAGATCGTGTGATTTGACCCCGTTATATTATTTTTTGTGGGGCTATGTTAAGTCTCTTGTCTATAGGGACAAACCAAACACGATTGCTGCTTTGGAAGCCGGCATTGATCGCGTCATTGGTGAGATGCCGGCCGAAATGTGTAAAAAAGTGTGCCAAGATTGGACCTTCAGAATGAACCACTTGAAGCGTAGCCACGGGCAACATTTAAGTGAAATTATATTTAAAAAGTAAATGGCAGGAAATAATTTATCGATCCAAATAAAACTTCCATTCACTTTTGTAAAACTTCTGTTTTTTTTAATTATCAAAAACCAAGCTCTTAAAAAATCACCCTTTATGATAACGGTTAGATTATAATTACGATGTATCAAATAAAATCGCATGCTTTGAGTATAAATATTTTGATAGAGATGATGATTTTGCAGAGATCGTTGCATGCATTGGAAATGCATTAACATTCAAAATGAAGTTAATGCAGATGTAGCACACCTAGAATCAGAGAATCGTCAAACTGAACTATACAAGGCTTATCGTCTGCATAAATCAGCACATAACCAATTTCAAAACATGTGCGTTAAAAATTCCTTCAGCCACGCCCTTAAAGTCTGCTTTAGAATCTGGTTTTCGCAAGATTACTAAACCTAACTTGAAAACTTAATGAAGAGTTTTAATGAAATCACCTGGAAACAGAGAGAGAGATGAACTTTCTAAAGTTTGTTTTCTTGTTATTTTTTATTGTTACATTAAACAGGGTGTATGCCTTAACACAAAACTAGGAAAGGCTAAGCAACCACAAAAAAAAAAAAAAATATAACTTAGACAGTTCATGACTTAGGCAGCTAAACAATAATTTTGCTGTTTTTTCAGAACTTTAGCCGATATTTTATCCCAAAAATTAAACAAAATTCTCCAGTGCGTGCGAACGACAAAATTGAAAGTAAAATGTTACTTCTTATTCCGATTCATTCAGAACAAACATTATGACATTTATTAACTACTTCTGTATTCGGTTTTCCTGTATTTAATTTAATAGTCTTTCTTTGTAATTAGCTCAAGCAACACAATAATGCAAATTCTAATAACTATACCGTGTCTAATATCTTGTAGCGATATGAGCATCTCTTCCATTCATAGAACATGTAAATCGAAAATAATAACTCACAAACACATACACATATTCAACATAAATTTGACAATAACCCTAAGGACTATCCATCTTCCTATCTGCGTATCTATGTATGTATACACGAGGGTGACAACAACAACACAAAACGAAAAAGCAAGAAAGGGGTTTCATAACCATGTTAAGCAGCACAACAATAACTAATGCAAATAATAGATAAAATCGTCAATTCATGCAGTGAATAGGTAGGCGTGTACAAGGGCACGCAATATCATAATATTAAAATAGGGTGACCTTTGCCGTACCGACTTAAGATATACGCCATTTTGTGAAGTTGTCTTACTCTACGTATCTTTCTTACAATTATTATAATTGCACACTGTCACCCCTATGTTACATAGAAAAATTCGTATGATTGGTTTTGCTACGAACCGTAAAAACGGTATATTAGTCGGCTTTTAGACAATGTAACTTTTTGAAATCCTCTTTTGAAGTTTCATTTGGCTTTTATACGATGAGACTAGTCTTATTAAATTTCTCTACATGTTTTTATTTTCCAACCCAAATAAATCTATTTCTCAATCACTTTTGACTAATTTCTGTTCAATATCATTATTATTCATTATTCAAACAATAAATAATTATTTTTGATGCGATCGGCGTACTGAGAGTTTTCAAATAAACAAATATTGTTAAAACTACGAGCATGTAGAAAGAGAAACGTCAAAAAGTTTCATGAAAATGCTGTCCGAGAGATTTTGTCTCTCCCCCTGACATTTCTCTTCTCTTCACTACATTTGTCCGAGTTGCCTTACACTAGTCTCACCGTGTAAAAGCTGACATAGAATCTGTGTTGCCGTTTCGTAATTCGAATGATGGTATGCCTGAAGACGAACGAATCGTAAATTTGCCTTTTTTTACAGCCTTTCGTCCGAGTAAGAAATCTAGTCAGAACCAAAAGAAAGGAAAAAAAAATTATTATCATACATACTTACTTAAGTAAGTACAAAAAAGTTCCTGGTAGACCCCATGAAATTTGAAGATAAATGTTCCATCGCGAAGTCCGAAGTCAGATGGGACTTAGTTGGAATGATCTTCAAACGTTTTCTAACAACCGAACACAATGGAGAGCACGCATTATTGATATCCTATGTCTCACGAGTGATTCACCGATGATGATGATGATGATCTTACATAAAATTTGTAAGATTTGGTATTTAATACCTACCTATAGAAATAATTTTATCATTAACTCATACATTCTCGTACATATGTATGTGCACTGTAGTTAGGTCGAAAATAACAACAACAAAAAATCGTGCGCAGCATTAGAAGCTTGTGGATTTAATGAAAGAAAGGCCCGTTTCAAAATTCAGCACAGGAAAAAATCAATGAGTATAAAAAAAATTTTCTACACGGCACCACCTCTTGGCAGTCAATGCCAAACCTCCACGAGACAAAATTGTTTAATAAAAATCTTTCCACTTTGTCGTTCGGATTCCGGTTAAAACTGTAGATCCCTTCTCTTCATGTACCATACAAATATTTATAACACATGGTGGGTCGAGCCATGTGCTGTTATGCTATTAAAGAACAAGAAAAAGGCCTAACATCGCTAAAGGATTTTCTTAAGGTGCAAAGAAGATGTCATAAGTTTTTGAAAGTGCCACTACTCTGCAATTGAATAGACCACGAACTAGGGAACTAGAAAGTTGAAACTAAGTATGTAACAAATCATTAAGTGCAGCAAATTGTTCTTTATAGCATTATTGGTAGGTGTGGTTGGATTGTAAGTGCTACATCAAGTGTCCACTAATAAAACTGAGGCTAGGTGGCGGATCACGTGAGTAATGGAAAGGCTTGGCAAAAAAAGAAATAAATCGCCAACCGTTAACAAAAACATTAATCTTCAGTGTCACCATTTCTATATTTATTCATTAGGTTTAACTACCCGTAAAAAAACTATGACGCGGAAGTCTATATGTGCCTTCGGATAAATTAATCAAGGAAGCCCTCTTTAAAAATAGCATTCAATCATCTTTGCAGAAAAAGTTGCTGTTAAATGTAGAGATGCAGACTAAAGAAAAAACAAATGTTTTCGGCTAAGCTGTATTTTTTTGTCGGTTTAAACCTTTGCCGAAAAACTGGGACAAAAAAATAAACAATAGTCATATTCACGCAGTAGAGTAAAATGCTGGTTAACAGGTTAATAAAGTAAAAAACAGAAGTTATAAAGCACTACATTTTAAAGATATATTTCACTTTTTCAACCTGTTACTCACCATTTTAGTGAATAGTCGGTTTTAAGCGCTTTCCACCGGTCCACCGGGATATTTACGTTCAAAAAAGCACTCTATAAAAAGTGGTTTTTGTCACAAAAAAATCACTCAATCGGTTTAACCTAAAGTATAGGGTTTATTACTGTATAATCAATAAGTAATGAAACTTCTGTTTTTGCTCTTCTTCGCGTTCTACTCGCATAACTTAAGCATGAATGAAATAGAATTTTCTCTATTTATTCATTGTTTTCTTTGTTACAAATATTGCAATTTTCCTAATTATACAACAAAAATTGCTTGTTTAAGTTAAATTTAGCATCTTAAGTTCTCAAGTTAAGCTTGGTTTGTTGTTACATTTTAACTGAAGTTATCTTCCTTTGCAAATTTTCTACACTTTTGCTTCTTCTTCTTCTTATCTTAACGTTTATTTACAAATTTTACTGTTGCATAAAGAAAATTTAAGTATTTAGTAGAATAAATTGAGTTACTTGAGATTCTTGCAGTTTGAGTGTGTACTCTACACAAGAAAATCAGAAAAAAGGTGAGAATGATTCCTGGCCCATATCTGTAATATCTACAGGGATGGAACATGAATCATTCGAAAAACTTAATCGAAATACAAAATCTTTTTATGCTGCTTTAGTTGAACCAATCAAAACCCATGTAACCTAACATTTTTCAATTTGGTCCAGTCTTTTGCTATGATATCTAACGTAGACAATAAATAAATAAAATAATGAAGGACATAACAATTTCTTTGAGCTTTTTCTTAAACTTTATAATGAAACTTCGAAACTCAAATCAACTTTCTCGTATTTTTGATGCTTTTTGGGCAGGACAATTTTAAACCACACCCTTAAAAACAAGATTCCATGCCCCACAAATCGGGAGAACCGATTCTTGAATCGAACTAGCAGTCAAGAGAATGTTGGAATATATAGCATCTATCCTTTCACTCATCAATAGCATCGATGCATAGATTGTAGGGAGCATGACAAATCGAATTTCGGCATTAAAAAGTCTTTGTTAATATTCTAGACTTAAGTCTGCCTTCAGATACTCAAGAGCATGATTGCAAAATTTATCAAACGATTGCAAAGAAATTACCAGATTGTTCATATTATATCTAATTTAAAGTGGAGTCATCGCAAATAACAAAGTGCTTTTGTCATAAATTTGATTTGCAAATTATTGGAATTTTTGCTATGGTTTTAAGTATTTTCTAGTTGTGTTGCCTTGATGTCTTACCTTGTTTCTTCTTACCCCTCCCCAATCGATGTATGAAAGAGCTAAAGGTAAAAGAAGAAGTGTGAGAAAGTATGGTCGCTGTGGCATAGTGGTTGTGCGTTGGTCTGTTACGCAGAGCGTCCGGGGTTCGAATCTCGGCACAGGGAAAATCAAAAAGTAAAAAAAAATCATTTTTTCTACCTCTTGGCAGGCAATGGCAAACCTACAAGAGAAAGTCCCGTAGAAAATATCTGCCTGACGCCATATGTCCCGCATTACAGACAATTAGTATATTGACTCAAAATTTGATTACTTACAACACCACGTTTTCTTCGACGATGAATGATAGATTTGTTAAATTAGTACACTGCTCTGCCTAATTTCTCATACACACACATTACCATTAAAATTAATATTCTTATTCTTTAAAAAAAAAATATACACATTTAAATTTTTTTAATTTTAGTACACCAATTTTCCATGCTTCTCTATACCCCAGAGAAGTAAATTGAAGTAAAAAATAGGTTCCTTCTATAGGAAACTGTTACCTTCAGTCCAGTGTTGCCAGAATGTAATTTTTAGTCGAAGCGCTTACTTTTCGATAGAAAACATTTACGTACTTCATTAGATGAAGTACTTTTTGCTTCAGTATAATGTTTCTGAATCAAAGCAAAAGGAATGTATCATGGTCTTCGTAAGAACTACCAGACATTCTTGTCGCGACTAAAATTATAATTAGTAAAAAAAAATTTAAAAACGCACTAGCTAGCAACCAAATAGGATGCAGATGCCTTATGCACCGGTAGGTGTTAAATGGAACTTATGATTATTGTTTCTACTAGTGCTCATGATACCAGTCGGGTAATACCCGAACATAGTAGTTCGATTGGCGGTACGAACGGCGGTACGAACTACGTACACAAGTCCTTAAATTAACTATGTATGTAAATTGTTCCATACATATACCAAATAAAATTTTTGAAGATAATTGTAAATTGCTGCTTGAGTAACTCCCAATGTTATTACAAGTTCCTCTTGCGTTTGGCTCGAGTTTTCGTCGAGTAACATCTCCAATTCTTCATTTTCTAACTTTTTTAATCCGTGTCAAAATCTCCACTTTTAAAGCGTCGAATCCAGTAAGATGTCTTTCGATGTCTTTCAGCAGTACTTTTTTCGAATTAAAGAAGAAAAGCAAAACTTCCCGCAAATGCTTTTTATTTTGAACGTATGCTGACATGTAGCACAAAAAGGTTATGTTGTTTACTTACTTAGTCGGCACTACAACTGATCATCGGTCTTGGCCGCCTGTTGTTTACATTTTGGCAAATTGATAGTGTAAACAAAACAAAAGTTGCATGACGTAGCTAAAACATGAATGTAGTTACAGTATTGCCAGATGTAATTTAGTAAGAGTTACGCCATCAATTGTGAATCCCTGATTTTCCAGTTATATACCCAATACCATATATAAAATAAAAATTGTAAAGGTAAACTTACCCATGGCTTTCGGATCCAGTTGATAAGGAGGTATACCACAGTGCGCAGGAGGAGGAGTCGTTAGAGGATCACCATTATGACAGAAAAAAGGTGGCAAGCCTATTTTGTTCGCCTGAAAATAGAAAAATTAATATTTTTATATGTATATTATTGTCACAACACTCGTTGCAGTAAAACAATTAGAGTTATGTTAAAAAAAACGATTTAATTCAAGTTAAGAGTTCATGTCAAGATGTACATATACAAAAACAAAGTAATTACGATTTATTTAAAAAAAAAAAACAACAATAAAAAAATTAAAGGTTCGCGTTTACACAACGGCACCCTTCTCGTCACTTCGTCTGCCTATATTCGAAGATAGGGATGTGTAAAAATGTTTTCGAAGTTCAGGGTTGACAGTTCGGCTAATCCTAACCTTACATCGTCCCGATGTCATAATTTTCATCTTCTGTGGAATAATGATCACCACCAGAGTCATCTAAATCGGGAGATGCGCCACACCAAGGCTTCATCTTATCGAAAGTAGATACCAAGCAAAATTTTCTTTGAGTTATTTGCATACCTTCAATGTCTGCTAGGAGGCCTAGGACCTTAGTTACTACGTATGGTCCACGATACCATGCGTCGAGTTTTCGGGATTCACCGGTCGATTGAAGATCGTTTTCGATGAGCACCAAGTCGTTGATGTTTCAAATTGTAGGCGTTCGATGCTTGACATCGAATATTTCTTTTCACTTAACGAGGTTTGTATTTGTGTAAGCGCGTCGATACGTTTTTCGTCGATAGATTTCCCATCGGGTTCATCCAGTATGGCTGCCATAATCGAAGGCCAACTTGTTCGGACTGTACCCTGCTGTAGTGTTCAGTTGAGAGTTTACACTCCATTGTAGATTTCGAAGATAAGAGTCCCAATCCTTGGCATTCGATGAAGTCGTGCGTAGATAACTTAAAATTAGCTAGTTCGCGCGTTCGACCTGCCCATTTGCTCGGGGAGTTCGAACAGCGGTTTTTATACGACAGAGATTATTGGTATCGCAATACTGTTCGAATAGCTTTGACATGTAAGCAGTACCTCGATCTGTTGCAATTGTCTTTGGTAACCTAAAATAACTGCTTAATTCGTTAATCTCTGTATAACCGGTTGAGTTTTCGTTTTACGTACGGCTTTTACCATAAGTATTAAATATAAGCGTCGCTTGCAGCAATTATATATGTATTGGCTCTTTTGCTTTGTATTGGTATTTGCTCAATTGCGTTTATGTGTAGCCTACCTTCGGGTTTTCCACCTTTCGTTTTGTTACAGCAGCATTCGATGCACGACTACATGTAATTTTTTACGTAGTTCCGCATTCGTGGGAACCAGTAGTGCTCGTTTAGCGTTTTATCGACACCGAAGTGCCTCATCTGGTCAATTCGTGGAATTAAAGGTGTTTTATCTTTTACGGTTGTAATCGCAGCACAATCGATAATAATTATGAAATATTTACCCAAAAGGTAAATTCTGAAAAGTCGAAGTACCTCTACACCGCAAGTATCATACTTCGAGTTCATAGCTGTGGTAATGTTTAACTGCTTACGTGCAATGTCGACTTAAATACATTACAGCGTTCCATGTGGTTCCATTATTGTTCGATTGCAATAATACGACAGCTATGCCCATACTACTAGCATCTGTATGAACTTCATGCGTAGCATTGTACGAACTTAGTTCGATAAAAGATTTTTCTTGTGCTTCAACCCAAGTAAAACACTTATCAGATGTCTTTGTCGTTAATTGCGTTAGCGGACACGCGATTAATGAATAATGTTCAACAAATTTACGAATGTAGCCCGTGCGGCCCAGAAAACGTTTAACTTCTGTTGGTGTTGTTGGCCGTTGAAAGTTGTTTATGGTTTATACTATACCTTTCCCTCGCTAGGTATCCGCACTTATTATTCATTCAACACACGGGTGTACCCCTATTCAGAGCATTGTGTTGAATGGAAGGAAGATTGATAGGTGGGAGGAAGATTGAGAGAGGGAATGCAAGCACACTGGAAACGATTAAAGACATAGACAGGCATTGTGGCAAGTGTTATGCCTTTACCACAATGAACTTCAGTTTATCAGTTTCGACTATGACCGCATGTAGTGCCAAAGGCCAAGCTTTTCACGCAACCACTCATGTTGTGCGTGTTATATTTGTACATGAATGGAAGGGACCTACAGGTTTGCCATTGCCTGCCAAGAGGTGGTGCCGTGTATAAATTTTGGTGTTGTTGCTTTTTTTTTTATTTTTATTTTATTTTTTATTTTTTATTTTGCCTGTGCAGAGATTCGAACCCCTGACATTCTGCGTAATAGGCCAACGCACTACCGCAACGCTACAGCGACCACAAGGCGTTATAATAATCTATATTTCTCGACAACTGATAAGCAATGTTCTGGTTTTTGTAACTCTTCATCCACTGTCTTGCTGGCAAAAATATCGTCGTCTAAATTAGCAATCACAGTGTTGGGTTTCATCATGAGTCCATCATGGTTTGTAAAACAGTAGGAGCATTAACCAAACCAAACGGCATTCGGTTATATTCATAGTGACCGTCATTCGTAATAAACGCAGTGTATCGCTTTGAAATTTCGTCAATCTCTACTTATTTGGTGATACCTCATTTTAAAATCTAAATTAGTGAAATACGTAGTTACTTACTTACTTTTATTTAGCTTTTTTTCGACTAAAACAATATGCGACGTCTAGGGAGAGTTTGCAACACGTATTACATTGCATTTCAGCAAATCGTCAATAATCTCTTTTACAATCGGGCTTTTCTATAAGGCTTAACGTTTATCGGCCTATCGGATGTTAGTTTTATATTCATCGTTGTTAAATTATATTTACCGATTTCGGATGTTTTGGATGAGAACCGGGTTTTATAACGCGTGAGTATTTTCTCTACATTAGCGAATTCACCATCGACTAGTTTCTCAGCACAAATTGTGGACACTTTATCACGAAATCAACATTGCTCACCATCAATTATTAGTTGTCTATCATTTGAACATAAAACATCGCGACCTAGTAGAACGTCGTGCGACATTAACGTGTCATCTATTACAAGTAGACCGACTTCACACACATATTTGTCAATATCGATTTGTCCTTTAATCATAGTATCACACACAATTGTTTCGCACCAAACCCTTTCAATCGAACGCTAAATTTACTCTTCGGTTCGATATCACTAGCAACACTTTCTTTTATCAAGGTACGTGAACTACCTGAGTCGAAAAATTCAATTAATCCGACACCATTTACTTTTAGTTCTTTGAAAATTTGTCACAGTCTTCAGCAATTTTATTGCAATTAGTTTTCTTGTCTTGTATGGAGTTTCGCTGGAATCGCAGATAAAGTTAATTTATAACCCCAACCGTATGCTTGTTTCAGTTGCTCAATACGTGTATTGAAACAACAGTCAATGCAGGCGTACTGATCGGCATAAATGTTACTGCGACGCATCGTGCATTCTGTGCAGCGTAAGAGCTAGCGTTTGCCATCGTAAATGTATTTGTTATTCTATAATTGTTTTGAGCTGCAGCATTCCGCTGCATGGTGTCAGCATACGTCGGCGAAGAACCGCTCAGTGGTCCTTCGTTAGTATCTGAACAGTGCTCGGTAGCAGAAATGTAGTTACGCGCATTGCAACGCAGCTAGCAGAGGATGCTGTGTGCACACGTGAAACATAGTCACTACTCATCACAATATGTGGAGCAAATGCATGACTGACAGATGACTGACCGTTCGTCGTTGCACTTGTCGCAAGATGATCACCTGCACTCGCTGCATGCATTACCGCTGCACCACTTACTGTCGTTGCAGTTGCTGCGAAGTCGCGTTCACTTGGAACCGGATTCCGTGCACTCATGAACCGTTCATTATAGTAATATTCGTCCAGCCTCTGCACCAATGTAGGTTTATCGCCACTACGCGATTGGCCTAAATTTTAAAGTTTTTTTTTAGTTCCTTCACTATAAATTTAGCGAAATTCCAAATTTTTTTTTTGATTACGAAGCGAGATCGCGCGGGTGCTCCACTGGTTTGTGTTAATTTGCGAGGGTGCTTTGCAATTTCACAAAAATACGTACACGCACGTAATTTCACTTCTGATAATTATCACAACACTCGTTGCAGTAAAATAATTAGAGTTATGTTCAAAAAAAAACTATTTAATTCAAGTTAACAGTTCATGTCAAGATGTACAATTACAAAAATAAAATAATTACGATTTAATTTAACAAAAAAACAACAATATAATAAATAAACGTTAGGGTTCACACAACGGCACCCTTCTCGTCACTTCGTCTGCCTATATTCGGAGATTGGGATGTGTAAAAATGTTTTCGAAGTTCCCTGAACTGACATTATTTATAATAATAATTAGCGCTGCGAAAGTGGAGTGGAAAGACGAGTTGAAAATAATTTAAGCTGTTTTTTAAACTTGAAGGAGCTTTCGAAACAATCGATCGTGAAATATGAGGATGTGAGGAGTTCAACAGTTTCTTAACGAACCAAATAGTGAAATCCTTACTTCGAGTTTGTATTATACCAGTGTATATTAGAAGCATTATTAGAAATTAAAAATTTATAAAATCGTAAAGTTTAAAAACAAATTCCAAAATAAGAAGATCTATCTTCTTACGCTTTCAATATATTTCTAACTTTATTTTTTAATATTTTATAAAATTTACAAGTATTTAGTACAAGTATAAAACGATAAAGTAGATAATACATAATATATGTATACTAGGTCTAATTATACTCGTATACATCAGATGTATAAGTAAGTATGTATGCGTAACTATATGCCACTCGTAAATACTAGTATGTTCAGTATTACTTATAAATTGTAACACTTACAGCAGCAAATAAATTATGACGAATGAATAAAAAAAGTGGTTGCTGTGGTGTAGTGGTAGTGCGTTGGACTGCTACTCAGAGTGTCCGGGGTTCGAATCTCGGCACAGGCAAAGAAAATATAATTTTTCTACACAGCACCACTTCTTGGCAGGCAATGGCAAACCTACAAGAGTAAAAATTGCTATGAAAAGCTTTTCACTTCGCCGTTCGGATTTGGCATTAAACTGTAGGTCCCTTCCATGCATGTACAAATATAACACGCCAACATGAGTGGATGCGAAAAGCTCGGCCTAGGCCCTCCATGGGTTGTTGTGCCATTAAAAGTAAAGTAAGAATAAAAAATTGAAAAAGAAACAGAAGGGTTCCAGATGACATTCGCAGATTAATGGCATGTATGGTTATAAATACGTATTCATCGTTATGAATTCGCATCCCGTCCTTCTTTTAATGACACAACAGCCCATGGAAGGTCTAGGGCGCGGTTTCCATTATGCGAAATAATGCACCGTGCACGTTTCCGGAAACACCTGCGCTACCCACAACTTCAGGTGTGTCGCCTGTGTTATACAAAGTGGGGGAAAAGTAATATCATAATGAGAATTGGCTACTATTTTGATAGAAATTAAAAAATTTAGCTCTGTTTTAACGGAAAGTATATTTGAAGGTGTAAAATTAAGTTAAAAAAATTATATCGGTCAAATGAACACCTCTTGAGTTCATGCACATTTGTGCTCGTTTTACGGCATTTTCAATTGTTGTTCGCAAAACATCTGATTTTTACTTCAATGTTGGATTTTAAGACTTGTGAGGTTTGTGGTTTGCTGTGGTAAACGGGAGATTTCAAAAAGCCCCGTCTGGCACCGTCAGATCTATCGGCCAGATATTGTGGTATTTTTACCTTTATTGAACCTTGAAATACATACAATCAACCCGGAAAATAATTTCTATAAACTATACAGTCTTTGATGTTTCCCAAAAGGCCCAAATCACAAAATCGCACTACAAAATAGAGTATTAATATTAATTATACACATACAAAATATAAAAATTTAGAATTTCTTTTAAGTGTTGGATGTTAATGGGGGGCCTGGGGCGTAGGACACAAGGTAAAGTTCGTGACAGTCGCAGGTGCGTCCATGGTCGATCCTTGCGCTTCTACGTTTCAAGTCGACACACAGCCTCCTCGTGGCGTCCCCTGGATAGCGATCTGACAACCGTCACTGAGTTAACTAATGTGTGCGGCGGGCTTCTCCATGGCCTTGAATGAATGGTTGTGCGTCGGGCTTGGAACCCACCACGTTAAAATACCCACCAATGAATCCTCCAAATAAGCCTCCGATAATGAACCCCTCTAATGTTGACGACACCCGCAAACGCCCAAAGGACAACGATTTACGGATATGCACCTGGAATGTCCGAACTCTCTACAGGGAAGGTGCCTCTATCCAGCTGGTGGATGTCCTCCAAAAATATAGAGCTGACATCACCGCTATACAGGAAATGCGATGGACGGGACAGGGTTGCTCCAAAAGAGCATCCTGTGATATCTACTACAGCTGTCATGCGTCGAGACACGAATTTGGTGATGGATTTGTGGTTGGGAAGAGACTGCGTCATCTAGTCTCGAGGTTCACGGCGGTGAACGAGCGCCTAGCCACTATCCGCATCAAGGCAAAATTCTTCAACATCAGCCTAATTTATGTCCATGCCCCGACGGATGAGAAGGATGAAACGACCATAGATGACTTCTACGAGCTCCTCGACAAAGCTTATGAGCATTGCCCCCGCCACGATGTTAAAATCGTGTTAGGCGACTTTAATGCCAAGGTGGGCAAGGAGAGTCTCTTTGGTCCGACGATCGGAAAATTCAATCTCCACGACGAAGCCACCGATAACGGTATGCGACTGATCGACTTCGCCGCGGCACGAAACATGACAGTTAGTAGCACCAGATTCCAACATAAAGATATCCATAAGGCCACTTGGCTGTTCCCTGATCAAAACACACGAAACCAAATTGATCACGTTGTGATCGACGGAAGGCACGCTTCCAATGTACTAGACGTACGCACAATACGTGGTGCAAACATCGACTCAGACCACTACTTGGTTGCAGCCAAGGTCTGCACACGTATATGTGTAGCAAATCGCGTATGGATAGGTACAAAGAGAAAGCTGGATGTCGAAAAGCTGCAATCACAACAGACAGCCAAAGTCTTTGCCAACCAACTTGCACTTCTCCTTTCGCAAAACACGCCTCAACTTGATGATATATGCGCGCAGTGGACGCACATTTCCCGCTCTATGCGTACGGCTGCCGAAGAGATGCTAGGCTACCACCGTCGACGGAGAAATATGTGATACGACCAAGAGTGTCGCGATGCTACTGAAGCTAAAAACGCAGTCTACAGAGCCACCCTGCAGTCAATTGCAACACGAGCTGCTAAGGAGCGATACAGAAAGTTGAGGAGGGAGGAGAAACGTCTTTTCAGGCGCAAGAAAAGAGATGAAGAAAGACGCGAGTTCAATGATATCGAAATGTTGCGGGACAGGAACGAGGTCCGAAAATTCTTTGAAAGAATAACACGCCTGACTCTTGGTTTGAAGACCGGGGCCTCTTCCTGCAAGGATGAAGACGGAAATCTGGTGACAGATATCCAGGGCATAATGAGATTATGGAGGGAGCACTTTTCGCAGCTGCTTAATGGCGAAGACGGCAATAATCCCGCCACTGCGGAACCCATTCTGGAAACCCCAATCACTAACGGCGTTGAAGTACCGCCACCTGACTATGAGGAGTTCTTAACAGCCATTGATCGGCTGAAAAACAATAAGGCTGCAGGTGCAGATGGCCTGCCTGCTGAGTTGTTTAAGACCGGAGGCGAAGAGCTCAAAAAACGCATGCATGAGCTTCTATGCAGAATATGGTCAGATGAAAGCATGCCAAGTGATTGGAATCTCAGCGTACTCTGCCCAATCCATAAGAAAGGTGATTCCACGATCTGCGCCAACTACCGTGGGATAAGCCTTCTTAATATTGCATATAAGGTTCTATCGAGCGTACTGTGCGAAAGACTGAAGCCCATCGTCAACAAACTGATTGGACCTTATCAGTGTGGCTTCAGGCCTGGTAAATCCACCATCGACCAGATATTCACACTACGCCAAATCCTGGAAAAGACCCGAGAAAAACAGATCGACACCCATCATCTATTTGTCGATTATAAAGCCGCCTTCGACAGCACGATTAGGGATCACTTGTACGCCGCAATGTCTGATTTTGCTATCGCTGCAAACCTCATTCGTCTTTGCAAAATAACACTGACCGACACCAGAAGCGCAGTGAAAATTGGTACAGACCTCTCCGCACCATTTGATACCAAAAGAGGTTTCAGACAAGGTGACTCCCTATCGTGCGACTTCTTTAACCTAATGCTGGAGAAAATAATTCGAGCTGCGAACATCGACATCTCTGGCACTATCTTCTACAAGAGTGTCATGCTGCTAGCATACGCTGATGATATTGACATCATTGGCAAAAACGCTCGAGCAGTCAGTGCAGCATTCTCCAACCTGGAAAGGGAGTCTCGTCGTGTGGGTCTAGTGGTTAACGAGGACAAAACGAAATACCTTGTGTCAACAAACAAAGAGTCACGGCGTCTTGGACAAAATGTCACTGTTGACAACTACACTTTTGAAGTCGTCAAAGATTTCGTTTATCTAGGATCCAGCATAAACACCAACAATAATGTCAGCCTTGAGATCAAGCGGAGACTAACTCTTGCCAACAGGTGTTACTACGGGCTCAGTAGGCAATTGAGAAGTAGAGCCCTCTCTCGACCGACGAAAATAACGCTCTATAAGTCCCTCATCCTTCCCGTCCTAATGTATGGCGCAGAGACGTGGACATTGACCATCAATGATGAGAGGCTGTTAGGAGCGTTCGAGAGGAAGATACTCCGTAAGATATACGGTCCAGTATGCGTGGACGACGTGTATCGAATAAGATGGAACGATGAGCTGTATGAGCTGTACGCCGACACTGACTTAGTCAAGCGTATAAAACTCCAGCGGCTTCGCTGGCTGGGTCATGTTGAGCGAATGGAAGAAAGCGCTCCGGCTAGAAGGGTGTTTTATTCGAACCACGGTGGAGGAACACGCAGAAGGGGACGTTCTAATCTCCGTTGGAAAGACCAGGTGCAGGGCAACCTGACTGCACTTGGCCTTATCAACTGACGCCAGCGCACGCATAGCAGAAGTGACTGGCGGAGCTTTGTGGAGGCGGCCAAGACCGATCATCGGTTGTAGCGCCAGCTAAGTAAGTAAGTAAGTTGGATGTTACTGAAATGGCATCGGAACAAAATAATTTACATTTGGTATTGAAAGCCAGTATCGATGCTAAAAATACTTGCTAAAATGAGAGAAGTATCGATACCTTACATTAGGCGTGTTTCTTTTAAATTACTTATAGTTATAAACTTGTATGAAGAGCTATGGGGCGATATTCATCCCTACTTAACTGCTAGTTGTGGATAAAAAACAGTGTTAACACAGTGTAGTTTGCTATTTCAAAAAAAAAAATGTATCTCTACACGTTAAATAGAAAAAATGATAAATTGAAAAAATTGCGGAGCAAGAAAAAAGGTTCGTACACATCTACTTACAAAATTTTTCTAATTAGCAAGTGAAAAAAATGAACCAAAGCAGAAACGTAGTATTCCAGGAAAAGTACTAGTAGGAAAGCACTATTCCAGCACTAATATATATTTAATAAATAATAAATAAATATATTTATTTCAATAGCTGTCGATAGTAGTGGAAAGTTTTCGATAGTGATGGCAAATATTTAATATCTTATACCTAATTGTGGATTCGTGTTTTTTTATAATACGGTCCTGTGAATTATTTCTGAAATAACACACAGTGAATGTTCAGGTTATATCCGCCTCCTTTTCCAATCGCACGTAAATATATATATAATTTCTGTAGCATGGTATTGTTATTATATTATATTATCCATCGTGCTTGTACCAAATCTTAGTACTGCAGTGTAAGAGGTTCCCGAGATACCCGAGCCGATGGTGGAATCGCAAATTTATGTTTTCGAGTGTAAGGTCATTAATTTATTTATGAACATCAATTTCATAAAGTTTTATCTTAATCGAATGAACGGCCTTTGCGGCAACTTGTTACAAAGATATACACATAAATTTTAGTGCACCATAGTTTCAAATTAAAAATGTAACTTTAATCTCTTAAAAAAATACCAAAGTCTAGGTCACTGAATCTGTATATCTACGACTTGAAAATACAAAGCAAACATCGTCATTATTGAACCGGATAGAAAGGAAACTAAAAAAGAAGTGAACTGATGCAAATTTTAAAATAATGAGTTCCACCTAGGAAGCATAAATTAAGGTAGCGTGGGTAATGAAGCTTTGACCCACTAAGGGTTGTCAAGAGAAATATCGCCAACGTCGGCAAAAGAATCAATCTTCAGAGCTACAAGCACCTACTTTCACCATTTCCATATTTATTCATTTTGTTTGTAGTGTGTACTACACTCCGTATTATTATAACACCGTGCCACAGAAATCAAGTTTTGTTCTTAGACATGGCAACACCATAATAATAGAAAAGGAGACGCTGAGCCTAGAAAACTGAAGACATACTTAGTTTATTTGTACCACGTTAAAATTCTACTATATGATAGCAGTCAATACGTATTTGGTAGTGCTAACGGACCCAAGGATTCGGAAAAAGAATTTCTCTAGTACGTGGCGAATGCCAGTAAATTTTAACATAACTGAAAAAAGTTAAAATCGAGTTATGTTCTTCTGGGAAATAAAATTTTTCAAGGACTATATGGAAGTTTTAAGTGATTTACATAGGAAGTTAAGGGATTGCCCAAAACAACTCTTTTGTTTTAAGTAAGAAAAAACTGTAAAACATGTTAAAACTACTTGCCGATGGGTTAAGCCAATGAATGGATACTATGTTTGTATGTGTGTGGCATTACGTCAGCAACCCTTAAAAAAAGTTTTGCGTTGCTGTTGCTCCATTGCTGTATGGTACTATGTAATGTAACAGAATGTAAATAAGTAAGACAAGTGTGTATTAAGGAGAAACGCACCGACAAACAAGCAAGGAGCAAGATGTGCAAAAGAAGAACATACATACTCTTAGTACAGGCTCAGGAAAATTATAAAAATGCGACGAAAAAAAATCATCTGACGAAGTATGTGCATACATATGCACGAAAATACTTTAAGTGCAGCTTCAATAACAACCACCATCGCAATAAAACAACTTCATAAATACAAATATTTGTACTGCTGCATTATGAGAAATAAAAGAAATAGCACCACTGTACTCGTTGCTCCTGCCAGTGTTGGCAGAGTAAATTACTCTTTACCGATAAAAATAAATCATATAGTTGGCTAAATTAGGCGAATTCATTTATGAAATCATGCTTCTTTTAAAAAAATTATTGATTGAATACCATCAACCAAGCAAGAAGTAAAGAAGAAACATCTCAAACTTCGCAGGAGTTAATATTATAAATAGTTAAAACAATATTCTTCTCTACTTCAATTGTCATTGGTAATTTTTACTCTATGTAGGTTTAGCACAAAAAGTGAAAGTACAAAAATTTTTGTACATAAATGTATAAAAATTTATGAATTGCTCTTATATCAAATTTCTGTCGAAGCTGAAAAAAATCATACTCGGTTCAGTAGAAAATGTTAGAACTTGTCTAAATCGTTTTTATACTTGGAGCTTTTTGTTTTGTGTTTTTTGATTTCAATTTTTTTATTTACGCATAATTTTACTTTATAATGTAAACAATTCTAGAAAATCGTAATTTGGGTGTAAAATACCAACAGTGGCTCCTTCTGTTGCTGCCGCCTCCACTTTCTCCGCGATGATTCTACACGAGTGCAACAAAAAAATTTGAGTAAGTAAGCCGCAGTATGTTAAAAAATGCAGAGCACCCACTTACCAATACACATGATTCTTACATATGTACATATGTATGTATACGAGTACATTGAATGTACACTCACACTTACTCCACACAAACAACCACACGCGCGTACTTCCACACACACACACACAATTCTAAGAGCTTGCGCCTAACAACGAGCGCTGTAATAAAAAAATAAGACATTTCTGAGAATGAGTGAATTGCTAGCAGCAGCAGCAAGAGTAACAAAAAAATTAGTATATATATCAGGCATCATGGAATTCAATGTAAATTCACTATGCATGTGTATTAAAGATGTTTCATCCAATAAGCTCATTAAATTCTCCAACCGATTCTATAATAAAGCAGTGACGCCTAAAAGTTGCTGAATTCTCAAACAGATATGGGAGTAATAAATTACATTATGTAATTAATTACATATACAATTACAGGTAATTCAAACTTTCTAAACACAATGTTTGTAAGGAAATGCATATAAATTCTTATTCTTAAGTTCGTACATATGCAAATTATATTCACTTCTCTGTGGTATTATCACGGCGACCATTCGTCTTTGTTTAAGAGGACAGTCCTTTTTTTGTATCGAGCGTATTGTGCGAAAGATTGAAGTCCATCGTCAACAACTGATTGGACCTGATCAGTGTGGCTTCATGCCTGGTAAATCTACCATCGACCAGATATTCACACTACGCCAAATCCTGGGAAAGACCCCAGAAAAACAGACACACCCACCATCTCTTCGTCGATTATGAAACCGCCTTTGATAGCACGTTTAGGGATCACTTGTACGCCGCAATGTCTAATTTAGGTATCCCTGCAAAGCTCATTCGTCTTTAGAAAATGACACTGACCGACTCCACCAGAGCAGTGAAAATTGGGACAGACCTCTCCGCGCCATTTGATACCAAAAGAGGTTTCAGACAAGGTGACTCCCTATCGTGCGACTTCTTTAACCTTATGCGACATCTCTTTTACTATTTTCTACAAGAGTTTCATGCTGCTAGCATACGCTGATGGTATTGACAACATTGGCACCAACGAGCGAGAAGTCAGTACAGCATTCTCCAACCTGGAAAGGGAGTCTCGTCGAGTGAACGAGAACAAAAAGAAATATCTTGTGTCAACAAACGAAGAGTCTTGGATAAAATGTTACTGTTGACAATTATACTTTTGAATTCGTCAAGGATTTACCTATAATCCAGCATTAATACCAACAATAATGTCAGCCTTGAAATGAAGCGGAGATTAACTCTTGCCAACAGGTGTTACTACGGGCTCAGTAGGCAATTGAGAACCAGAGCCCTCTCTCGACCAAAGAAAATATCGCTCTATAAGTCCCTCATCCTTCCCGTTGTATGGCGCCGAGACGTGGACATTGACCATCAATGATGAGAGGCTGTTAGGAGCGTTCGAGAGGAAGGAGTATCTAAGAACTACGGTCCAATATGCGTGGGCGACGTGTATTGAATAAGATTCAACCATAAGTTGTATGCCGACACTGACATGGTCAAGCGTATAAAAGTCCAGCGGCTTCGCTGGCTGGGTCATGTTGAGCGAAT
The DNA here is from genome assembly GCA_958295655.1 of Palloptera scutellata. Classification (NCBI taxonomy): domain Eukaryota; kingdom Metazoa; phylum Arthropoda; class Insecta; order Diptera; family Pallopteridae; genus Palloptera; species Palloptera scutellata. Next base: position 10,047,663 of record OY282453.1, on the reverse strand, counting down.
GAAAAAAGCCGCTTGGGCTAGTAGGGTGTTTTGTTCCAGCCACGGTGGAGGAACACGCAGAAGAGGACGTCCTAATCACCGTTGGAAAAACCAGATACAGGACGTCCTAATCTCTGTTGGAAAGACCAGATACAGGGCGACCTGACTGCACTTGGCCTTATCAACTAGCGCCAGCGCGCGCAAAGCAAAGGCGGCCGTCGAAGCTTTATCGTGGCGTCCAAGACCGATCAGTACCACCTAAGTAAGTAAGTCCCCTTTCTTATCCTTGTATTTTCTGGAAATATTTGAACAAAAGAGGACAGTATATAGTATGTATGAACTATGATGGAGAAAAATCCCAATTTGCTATCGGGATGGGTATATACAATAAAATAAAAAATTAAAAATATTTCATATCCGTTGTTTTTTTTTTATAAATTTAGCCTCTTGTAACCTGTTTTACCCTGTTTTTTTAAGGGACTATAGCGGGACTGATTGCGTTATAATAGAAGATAGAACCTTAGTTCACTCTCTATTGAATGCGTTATTTTTTTTAACTCAGAGCACGGAGTATAGTAGAGCTCGAGCATGTCGAGCACGTACTGATAACTCTGAGTCAAGCTACAGCAGAAATTTATATATTAGAATATATTTCCCAGCTGTTGTCGCCATTTTAAACTTTTGTGTGTTCTGTCAGAATTTTTTTCATTCCGCTCTGTGTAATTTCTTCTGAGCACGCTCCGATCGTTCTCTGGCCACAAAATGAAACACAAAATTGAGCTCTGAGTTCTCAGAGCTGAAAAAGAAACACGATCGTCTAAGGTGTTTAAATACTGATTTAATGTTACATGCAAACGCCAACTATAATTAATATTGAAGATTTTTTTACCCGTTTTATTATCAAAATTTTTCATGGAACGTAATTGCACAAACTGAGAATTCGAATTTCTGATGCACAGAAATTATTGGCACATATTCATAAAATAAAGTACTGATTTCTATATTGATAACTCACACTTAACCAATTCGACTATACAAGTAAGAAAGCCTTTTGAGTATTCAATAAACTCACTAGTAGTACATAAGTACATTAGTACATTATGAAATTACATCGTAAATATTATTTATTTTCTGCAGTTTAATGTTTACTCCGATGTTGTAAAACTTTTACTGCAAATCAGTAGACAGATACTGAAATTCAGAAATATGATTCTGAAATTGAGTAATACGATTACAAAATTAAAAAATTTCTGTCTTGCGTCTAGGCACATAACAAGCCAGCAATAACAAGTTTAAAAATTTTACTTAAAAAATTTAAAACCTATTAGCACATGATTTAACTACAACAAAATAAATTTGAACTGGCAACCACTTAAATTACGACTTCGTATTTTTTACATTGTTTACATGGCGTAAGTAGAGCGACTGGCTGCTAGCAGCAATAACAACGTCAACTAAAACCAGTAAAATTTGTTGTTGTTGTATGAATAAAATAGTACAGTCGTAGGTAGGCACTATGACGATTATGATGTTGATGCTTTTGACGCTTGCAGGACCTATTGATTTAATGCATTAGCAAAAGGGCATTAAACTTTTGTGGGCGCTGAGTACAGTGTGCCACACGTTGTTTGTTGCAACATCAAAAACTTTGAAACGTTCACATACCTACATGAATATACTTGTACTTATGCATGCATACCATATACTTATAGTGTATGTATGCACCAGTATACAGTATGCACATACGTATATACAGGGTGAATGAGGAGCTCTAGTTAATACGAAATGGGTTAATAGGGGATGTTAAGTTAAGCATACATCATTTTGGGAGATATGTATATGTAGCCCGATGCTATATAAAAAGGATTAGAGATTCTTCTGAAAATAATTTATTGCACACAAGGGATAGCTCCTTGTGTTCTTTCAATGATGGGTAATACATTTCGAATCATATGTGTTCATACTCGTATACGCTATAACTGAGAGGACAAACGTCAAACTCTACGTCACCCAGTATACAGTATGCACATACATTCCATTTGATAATATTTGGATTACTCTTCAAATGAGTAATTAATTTTTGTTCCTTTAGTTATCCAAGAATTACAATAATAAACATAAAGAGCACCAGAGTGCCTAATAAAACAGATTTTCTCTTAAAGTCGATCACTTTTTAAGTTGTGATCTCAAGATGTGTAAGTTAATGACAAATAAATAAAAGGTCTCTTCCTGTACTTTTTGGGCAAAGTCTGGAAAAATGAGAATAAGGAAAAAATACTGTGTGTGAGAGACAAAAATACACAAAAGTACGGGAACCCAAACAGCCACATTTCTTGCCAGAAACTAAACGAAAAATTGTCAAAGCAGAAAGAAGCTTGTCAAGAATGTTCAATTTATAGTTAAAAAATTAATTAACAAATGTACAAAGACATAAGTTTTCTTTCTAAATAAAATTATTTTTTCACAAATTCTTAGTAATTTCTTTATTTGAAATTTGCAATTTATCTTCACAAACACAAAACAGCTCTTTTCGCCTTTCTCATTTGCAAGTTTTTCAAGTGTGGGAACGCTTTTTGGGCTGTTTTGGGTGAACGTGTTCACTCGTGTTGTAGTACGGGAACAGATCTAATATATGTGCTCATACCAAATGTACACAACCATGCATTATCGTCTGAATTTATGATAGGCTGAATAGCAGATAGCACAGGGTTCGTTTTTGACGTCATTCGCGAAAAGTAACTTTTGCTGTGGACATATGTCACCTAATCATCGAACAACAAAAACAACAACCCACATCATCGGAAACAACAAATGAATGAGAACACAAACAACAACAGCACAGGAACACCGACATCAAGACCAGAACACAAATCTCGAATACCCAGGACAGAGCACACACAATTCTACTTCGTTCGACAACATATTCAAACAATAAATTACACAAAATACCTGTACAGCCACTTGTTCTAAAATAAACGAAGAATACATTAAAAATACACTACTTTGAAATGCTCACTAAAAACCCTACTTTCTTTTGATTTGCGACAAATTTAAGATATATGTTTTGCATTTGCGATAACATCAACTAATGAAAACAAGATCGTTAACGTTTTCGAGTGTTATCAAGTTTACGATTATTTATTTACCAATTATTTATTACAATAATTTCGATCTCGTGTTGCACTATAAAATTAAAACTGACTTTAATGAAAACACAAATTTTTTCTCTTTCAATTGTCAACGACTTGGATTTTTTGACTTTGTCGAATTTTGAACCCGGGCACAAATCCGGAATTCTTGCATGCTGAAGACGTCACTATGATCGCTAAGGCACTACGGCCTTAAACAAATGAATATGTGCGGTGACTAAGCTAGCAAGTTAATACTATCCAATAATTTATGTTGTTGTTTCTCGTACCCTATTACCATTTACGTTAAAGAGCGTTCGAACCTCGTTCAGGTGTTGGAGTTGGAATTACTCGTACTCCTTTTTGGATATTTTGGCATTCGCAATGACTCCATGATTACTCAATGTATGAACCAATTTGCAACTGGGTATATGTATGTACTTATATGTTCTCTTGTATGTACGTATGTATGTGCTTGTATAGTTGGTTATGGGGTCGGCTGGTTGAATGCTGAATGAATGATTCCATGAATAGTTGAATTTGGTAAATATTATGTTTATTTTTTTCATAGTTGTATGCCTAATTACTTGTTATTCACTAAAAATTCTTTAAAATAATTTTAAAATATTTGCCAGTATATAAAAATGTAACAACTGTAGTAAAATTTATTTCTGAAATTCATTCATTCAGCATGCAAATTGTTACGCCGTGCACACAGCTTCTACTCCTATGGAAACATATGTACATACCTATACATAAGTACATGTGTATGTTTGTACATTTAGTAGAATATGCATCATTGCAAATGCAAATTTGTGTAGCAAAAATATTTTGCATTTTGCACCAGATTGTGAATACGGTTATTTAAATCTGTTCTTGCATATTATTGCAAAAACTTTAAAAACTACATATTAGGAATAAACTGTAATAGTTTAGAGAAATCTGTAAAAATGCGACCGATAAATCTGTCAATATTACGCATTTAGGGACGCCGCTCAACATTCACTGGTGTTATCGAAAGCAAAGCCGTATATTGCTTCAATTTGGGTATGACAATAAGGAGCTTTCCATGGTAATACCATATCTCTTTCAAACATACAAAAAATAGTCCAGAAGATCCTAAAAAAATTTTAAAAACTTATCACAATGGTAATTGTGGTCAAGGGGTGAAGGTCTCAAGCACATACATACATATGTATCTTCTACAAAAAATAATTGATAATACAAAAAGTAATAGGGGTATAATCAAATAAGTTGACGACATTGGATGCCATAAACACCCCTTTAACACTAAACAGCGCAACTCTAAACAAGAGACAAAGCTGCATATCAAAATATATATGTATTTATGGTTTAAAATTTCTTAGGTGCTAGTTATATTGGTGTTCGCTGTTCGACGAACACATCAAATTTTACTCTCGTGCTCGGAGTAGTGGTTACGTTGGTGTTCGTTACAGAGTTGCTTTTTGTTGAAATTCGGCTTTTTTTGTAATACTATTTTTTGCGCAACGGTAACACTAAATGGTACACCAAAAAACTTTAAAACGATTTTATCAATATGGAGAGTGCAATTAATAATTTAATTGAAAAATTATGAAAATAATATGATTTTTCTTCAATATTTTTATGAATAATATATTTAATATTCACTTTTAGAAACTAAAAAAATCGCAACTTAGCTTTCCTGCATATAAAAATAATGATGTTGCATGTTTTTCTTCTATTTTACATACATTTTTGCTATTTTTGTGTAGAATAACTCATTGACACCCTGAATACTCGGCGTGCTCGGTATACATTTCACACAGCATATCGTGTTCGCTGTGAGAGTGAGTAAAAGCTCTTTTTTCGTGTTCAACAACAATTGCATGATGTTCGCCGAGCAAAATTTGAATATAACCACAATCTTAGAGAAATTTGATATTATTGTTAAAACTGACAGCACTTGTTTTCTCTTTGCAAGAAATGTTAAGAATAGAGTTGAATATACGCGTGTATGTTTTATTTGCCTTACAATGTACAAATGGTGTAAATAATTTTTCATACAATTTTGTTCTGGCAATTTACAGCGTTTTAAAGTCATGCGATATACGGCATTTCCGTTCGATTTACATCGTTGTTCAAATAACCATAATATGATAATGTTTTCGCACTAAAACATTCAATCCCGAAATACAATGTTTTTGCAATTTCGGGACTATATCCGGCAATCCCCGGAATTTTTTGCATGTCGAATAAATCTTGTCAAATTTAGAAAAACTTGTAACTGATCCGCATTTGTTATAGTGTGAGAGTCATTCTTCTATTCATCAATAATAAATATGGGTTAAGATTTTTCTTAATATTGATTTCGATATTATTTGTCAACCATTTGCTTCGATAATAATAATAATAAATTACAATATGTACTTTATATATATGTATATCCATACCTAAATATGTACATATACATATGTATGTACGCCTGCTATACATACATAGGTAGGCAGGTATGTAGGTACAATAGAAAAACTGCATACTTAAGAGTTAGGCTGAACATTTCATGCATATTTGGAATTCAAATTAGAAAGGAAAATTTTCTTATACTTGCACGTACCTACATAGCATATTTATTTAATTTTATTATACTTATATGATATATGTATACTTATGGTTGTCGCTGTGGCGTAATGGTAGTGCGTTGGACTGCTACGCAGAGTGTCCGGGGTTCGATTCTCGGCACAGGCAAGTAGAAAAAATAATTTTTCTACACAGCACCACCTCTTGGCAGGCAATGGCAAACCTACAAGAGTAAAAATTGCTATGAAAAGCTTTTCACTTCTCCGTTCGGATTCGGCATTAAACTGTAGGTCCCTTCCATTCATGTATAACACGCACAACATGAGTGGATGCGAAAAGCTCGGCCTAGGCCCTCCATGGGCTGTTGTGCCATTAAAAGTAAAGTAAAGTAAAGTAAAGTAATACTTATATGAGCTTATTGCTGTTATTTTTTCAATTTGTAGATTGTTGTACAAAATAAAATAAAACTAAAAACAATGAGCAACAAAATAATAATATAATGCTTTTGATCTTGCCGCCGCTAACATTTTATAAAAGCAAACGCCGCCAAAGTCACTGCGTATATACATATGTATGTATGTGTGTGTCGTTGCCGTTATTGCCGATTGTTGTTCATACGATAGATATGTCGCTCTCTCACCCTCTCGATTTTTTGTGTGTAAAGTACGCCAGCTACTGCTTGCCATTGGTATTTACTATTGCTCTTTTACTACATACGTATGTTACAAAGCGCGAAAATTTAGCTGTGGTTGCTAAATAGTTCTCTTCTTATTTCTTTTTGATTTTGCTAAATGTCGTATACCAAATTTACACTCGTCATCAGATGAATACATTAAAACTACACCAACACACTATACCACTATCTTTACTTTACTTTACTTTTAATGGCACAACAGCCCATGGAGGGCCTAGGCCGAGCTTTTCGCATCCACTCATGTTGTGCGTGTTATATTTGTACATGAATGGAAGGGACCTACAGTTTAATGCCGAATCCGAACGGCGAAGTGAAAAGCTTTTCATAGGCAATTTTTACTCTTGTAGGTTTGCCATTGCCTGCCAAGAGGTGGTGCCGTGTAGAAAAATTATTTTCTACTTTTTGATTTTACCTGTGCTGGGATTCGAACCCCAGACACTCTGAGTAGCAGTCCAACGCACTACCACTACGCCACAGCGACCACTATACCACTATCACATTTTCCTATTGGAACTAGCATTTGGGAGTGTAGTGTAAAAACGAAGTGTAGTTGGTAGCTTGGTCCCAAAGAAATATTTCGAGTATATGATTGCTCCTTTAATCCTTATCTGAAACCCCACGTCCGTTGGAAAGATTTATACATGGAGACGGTCACACGTCAGCTCCTATGTATTTCATCATATCGCAAATTATAACGAATAGGAATATTTCTTAACAGATTCGTTAGCAAAAAATAGCGAAATATAAGTTTAAATCAGGCTGATTATATTAAAATAAAATACCGCTTTACATTTGACGGTGATTTGACGTGGTTATTGTGGGAGATAGACGTGATTGGGGGGCCTGGGGCGTAGGGCACAAGGTAGAGTTCGTGACAGTCGCAGGGGCGTCCATGTTCGATCCTTGCACTTCTACGTTTCAAGTCGACACACAGCCTCCTCGTGGCGTCCCCTGGATAGCGATCTGACAACCGTCAGTGAGTTAACTAATGTGTGCGGCGGGATTCTCCATGGCCTTGAATGAATGGTTGTGCGTCGGGCTTGGAACCCACCACGTCAAAATATTTCCCCAATGAATCCTCAAACGAAGCCTCGGATATTTAACCCCCCTAATGTTGACGACTCTCGCAAACGCCCAAAGGACAACGATTTGCGGATATGCACCTGGAATGTCCGAACCCTCTACAAGGAAGGTGCCTCTATCCAGCTGGTGAATGTCCTCCAACAATATAAAGCTGTCATCACCGCTATACATGAAATGCGATGGACGGGACAGGGTTGCTCCAAAAGAGCATCCTGTGATATCTACTACAGCTGTCATGCGTCGAGACACGAATTTGGTGTTGGATTTGTGGTTGGGAAGAGACTGCGTCTTCCAGTCTCGAGGTTCACGGCCGTGAACGAGCGCCAGGCCATTATCCGCATCAAGGCAAAATTCTTCAACATCAGCCTAATTTATGTCCACGCCACGACAGACCAGAAGGACGAAACGACCAAAGATGACTTCTACGAAGCCACCGATAACAGTATGAGAATGACCGACTTTGAAGCCTCACGGAACATGATAGTTAGTAGCACCAGATCTCAACATCTCGATGCTCATAAGGCCACTTGGCAGTCCCCCGATCAACACACGAAACCAGATTGATCACGTTGTGATCAACGGAAGGCACGCTTCCAGTATACTAGACGCACGCACAATACGTGGTGCAAACATCGATTCAGACCACTACTTGGTTGCGGCCAAGGTCTGCATACGTATATGTGTAACAAATCGCGTACGGATAGGTACAAAGAGAAAGCTGGATGTCGAAAAGCTGCAATCACAACAGACAGCCGAAGTCTTCGCCAACAAACTCGCATTCTTCCTCTCGCAAAACACCCCTCAACATGAGGATTATATATGCGCGCAGTGGACGCACATTTCGCGCTCTATGCGTACGGCTGCCGAAGAGGTGCTAGGCTACCACCGTCGACGGAGAAATATGTGATACGAACAAGAGTGTCGCGATGCTACTGAAGCAAAAAACGCTGTTTACAGAGCCACCCTGCCAGTTGCAACGCGAGCTGCTAAGGAGCGATATAGAAAGTAGAGGAGAGAGGAGAAAGGTATTTTCAGGCGCAAGAAAAGAGATGAAGAAAGACGCGAGTTCAATGATATCGAATTGGTGCGGGACAGGTATGAGGTCCGAAAATTCTTTGAAAGAAACTCATGCATAAGCTTCTATGCAGAATATGGTCGGATCGAAGTGATTGGAACCTCGACGTACTCTGCCCAATCCACAAGAAAAGTGATCCCACGACCTGTGCCAACTACCGTGGGATAAGCCTTCTTAATATTACATATAAGATTCTATCGAGCGTACTGTGCGAAAAACTGAAGCCCATCGTCAACAAACTGGTAAATCCACCATCCACCAGATATTTACACTACGCCAAATCCTGGAAAAGACCCGAAAAAATAGATCGACACCCATCATCTATTCGTCGATTATAAAGCCGCCTTTGACAGCACGATTAGGGATCACTTGTACGCCGCAATGTCTGATTTAGGTAACCCTGCAAAGCTCATTCGTCTTTGCAAAATGACACTGACCAACACCACCAACGCAGTGAAAATTGGGACAGACCTCTCCGCGCCATTTGATACCAAAAGAGGTTTCAGACAAGGTGACTCCCTATCGTGCGACTTTTTTAACCTTATGCTGTAGAAAATAATTCGAGCTGCGAACATCGACTTCTCTGGCACTTTTTTCTACAAGAGTGTCATGCTGCTAGCATACGCTGATGATATTGACATCATTGGCAAAACCTCCCGAGCAGTCAGTACAGCATTCTCCAACCTGGAAAGGGAGTCTCATCGAGTGGTGAATGAGGACAAGACGAAATACCTTGTGTCAACAAACAAAGAGTCACGGCGTCTTGGATAAAATGTCACTGTTGAAAATTATACTTTTCAAGTCGTCAAGGATTTCGTATATCTAGGATCCAGCATAAACACCAACAATAATGTCAGCCTTGAGATCAAGCGAAGACTAACTCTTGCCAACAGGTGTTACTACGGGCTAGGACTAGAGCCCTCTTTCGACCGACGAAGATAACGCCGTCCTAATGTATGGCGCAGAGACGTGGACATTGACCATCAATGATAAGAGGCTGTTAGGAGCGTTCGAGAGGAAGATACTCCGTAAGATCTACGGTCCAGTATGCGTGGACGACGTGTATCGAATAAAATGGTACGCTGAGCGGACACTGACATATTCAAGCGTATAAAAATCCAGCGGCTTCGCTGGCTGGGTCATGTTGAGCGAATGGAAAAAAGCGCTCCGACTAGAAGGGTGTTTTATTCGAACCACGGTGGAGGAACACGCAGAAGGGGACGTCCTAGTCTCCGGGGCCTTATCAACTGGCGCCAGCGCGCGCATAGCAGAGGCGACTGGCGAAGCTTTGTAGAGGCGGCCAAGACCGATCATCGGTTGTAGTGCCAGTTAAGTAAGTAAGTAAACGTGAGTTTTGGCCAGTGATTTCTTCCACAGTTTTTTTTCAACTCATCGTATGCACCGAATGTAGAATAATTTTCTTCACTTTTATCTTTGATATTACTATTAGTATACTTTTCTCCTGGAGCATAGAGCCTCAAAAATCAACTTAAATCTAACTTTGTTATGGACATTTAGGATGATATCGTTTCAAGAATAACTAGCAGTGTGGAGTTATTTTTCGATGGCTTGCCTCCAGGTCATAGCTGGTGCCCGTCGACGTCTGCAACCTTGTGGATTCCACTGAATCGTTTGACATGCGATATTACTGCTAGGCCGTCTCAGCTCCATTTGCGATGTCATACCTCACTCCTAACTCCAGTGTGCACCCAGAGATCGATGGTCGAAATTTTTTTGGGCCTAGAAATACGCAAAATCCTTAAGCAGTGATTAATAAAAACACTTGAAGTAGAGATATTATGGCAGAGATTTCTTTCCATGTTTCGCATCCATAGAAAAGGACAGAGTTTAAACACAAGACTGAATCCTGCAAAAGTATGACAGGGTCGGCTGTGTCAACATAACCATCGTTTTTAATCTACTTATCTTAAGGCTGCGAGTTGCGTGAACGGTCTAAGTGTGTCCAACTATAGGGCAGGCCCTCTAAGCTAATCAAATTTAGGCTGATAGAATCATTTCGTACAAAAACCATCAAAATTGGGTAGGAAGGTGTTTTGTTTCAGAGGCCACGCCTGAACTTTCCGAATACTTTTATTTTGAACTTCTTTGTGCTACACGTCGATCAGATGTTGAATAATCTCCGAATGGCGTTTTAAAATATTTTCAAAACGATAAATTACTTGTTATTTATTGTAATTTTGAACGGGTGCTGACATTAGCAACATTCAAACGGATTGTTTTAAATCTGTGAGTAAATTTTAAAAATTTACATTTTCCCCTTTATTCTTTATCATCAGCTGTATCCAGGAGGACTAAAATATTTTATAGCTCGGATACTTGGAAAAAGGGAATTGCGTAACCACACCCACAAGTAGATACCATTTTGAGCAACCTTATTCAGCAATCTTTATTCGTAATGCCCCAGGTTATATTGTGCTTTTAAGTAATGCTCATTAGATACATATAAATTTGAAAATATAACAATACTTGACGCGGGGTTACTATCAAAACACGCATACACATAGCAACAACAATTTAGGCTAACAGTCAATTATCACAGATCAAAAAATTTGACCTGTGCGTATGTACGTACATTTTCTGTTATTCAACTAATTTTAATTTAAATAAACGTTTCCTTCATTAAATTTTGACATCTCATTACAGTACACTACAGCGAAATTATTCAACATTGGAAAGCCGCAGAATAATTCTTTATCGTTTCTAGTCTTTATCGATAGGTGTTTTTTACGTTTAAGTCAAAAACATACCGAAAAAAACAACTGATTTACCAATTTTAGGTTTCAGTTATTTTAACCAAGAGGATAATTTTAATGATAAAGAAAATGTGGGAGTGTGTAATTTCCTGCTGCAGCTTGATGACAAATGCTCATAAGTGGGGCGAAAAGTAAATTGCACGTATTTGGTGCTATACTGTATCAAATAATATATGGAACCAGTACACATAGTTAAGTTGTTGATAAATGACAAATCGGTTATTAGCCACCTACAGTTTTATGCCGAATCCGAACTTCGAAGTGAAAAGCTTTTCATAGGCAATTTTTACTCTTGTAGGTTTGCCATTACCTGCCAAGAGGTGGTGCTGTTTAGAAAAATAGTTTTTTCTACTTTTTTATTTTGCCTGTGCCGAGATTCGAACCCCGGACACTCAATAATTAATTAAACGCATTACCACTACGCCACAGCGACCACAACCACGCACATTTGCAATAGTCTTAACTCTTAACTTTCCACCACACCCCAACTTAACTTTAGTGATATTTTTCATTATTTTATAAAATTGCAGGACTGCTGCTTTTGTATTTCCTAATTTTAACTAACGTAAACCCTTTAAACGACAACAGCAAAACAAAAGATTTACTTTGTTGTTGTCAGATAACAGAAACAGTAGCAAATTGAGAGAAAAAACCCAAACAAAATTTCAATGATAAACGTGTTGATTGTTGCATTTGTAAAAAACAATTTTCTTAAATGATAACCCATGCCTCGTTAAGCGCAGCATAACATAAAACAATATTGTGATTCGAAAAATAAAATTACATATAATCACTATCAAAATAATATCGAAATAATCGCACTCAAACTACAAGAAGTACATATTTATATTTGGAAACACTTTTCCAATCACCGCATTTCTCTATTTATGAAATTCTGCATCAACTGACTTCCAGTTATTGCTTCACTGGGACGCTCTACAGAAGATTACTTCTTCACAACGTTTGCGTTTAAATTTCAAACGATTTTTTTTTGAAATGTAAAATTTGACATGAAATTGATGGGCAGCGCCTTCTATCAATCAAATATAAAAAAATTTTCGATACATATGTGTATTGTTAGAGGGCGCTGCCCATGATTTGTGTGTAAGCGATTCTAAAAAAGTAAACTAAAAATAAATATGAACCTCAAGTAAGTAATCTCTATTGTCGTGGTTCTACCGCCAACATCAACTTACCTTTTTTACTTAAGAAATGAAACATTATAGGTCGTAAAGTGCATGGATTGCATGAAGCAATCCTTTAAACAAAAAAAAAAACAAAAAAAATAGTGAAATTTGTCAAAATTTTTCGTATAGCGATGTATCAGTGTATACGAGTATATGTATGTATTTATGTATATGTATAATTTTACGGATCTTAATAAAAGCATAAAGGAGGCACTATGTTCATATATATGTATGTGTTTATATGAGTTAGCAAATTTGTAGAAGAAACAGGCTGAAGTAGAATTAAATGTGTTAAAAATTTGATATCTTGGAGACAAAAAAGTATCTACCATATGTATTTGTTGTTGGTTTGAATAGTTTTGCTATTGTTCTTATTGTTGCTACCACTGAATGTTTTTTTATTGTTATGTACTTGATGTTGATGCCCATGACAGTTGCAAGCAATCACATTTTTTGTTTATTTTGCTTTTGTTTTCCTCGTGTACTAATAATACTTTTTGTTTTTCTTTCTTTTAATATAGCACGTTGCTGTGGAAGCTATAATTTTATGGAGAGTTAAGGATTTTGTGGATCTTGGATTGCAAAAAACAGTAGAGTAATGAAAGCGAAATTTGCTACAGGACCCTATTTCTATTTGAGTAATTTTAGATCGCTGACTTAGCATCCTCAGTATTATAATATCACATAAGGTGTCTTTTTTTGGGTTACGACATATTTTTTAATCCTGATTTAAGAATTATCGATATGTAAATAAACAAATTGGTGGTCGCTGTGGCGTAGTGGTAGAGCGTTGGACTGCTGCGAAGAGTGTCCGGGGTTCGAATCTCGGCACAGGCAAAATCAAAAAGTAGAAAAAAAAATTTTTCTACACGGCACCACCTCTTGGCAGGCAATGGCAAACCTACAAGAGTAAAAATTGCTATGAAAAGCTTTTCACTTCGCCGTTCGGATTCGGCATTAAACTGTAGGTCCCTTCCATTCATGTACAAATATAACACGCACAACATGAGTGGATGCGAAAAAGCTCGGCCTAGGCCCTCCATGGGCTGTTGTGCCATTAAAAGTAAAGTAAATAAACAAATTGCTATTTCGGGTGAATGCGAATAACGTTATAATGCCTAGTTTACACTAAGGGTAAGACTCAAAATAGTGATTTCATTGTCATGGTTTTAACGTGAAAAAAATACGTCAGCGGGAAGCTAAAAGGTGGAAGTCTTCTTTTTGTCATTTTGAAAAAATGCCGCCTTTTTAATTGGTTAGTTAGAGCCTATTTTCCCAATTTTTTTCTTTTTTTTAACCAATAAATACATTTTTGTGGTTTTCTATCCATTATTGTCATTTTTATTTGTAAAATAATTAGATATTTTAATTTTGAAAAATTTTGAAAAATGTTCTACTTTTTATGATTATTTTCTTTTCTAAAATTCTGGCATGCATTCAAGTTGTATGTGTTTCTTTCTTTCTTTCAATCTTTTCGCATCCACTCACGTCGCGCGTGTTATATTTGTATATGAATCGAAGGGACATACAGTTTTATGCCGACTCCGAACGGCGAAGTGAAAAGCTTTTCATAGGTAATTTTTACTCTTGTAGGTATGTCATTGCCTGCCAAGAGGTGGTGCCGTGTAAAAAAATTTTTTATTTTTTTTATTTGATTTTGGCCTGTGTCGAGATTCGAATCCCGGACACTCTGCGTAACAGTCCAACGCACTACCACTACGCCACACATATATATATATATATATGTATATATTCTGGGCAATTGCCTGCCCAGAAATATTGGTTTTTCTACTTTTCGATTTTCACTTGAGCTGAGATAGAAGGCCAACGCACTACCAACTACCTACCTTTTTTTCTTTCATATTTCATTCCTTTCGAATAATTCTAACCGTACGGTCTATCAAAACATACTGTAATTTCAATTTTTCTCTATTTTATCCAACTTTTCCTACTTAATTTAAATAAATTATTTATAAATTTTCAATCCGCTATCCCGGTCTTTAATTTTTTCCACTCAAATTCCCCCGATCAAACTCTCCTTCCACCAAGCCACCAAGCTTAAACATTGGTCCTTCGAGCCACTAAGTGCCAGCGAGAGGAAAAAAAAACCAAAAAAACATATACTCGTATAAACCCAATGAGGTGTAGTGCCGCTAAAAACATAAACATTAAACGCAAAATAACACAAACATTACATTCTAACAATAAAAACAAAAAAAAAGAGTGCAACAAGTCACCAAAAATCAACCACCAACAAGTACAGCACAACAAATAAACCAAGTAAAACTTCCCTCCCTTTGTTCAGTATTGAAGTAAGTACAAGTTTCTATTTATTTCCTAAATTTTACTTGTGAACTTCATATATACATTACTTTTACTTTACTTTTAATGGCACAACAGCCCATGGAGGGCTTAGGCCGAGCTTTTCGCATCCACTCATGTTATCTGTTAAGTGTTATATTTTTACATGAATGGAAGGGACCTACAGTTTAATGCCGAATCCGAACGGCGAAGTGAAAAGCTTTTCATAGCAATTTTTGCTCTTGTAGGTTTGCCATTGCCTGCCAAGAGATGGTGCCGTTTAGAAAAATTATTTTTTTTTATTAATTTGCCTGTGCCGAGCTTCGAACCCCGGACACTGTGCGTCGCAGTCCAACGCATTACCACTATGCCACAGCGGCCATATATACATAATATTTTAAATTTTCCCATATTTAAAATATTGTTTATAAATTGTATATATTTCCATATACATACATACATACTGGTTCCAACATACCAAAATATCTCTTCTATGTGCATAAAGTAAATAAGTTTCGTGTACAACAACAAATACACACTTATTGCTTTAGAGAAAATTCTTAGATTTCTTTTGTGCTATATTCGTTTACCTCCATACGATAAACCTGAAGAAAATTATTACACCTTGTGCAATAAATTTAGGTATACTTTGAGCAGTATATATATAAGCAGTGGTCGCTGTGGCGTAGTGGTAGTGCGTTGGACTGCTACGCAGAGTGTCCGGGGTTCGAATCTCGGCACAGGCAAAATCAAAAAAAAAAGTAGAAAAAATAATTTTTCTACACGGCACCACCTCTTGTCAGGCAATGGCAAACCTACAAGAGTAAAAATTGCTATGAAAAGCTTTTCCTTCGCCGTTCGGATTCGGCTTTAAACTGTAGGTCCCTTCCATTCATGTACAAATATAACACGCACAACATGAGTGGATGCGAAAAGCTCGGCCTAGGCCCTCCATGGGCTGTTGTGCCATCAAAAGTAAAGTAAAGTAAGGTTGATATTTTACAACGACAAAAATAAATATATTAATTTTCATTGAATATTTGAAATTATTTTTACCTACAAATGGGGGCACTTAGCATTTTTGCGGTTAATACAAAAAAATAAAATAACTTTATTTACTGGAAATATTTTTGTTTCCAGACAAATATATAGTTGCTAATTTAAATACAACTATTTCCAATATATTTTTTTTCTTTCTTTTTGTTGGATACTTATTAGTAATTTAATTTGTCCAAAGTAATTCTAAATTTCCTAGAATAACTTAATGACTGTTGATAGAACTCCTCCCAGGCAGAGTGATTCTGTTGAGACAAACAATAAACAAATTTTAAGAATGTCACACGAACTGATTGCTCAAAAACAATGCGAGCAACAAAGAGAAAAAAAAAACTTACAGTATTTTCATGCAGAAGTTCATTGCCGAAAGTGACAATCTTGTGCAATATTGCGATAAATTAAGTAATTCTTCTCTAGATGATCACACCGAATCTCTTTTGGTTGTGAAGCTAAGTAGTCTAGAGAACGGTTGGACTCGACTTCAAAGAGTCTATGACGTGGTGTGTGAGACAGACGACAGTGACTTGCCCGAAAATTTCAACAGTATAGGCTAGTGGTAAATACTGTAGCTGTCAAGAAACCTACGAAAACACAATGGCTACAATTGAAGATCAGTTGAAATTACTTCAACCTCAAGCACTTTCAAGAGAAGTCCCTAAAGAACAACTCAAAGAGCAAGCAAGTATCATGCCATGCTTACAAGTTCCACCTTGCGATACAGACATTTTTTCTGTTGGTTATGAAGAATGGCCGTCTTTCCGAGACATATTCACCGCCGTTTACATTAACCATCCAAAACTCATTTCCGGTCAAAAGTTATACCATCTTAGGTATAAAATGCAAAGTTAAGGCTGGAGCTATCGTCAAACAATATCCGTTAAGCGACGAAAATTTCGCTCTAGCATGGGAAGCTTTGAAAGCTCGTTATGAGAATAAACGCATTCTAGTTGACAATCAAGTACAAACGTTACTGAATTTGCACACTATTCATTCCAAGAATAGTGAAGAGATACAAAAACTTGAAATTACAATTAAAAACTGTCTGTGCGTCTTAGCTTCTCAAGGCGTAACCACAGAAAACTGGGATCCTATCCTAGTATATATATGTTCTTCGCAACTACCAATCGAAACATTATCGCTATGGGAGCAATACCTAAAGTCCCGAAGAGACATACTTCTATGGTGACAGCTAGATGATTTCCTGACGAGTAGATACGAAGTAGTAGAATGACTCAACAGAATTCATCCAAATAAGCGTAATGTTTTTAGTCAAAACACTCCCCAAAAGAAGGTTGTTAGCCAAATTAACAACTTTGTGGCTGAACCCAAAAGGACGTATACATATCGTCTATGTAATGTCTCTTATGCCATGAAGAGTTGTACTAAACCTTTTGATACACGAACGAATTAACTTCGTAAGAGATAAAATATCTGTGAAAATTGTCTTGCTTTCACACAAATGAAAAAGGATTGTCCGAATAATTTTTCCTGGGTCTATTGTCAAAGAAAGCATCATTTCCTGCTTCACATAATAGCAAATACGCAAAATCCAAAATCCATTAGTAGATCTCAAACCACTACAACTCATGTTACAACTGCATCACCTCAGTTGCAAGAAATCATGGAACTTCCCTGTTCTACAAATACAGCGCAAGTTCAAGCGCTTTACTCCAACATGATAATACGGTCTTACTTCCCACAGCAATGGATTCCATTGAATATTTAGGGGAATTATTCAAAGTCCGTATTTTGATTGACCAAGGGTCGCAAAGAACTTTTATTTCCTCAAAAGTTCAGAAAGTATTCGTTTACCAACAATTTCAGGTATGGAACAATCCCTGTTCGAAATTTCAGGTATGGGAGGTAGAAGTATTCAAAATTCTAATCGACTTTAGTGGCACCCAGAACTAACAAAAGAATATATGCTCGGGCTATAGTTCTTTCACAGTTAACTAAGCTTCTTCACAGCTTTCTAATCAGAAGGTTTAACTTGCAACAGTTAGCCGCTTTAAATCTTGCTGATCCAAATTCCCATATTTCTGCTCAAATTTATGTAGTAATCGGAAGTGATTTATTGCCCAAAATCCTTCTAGAAGGATTACGAAAGAACTTATGTGGTAATCTATTGGCACAGAATACTTTATTTCGCTGGATCATCATTCCACGCAATTAGAACCAATCTCCAATGAATTGCTTAGCTCCCAATTAAAGCAATTCTGGGAGCAAGAAGAAATCCCACAAGCTCTTCCACTCTCGCCTGAAGATCAAGTTTGTGAGGATTTATACTGTTCTACTACAAAACGAAATTCAGATGATCGTTACGTTGTCAGGTTGCCGTTTAAAAAAAGTTTTCCCAAAACTATAGCATTGGGTAATTCAAGGGCCACTACACTTCAACAATTTCTTGGAATGGAGCGCAGTTTGCAAAAAAAAGGTTGATCTGAAAATCGTTTATGACGAATAGTGAGATAAGAATATCGCACTATCGATCATATGGAAATAACTCATTCTCAAGAAGTTATTTCCAATGGAAAGTACTTCTCATTTTATTTACCCCACCATGCTGTGATTCGGCCTGAAAAAGTAACTACCAAACTCCGTGTAGTTTTCAATGCTTCAAAAGCCACTAGCTCAGGAATTTCTCTTAACAATGTTCTCTATACTGGTCCCACTCTTCAACCAGACCTAATTATCTCATTCTTCAATGGCGAATGTTCCGATTCGTGTTCAATGGAGATGTGCAGAAGATGTACAGACAAATTTTGGTACATAAAGATGACCAAGATTTCCAGCGAATTCTCTTTCGCGACTCCATGAATGCTCCTATCCGAGATTTTAAGCTCAAAACGGTAACGTTTGGAGTTAACTGCGCACCGTATCTAGCCATCAGAACTCTCCATCAGTTGGCAAAAGATACGCAAGAACAATTGCGGCTAAAATTATTGTCGAAAATACATATGTCGATGACATCTGGAGACCATGATGAAGACTTAGCTATGGAATTACTGTCTCAAGTAATTCATTGTCTTGGCTCAGCTGGATTTCCTCTAAGAAAAATAGCAGGTAACTATCCTGCCATATTAGAAAATATCCCAGAGGATCTGTTAGATTCCGATTTCCTACGGAAAAAAAAAGTACAAGATGTACTAAGACTCTCGGGATTCGTTGGAATGCAATTTCTGACTCATTTTCTTATACCATTACACCAATTTCATCAGTGAATGGGGTCACCAAACGGCAAATTCTCTCTTCAGTCGCGAAACTTTTTGACTCGGCAGGCTTTCACCAATTATGATTCAAGATTTTATTGCAAGAGCTTTGGCTAGATGGAACTGACTGAGATGAAAGTAAAGTAAAGTAAAGAGAAAGCGTATTGTGCAACTCTCTATCTCCGTACCTCTTCTGCAGCACATCTCTTAGTTGCTAAAGGAAAGGTTGCACCCATAAGAACGGTTATGTTATATTAGCTGTTCTGCTCTCAAAGTTTGTAACTTTAGTCAGATCCCACCTTAGACTTAATGAAGCTAGGTTATTCTTATGGTGCGATTCTCAGATTGTGCTGGCATGGTTAGAAAAACCACCTCACACATGGAAGACTTACGTTGCAAATCGATTGATTCTCCAAAATGTTGTAAATACTTCATGGCGACATGTTTCTAGTGCGGACAACCCCGCGGACTTGGGAAGTAGAGGTTGCAAACCTCAAGATTTAGTATCCTGTCGTCTCTGGTGGAATGGACCTCACTGGCTTCAAAAATCTTCAGATTATTGGCCTAAATCCTCTCCCAGAAATGCAACATTGGTAGAGCAACGCAAAGTAGAGTAATATCACATTATCGATCGCTTCTCCTCTTTTCCGCGAGCTCTAAGGGTTTTAGGTTCTTTCACAATATGAAGGCAAAGGTTCGTCGAACGGTTATGTGGAGCTGTTCTGCTCTCAAAGTTTGTAACTTTAGTCAGATCCCACCTTAGACTTAATGAAGCTAGGTTATTCTTATGGTGCGATTCTCAGATTGTGCTGGCATGGTTAGAAAAACCACCTCACACATGGAAGACTTACGTTGCAAATCGATTGATTCTCCAAAATGTTGTAAATACTTCATGGCGACATGTTTCTAGTGCGGACAACCCCGCGGACTTGGGAAGTAGAGGTTGCAAACCTCAAGATTTAGTATCCTGTCGTCTCTGGTGGAATGGACCTCACTGGCTTCAAAAATCTTCAGATTATTGGCCTAAATCCTCTCCCAGAAATGCAACATTGGTAGAGCAACGCAAAGTAGAGTAATATCACATTATCGATCGCTTCTCCTCTTTTCCGCGTGCTCTAAGGGTTTTAGGTTCTTTCACAATATGAAGGCAAAGGTTCGTCGAGTTAGTGTCCCCACTTCAAGCTCTATCCTTTACGCCGAAATTAAATTTGTAAAGACCCGACTCATATCCTTGGCTCAATCTCGATATTATCTACGAGAAAAGGCATCATTACTCGATGCAAAACCAATAGAAAAGAAAAGCACTCTTGTCGTGAAAAATCCTTTTCTAGACAAGGAGAATATTCTCAGAGTGAATGGTCGTCTCTCTCACGCCGCTCTTAGCTACAACGAACGACATCCTACCATCATTCATTGAGAATTTTCGCTATTGTATTTTATATTTGGAATTTCTCCTCCCTGTCGAAGTCAGTCTCATGCTTCGCATGGTGAGGCAGGAATATTTCATTCCATTCATTAAAAATAAAAAAGTGCATTTGCCAATGCAAGGTTTGTACTTTATACAAGCAGACAATGCGGACCCAGATTATGGCTCCTCTCTCCCGTATCAAAGAAAAGGAAAGCCAGCCACCGGCCTCAATCACCGCAACGAGCAGCCAGAGCTATCGTTCATGCACGGCCTGATTCTGCCCCCACCGTTCCTGCGCCTCCTTATATTGCTGCCGCCGTCTCGAAACGTTCCACTTCCGGGATCAGAGGGTGAAGGAGCTACTCGGGGACATCGTTAGAACCCTGCAGCGCTTCGAGGACGCAATTGATTTTGCACCCATGCAAGGGTGCAGGGATGTTTAAGCCACCGTTCTTTCTCTATTCTTTCTTTCCTACCTTTTCTACTTTCGTATTTCATTCCTTTCTTTTTCTATTCTTTCTTTCCTACCTTTTCTACTTTCGTATTTCATTCGTTTCGAATAATTCTAACCGTACGGTCTATCAAAAAATACTGTAATTTAAATTTTTCTCTATTTTATCCAACTCTTCCTACTTAATTTAAATAAATTAATTTATAAATTTTCAATCTGATATCCCGGTCTTTCATTTTTTTCCTCTCAAATTCCCCCGATCGAACTCTCCTTCCACCAAGCCACAAGAGCTTAAACAATAGCATTTGAAAATAATTCCCCTTTGTCCAATTCCATATGTTACATGGATTTTTGATTTGAATACATAAAGTACCTGTGCCAATCAAATCAATTTTAGATGATACAAAGTTCCCCGGGTCAGCTAGTTTTAAGCAAAGGATATTTATAAAAATTGAAAAAGTCGATGGGTTTTCGCAAAAAGTATTGAAAAAAAGAAAAGAAAGACTTTAATAAAGACTTTCAGACTTAAGACTTTTTCGTTACTAGGGATAGAGAAAGAGAATTTGGTTTAAAAACAACCATGGGCTGTTGTGCCATTAAAAGAAGAAGAATGTACAAACAATTTAAATTAGACTTTTGGAGGGATATTTTGCATGTTAAAATAAGATAGACCGAGATTTTCGTATACGATAGTGGGATTTTCGGAGCAAAGGATCTTACAACACTGGCAGAGAGTAAAGTGCTTTATGACTGAGAGAGCAATAATAAGAGGAGGAACGAGAGAGAGAGATATGAAAAAAGTTAAGTTAGGATATTTGCGCTGCAGCGCTCTTTACAGATAATACGAAGAGCTGCATGCAGAAAATCTTCACATGTGTTTCAGGCATAACTTTTTGTCTAAATTAAAATTAAAAAACTTAACTTCCATACAAATTCGGATGCTTAAATACTATTTACTGTTATATTTATTATATGTATAATATTATAAATAATCTTAATAATATTACTATAACCATCATTTACTGCACTACTATAACTACTACTTATTACATATTAAGAATTTTGTGTTCAACTATAGGTACAACTACTAAAATTCAAACTAAAATCAAATAAAATGTAACAAAGCAAAAAATAAACTAAATCCAGTTTCGTTTTCATCGAACATTATTACAAAGAAGATAATGTGTCATATGTAGGAACTAAAATGGTTTTATAGTCAAGAATTATTAATTTTTTTTTTTAATTTTTGGATCGAAATCGGTTTGTAAGACTTCGGAGTTTTCCAAGGTTTCTGAGATATGACATGTAATTATTATTATTTTAACTAAAATTTGATTGCATAATTTTGGATATATAATAGTTTTTTTATGTAAATATTTTTTCAATTGCGAAACTTAATTTGGAATTTACTTCAGTAAAATCGGTAAAAATAATCTAGATAAGCCAGTGTGCATATGTATACACATATTACATACTTAAATATTGTAAACTTAAGAATATGTATGTAGGTATGTCTGTTGCAAGTATTTTTTGGTTCTTACTTCGAAATATACGCCATTGCTCAAAATCGGCATTTTGTATTTGATGATGGGGGATGAACTCGAGCAGTAATTGAAAAAAAATAGAGGGTGGTGAGGATAAGGAGAAGGAGGTGGAGCAAAATATATTGCTGCATTAAGGGTGTGCCGCCCGCTATTTCGTTGATTAAAGGGGGTCTAAAAGAAACACACAAGTATGTACAAGGAAAAAGTCATTAAATTTAAGCAGACTATACTTCTGATTCATAAGAATCTAATATTCTGTATACTTTCTTCTACGTCAAGTCAAGTCGAGTTGAGTCAAGTTGAAGTTGAAGTCAAGTCAAGTTGAAGTCAAGTCAAGTTGAAGTTGAAGTCAAGTCAAGTTGAAGTTGAAGTTGAAGTTGAAGTCAAGTCAAGTTGAAGTTGAAGTTGAAGTTGAAGTCAAGTCAAGTTGAAGTTGAAGTCAAGTCAAGTTGAAGTTGAATTTGAAGTTGAAGTCAAGTCAAGTTGAAGTCAAGTCAAGTTGAAGTCAAGTCAAGTTGAAGTTGAAGTTGAAGTTGAAGTTGAAGTTGAAGTTGAAGTTGAAGTTGAAGTTGAAGTTGAAGTCAAGTCAAGTTGAAGTTGAAGTCAAGTCAAGTTGAAGTTGAAGTTGAAGTCAAGTCAAGTTGAAGTTGAAGTTGAAGTTGAAGTTGAAGTCAAGTCAAGTTGAAGTTGAAGTTGAAGTTGAAGTTGAAGTTGAAGTTGAAGTTGAAGTTGAAGTCAAGTCAAGTCAAGTTGAAGTTGAAGTCAAGTTGAAGTTGAAGTCAAGTCAAGTTAAAGTTGAAGTTGAAGTTGAAGTTGAAGTTGAAGTCAAGTCAAGTTGAAGTTGAAGTTGAAGTTGAAGTTGAAGTTGAAGTCCAGTCAAGTTGAAGTTGAAGTCAAGTTGAAGTTGAAGTTGAAGTTGAAGTTGAAGTTGAAGTTGAAGTTGAAGTTGAAGTCAAGTCAAGTTGAAGTTGAAGTTGAAGTTGAAGTCAAGTCAAGTTGAAGTTGAAGTTGAAGTCAACTCAAGTTGAAGTTGAAGTTGAAGTTGAAGTTGAAGTTGAAGTTGAAGTCAAGTCAAGTTGAAGTTGAAGTTGAAGTTGAAGTTGAAGTTGAAGTTGAAGTTGAAGTTGAAGTTGAAGTCAAGTCAAGTAGAAGTCAAGTCAAGTAGAAGTCAAGTCAAGTTGAAGTCAAGTCAAGTCAAGTTGAAGTTGAAGTCAAGTCAAGTCGAAGTCAAGTCAAGTCGAAGTCGAGTCAAGTTGAAGTCGAGTCAAGTTGAAGTCGAGTCAAGTTGAAGTCGAGTCAAGTTGAAGTCGAGTCAAGTTGAAGTTGAAGTCAAGTCAAGTAGAAGTCAAGTCAAGTAGAAGTCAAGTCAAGTTGAAGTCAAGTCAAGTAGAAGTCAAGTCAAGTTGAAGTCAAGTTGAAATCAAGTCAAGTTGAAGTCAAGTCAAGTTGAAGTCAAGTTGAAGTCAAGTCAAGTTGAAGTCAAGTTGAAGTCAAGTCAAGTTGAAGTCAAGTTGAAGTCAAGTCAAGTTGAAGTCAAGTTGAAGTCAAGTCAAGTTGAAGTCAAGTTGAAGTCAAGTCAAGTTGAAGTCAAGTTGAAGTCAAGTTGAAGTCAAGTCAAGTTGAAGTCAAGTTGAAGTCAAGTCAAGTTGAAGTCAAGTCAAGTTGAAGTCAAGTCAAGTTGAAGTCAAGTCAAGTTGAAGTCAAGTTGAAGTCAAGTCAAGTTGAAGTCAAGTCAAGTTGAAGTCAAGTTGAAGTCAAGTCAAGTTGAAGTCAAGTCAAGTTGAAGTCAAGTTGAAGTCAAGTCAAGTTGAAGTCAAGTTGAAGTCAAGTCAAGTTGAAGTCAAGTCAAGTTGAAGTCAAGTCAAGTTGAAGTCAAGTTGAAGTCAAGTCAAGTTGAAGTCAAGTTGAAGTCAAGTCAAGTTGAAGTCAAGTTGAAGTCAAGTTGAAGTCAAGTCAAGTTGAAGTCAAGTTGAAGTCAAGTTGAAGTCAAGTTGAAGTCAAGTCAAGTTGAAGTCAAGTTGAAGTCAAGTCAAGTTGAAGTCAAGTTGAAGTCAAGTCAAGTTGAAGTCAAGTTGAAGTCAAGTCAAGTTGAAGTCAAGTTGAAGTCAAGTTGAAGTCAAGTTGAAGTCAAGTTGAAGTCAAGTTGAAGTCAAGTTGAAGTCAAGTTGAAGTCAAGTTGAAGTCAAGTTGAAGTCAAGTTGAAGTCAAGTTGAAGTCAAGTTGAAGTCAAGTTGAAGTCAAGTTGAAGTCAAGTTGAAGTCAAGTTGAAGTCAAGTTGAAGTCAAGTTGAAGTCAAGTTGAAGTCAAGTTGAAGTCAAGTTGAAGTCAAGTTGAAGTCAAGTTGAAGTCAAGTTGAAGTCAAGTTGAAGTCAAGTTGAAGTCAAGTTGAAGTCAAGTTGAAGTCAAGTTGAAGTCAAGTTGAAGTCAAGTTGAAGTCAAGTTGAAGTCAAGTTGAAGTCAAGTTGAAGTCAAGTTGAAGTCAAGTTGAAGTCAAGTTGAAGTCAAGTTGAAGTCAAGTTGAAGTCAAGTTGAAGTCAAGTTGAAGTCAAGTTGAAGTCAAGTTGAAGTCAAGTTGAAGTCAAGTTGAAGTCAAGTTGAAGTCAAGTTGAAGTCAAGTTGAAGTCAAGTTGAAGTCAAGTTGAAGTCAAGTTGAAGTCAAGTTGAAGTCGAGTTGAAGTCAAGTTGAAGTCAAGTTGAAGTCAAGTTGAAGTCAAGTTGAAGTCAAGTTGAAGTCAAGTTGAAGTCAAGTTGAAGTCAAGTTGAAGTCAAGTTGAAGTCAAGTTGAAGTCAAGTTGAAGTCAAGTTGAAGTCAAGTTGAAGTCAAGTTGAAGTCAAGTTGAAGTCAAGTTGAAGTCAAGTTGAAGTCAAGTTGAAGTCAAGTTGAAGTCAAGTTGAAGTCAAGTTGAAGTCAAGTTGAAGTCAAGTTGAAGTCAAGTTGAAGTCAAGTTGAAGTCAAGTTGAAGTCAAGTTGAAGTCAAGTTGAAGTCAAGTTGAAGTCAAGTTGAAGTCAAGTTGAAGTCAAGTTGAAGTCAAGTTGAAGTCAAGTTGAAGTCAAGTTGAAGTCAAGTTGAAGTCAAGTTGAAGTCAAGTTGAAGTCAAGTTGAAGTCAAGTTGAAGTCAAGTTGAAGTCAAGTTGAAGTCAAGTTGAAGTCAAGTTGAAGTCAAGTTGAAGTCAAGTTGAAGTCAAGTCAAGTTGAAGTCAAGTCAAGTTGAAGTCAAGTTGAAGTCAAGTTGAAGTCAAGTTGAAGTCAAGTTGAAGTCAAGTCAAGTTGAAGTCAAGTTGAAGTCAAGTCAAGTTGAAGTCAAGTTGAAGTCAAGTTGAAGTCAAGTCAAGTTGAAGTCAAGTCAAGTTGAAGTCAAGTCAAGTTGAAGTCAAGTTGAAGTCAAGTTGAAGTCAAGTTGAAGTCAAGTTGAAGTCAAGTTGAAGTCAAGTTGAAGTCAAGTTGAAGTCAAGTTGAAGTCAAGTTGAAGTCAAGTTGAAGTCAAGTTGAAGTCAAGTTGAAGTCAAGTTGAAGTCAAGTTGAAGTCAAGTTGAAGTCAAGTTGAAGTCAAGTTGAAGTCAAGTTGAAGTCAAGTTGAAGTCAAGTTGAAGTCAAGTTGAAGTCAAGTTGAAGTCAAGTTGAAGTCAAGTTGAAGTCAAGTTGAAGTCAAGTTGAAGTCAAGTTGAAGTCAAGTTGAAGTCAAGTTGAAGTCAAGTTGAAGTCAAGTTGAAGTCAAGTTGAAGTCAAGTTGAAGTCAAGTTGAAGTCAAGTTGAAGTCAAGTTGAAGTCAAGTTGAAGTCAAGTTGAAGTCAAGTTGAAGTCAAGTTGAAGTCAAGTTGAAGTCAAGTTGAAGTCAAGTTGAAGTCAAGTTGAAGTCAAGTTGAAGTCAAGTTGAAGTCAAGTTGAAGTCAAGTTGAAGTCAAGTCAAGTTGAAGTCAAGTCAAGTTGAAGTCAAGTCAAGTTGAAGTCAAGTCAAGTTGAAGTCAAGTCAAGTTGAAGTCAAGTTGAAGTCAAGTTGAAGTCAAGTTGAAGTCAAGTCAAGTTGAAGTCAAGTCAAGTTGAAGTCAAGTTGAAATCAAGTTGAAGTCAAGTTGAAGTCAAGTTGAAGTCAAGTTGAAGTCAAGTTGAAGTCAAGTTGAAGTCAAGTTGAAGTCAAGTTGAAGTCAAGTTGAAGTCAAGTTGAAGTCAAGTTGAAGTCAAGTTGAAGTCAAGTTGAAGTCAAGTTGAAGTCAAGTTGAAGTCAAGTTGAAGTCAAGTTGAAGTCAAGTTGAAGTCAAGTTGAAGTCAAGTTGAAGTCAAGTTGAAGTCAAGTTGAAGTCAAGTTGAAGTCAAGTTGAAGTCAAGTTGAAGTCAAGTTGAAGTCAAGTTGAAGTCAAGTTGAAGTCAAGTTGAAGTCAAGTTGAAGTCAAGTTGAAGTCAAGTTGAAGTCAAGTTGAAGTCAAGTTGAAGTCAAGTTGAAGTCAAGTTGAAGTCAAGTTGAAGTCAAGTTGAAGTCAAGTTGAAGTCAAGTTGAAGTCAAGTTGAAGTCAAGTTGAAGTCAAGTTGAAGTCAAGTTGAAGTCAAGTTGAAGTCAAGTTGAAGTCAAGTTGAAGTCAAGTTGAAGTCAAGTTGAAGTCAAGTTGAAGTCAAGTTGAAGTCAAGTTGAAGTCAAGTTGAAGTCAAGTTGAAGTCAAGTTGAAGTCAAGTTGAAGTCAAGTTGAAGTCAAGTTGAAGTCAAGTTGAAGTCAAGTTGAAGTCAAGTTGAAGTCAAGTTGAAGTCAAGTTGAAGTCAAGTTGAAGTCAAGTTGAAGTCAAGTTGAAGTCAAGTTGAAGTCAAGTTGAAGTCAAGTTGAAGTCAAGTTGAAGTCAAGTTGAAGTCAAGTTGAAGTCAAGTTGAAGTCAAGTTGAAGTCAAGTTGAAGTCAAGTTGAAGTCAAGTTGAAGTCAAGTTGAAGTCAAGTTGAAGTCAAGTTGAAGTCAAGTTGAAGTCAAGTTGAAGTCAAGTTGAAGTCAAGTTGAAGTCAAGTTGAAGTCAAGTTGAAGTCAAGTTGAAGTCAAGTTGAAGTCAAGTTGAAGTCAAGTTGAAGTCAAGTTGAAGTCAAGTTGAAGTCAAGTTGAAGTCAAGTTGAAGTCAAGTTGAAGTCAAGTTGAAGTCAAGTTGAAGTCAAGTTGAAGTCGAGTTGAAGTCAAGTTGAAGTCAAGTTGAAGTCAAGTTGAAGTCAAGTTGAAGTCAAGTTGAAGTCAAGTTGAAGTCAAGTTGAAGTCAAGTTGAAGTCAAGTTGAAGTCAAGTTGAAGTCAAGTTGAAGTCAAGTTGAAGTCAAGTTGAAGTCAAGTTGAAGTCAAGTTGAAGTCAAGTTGAAGTCAAGTTGAAGTCAAGTTGAAGTCAAGTTGAAGTCAAGTTGAAGTCAAGTTGAAGTCAAGTTGAAGTCAAGTTGAAGTCAAGTTGAAGTCAAGTTGAAGTCAAGTTGAAGTCAAGTTGAAGTCAAGTTGAAGTCAAGTTGAAGTCAAGTTGAAGTCAAGTTGAAGTCAAGTTGAAGTCAAGTTGAAGTCAAGTTGAAGTCAAGTTGAAGTCAAGTTGAAGTCAAGTTGAAGTCAAGTTGAAGTCAAGTTGAAGTCAAGTTGAAGTCAAGTTGAAGTCAAGTTGAAGTCAAGTTGAAGTCAAGTTGAAGTCAAGTTGAAGTCAAGTTGAAGTCAAGTTGAAGTCAAGTTGAAGTCAAGTTGAAGTCAAGTCAAGTTGAAGTCAAGTCAAGTTGAAGTCAAGTTGAAGTCAAGTTGAAGTCAAGTTGAAGTCAAGTTGAAGTCAAGTTGAAGTCAAGTTGAAGTCAAGTCAAGTTGAAGTCAAGTTGAAGTCAAGTCAAGTTGAAGTCAAGTTGAAGTCAAGTTGAAGTCAAGTCAAGTTGAAGTCAAGTCAAGTTGAAGTCAAGTCAAGTTGAAGTCAAGTTGAAGTCAAGTTGAAGTCAAGTTGAAGTCAAGTTGAAGTCAAGTTGAAGTCAAGTTGAAGTCAAGTTGAAGTCAAGTTGAAGTCAAGTTGAAGTCAAGTTGAAGTCAAGTTGAAGTCAAGTTGAAGTCAAGTTGAAGTCAAGTTGAAGTCAAGTTGAAGTCAAGTTGAAGTCAAGTTGAAGTCAAGTTGAAGTCAAGTTGAAGTCAAGTTGAAGTCAAGTTGAAGTCAAGTTGAAGTCAAGTTGAAGTCAAGTTGAAGTCAAGTTGAAGTCAAGTTGAAGTCAAGTTGAAGTCAAGTTGAAGTCAAGTTGAAGTCAAGTTGAAGTCAAGTTGAAGTCAAGTTGAAGTCAAGTTGAAGTCAAGTTGAAGTCAAGTTGAAGTCAAGTTGAAGTCAAGTTGAAGTCAAGTTGAAGTCAAGTTGAAGTCAAGTTGAAGTCAAGTTGAAGTCAAGTTGAAGTCAAGTTGAAGTCAAGTTGAAGTCAAGTTGAAGTCAAGTTGAAGTCAAGTTGAAGTCAAGTTGAAGTCAAGTTGAAGTCAAGTTGAAGTCAAGTCAAGTTGAAGTCAAGTCAAGTTGAAGTCAAGTCAAGTTGAAGTCAAGTCAAGTTGAAGTCAAGTCAAGTTGAAGTCAAGTTGAAGTCAAGTTGAAGTCAAGTCAAGTTGAAGTCAAGTCAAGTTGAAGTCAAGTTGAAATCAAGTTGAAGTCAAGTTGAAGTCAAGTTGAAGTCAAGTCAAGTTGAAGTCAAGTTGAAGTCAAGTTGAAGTCAAGTTGAAGTCAAGTTGAAGTCAAGTTGAAGTCAAGTTGAAGTCAAGTTGAAGTCAAGTTGAAGTCAAGTTGAAGTCAAGTTGAAGTCAAGTTGAAGTCAAGTTGAAGTCAAGTTGAAGTCAAGTTGAAGTCAAGTTGAAGTCAAGTTGAAGTCAAGTTGAAGTCAAGTTGAAGTCAAGTTGAAGTCAAGTTGAAGTCAAGTTGAAGTCAAGTTGAAGTCAAGTTGAAGTCAAGTTGAAGTCAAGTTGAAGTCAAGTTGAAGTCAAGTTGAAGTCAAGTTGAAGTCAAGTTGAAGTCAAGTTGAAGTCAAGTTGAAGTCAAGTTGAAGTCAAGTTGAAGTCAAGTTGAAGTCAAGTTGAAGTCAAGTTGAAGTCAAGTTGAAGTCAAGTTGAAGTCAAGTTGAAGTCAAGTTGAAGTCAAGTTGAAGTCAAGTTGAAGTCAAGTTGAAGTCAAGTTGAAGTCAAGTTGAAGTCAAGTTGAAGTCAAGTTGAAGTCAAGTTGAAGTCAAGTTGAAGTCAAGTTGAAGTCAAGTTGAAGTCAAGTTGAAGTCAAGTTGAAGTCAAGTTGAAGTCAAGTTGAAGTCAAGTTGAAGTCAAGTTGAAGTCAAGTTGAAGTCAAGTTGAAGTCAAGTTGAAGTCAAGTTGAAGTCAAGTTGAAGTCAAGTTGAAGTCAAGTTGAAGTCAAGTTGAAGTCAAGTTGAAGTCAAGTTGAAGTCAAGTTGAAGTCAAGTTGAAGTCAAGTTGAAGTCAAGTTGAAGTCAAGTTGAAGTCAAGTTGAAGTCAAGTTGAAGTCAAGTTGAAGTCAAGTTGAAGTCAAGTTGAAGTCAAGTTGAAGTCAAGTTGAAGTCAAGTTGAAGTCAAGTTGAAGTCAAGTTGAAGTCAAGTTGAAGTCAAGTTGAAGTCAAGTTGAAGTCAAGTTGAAGTCAAGTTGAAGTCAAGTTGAAGTCAAGTTGAAGTCAAGTTGAAGTCAAGTTGAAGTCAAGTTGAAGTCAAGTTGAAGTCAAGTTGAAGTCAAGTTGAAGTCAAGTTGAAGTCAAGTCAAGTTGAAGTCAAGTCAAGTTGAAGTCAAGTCAAGTTGAAGTCAAGTCAAGTTGAAGTCAAGTCAAGTTGAAGTCAAGTTGAAGTCAAGTTGAAGTCAAGTCAAGTTGAAGTTGAAGTCAAGTTGAAGTCAAGTTGAAGTCAAGTTGAAGTCAAGTTGAAGTCAAGTTGAAGTCAAGTTGAAGTCAAGTTGAAGTCAAGTTGAAGTCAAGTTGAAGTCAAGTTGAAGTCAAGTTGAAGTCAAGTTGAAGTCAAGTTGAAGTCAAGTTGAAGTCAAGTTGAAGTCAAGTTGAAGTCAAGTTGAAGTCAAGTTGAAGTCAAGTTGAAGTCAAGTTGAAGTCAAGTTGAAGTCAAGTTGAAGTCAAGTTGAAGTCAAGTTGAAGTCAAGTTGAAGTCAAGTTGAAGTCAAGTTGAAGTCAAGTTGAAGTCAAGTTGAAGTCAAGTTGAAGTCAAGTTGAAGTCAAGTTGAAGTCAAGTTGAAGTCAAGTTGAAGTCAAGTTGAAGTCAAGTTGAAGTCAAGTTGAAGTCAAGTTGAAGTCAAGTTGAAGTCAAGTTGAAGTCAAGTTGAAGTCAAGTTGAAGTCAAGTTGAAGTCAAGTTGAAGTCAAGTTGAAGTCAAGTTGAAGTCAAGTTGAAGTCAAGTTGAAGTCAAGTTGAAGTCAAGTTGAAGTCAAGTTGAAGTCAAGTTGAAGTCAAGTTGAAGTCAAGTTGAAGTCAAGTTGAAGTCAAGTTGAAGTCAAGTTGAAGTCAAGTTGAAGTCAAGTTGAAGTCAAGTTGAAGTCAAGTTGAAGTCAAGTTGAAGTCAAGTTGAAGTCAAGTTGAAGTCAAGTTGAAGTCAAGTTGAAGTCAAGTTGAAGTCAAGTTGAAGTCAAGTTGAAGTCAAGTTGAAGTCAAGTTGAAGTCAAGTTGAAGTCAAGTTGAAGTCAAGTTGAAGTCAAGTTGAAGTCAAGTTGAAGTCAAGTTGAAGTCAAGTTGAAGTCAAGTTGAAGTCAAGTTGAAGTCAAGTTGAAGTCAAGTTGAAGTCAAGTTGAAGTCAAGTTGAAGTCAAGTTGAAGTCAAGTTGAAGTCAAGTTGAAGTCAAGTTGAAGTCAAGTTGAAGTCAAGTTGAAGTCAAGTTGAAGTCAAGTTGAAGTCAAGTTGAAGTCAAGTTGAAGTCAAGTTGAAGTCAAGTTGAAGTCAAGTTGAAGTCAAGTTGAAGTCAAGTTGAAGTCAAGTTGAAGTCAAGTTGAAGTCAAGTTGAAGTCAAGTTGAAGTCAAGTTGAAGTCAAGTTGAAGTCAAGTTGAAGTCAAGTTGAAGTCAAGTTGAAGTCAAGTTGAAGTCAAGTTGAAGTCAAGTTGAAGTCAAGTTGAAGTCAAGTTGAAGTCAAGTTGAAGTCAAGTTGAAGTCAAGTTGAAGTCAAGTTGAAGTCAAGTTGAAGTCAAGTTGAAGTCAAGTTGAAGTCAAGTTGAAGTCAAGTTGAAGTCAAGTTGAAGTCAAGTTGAAGTCCAGTCCAGTCCAGTCCAGTCCAGTCCAGTCCAGTCCAGTCCAGTCCAGTCCAGTCCAGTCCAGTCCAGTCCAGTCCAGTCCAGTCCAGTCCAGTCCAGTCCAGTCCAGTCCAGTCCAGTCCAGTCCAGTCCAGTCCAGTCCAGTCCAGTCCAGTCCAGTCCAGTCCAGTCCAGTCCAGTCCAGTCCAGTCCAGTCCAGTCCAGTCCAGTCCAGTCCAGTCCAGTCCAGTGATATGTGATTCAAACACGATGGTGCCACGTGCCACACACCTGGTCAAACAATTGATCTAAAGATGGGGGAAGTTCGGTAATCGTGTACTCTCGAGAAATGGTCCGTTCGAATGGCCACCTCGCTCATGCGGTTTAACGCCATTTGATTTCTATCTATGGGATTACGTTAAGTCATTGGTTTATGCCAAAAAGCCAACAATGTTAAATAAAGCGCGAGATGAGCCCTTTTCAAACCTGTCGAATTAACACTAACATTTACACCAACAGTAAACAAAATCCAGCGCAACTGAATCAAGTTTGAGAAAAACACTTCAAATTTTCTCCGAAAGTTTTTTATATTGAATTTTATCAGTGTTTAAATATATATATTTTTTAAAGATATTTAAATTTGCTGAACAATAAAATAAAATATCATAAAACAAATGCTATTATTCATTCAAACAAAAATATTTTAATTAAACTTTCTCCTATAAGTAAAGATTTACTTAGAATCTTTGTAATTGTAATTGGACCTTTTGTCAATATGAGTAGCTGAAATGAATTGTTGAAAACACAAAAAACAATACCACTAAGATCACTGATGAGGAATCATGGTTCCGAAAAACAATCGTCTGATATGTTTTATAAACATTGTTGCTATGCTCTCAAAATGGCAAACCTAACGTTCATGGGAGACTGTAATAACTGTTATTGTTCTTGAGAATAAATTCATATCCCAGTTTTTGAAAAATATAATATTTTTAGCCCTTTTCTCCCCAATTTCCTTCGTCTACATTTTGGCTTATACACTCTTTCTCTAATCGTACATACATACATCGATGACTAAGCTCCTTTTTTACTTTTTAGTACATTCATAGTTATCATTTCATTTCATTACTTTCGTTTATATTAACTGTTGCTGCTATTTGCCTCTACATCTATTTTTATTACGTTTGTTGTTGTCTTTTTATTTCGCCTTTGATTCGGTTGTTGTCATGCTTCACCACCATTACTAAATTACCAGCTAACGTAATTGGTCTTTGAAGATACCAGTAAAGCCTCCACAATTTCACCTTACATACATACTTAAATATGTACATAGAAGAGGATATATTTAATACCAGCGGCTAAGAGATGCACATCAGAAGTGATTCTGATAACAATTTATTATTTAAAAAAAGCGATCTGGATGACGTTGGCCTTCTTAGTAGAACGTAGAAAAAAAGATAAATTGAAAAGTTATAAAATTTTAAATTTAAATAACTTTAAAATTTCATAATTTAAATAACTTTAAAATTTCGATGAATATTTTTCCACATCTGTTATTTCACGTTAAATGATGCTGAATTGGATTTCGGTTACTCGTAAGTATACATAAATATTTAGCAACAAAATTCGAAGTGCTTCTAAATGATGCGCTTTAGATGCACAGTGGAATGGAAGCACATCACATTGGCCGTTGGGATGTTAATGGACAATGAATGTACATACTTTCATATACAGAGTGGTCCATCTAACATTTGGAATTTGTACTACTGTTTATTTTGAGTGTAGCAAAGTTTAACGTCATTCGCATTATGACTTTTTTATTAGTTTTATATTTACGGTTAACGAAATGGATTGATATACGCTTGAATAACATGGGGAAATACTAAAATTTACTTCCAAAATGATAAGTCTTCTACCAGAAGTGTAAGAATATAGTGCGCACAACCGATAAAGTTGCTGCTTTTGCACAATCTGAACCAACAACATCAACTCGCCATCATTCTCAGGAATTGAACATTTCACGCACTTCTTTATTGCGAATTTTGCAAAAAGATCTCAGTATGAAACCGCACAAAGTCAAATTGGCACAACAGCTGAAGCCACATGATCATCCACAACGTTTTCGCTAATTGGGCTATGGTACTCTTTGCGAAGATGAGCATTTTTACCGAAAAGTAATATTTTCTGAAGCAACTCACTTTGACCTCGGTAGTTACGTTAATAAGAAAAATTGTCACATCTAGGGCTCAGAAAATCCATTAGAGATTGTTGAAAAGCCAATGCACCCTCAACGAGTAACTGATAGTTGTGGGTTTTGTACCGGCGGTCCATTTTTCTTTGAAAATGAGGAAGGAAGATGGGTTATGATATAGCGAATGTTGTACGTTACCGCACAATGATAACTGATTATTTGTGGCCTATTTTAGAAGTTATTGACATAGACAACATTTGGTTCCAACAGGATGGCGCGTGATGTCACACAAGCCGTGCAACAATCGATCTTTTGCATGGGAAGTTTGAAAATCGCGTTATTAGCCATTTTGGTGATGTGCATTGACCACCACGCATTTGCGATTTGACTCCGTTGGACTATTATTTGAGGATCTTATGGATGAAAGTGGTGCAGCCATTGGTCAAGTACAGCTCTATACAGTCGAAAATGTACTGAAAAATTGGGTTTATGATATGGGCTACTGCAAAGCCAACCTAGGAAGTCATTTAAATGAAATAGTGTTCCACAATTAACCGGAAGAATTCTACTTTCGAATAACAAAAACTACATTGAAAAAACATTATTCGTTTTTTATTTACACTAAAATTAAATTCTAAATTATATGTATTCCACCCTGTATACTTTTTGTATGTAAGAATGTATCTGTTTATCGGAGCTTGATATAATAAACAGATTTATCTACCCTATAGTGGTAACAATCTTTCCGTCATCATTATTATTAAATATCAATTCAATTAATTACACATAATGGCCACAGGCAGGCACCGTGTGTCCATGTGTGGCTTTACGGTTTTCTTTTCTTCGTCACTGGAAGTTCATCAATACTCAAAATCTTTCTTGGGAATTCAATATGGAGTGAGTGGGAACAAACTCATAAAATCAATATTATACATTAGTTAGTGTAAACTTGTGTGTCATGATGTCAACATTGAAAGTTTGTTGGGATAACTAAAAATAAAGTTAGTAATCAACCAACTACGCACTAAGGCATTCATTCCTCCAATCTCGAATTCGCGCAATGTCGGATTTTTACATTATACAATAATGTAATAATATTTCGGGATTGAAATTAGTACATAAATTAGTTTTATGTACAATATGTAGACATAATTTCAAAACTTAAATCGAGAGAATATCGAATTTAAAGTGACGGTGGATATCTAGACTTAATATCCACAGTCCCTCGCCAATTATTTTTTTCAAGACTTGAGCGTATAGTTTTGCTATTCTCTTTTGAACTTTCCGCAGGTAACCCTTTTCTCCAACAAACTCAAAACATGTCGTTCAAGTCTTGAAAGGTGTAAATGGGGATATACATATGGGGTCATTCTTATTATTAAAGATAAAAATCTTTGGTGATTGCTTAATTTACGTTTTATTTGTATGTACCTGTCTATCCAAGTTTGTATTTTAGCGGATTTTGGATAGATAGCTACTGTTAGAGTTGATGCTTGGGTTTAGTACTTAGTGCCGAAGCTACAATATCTGAAAGCGTTGCAAAATTTATCCCGTATTTTCAACAGTAATATAATTTGCACGTGTTTAAAATTAATATGGACAATTTGTATGAGTTTTAATTTGTTACCTAAAGTGTAAGTGTTGCAACTACAAACAATTTTAATGTGCTCCCTTCCATTCATGTATAACACGCACAACATGAGTGGATGCGAAAAGCTCGGCCTAGGCCCTCCATGGGCTGTTATGCCATTAAAAGTAAAGTAAAGTAAGTAAATTTTCTCTTTGCATGTGTACTATTGTAATACTAAATCAACAATACGATTTTATTACATTAAAAAAACAAAACTTGAAATACGTGCATCTTCTTCTTATCTAAATGGCACAGCAGCCCATGTAGGGCCTAGGATACATAACGAAATGTGATATAATTTACACTATTGTTGACGTGTAAATTACACAGCGTACTTTACTTTGCCAACACTAGACTATACTACCACTATTCAGCGCCAACTAATTCAACTCTACAACACTGTCTAGAAATAAATTTAAAAACTGAATTGTGCTATAGTAATAATGTATGTATTGTGATGATATCTTACATCCACTTAGGATTGTCAATATTGCACAAAAAGATCAAATAGATATGTATAGCACAAGCCATAACAAAAAAAAACAGCAAGCAACCACGAGGGCGAAAATTAATCCCCTTACACTTTGCTGCATATAGAAGTCGGATCATCTAGGACCTTTCTTTGGCCGCTCCGATGCAGTAGCCATATCCAAAAAGAAAAGACTTGGAAAGAAAATAATGAATGGAATTGAAGATTTAATAATAATTAAAATAAATCACTAGGAAGAGAACCAGCGTTGCCATCGTGACTTCGTCATTTTGACATCACTTTTTTGGCCGTGGTACAGTTTAAAAATAACTGACGTTCGAAAATCTAAAATATTCAAAACAAATTTGGCACGTTTTGGGACTATTTTCAAATATGCATAAATTGTTTTCGCATTGTATTTTTCATAATAATTCATTAATAAAGAAACAATATCTGTATGTATGCAGAACATTGTTGAGCGTTAATTTTCACGCCTTACGTCGTAATGCAGGAGCGAAACCAGTTATGTCCTTTGCCAAACAGTGATGTAGAGCATGAATAATACTTATAGTGGATAAGTGTAGGTAAAAGCCCGTTAAATTCAAAACACTGAGCGTAATATTCAATATATTCCACCAGCGGATCCAACGTAGGATTTTTGGGGATAAAACATTCGATGAATATGACTCGAAATATAAAGTTAAAATTTTATTAAATACAATTCTGAGTTTTTGATTGATGGCAATGGTGCTTTAGATCATGTGTGAAAAATGGAGTGTTCAATAAACAAGCTTTTGTTCTATATATATATGAATTCTACCGGTGGGTATGTTTTCTTTTTGTTTGTCCTGAATGTTCGATGCTGTAGCAGCACTTGAAAAAATCCAGCCACTCTAAACCTACCAACTTGTATATGTTGACATTGGCGCAACCCTTATTTGTTAAATTAAAAAAAAATGTTTATGCATTTGAATTTTTCAAAGGGACTGGCAATATCCGAATGATTATGGGGTTCCAGCTAGTACAAGACTACTTGAATCTTTGGTTTGAATTGACTAATACCAAAGACACACATTGGTAAAAACATATGTAGCTCAAAGATTGAAACTAGAATCCCCAAGAACATTCTATTGTTTAGTGTAAAAAGAGTGATAACATTACCTATGTACATATATTGCAATACTAATAAAATAAAATAGACATATTTTTAAAAAAAAGTCGTTCGTCATTTTGCGGCCTTCATTTTGTCTTTGGAAATCTGATATCAAATTTTTAATCATCGACCTCAATTCTTATCAAACGACGTTCGCCATTTTGAAACTATTTTTTGAAGCCTTTATGTATACTCATAGAAACCTTCCTATTTTTACAAGCATTTCGAATTTCGCCCCACTGAGACGACAAATGAAAAAAATTTTATTGGTTTACGATTGAAACTGAAACGAATATCGGCAACGAATAACGGTACCGGTAACGAAAAGTTAAAAAAAAAAATGTAATTCTTTTACCAACAAACAGTACTAAGCACAAACTATTCATTTGGCATTTGGAATGTATTGAGATATTTAGTTGAATCTTAAGGAATTTGGTACGATATCAATAACGCTTTTTTATATCGGTTGACTATTCTCAGAGGGGCCTGAGTGCGGAGAACATAAGGTAAAATTCGTGATAATCGCACAAACGGGTGAGTCCATGTCTGATCTTTACGCCTCGAGCTGACATCATCGCTGTACAAGAAATGCGATGCATGGGACAGGCTTGCTCCATAAGAGCAACCTGTGATATCTACCATAGCCGTCATAAGTCGAGACATGAATTTGGTGCTGCATCATCTAGTCTCGAGGTACACGCCCGTGAACGAGCGCCTAGCCACTATCCGCAACAAGGAAAATTCTTCAACATCAGCCTAATTTGTGTCCATGTTCCGACGGATGAGAAAGATGAAACAACCAAAGATTACTTCGGCGAGCTCTTCCACAAAACGACGATCGGAAAATTCAGTCTGTACGACGAAGTCACCAACAACGGTATGAGACAGATCGACTTCGCAGCCGCACGGGAACATGACATTCGATATTCATAAGGCCACTTGGCGGTCCCCTGATCAAAGCAGACGAAACTACATTGATCAAGTTGTGATCGATGGAAGGCACGCTACCAGTGTACTAGATATACGCACAATACGTGGTACAAACATTGACTCAGATCACTACTTGGAACAAACACATTTTTGACGTGTCAAAAGAAGCAGCCAAGTGCCTTGGCTTTCTTAGCCGGTGTGAAAAATATTTCACTCCGGCATGATCTACATCACCTATACACGTCCTAAAATTTAGTTTGATTCGCACCTATGGGCTGGAGCTTCACGAACGCAACTGGAGCTCCTGGACCGTATCCAACATGGAGCGATAAAGCTAATAGGAGACAGTAGAGTTTCCAGCCCTATTGACTCCTTGGAACATCGTCGTAACGTGGCTTGTGTCTCTCTGTTTTACCGATACTTTCAAGGTAGATGTTCTGTTGAGATGCGCAAGCAGATGGCGCCAGTTCGTGTGTTCACCAGAACTACACGAACAGCAAGCGGAACTCACGCCTTTCACGTAGACACGGTGTTCACCACACTACGCATTTTTATGACACTTGCAAATATAAAGCAAACGCTTGTAACTACTTCTCCCTCATTCTTCCTCCCACCTATAAATTTTTCTTCTAATCAAAACAATGCTCTGCATTCATAGGGGTACACCCTGTGTGTTGACTGTATCAAAACAAAAACATCGAGACAACTACTTGGTTGCAGCCAAGGTCTGCACACGTTTATCTGTAGCAAATCGCGTACGGATATGGACACTCAGAAAGCCGGCTGTCGAAAAGCTGCAATTACAACCGACAGCCAAAGTATTCGCCAATCGACTTAGCACCGTAGAGGTGCTAAGCTACCACCAACAATGGAAAAATATGTGGTACGACCAAGAGTTCCGCGATGCTACTGAAATGTATTGAGACGTACTGCAGTCAGTTGCAACGCCAGCTGCTAAGGAGCGATACAGAGAGAAGAGGAGGGAGGAGAAATGTCTTTTCAGGCGCAAGAAAAGAGAAGCAGAAAGACGTGAGTTTAATGATATCGAGATGTTACGGAACAGGAACGAGGTCCGAAAAATTCTGCGAACAAATAAGACGCTTGGTTATGACCGGGGCCCCTTTCTCCAAGGAAGAAGACTGAAATGTAGTGGCAGATATCGAGGGTATGATGAGGTTATGGAGGCAGAACTTCTCGAGTTTTTTTTTTTTTTTTTTTTTTATTGATACATTCAACACACATGGTGTACCCCTATGAATGCAGAGCATTGTGTTGAATGGAAGGAAGATTGATAGGTGAGAGGAAGAAGGAGGGAGAATGAGAGAGGGAATGCAATCACACAGGACACCGATAAAGCGAAAGGCAGCCATTGTGGCAAGTATTATGCCTTTACCACAATGAACTTCATTTTTATCAGTGTCGAATATGACCGCATGTTGCGCCAAAGGCCAAGCTTTTCGCATCCACTCATGTTGTGCGTGTTATATTTGTACTTGAATGGAAGGGACCTACAGTTTAAAGCAGTTCATAGGCAATCTTGTAGGTTTGCCATTGCCTGCCAAGAGGTGGTGCCCTGTATAAATTTTGTTGCTTTTTTTTTATTTATTTTTTTATTTGTTTTTTGTTTATTTATTTTTTTGTTTTATTCTGGCTGTGCCAAGATTTGAACCCTTGACACTCTTCGCAACAGTCCAACGCACTACCGCTACGCTACAACCAGCTTACACAGGGGAATCTGCTCCGGAAACCCCAATCACTGACGGCGTTGAAGTACCGCCGCCTGACTATGAGGAGGTCTTAACAGCCATTGCTCGGCTGAAAAACAATAAGGCTGCAGGTGCAGATGGTCTGCCTGCTGAGTTGTTTAAGACTGGACGCGAAGAGCTCACAAAACGCATGCGTGAGCTTCTATGCAGAATATGGTCGGATGAAAGCATGCCAAATAATTGGAACCTCAATGCTTAATCCACAAGAAAAATGATTTTCCACGATCTGCGCCCACTACTGTGGGATAAGCCTTCTTAGTATCACATATAAGGTTCTATCGAGCGTACTGTGCGAAAGACTGAAGCCCATTGTCAATATCTGATTTTGGTATCTCTGCAAAACTCATTCGTCTTTGCAAAATGACACTGACCAACACCACCAACGCAGTGAAAATTGGGACAGACCTCTCCGCACCATTTGATACCAAAAGAAGTTTCAGACAAGGACTCCCTATCGTGAGACTTCTTTAACCTTATGCTGGAGAAAATAATTCGAGCTGCGAACATCGACATCTGTGCAACTATCTTCTACAAGAGTGTCATGCTGCTAGCATACGCTGATGATATTGACATCATTGGAAAAAACGCTCGAGCAGTCAGTGCAGCATTCTCCAATCATGAAAGGGAGTCTCGTCGAGTGGGTCTAGTGGTAAACGAGGACAAAACGAAATACCTTGTGTCCACAAACAAAGAGTCACAACGTCTTGGACAAAATATCACTGTTGACAATTATACTTTTGAAGTCGTCAATGATTTCGTTTACCTAGGATCCAGTATTAACACTAAAAATAATGTCAGCCTTCAGATGAAGCGGAGATTAACTCTTGCCAACAGGTGTTTTTACGGACTCAGTAGGC
Source organism: Palloptera scutellata (assembly GCA_958295655.1). Lineage (NCBI taxonomy): Eukaryota > Metazoa > Arthropoda > Insecta > Diptera > Pallopteridae > Palloptera > Palloptera scutellata. The sequence continues at coordinate 10,007,056 of OY282453.1, read as the reverse complement.
AACTGAGAAGCAGCGCCCTCTCCAGACCGACGAAAATAACGCTCTGTAAGTCCCTCATCCTTACCGCCCTAATGTATAGCCGTGAGAGGTGGACATTGACCAACAATGATGAGAAATTGTTAGGAGCGTTCGAGAGGGAAATACTCCGTTAGATCTATGGTCCAATATGAGTGGACGACATGTATCGAATAAGATAGAACCACGAGCTGTATGAGCTGTACACCGACACTGACATAGTCAAGCGTATAAAAATCCAGCAGCTTCGCTGGCTGGGTCGCGCTAAGGCTAGAACGGTGCGGGAACACGCAGAAGAGACGATTTCCGTATAACAATATATCTCTTCATCGGTGTCCTGTGATTGCATTTCCTCTCTCATTCCCCCTTCTTCTTCCTCCCACCTATCAATCTTCCTTCCAATCAACACAATGCCCTGCATTCATAAAGGTACACCCTGTGTGTTGAATGTATCAAAAAAAAAATACCAGAGGCGACTGGCGAAGTTTTATTGAGGCGGGCAAGAACGATCATCGCTTGTAGTGTCAACATGATTATTCTCAAGGATTTAATTTTGAATAATAATTCTTGTTTCGAAAACGAAACGTTCGGTAACGATAACGGTAATGAGAATGAATCGGTAACGAAGCGGTGAAGGTAAGGGTAACGATTAACATCCCTGGTATAAATCTCACACTACCAATTAATACATACAATACAATGATCGGTAGGGCCTCCCTTTGAACCAATACTTCCTTTGCTATTGTCCTTCGAAGAAATCACTTGTATCGGACGTAACCTAATTCTGCTATTCTTGCAGCTATTTCAAGTGTGTGCATTTAATATAGTTTAATTTTCTTCAGTATATTTCCTTAGATATTGCCTTTTGAATAGTTTATTTGTGTGGAAGGTATCAATCGTGTGCACGGACATGGCCATATTGACTCGACTATCAATTAAATACACGACGCTTAATTGTGGGTGTTACTAATATCCGTTACTAGATCAGAACCAATATATGTACATACACAGTGCACACACATTTTATGTAGGGCATTAAAAGAAACAAACATGGATATTTAGACCACATATTTCCACAAAAATATTATGAGTGAGTTATTGAAACCACAAATATAGAATATTTAGTTCTCAATTATATAATTGTTTGTGTACAAATCTCACACAAGAAGTTGATGTCATTTCAGTGGCTGTCCAAGTTTCGTTGATGAAGTATAATTTGTTACATGTCAGTCTGACACATAAAGATTTGGGCCACATCTGACTGCTTACGACAATAACTCCGTGTTTTTATGAAGATGAATCAAATCATCAAGATCACCAAGTTGGTGTTCCTTCTTTCAAAGCCACAATGAAAATTGAAAATCAATTAACAGATGGTAGCAAAGTGCATGTGCCTATTTTTGAATTCTGTATATGCCATTGGCGATCAAAGACGCAGAGATTAGAATAGATTATATACCATACACAAATTTGCTGTGGAAGAATCATAAATGTTCATGATTTTGTCCAACCATGTTAGAGAGTAAATAGGAAAATATGGTAGTAGGGTGGAGGAGTGAGTTTGTGAGTATGTAGAAGAACAGGAGATGTGGGAAAGTGTGGAGCACTTTGACACTCATTTATACGAATAATAGGAAAACAACTTTGATAAGTATGCTATAATTAAATTTATCTTTCCCTTAGTTAAATATTTAATTAATTGAATGACAAGCGCAGATGGATATTTAGTTCTAAAGACATGTACTCTTGCAAACATATGTAAATACATACAGCTTTAATTATTATAAGAAATTTTTAATTAAACGGAAGAAATATAGCAGAATATATGGCAGGCATGTACATATGTATGAATGTAAATGAACACTGTTAACTTAAAAAGAACACTGTTAACTTAAAAAGAACACTGTTAACTTACAAATTAATTTAATTATTAGATTTTCAAAAAGCAGCACCACATAAAATACCCTACATCTCATTTCTATTTGAAAAAATGCATACAGATTTTAATTTATATAATATGTACCTAGGTATGTAAAGGTTGATTTTTATAAGAGTTTAGTTTTTGAAAATGAAAAAACACAGAAATTTTGCAAAAGTGAATGAAATTTTTATTTGGATCGATAAATCAATTCCTGCCACATACTTTTTAAATGTTGTCCGCGGCTACGCTTCAAGTGGTTCATTCTGTAGGTCCAATTTTGGCACATTTCGGCCGGAATCTCACAAATGACGCGTTCAATGTTGGCTTCCAAAGCAGTAATCGTGTTTGGCTGGTCCCTATAGACAAGAGACTTAACATAGCTCCACAAAAAATAGTCTAACGGGATCAAATCACACGATATTGGTGGCCAATTGATTACACCAAAACGTGAGATTAACTGCTCACCAAATTGGCCTCTCAATTGATGCATGGTTTCGCGTGCAGTGTGGCATGTGGCATCGTATTGTTGGAACCACATGACGGCCGAGTCCAATTCTAGCATTTTCGCCAAAAAAAAGTGTTAAAATCGAACGGTACCTTTCTCCAATTACCATAACGTTGCGGCCTTCATCGTCTTTGAAAAAGTACGGCCCAATGATGCCGCTTGCCCATAAAGCGCACCAAAAATTTTTCGGGATGCATTGGTAGCTGCTGAATTGCCTCTGGCTGGTCTTCACTCCAAATGCGGAAATTCTGCTTATTCACTTGTCCATTGAGCCAAAAATGAGCCTCGTCGCTAAATGGACGTAGCTTTCGAAACACTTAAGTGACGTTTTTTATCATGTAATAGCTCAATGATGGTCGCTGTGGCGTAGTGGTAGTGCGTTGGACTGTTAGGCAGAGTGTCCCGAGATTCGAATCTCGGAACAGGCAAAATCAAAAAGTAAAAAAAAAAACACTTTTACACAGCACCACTTCTTGGCAGGCAATGGCAAACCTACAAGAGTAAAAATTGCCTATGAAAGCCTTTCACTTCGCGGTTCGGATTCGACTGTAGGTCCCTTCCACATGTGATTTCAGAAATATAAACGTCAAAAACCAAAAAGCAAAAAAACTCACTTTATAAGCAATATTGGTGTAGTGCTCATTTTTTTTGTATTATGAGAGATTTATCCTAAATGAATACACCTGGAACACAGATCTCCTTAAAAATACCTATCCATCCTTAAGCCACTTAGAACTTCTGATGAACCGTACAAGGTCAGTCGGTAGAGTCTCTGCCAGGTCTCCTAAGAAAAGGAGTCGATGTAGCAGAAGATTGGAACAATCACAGAGGAACTGGTGAATGGTCTCAATTTCCTCTTCATTTCCGCAGCTTCTAAAGTAGTAGTTGTGTGCTGCGACTCCAATCCTCGAGGTCATTATGCCAATAGCACAATAGCCTGTGACTACACCAGTAAGAATTCCAGCTTGTTTCCTGTTTCCTCTCCAGACAAAGAACGTTCCAAGTTATTTTATCAAGAATGGGCATTAGGACTATCTTAAAGACGTGTCTGATTTGCCAGGATTTGTTGATTGCTTTGTTTCCTATGGGTATTTTTAACGATACCGGTTCATTTCCAGGACATAGGGCTACTGCAACCAACCTTGTTTATCAGCTTTACTATTATCTTCAATATTGCTATGTCCGGAAACCAAACTGAGTTTTACTTTATGCGTAATGCTTATTTCCTGAAGCCCATTGAAGCAGTTTAATACTGCTTTGGATCATATTATCACATTGTCCACTGCTTTGATTGCCGCTTGGCTGTCCACAAAGATAGGAATACCTTGTGCAGCTGTATCAATAGGGAGGATCTCTACTTGGAAAACACTGCAGTAATCAAGGAGTTTATAAGACTATGTTATTTTTAGTACATCGCGGAAGACCCCAGATCCAGTACCCTCATTCATTTTAGTCCCGCCAGATTAGAATTGGAGATCGTCGCTATTCAAAAACGCATTACCGATTTCTGTGATATTGCCTGTAGTTCTCTTAGTTTCTATGGTGGTATACTCTTTAACGATAGACGCGTGTCCGAAAATGTTATGCTTCTAAAACTGCGATAATGGGATAGTTTTTTCCGCTGCAGTGCACTTGAGATATTCGTCCAGGGGTTGAAAATTAAGCATCATTTCCAAACCCACCTGAGGTATTTTTTTCCAAGCTCCCTAACCATGCTGATCTCAGAAAATTAGCAAATTGATTGAGACAGCTGATCTTGTTCGCAGCATTCCACCATGCCACCACCCAATGTATGAGCTGGTGGTACTCCTCTTGTGTCCAATTTCCTTGCCGTACTCGTTCCTATTTGGGTGTTACCGCAAAGAGTTAAAGTGAGATGAAAAAGAGACAAACGTAAAATCCATCGCTGACTAGCAGTTTCTCGATACACATTTACACATACCCAAACGTAAATATCTATAGAGAGAGGTCTAATCAACTTTTTTTGTGTGTATATTTTCGATTCTATTTCGATTCTATTACCTCATTCTGTATTGAGAGCCTCTAAATCACCCTGTACAATCAGAGGCGGATTTTAAAATGTTGGAGGCCCTAGGCAAAAATCAATTTTTGTGGCGCTCTTAAGTTTTTTTTTTACTTGTGGCTCAATTTTCTAAATTTTTACGAAAGAAACAACATTTTTGATAGACAAATATTTTATTAGAAATTATAGACCATTTATATTATTTTTTTTTCTTGATTTATTTCTTGCAAAACTATCAATTAAGGAGTCATAGTTGATTTTTTTAATAAGTCGCTTTCAATGGCCATGATGGCTAAATGATTTAATTTTATTTGGCCAAGTGACGTTCTTATGAAGTTTTTGTCCCGCTTAAGACTCTCACCAGACGCATTTGCAATTTGGATTGTTAAAAAAATGTTTAAGATTATTTCAACGTTTGGTAATGTTGATGTTAAACCTTCCAGAATTGACGCTTACATTTCAGGCAATGTTAATATATTTTCCAATTTTACAAAATGAAGGAACTGCTCAACCTCATCTTTGAATACTAATTGATTTATGTCATCTTTATAGTTTTCAACTAAATTTGATACACACCTAGCAAATTTTTCTTCAGGCAAATCAAAATCAACAAATACTTATTAAAAAGTTTTGTAATACCTCGTCATAAACAAATTTTTTACCACAAATTAAGTAAAATGTTTCAACTTTGAATAGTTCTTTCCCACGTAAAATTATGTCATTATCTGAAGTTTCATCGAATTGTATTGTTCTTTTCCGATTTTTTGCTGTTGAGTATTCTGTACTAGCTAATTCGATTGCTTCTTTTTCCATTTCGTGAAAATATGCATCATCAGTTCGAATACTGAGTATGAATGCTGATAAAGATTTCAATAAATTAGTTCATTTTTGTATGTTACATTCTTTGTTTTGTAAAGATTTATTGGTGGAATTAATTCTTTGCAATAGTGTATTCCAAAAAATCAATATCAGTGGCGTCTCTAAATCTTCAAAACAACTATGTAATTTTTTCGCCTGAATTTTTGTTATGGGCTTTTCAGAAGGGTTAATACAAATTTCACCAAGAACGGTTCTTATGAAAGAAAAATTTCGTACACTTAATACAGCTTCAGGTCTGGATGACCATCGAGTGTCACATATACGTTTTAAAATATAGCTTAATTTTTGATCAGTTTTCATTAGCTGATCCCATCTCTTTGTCGAAGAGGAAAAAAAGGAGAAATTAAGAATAAAATCAAAGAATCTTATAGCTTTAGAAGAACATTCTGCAGCTCTATTCCCAACTAAATTTAAGGAATGTCCTGGCAAGGCACAAAAACAGCATTTTTGCTGTAACTTTTAATTTTAGCTTGGAGACCGTTCTAAATGCCTGACATGTTTGAAGTATTGTCACACGTTTGTCCTCGGCAATTATTAACGTTCAACCCTAATTCGGACAAGCTGGACGAAATAGTTGTTTCTAAATATGTAAAACATATGAATTTTTTGATCTAAATCTACATACCTGATAATAATAGTTAACTGGTCAGTATGGCTAGCATCAGGTGTGGAATCAACTAACAGCAAAATAGTTTGCTCGTTTTATTTCATCAACAATGGAGTTTTGTACACTTTTGCAAATTAGTTCTATGAATTCATCACACGTGGTTTTAGATAAATAATTAAAATGTCCAACCCAAGTGAACCTTTAAAAAGTCATCAAATTCAGCCAAATATTCAAAACAGCTGGGAAAATTGCCTTTGGAAGAATTAGCATGTCCTCTAAACCCTAAGCCCAAACTTCCCAAAAGTCTAACCGTAGCAACGACTCGTTTTAATACCTCATGCCAATAAATTGCCTCTTTTTCTATTACTTCGAAAAGTTTGGAATAAACACGACCACCTATTTTGCACGAAGAACATAAGCACACATACAACTTTTATGTTTTTTCTTTTCAAAACGTCAACAATATTTTTCAATCGAAATATCCTGAAAATAAAACATTCGATTTTTTACTAAATAGCAAAGCAATAAACAGATTTCGTTGTTTCAGAATAAATCAACCATTCTCTTCGCTCTTGGGCTCCGTTTATTTTAGTCATATAAAAAAGTACATCATTTAATTTTTAGAAGATTCTAAATCTCCCACATTTTTGGGTTTCGTACAAATACAATGTTCAATCAAATCATTACTAATTATTTTTGGCCATAAACCAATGTCAGTAAAGTTAGGATAAGTATTTGTACATTTTATTATTTCACTCTCAATTTCAAAATCTATGTCATTGGTAATGGCAACACAATTATCACTTGCACCTTCTTCTACACAAATACTCCTATTTAAAAGATTAACATCGTTATGGAATGGAAAAAAATTACTGGTAGTGAAACATTTTTATCTGCCATCGCAGATGGAACATATCCATCCCAAGACATAATTTTTGCAAGGAAGTTTCTATGCTTTTCATTTTCCCTCATTTGAATTTTTTTTCGTGATCGTTTTTGTGCGTCAGACTCAAAATTTTTTTTCATTTTAAAGTATATATTTCAATAATTTTTTTAAAAATAAAATGGTATAATTGGTGAGTGAATTAAGAATTATTAAATAATGATAAGCAATTAAATAATGGTAGTTTTAAAAAAAAAAACTGTTGGTTATTCTGAAAATATAAACCTCAAATCAAAATTTAAATTATGCTAATAGAAATACTCAATAAACACAAATAATTGTTCTCAATATTCAAAATCATGCAACGAAAATTTGATGTTAACGCAACAAAATTCAAACAAACAATGAAATGAATGAAATTGCATTTTTCAAACGAAATATAGAAACGCAAAACTTGCTTATGCTTGGTTCTTTTTTTTCCTATTTGCTTTTGAAAATGTTCAAATTTTTATATTTATATCTTGTGTTTTGTGTATCATATATTTTATTTTGTAACGGCCTACTCTCTCTCTTTCTCTTAATGCCACAATAACCCATGGAGGGCCTAGGCCGAGCTTTTCGCATCCCTTCATGTTGTGCGTGTTATATTTGTACGTGAATGGAAGGAACCTACAGTTTAATGCCGAATCCGAACGGCGAAGTGAAAAGCTTTTCATAGGCAATTTTTACTCCTGTAGGTTTGCCATTGCCTGCCAAGAGGTGGTGACGTGTAGAAAAATTATTTTTTCTACTTTTTGATTTTGCCTGTGCCGAGACTCGAACCCCAGACACTCTGCGTAGCAGTCCAATGCACTATCACCACGCCAAAGCGGTCACGAGTATGTATGTATATACATACTACAATCGCAAATAAATATAGTTCAGTTAATAGTTCTTTACTTTTAGTGGCACAACAGACCATGGAGGGCCTAGGCCGAGCTTTTCGCATCCACTCATGTTGTGCTTGTTATATTTGTACATGAATGGAAGGGACCTACAGTTTAATGCCGAATCCGAACGGCGAAGTGAAAAGCTTTTCATAGCAATTTTTACTCGTGTAGGTTTGCCATTGCCTGTCGAGAGGTGGTGCCGTGTAGAAAAATTATTTTTTCTACTTTTTAATTTTTTGATTTTGCCTGTGCCGGGATTCGAACCCCGGACACTCAGCGCAGCAGTCCAACGCACTACCACTACGCCACAGCGACCACGATAATAGTTCAGTTAATCTCAAATTCTACGACTATTTTATTGTTTTTATAATTTTCAAGGCCCTTATAAATTGGAGGCCCTAGGCCTCCTACTACTAACAAATATTTCAATATGTATGAAAGCATATTAAATGCAGCGAAAAAATGCTCTTCAAATAGCAATAAAAAATAATAATAAATATCTACAGTATAATCTGAATAAAATATAATGTCATACATAAATATGTACGTACATACATATGTATTTAAGTATATGTGCTCGTACATGTGTACATAGCTGCAGAATTTAACCCTAGAAAGGTTTTACATATTTTACAATACATACATACGTTGTAGGCAATCTTCGTCGAATCGACGAAGCCATATTGAACTCCAATGTAAAGCGTACAAACTACATTAGACCTATTTTAATAAAAATAATACGCAACGTATATATTTTAAAAAATTATTTGTTTGTTTTTAAGCAATTTTCTTTGAGTTATGTTTACGAATTTGAAAAAAAAACACAAAATTTCTCCATGAAGGCAAAAACATCACTAATAGTAATTACAAAACTAATTAAAAACAGAGCAATCAATAAAATTCATTAATTTGAACATAGAAAACAAAGTTCATTTTTGTGGTCTCCACGTACCATACATTACCATTACATTTACTGAAAGCAGACTTTGTCATTTGAGTTTCTAATAAAATTTTTTTTTCTTGTTTTACATTTACTACATTGGACATTTAATTTTTGCTAGTAATTTTTATCTTACGTTCCTACCGATATGAAATAAATGTAAATTATAAGAAAGTCTACAAATACACCTCAATGGCAAGTGATAATAAATGGCAACAACGCCATTCGAAACCGTCTTTAAACTTTAGGTCCAACCATATGCTATCCTAACATTAACCATAAATCCAATTTTTTTGTTGTTGCATATTATTTTTCTTTATGTTTCAATTCCTATTAATTTTGCATTTAATTTTTCTCGTGAAGAATAATGTCTCAATATATTTTTGTCGCAGACATTATGTCAGCGAAAATGTAAGAAAAGTAAAAAGCGAATTATTGTTCACGTTAGGTTACGTACGAAATAAAATTAATGTTAAGTTCAGTTGTAACCAGACTTTGAACAAAAGGGCATCGGTTCAAAACCCTTTTAAAAAAAATTCTAAAATAAATGTAGTTTAACTAAACGTGTACACACACACACGTAGTTTTGCTCTTTGCATTAATAATTTTGCATATTTTTATCTAATTGTACTGATTTACCTACTTGAAGAAATGGCAACCCTAACGATAGCCCGTGAAAATCCTAGGCCGAGCTTTTCGCATTACATTAACATTGTGCGAGTTTTACCATACATTTTTTTTTTTTTATTGATATATTCAACACACAGGGTGTACCCCTATGAATGCAGAGCATTGTGTTGATTGGAAAGAAGATTGATAGGTATGAGGAAGTAGGAGGGAGAATGAGAGAGAGAATGTAATCACTGGACACCGGTAAAGAGATAGACAAGCCATTGTGGCAACTCTTTGCCTTTACTACAATGAACTTCAGTTTTTTACCAACGCCGACTATGACCGCATGTAGCGCCAAAGGCTGAGCCTTTTGTATCCACTCATGTTGTGCGTGTTATATTTATACATGAATGGAAGGGACCTACAGTTTTATGTCGAATCTGAACGGTTAGTGAAAAGCCACAGTTTTACCTAGTGTTTACACCATACAGTTTTCCCGAGATAATAGCAATACATTCACAACTTTTCCACTAATACACTCCCACAAAGACAATTGTCTTCGCCTTTGTCGCTGATTTTCCATAGACAATGATGGAAACAATAATTTCGACGTTTATTAACTTTCGAGGAAATATAAGAGAAAACAAGACAAATAAAAAAAAGCATACCGCGCAAAACAAAAAATTTGATTTTCTTATTCGGAGATTTTTGGAAGTTTTATTAAAATTAGAAAAATTGTTGGTAATATATTGTATATAAAATATATTTATAATTTGCAGACTACATAGAATGGAAAAAAGAGAAAATCAAAAATTTATTTTAATTTAACGATTTTTAATTGTTAATAATTATCAAATTTATAAAAAAAATACAACAGAGCAAGCAAAGTAATTGAAACGACACATACGGTGACTTGCTAGAAATAAATTTGTTCAGAATTTGTCCGGACGCCTACGTCACGAAGACAACTTTTCTCTTTTTTGACAGCTAATACATATTCTCAATGTATGTAACCACTACACCGAGCACGGGATAATAATATGATGTGTTCGCCCACGGCATAATAATATGATGTGTTCGCCGAACAGCGAACACCAACCTGTATGTTCAACACCCTACCAACAACGCCACGACCAAGTTAAGTTAGAAACTCAAATTACGGAACTGTTTTAAAATATTCGAGTTATTTTTTATTTTATCATTCAAAGCAGATCAATAGTCGAAAATACTAGTGTTATGTTTAAAAGTTCGACAACTACAGTAATCCGCAATCGATCACGATCATCAGTTTTACATTTGCTGCAATGTGCTGAATGAGCATTTTCCGAATGTGAAGAGAAAATTTAAAAGCAGTGGTTAGACTTGCTTATATTTGCATCTAACAAGAAAGGAGTAACCGGAATTTACATACTATAGGTATGTATATTCTTATATTTACTCAACAGCTAAACATATTATAATTCAAAAACAATTATATTGTTTAATATTTTTTTAAATTCCAGACAAAATGCGATTCCGTTCAAAATTTCTGAATGAATCTCCATTTCTGGACTGAGTGGGCTAATTCCTGACGTATGGCAAGGGCATGAACACTTTCACCAGACAGCAACAACGTTTAATAATTATTACAAATAAGTGTATACAGGGTGACAATTAATAACTGTGTACAACTGTTTTGGACATAAAAAAATTATTGTAATTAAAAACGAAGAACAGACCGAAGAAAAATGTAACATAATGCATGAGTAAAAATAATATATATTCAGCACGATTCGAAGTGGTCAGCCATGACACGAATACACAGCTTCAAACGCATGGAAAAATCTTTGGCTTTGACGGTTTTTCCACCGGTATGCGGTCCCATTCACGACGCAATTACTGTTTCAGGGACCGCAAATTTTTATGACGTTTAGCACAGAACCTGACCTTTAAAATGGATCATACGCTGTAATCCATCGGATTGAGATCCGAACTGATTCACGATTGATGGTTTCTCAAAGAAACCTTTGAAATACGCTGCATAACTCTTTGCGATTTCTGGGAGTATGGACGGTGGGTTTTCTGCTTCTTCCTGGACGACCACCTTCATGACCCAGATTCGTGACCCAGAACGAACAATGTGAAACTGCGAGAAATCTCACAATTGTGTTGGCCAGGTGCAATGTTATAATAGCTGACGGATTATTTGACATCGTAAAATAAATAGTAACTAAATGAATTCTAAACCACACAAAAATTCAATCCGATGTACTTTCGATTACGTATAATAATACAAGAATGAAGAAAATTTCAGATTTTTCAGATACAATATTTTTTTATAGTGCGAAGATTGTCACCCTGTATGTACATATAAAGAAAACTTTATTCAAATCCATTATTAAAAGTTGAGTGTTTAGGCCGAGCTTTTTGCATCCATTCACGTTGTTATGTTATGTTACATCAATGGTAGATACCGATTGTCCCAACGGTGAAGTGAACGTCTTTTCTGATGCAATTCTTATTCTTGCAGGCTTCTTTTTTTTTTTTTTGATTGTCCGAAGTTCAGCACATATTACTTAAGCTACAGTAACCACACTCTAACATATCTACTACTAAATAAATAAATATAATTGATGGAAACATAATGTATGCAACTTTCTGTATCAATTCCTAAATAATTTCTATTGGCTCATGGTTACATACGAGTACTGAATGTTTACATTTGAAGTAGTAAGATAGTATAATTTTTCCGTTCCTTTCTGCTCGGCTAATATGTGTTTAAAACTAAACCTGCGATTCAGCAATTGTTGAAATGTAAGCATATAAAAAAACATCAAAATTTTCGATAACACTTCCGAATATTTAATACAACTAAATAAATACTTGTACGTATGTCTGTAAGTGGAAGCGTGTGTTGAGTTGCCGCGCGATCTCGCTTACTTCAATTATGTAGAACAGCAGTGTCACATATTTCAATAAAGTTGTAAAAGGTTTCAGTTTTCAACGAAAAATTATTTCACTACTTTGACTCATTGGTAGTTCATTCAGAAAATTAATACCTAATAAAAAAAAATTAAATTAGAAATGATATATTTATGAGTAAAAGGGGGAAAAACAAATATGTGTTTATGTTTTGGTATGAATTCGAAACGAATTGAATCGAACCACTTGAAAACTATCATTAGGGGAGGCATCAGGGCTCAGCACATCGTCGTGTGCGATCTGGTCGGTTGATTTTCAAGCATGCCTTGTAGGTATTCAGTGTAATGGACGAGAGGGATTGGAAAGAGGAGAGCGTTGAAGTGATGGATGTGGTAAAGAGGGGTGAAATAGAACGCTACGAGGTGTTTCAATTTTCACATTGATAAATGTATTCGCTAAATGCCATGTAATTTATACAAAACTATGTTATTGTTACTTTATTGTTTGCATTTACTGCTTTCATTTTTATTATTATTAGTTTATAATTTGAAGGGGTAGTCCATAATACAAACACATGTACATATGAAATAATTACATAGACGGAAGAAGTAAAGTGAATTGCGTTAACTGATGAGGAAGGATCACCGTTACTTTTTATTTTCAGTATCATCTCTCAGTGGCGAACAGTAATGTCAGTATGTAAGCTAAGAGGTTTGAAACAAAATTCCCTGTTCTCTTAATTTTGACCGCGACTGTATATCTTGTAAATTTTTATCGGAATCGATCTGCATAGTTATGTTTGTATGTTGTGACTGGAATAAATCATTAGAAATCTCAACCAAACTTAGAACAGATAAATAAAGGATTTTTTGATGCAAAGGCCCCCCTAAATTTTATGACCTGGCTACGCCAAAACGTCACTCAAGGAATTGGAATTTGGTAAATATTACTATTAAGCTATGAATTGGTGGTCGCAATTTTAAGAGCAATTACTCCAGTTTTTGGTCGTAATAATCATGCCAACAGACAGGCTGTGCGAGCTATAGTGGATAAATTCCAGTGAACATATTGAATTTCCTGTGCCAGTGAGACAACGCACCGGTCGAAGTACCGAAAATATCGAAGCCGGAAGTGCTTCAATTCAAAGTGAGCCAAATAAGTCAACGTCGTTCACCGGAATTTGGAATCTCTTAGTCCACATTGTGTTGAATTTTGCGTGGAGATCTTGGCCTACACCCTTATAAGATGGTTTGAAGAAAATCCTGAATTTCATCGAGAAATCATCTGCTCATTTTTGGCTTAATGGTTTGCGCAATAAGTAAAATATGCGTTATTGGACAGTAAGAAACCCACATGTACACATGTACTTCAAAGAGACTCCATTGCATCCACAAAAAGTGACCGTGTGGAGTGAATTTCATGCCAGAGCTGCGATTGGACCGTATATTTTTTGTCAATCAAAGTGATCGCCATAGTTACGCTCGTTATCGTGCCATGTTGAAATATTATTTTTAGCCAGAATTGGATGGATTTGACATCAGTGATATGTGGTTTCAACAAGATGATGTCACATGCCACAAAGCTGGTCAAACAATGGATGTATTGGAGCGAAATTACCAACGTTCCACGCGATATGTGTGAATGAGTGGTGGAAAATTTGGGTCCAAAGAATCGATCGCAGCCAACGTGCTCATACGAGCGATATCGAATTCCACAGTTAAATGTAACATGTTTACTACACCTGGAAAAAATCAGCCCGATCTCAATTATTCTATATATGTTTTATTTAAATACAAAATAGTTATGTCCATATTGAAAAACCATTTGTTTATCACCTCTACCCCTTCCTCAATTTAGTTCTGGTGAGCACACGAACTGGCGGCATCAGCTTGCGCATCTCAGCAGAACATCTACCTTGAAAGTATCGGTAAAACAGAGAGACGCAAGCCACGTTTCGAAGATGTTCCAAGCAGTCAATAGAGCTGGAAACTCTACTGTCACCTATTAGTTTTATCGCTCGATGTTGGATACGGTCCAGGAGCTCCAGTTGCGTTCGTGAAGCTCCAGCCCATAGGTGCGAATTCATAGGAATTTACTGTTATTGTTAGTTGTGTTGTTTTTGAGGGAAATTCCTTAATTGCAGATACATAAAGAGAAAGAGAGAGAAAGAGGGAACAGTTCTGTTCATGTTATTTTTGCAGCAGTATATTTTGTTTACTCGCTCATTTATTTGCGCCGTTTTACTTCCCACCACTCTTTTTGTTACAGCGTAACATTTCGATTCTATTCCTCAATAAAGAGAGAGAAATGAGTTTATTGTAATTTTTTGATGTGTGCATAGAGAGCCAAACGAAATAAAATAATTTGTCACACAAAAGGTTGCCGATCCAGATATCAGTAACCTCCCATAAGAAGGTTTACTTAAAAAAAATACTATGTAAAAGAAAACATAAAAAAATGTTGAAAAACTTTCAATAGTGATGCTTAAACAGGCGATAAAATTTTTAAAGAAACATGCCCGACTTTTAATGTGAATCACTGTATGTAAGTATGTGCATATAGAAGTGATTTATTTTTCTATGAGTACATGAACATACACATTGCCCTGGTTGCGTTAGGGATCAATCTACTTATATTCTTAAGCCATAAACTACTTTAGCCTCAAAGTACAAGTACAAGAATGAAGAAACAACAACAATAACAAAAAAACATAAGTACAGATTTTGAAAAATTTAACGAAAGACAAATAAAAATATTTACAAACAGATGCACAGATTGTACAGGGGAAATGCACAAGAAAGGGAATACCTATAAGTGTGTGGTATACATATGTATGTGCTACACACATACGAGTATGTATTTATGTATGTATGAATGTACTATGTGTGTAAGAACGTTTTTCTTTTTATATATATATGTACATATCTACTGTAATAAAATTGAAAAAT
Source organism: Palloptera scutellata (assembly GCA_958295655.1). Classification (NCBI taxonomy): domain Eukaryota; kingdom Metazoa; phylum Arthropoda; class Insecta; order Diptera; family Pallopteridae; genus Palloptera; species Palloptera scutellata. Next base: position 9,991,893 of record OY282453.1, on the reverse strand, counting down.
CTCTAAACAATTAAGACAAGGAAGCAAAAAAAGAAGAAATATCAGAAAATCTATGGAAAACTTTTTACTTTTTCAGAATTACTTGGAACAATTTCTATAGTTTAAATGGTTCCTTCTGGAAAGATATTTATGTATATGAGTGTGTGCAGTTCTATTTATAAATTTATAGCAATGCAGGGCCCCATCTCCAAGGGGGCCCCATACAAGAATAAAGTAACAACCACCTTAAAACTACATAATTTCATTTCATCTAAATTAAGCATAGTTGCATTTCCGCTATCACCTTCTATATAATTTCAGCACGGTTGTCTACTTCTAGAATTTAACTTGTTTGTTCAGTTCCTGCTATGTCGCAAACTATCTCTGAGCAGGTACTTGGGCTCAGTATATGACAGACGCCTCGTTTGCTTTAATATCGTCTCTTTCAAGTATAATCCTTGATGACTGACAAACTGCGTACATCGCACCTATTTTCAAAAATGGGCCAAAAGGTTAGATTGAAAACTACTAACCAATTGTAAAGCTATTAGTAATACCAAAATTACTTGATGCTCGACGAGTGGTTCATGAAGTAAAAAATCACAGTCCCATATACCACTATGGTTCGTCACTGGGCGATCTACATGTTACTACAACGTTTTTTTAACTTTTATGATATTGTGGGTGAATTTTTGATTGTTAGGTGTTCATTCTTATATTTTCAAATTGATAGCCTCGTATCTGATAGATAGGAAATTGATGGTCAAGATAGATGAATGTTATTGTTGCATTATCATTACCATAGCACTTACCATTGTCACCGGCAATCCTCCAGCACCGCCATTTGAATACGAATAAGGCGACACAAGATAGCCCATATTAAAGCTTGACGCATGTGGTTCGAGTTTGCCTAAAATTATAACAAAATTTAACAATTTAGATGAGCTTAGTTATTTTATACATTTTAAAGAAAACAAATCACGCAAAACAAAATATATATTACGGAACACATAATTACTACAAACATACAAAGTCGGTAATCAAATCATTAAATAAATAAAAATAAGTTAATTCGAAACTGTTACGAGCCAAATACCTGAATATATAAACAAAAAATTTGTGTGATATGCGGAATATTTGGAGTCTCGCAAATGCGCTCTCTTGGATTCGTAACGGACTAGAGATATTTAGTCTTGGTGCAATTTTTATACGATTTCTGTGGAAATTACAATTCTGTACCATTTTGTTAAACTTGTCAGCAGATTTCCCAAATATTTTATTGCGAAACCTATAAGAGCACTGGCCCCTGAAATACAGGGTACAGGTTGTCTTTTATGTTGGTATGTGAATATTGAATAATTAAAAAAAAACCGATTTACATATATGAGGTTATTTAAAAGAAAGATAGAAAAGAAGTAAAGACACTCAGTGGTCGCTGTGGCATAGTGGTAGTGCGTTGGACTGCTACGCAGAGTGTCCGGGGTTCGAATCTCGGCACAGGCAAAATCAAAAAGTAGAAAAAATAATTTTTCTACACGACACCACCTCTTGGCAGGCAATGGCAAACCTACAAGAATAAAAATTGCTATGAAAAGCTTTTCACTTCGCCGTTCGGACTCGGCATTAAACTGTAGGTCCCTTCCATTCATGTACAAATATAACACGCACAACATGAGTGGATGCGAAAAAGCTCGGCCTATGCCCTCCATGGGCTGTTGTGCCATTAAAAGTAAAAAGTAAAGTACACTCAGAAGGTCAACGCACTACCAACTACGCCATGGCCAAGTAACGTCAACGACTCAAATTACATCGTACTTTTTAGATAAAAGGAACTGTTGTAAAAGATTCGTGAAATTTTTTATTTTGTCATTCCAAGCAAAGTAATAGTCGAAACTATTAGTTTTTATGTATGTTTATAATTCCGGCAACTACAGAAACCCACAGTCGATAACAATCATAACATTGACTGAAATTTGCTGTGCGAATGTGAATAAGCGAGATAATTTAAAAACAGCTAGCTGTTAAACTTTATTTATTTATTTGTTAAGTCAACTGAATACATGTATAGGTATATAAGGTATGTTATTTATTAGGCTACTGATAAATCTTACAGACTACACAAAAATTCTTAAACTACTAAAAAATTTGTTAAATAAAATAAATAACTTTCGTTTCAAACAATCTTAAGTTGGACTAAATATAAACAAAGCTACATATTACACGGATAGGTGTGCACATACAAATATAAAGTCAACAGTTTTTTTTTATCGATTTAACAAGATAAGTAAGTTGGATTTGATGTGTTCCAGTGAATCTTACTTACTTACTTAACACTATAACCGATGATCGGTCTTGGCCGCCTTTATAAAGCTTCACCAGTCGCCTCTGCTATGTGCGCGCTGGCGCCAGTTGATAAGGCCAAGTTCAGTCAGGTTGCCATGCACCTGGTCTTTCCAACAGAGATTAGGACGTCCTCTTCTGCGTGTTCCTCCACCGTGGCTCGAATAAAACATCCTTTTAGCCGGAGCGCTTTCTTGCATTCGTTCAACATGACTCATATACGCTTTATAGGCTTGACTATGTCAGTGTCGGCGTACAGCTTATCGTTCCATCTTATTCGATACACGTCGTCCACGCATACTGGACCGTAGATGTTACGGAATAACTTCCTCTCGAACGCTCCTAACAGCCTCTCATCATTGATGGTCAATGTCCACGTCTTTGCGCTATACATTAGGACGAGAAAGGTAAGGGACTTATAGAGCGTTATTTTCGTCGGTCGAAAGAGGGCTCTACTTCTCAATTGCCTACTGAGCCCGTAGTAACATCTGTTGGCAAGAGTTAATCTCTGCTTGATCTCAAGGCTGACAAGTGAATCAGAAATGCTAAATAGATCATTAAGATCTCTACATTTTCCATGAAAAGGATCATTTTGCATATGCTAAGTTTAACAGGATTAAAATATCGTGAGCTTCTTTAATATACCCTATATTAAAGTTTAGCAAATAAAATAATGTTTTTTATTTTATTTTCGATCATTGTCAAAGTAGTCCAAAATGACTAAAAAATTTTTTCCAGTTTAACAAACTCCAATTTTTTCCAATTTTAAACTCCAGTACTTATTAAAAAACTTTCAATATTATGGGATTTACAATAAAAAATATGCAATAAGTTTTCATTTTTCTTAACTCGAGTTTAGCTGTGTCCTTGTGGCAACAGAATTGTCGGTTGTTTGAATTAGAAAGCTTTCCTAAATTTAGAGATACTTGTATCTTCTACCAGTCTACATATTATAATTCAAAAACTCTTATTTTATAAAATGTTATATTTTCAATTTCTTAACAAAATACGATACCGGACGAAATTCCGGACTGAATCTCCATTTCCGGACTGTCAGGGGTAATTGCGGACGTATGGCAAGCCTTCTAATTATGTTTAACCCTATACAAATTTTTGACAAAAAAATATAATATATATCGATGTAAAAAGAACAGATCTGTTTTCAAGAACTTAAAAAAAATCAATTGGCATGAATTTATGAAGTTGAGAACTCGGAGCATCGAGACACGAATTGGTTGTTGGATTTGTGGTTGGGAAGAGACTGCGTCAGCTAGTCTCGAGGTTCACGGCCGTGCCACTATCCGCATCAAGGCAAAATTCTTTAACATCAGCCTAATTTGTGTCCATGCCCCGACGGATGAGAAGGATGAAAAAACCAAAGATGACTTCTTCGAGCTCCTCGACAAAACTTATGAGCATTGCCCCCGCCAAGATATTAAAATCGTGTTAGACGACTTTAATGCCAAGATGGGCAGGAGAGTCTCTTTCGTCCGACGTTCGGAAAATTCAGTCTCCACAACGTAGCCACCGATAACGGTATGAGAATGATCGACTTCGCCGCCGCACGAAACATGAAAGTTAGTAGCACCAGATTCCAACATAAAGATATCCATAAGGCCACTTGTCTGTCCCCTTATCAAAACACACGAAACCAGAAACCAATGCAAGCATCGAATCAGACCACTACTTGGTTGCAGCCAAGGTTTGCGCACGTGTATGTGTAGCAAATCGTTTACGTGCTACCTCCGTCAATGTGGCAATATGTGGTACCACCAAGAGTGTCGCGATTTTACTGAAGCGAAAAACGGTGTTTACAGAGTCAGTTGCAACGAGAGCTGCTAAGGAGCGATACAGAGAGTTGAGGAGGGAGGAGAAACGTCTCTTCAGGCGCAGGAAAGAGATGAAAAAATACGCGAGTTCAATGATATCGAAATGTTGCGGGACAGGAACGAGGTCCGAAAATTCTTTGAAAGAATAATACGCCTGACTGAGGATTTGAAAACCGGGGCCTCTTTCTGCAAGGATGAAGACGGGCATAATGAGATTATGGAGGGAGCACTTTTCCCAGCTGCTTAATGTCGATGACGGCAATAATACCGCCACTGCGGAATCTACTCCGGAAACCCCAATCACTGAAAGCGTTGAAGTACCGCCGACTGACTATGAGGAGGTCTTAACAGCCATTGCTGCAGGTGCAGATGGCCTGCCTGCTGAGTTGTTTAAGACCGGAGGCGAAGAGCTCAAAAAACGCATGCATGAGCTTCTATGCAGAATATGGTCAGATGAAAGCATGCCAAGTGATTGGAATCTCAGCGTACTCTGTCCAATCCATAAGAAAGGTGATTCCACGATCTGCGCCAACTACCGTGGGATAAGCCTTCTTGATATTGCATATAAGGTTCTATTGAGCGTACTTTTGCGCAAGACTGAAGCCCATCGTCAACAAACTGATTGGACCTTATCTGTGTAGCTTGGTAAATCTACCATCGACCAGATATTCACACTACGCCAAATCTTGCAAAAGACCCAAGAAAAACAGATCGACACCCATTATCTATTCGTCGATTATAAAGCCGCCTTCGACAGCACGATTAGGGATCACTTGTATGCCGCAATGTCTGATTTTGCTATCGCTGCAAACCTCATTCGTCTTTGCAGTGAAAATTGGTACAGACCTCTCCGCGCCATTTGATACCAAAAGACGTTTCAGACATCGTGCGACTTCTTCTTTAACCTTATGCTGGAGAAAATAAATCGAGCTGCGAATATCGACATCTCTGGCACTATTTTCTACAAGAGTGTCATGCTGCTAGCATACGCTGATGATATTGACATCATTGGCACAAACGCTCGAGCACTCAGTGCATCATTCTCCAACTTGGAAAGGGAGTCTCGTCAAGTGGGTCTAGTGGTGAACGAGTACAAAACAAACAAAGAGTCAAAATGTTACTGTTGACAATTATACTTTTCAAGTCGTCAAGGATTTCGTTTACCTAGGATCCAGCATAAACACCAACAATAATGTCAGCCTTGAGTTCAAGCGGAGATTAACTCTTGCCAACAGGTGTTACTAGGGACTCAGTAGACAATTGAGAAGTAAAGCCCTCTCTCGACTGACGAAAATAACGCTCTATTAACGGAAATTAACTCTTGCCAACAAATGTTACTAGGGGCTCAGTAGACAATTGAGAAGTAGAGCCCTCTCTCGACCGACGAAAATAACGCTCTGTAAATCCCTCATCCTTCCCGTCCTAATATATTGACCATCAATGAAGAGAGACTGTTAAGAGAGTTCGAGAGGAAGAGACTCCGTAAGATCTACGGTCCAGTATGCGTGGACGACGTGTATCGAATAAGATGGAACGATGAGCTGTACGTCGACACTGACATAGTCAAGCCTATAAAGCGTATATGGGTCATGTTGAGCGAATAGAAAGAGGCGTTCCGGCTAGAAGGATGTTTTATTCGAACAAGGATGGAGGAACATGCAGAAGAGGACGTCCTAATCTCCGTTGGAAAGACCAGGTACAGGGCAACCTGACTGCACTTGGCCTTATCATCTGGTGCCAGTGCGCGCATAGCAGAGGTAACTGGTGAAGCTTTGTAGAGGCGGCCAAGACCAATCATCGGTTGTAGTGCCATCTAAGTAAGTAAGTAGGAAGTCGGAAACTTTCAAAGCAATTGTGGTTGTTAGTAATTTTAGTCTAGACACATCGCAGCTTATAGCCGAAGCATTATTATGAAAGTTTGGCGAGTTGACTATACGATATGATACTGTACCTCCAACCTACTATTCTGGTGGTTATTACAGCCGTTTTGGTAACGACTGGCTAGAGGTCTGCTTGCTAACTAAAGGGTTAATGAGAAAAAATCACTACTGACCTGAGTAATTTGTAAGTTTATTTTTGTCCAAAAGCAGAATAACGAATATCTTCCCAATACAAGATTATTTATTTTTTTGTTTAGACTTTGGTTGATGATATTTAGTGCCTCCGCTTTGCCCACCAGTTGCAAAATTTCATTGGCTTTTTTGATGACTTTTTCGGCCGACCAGAGGAACGGAATCGAGCAAACCACTCCTGGGTCCGGCGTGGGTCCTCACCGTAAACCGCACAAATTGACCTTTTCTGCATGTTTTTGCAGCGTTTTACCTTTTCTATAGTAATAAAGCTTCACATAGCCTATTTCTTCAGATTTTTTACTCTATATTCAAATCAATGTAACTGTTTACGCTAGCTGCGAATTACACAACAGTCTCCACACATTTAGCCACTTTTTAAACATGTGTTCGTTTGACATAATCGGACTAGTTTTGCCACTAGAAACAAACAACACTAGTGTTGTTTTTTACTGCAATTATTGAATAGATGCCAACATCACAAAAAACAATATGTTAAATAGTCTCCATCACGTATGTATGATTTCATTAGCATTCGCCCATCATTAATATCATACTTCGCAACATTAGAATGGATCGTCCTGTGTGGAGATATGGCACATCAAAATTATAGTACTGGAGTACCCTCCAGCGTTCGATCGCTCCACATATTCGCAAAAATTGGAAGAAAAATTATGCAAAAGTGTTTGTATCTTATACCTCTTTTCCTGTGTGGAAACTTTTAGCCGCTGTTTTTAAAAAAGGGTTACCAGGAATATGACACATAGAAATTATTGTACTGGAACAGCGCTCGATAGCTCCACATATTCGCCAAAATTGGAAGAAAAATTATGCAAAAGTACTTATATCTAACCTCTCTTCTCCAAAATCAATACACGAATACAAAAAGAGGTAAATAAAATCAAAGTTAAAATATCGATCCACTCTAATGTAGATACGTTATATTGTATTTAAACATATCACAAATGGATAACTGGAAACAAATAACAAAAGCCATAAAAATTAAGCAAAAACGTGCTGTTTAATATTAATTAATAAGTAATGCTTACACATAGGTAGTAAGAATAAGCAGAAAATGAGAATACTTAATAATAATACTTAATTAATTTAAAATGATAAATGAGTCACAAAAAATGAAGTAAAAAATTTCACATTTTTCATATACATGCATTACTACATACTATACTATATGCATATCTACTATATTTATACATATATTTATATGGTGGATTAAGAATAAGAGTAGTATAAGTCACGTTAAAAATTAATTTTATGTAAATACATATATTTTAAGTACCTCACATGGCGTCTCCACTATCAATAATACAAAGCAATGTTCAAGTCTTGCCATCAAAATATCTAGAGGAGACAACTTCTGTCAATGGCAAAGCAGCATCAACCCTGACATGAATATTTAAAAATTGCGCAACTAACAGTGAATAGAAGTGAAATAATGAATTTCATAAATGTTGACACGAATATGAGTGTTTGCTGAATTATGAAAGTGTAAAGTATAAAATAATCAATTTAAAAAGAAAAGCATGGGAGGAAATAGGATACTACTTGAACTGCACGAGAACGCATCTGTGTTGTTTGCTGTTCAAAGACATTTTGTAAAATTTTCAGGTCATTTACAAAATTTTCCCAATTGTAACTACTCGCATGTATCTCAGGCATAGCACAAGATACAGATCGATAACGGGCAGTGGTACATCGCTAGCTTGCAGAGAAGAATTCTCTGCGAAAATGTTAGTTCTATAAACCGAGCTAGTGACGAGGCGTTCACCTGTAAAAGAGTTGGAATTGACGAAGGTGTTTCGTTCTTTACTCTCTTTACAAATGACCAAAAGTACTTACCACCCCTATGGAATTGTAAGGCTTTATGCCTCTGGATCTGTTCGTGAAAGACTGTATTTCTAATAAAATTATTTATTCCACTTTAGCACTGGTTTCTATGTTTTTATTTGTAAAACACAATTTCCAATTTAAATTTTCAAAAAAGTTATTGAGACCATTCTAATTTGCCGTTTCGTAAAGCCAAACTAAACACTTTGAAGCTATCGTCGAAGGGTTGTGGATTCCGGAATAAGGAAAGGATGCTAAAATGGTGGAGTAGTACGAGTTTCCAAAAGGCTCGTGGACTTTTACATCATATTTGATGAGAAGTAAGAAAAAGGTCAAGGATGTTTTGAGCTTGCCTTGCATTCTGTGTACATTCTGTGTATCGGTTCGGTCACTAATTGTGTCAGGTCGTTCGACTCGGCAAATAACTCGACGTATAGACCTTCAGGTGTTGTGTGACTTGAGTGCATAACCAATCCGAATTGTGAACATAGAAGTCACCAGAACCACGATATTTGCATTTATTATTATTTATTTATTTATTTTGAATAGATATAGTCATTATTTTATTGTTTAATGTGCACTCGCGGCGTGAATTGCCAGATTATAGAAATTTTGACGGCCGCACCACAACAGACGGAAAGATAGGACAACATAAATATGTATGTATATGAAACGAAAGAAGAGCGGTGGGAAAATCCGCTCCCTTTGATGATTACAATTACAACTAAAAAATACGATCAGAGTCTAGTCAGAAAAAAGTTTACGCCGCTTGAATTTGGAAAATTATACCTACAATAATTGGAACTAAAATAGAGAAAGAGATTATTAGAGAGGCTTTGCTGTTCGTGTTGTCGTTTGTAGCAACTTTTGGAAGTGAAAGGGATTGTTCTATGCGCTAGGATATGTAATGTTAAGTATACAATGCAACAGCTATGGAGCAGTAGGAACTAATCTATTCATCAATTTTAAGCACTCGATGATTCAGAATCTTCGATAATGATGTCACAAATTATGCAGCTACATAAGTTTTCGCCTATGCTTTTGGAACGCCAATGGAGCTGCTAATCACGCACTGGAAATTGAAATCTTTATCTATCACAACCACATTGAATATCATAATACTGACTGGAACTAACTTCAGTAATCACACCCTTTTCCAAAACCGAGGGTATGAAATTCTCACGCCAAATCTTCCAGATCAGCACCGAGAACATAGAGGGCTACATTAAAAAACCACTTATTAAGAACTACTTGAAATACAAGCCCTTAGACTCAGCCTCTGCTAAAATCATGATCGCGCGCAGTTTAGTCAGTTTACTGTCCATTCATTCTTATCTGGAGTATGAACAAGTTTTAAGTATTTTTCACCTGGCTTGGGCAGAAGTTTATAGCAGCAGGTGATTTAAGCGCCAAACAGCACTGGTGAGGCTGTTGTTTGGACAAGGGCAGACCAAATGAGCACTACAGATACATTGCAAACAAGTGTTCACACTACAGGAGCATCCACACACTAGCAAAACGATCCCGCTAGCATCCCATATGTATTGGACTTCCCTGTGTTTGCAGGTATAACTTCATCCAAACTGACGATTCGTGAAACACTTGACCTTAGCTCTAATCACATTGCCGTGTGTTTAAATCCTACTGTAACACTTAAATTGACCATAAAAATATCACATAAAACCCCTCTGAATCTCTGCCAGCTACCAAAACTAATATACTCAATTTGATAAGGAAAAACAAAAATATTTCTTAAGGAAAGATGATGATAATATGTATAAACGAATCCAAATCCAATCTCAGAGACCGATGTTATTAAAAACCTTGTTGCAAACGAAAGGTTAGCAAAAAATCTCAATAACAACCACCATTTACATTTTAGTATTTTTGGTCGCACACTTCATACTATACTTGTAAATATATAAACATTGTTTTCCAGTTAATTTCATCGTTGCCCCGTTTATTAAATACATTCTTTATAAAAAAAATTTAAATGCTAAAACCAAAAGGCACTGAGAAGCCAGTAAGTATTCACAGGGCATACTCAAAATCGGTATTGACCATTATGTAGATTTCCAAATAGTACCTGCTGTTTGTTTTTAGAGCTCTGCGCCAACTCCATTATACACTACAATATAAAAATGTTCACGTCAGTTATACCTACAACAATTTCTGGATACGACATATACATATATCGAAAACTCATACAAACTGAAACACTCAGCAATTTCCGATTTGTTGTAATTGTTATTTTTTTTAATTTCTTGATAATTTTGAAGAGATGTTTGAAAAGAAAAACAAATGCAGATATAATTTGTTTTCTCATGTTCTGCTCACCTACCTTAAATAAGAGGAAGAGATTAACAAGCTGAAGTATCCAATAGGAAAAATATTAGTAGAACCAATGTATGTAACTAACAACCAACATTGGAATAGAAAAACAAAAATAGAATCTGTTAAAAAAGCAAAAGAAAAAAAAATTACAATATCACAAGACAAACAACACCCATTAAAGAATAAACCGTTGAAAGAGCGCGAAAAAGAAGAGTCGAAGACGAAGCTAAAGAAAAAAGAGCAAAAGAAGTAGCGGAAAGTAAATAACAAAAATAAAAAAATCTGGAAAGAAGAACTCTTATGAGTTGGTATTTGTACAGGTATCGTATAGATGTATATATTTACACTGGAGGGCAAAGCTGAAACATGAAATTATTGCTTTTTCAAAACAGATACCTACATATATTTTAGTAATAAAAAGTAACCCATTCGCCCATCGTAACTTCGAGTATACACGATAATAAAAATAAAAGAAAATGTTGGTAAATATTATTAGTAATTGTGATTTTCTGTTTTAAATATTTCCAAATTTAGAAAATTAATTCTCATTTTTCGAATTAACAAAAAATAGCAAACAAAAATTAATTACTTACAATTTATAATTTATTTATTTGTCTTGTCTTGTCAAAACTCAATGGGCTCATCAAAAACCGCAGCACACAATATTATAATTGCTGCGTTTTATTCGCCACTCGCTCGTAGTTATACATAACTAGCAGGGATACCTGTATTGGAAACAATAACAAAAACTGAAGAGATAATACGTATATTTATATCTGTATATAAACTGTCATTAAACTGTCAATAATGAAAGTAGATGAACAGTTTCGAAAAAAAAAACAAAGAAGAAATGTGTCAAAATGTCTCCCGGCGGCCACATGCCCGAAATCATGCTCAAACATTAATGTGTTTTATTCTTTTTCTGTGTATTATTTAAATTTAAAATTATCCGCCTCTAAACAAAAACCCAATACAATTAAAAATGTTAATGTTTTTGAGGCCCATATAATAAAGAAGAGAAATTACCTGTGCTTATGTTCTTGAAAATCACCTCCAGCTGCTATTAACGAAATTTTTTGTGAAAAATTTACAATGAAAAAGAGAGTTAACGACTTTATCGTTTTATTCGCACATGTTAAATCAGTTGACGAATAAAACACAGGTAATAAAAACTAACGCAGAGTTGCAATATTACCTTCGTGACGTGCTGCTTTAAAACTGGTAACTAAGGGAAATTTCAACTTTTAACAAGTTTTGTATAGATATTGAGACTTGATGAATTGAATTTCTAGGCCTTCTTGTTTCGGAAAAATGTTAATTTTTTGGTCACGTGAATTTCATGTTTCAATTTTTCTTCTTATTGTATGCTTATGTAGGTATGTGTAAGCAAGATACGATACGTAACCAGCTTGTGAGCAAGCGTTAACGAGTAACCCAACCACAACAACAATAATAGCAATTGCACGCTGCAATTCAGAGAAATGAGGGAATTCGTGAAAAAGTTAACAATATAAAAACATATATGTATGTTGTATATAAGGGCGATCGAGAAAAATAGAATTTCGCAAAGTTATTACAATTAGAAAAATTATCGTAAATTTCATATTTATATGTAACTAAATAAGTGGCGTTAGTATGCAGTTTAAACATAAAAAAATGTCGGGTATGCTAATATTACTGCATCTTTGTAGAGTAAATTTTTTAAAAATATGTACATACATACTTCGCCAACTGATTTAACATGTGCGAATAAAACGATAAAGTCGTTAACTCTCTTTTTCATTGTAAATTTTTCACAATAAATTTCGTTAATAGCAGCTGTAGGTCGTAATATATTTTTGTTTCTATGGATAGAAAAAACAAAATTTAAGATAAAAGAAGATACGAATGTTTGGGAGAAAATTTACTGGCGCACTTGTATTCATCGATTTTGGACAATCAATCGGAACTCAGCGTGGCCTTAAACGCTCGTATTTTTAGTCGTTTTGATTCAAAGGCAGCATATGTTTTCAATTAAGCTTTTTTCTAACGGATAAATAGAATAGCCATCTAATTAATGAAAGAAGAGACCAACTAGAGTTGTTAGGCCCGGTGTACCCGTTCTATACAAAAGGCCGTATGCATATACATACATAATTATGTATATATCTGTTCAGAACGTAACTAAGAACATTAAGAAGAAACAGACATAGCATAAAACAACAACTACAATCAATGGTATTCAATCGCTGAAAAAGGAGCACATCATAGAGATAGATAAAGAGCCACACATCCAGCCAGCTAACGAAAATATAAAAGAAAAAACATTTACGAGAATGCAACGATGTTTTCTTGCCTTTTAATACTCCAGAAAAGGTACCAAGAACTACCTTGTTTTAAAAAGTGTAATAAAACAACAAGAATAAAGTAGCAGCAATAACGGAAAAAATAACACCAACAAAAGGCATTCAGTACACGCTTAAAACCAATGATGTTTATGTACATACCTATGTATATTATTCAACTTTTCATCGAAAATTATACTAAGAATACGACGTGCGCGAAAATTGTTTTAAAATTGCTTCAAATGAACTAACCAAAATTCAAAGATATACCCATCTTTATGGACTTACGCACGCCAATAAAGCTTTTATTTTACCTTTGCCTTTTTTTTACTTAAAAATTAAAAACAAAAAAACTACCAACTACCAAAAGTCAGAAAGGCCCTTTCCATATACATATGTACATACATATGTACATATGTAAGAACTTTTGGTAGTTGGTAGTTTTTTTGTTTTTAATTTTTAAGTAAAAAGAAAGCCAAAGGTAAACTAAAAGCTTTATCGACGTGCGTAAGTCCATAAAGATGGTTATATTTTTTGAATTTTGGTTAGTAGATATGTACATATAGTACATACACATGTACATACATATATACATACATATGTACATATATATGTACATACATATATACATACATATGTACATATGTATGTATATGTATTGAGGTTTTTCAAATAAATTCTAAAGGAGAAGTATGTTTTAAATGCAATAACTGAATGGAGGGTTGCAAAGCATTCAATGTTGCATCCTTTTCCAAATTCAGATTGACTTTCTCAAAAAATCAGACTCCACAGTTTTATGAATGTGTATAGAAATGCTATGTAAAACGAAAGCACATTCGTGATTCTGGCATACATACTATGAGCATGGATGCATTTTTTGCAACTTCGTGACTGTAAAATAACAGTACCGAGACTCCTGGAGATATTTATAAAGGTTTTTTTTTTAGAAGTGTGGTTTTCAATCTGACAATACTTTTTTCGGAGTTAGTCTTTTTGACAGCTGTCAGTTGATTTATGCTCAGTTTGGTTTGCGGTTTCATAATGAATAGACTTACTCTTGAACAACGATGAAGCTCACTTATGGTTGAATGGGCACGTCAATAAGCAAAATTGCACTTGGAGTGATCATAATCCACAAGCCATTGCCGTTACATCCTCAAAAAGTCACAGTTTGGTGCGCAAAGGGAATCATTGGTCCATATTTCTTCAAAGATGAAGCCGGTTATAATATTGCAGTCAATAGGGAACGCTATAGAGCCATGGTTAATGACTTTTTCGTGCCTGAATTGAAGGATGTTGATGTGGACAACCTTTGATTCCAACAAGACATACATGCCATACAGCCAACGAAACAAGTAATTTATTGAAGGAAACTTTTGGTGAGCGCATTATCTCGCGTCGTGGGCCTGTGGCGTGGCCTCCAAGGTCGTGCTATTTAACACCGCTTAGACTATTTTTTGTGGGAAGTCGCTTGTCTACGCCCGAGACGATTGACGCCTGGAAGGAAATATTCGGCGCGTTATTACTGACATACGGCCGCAATTGCTGCAAAAAGTGGTCGAAAATTGGGCCTCTCGGCTGGACTTGCGGCCACTTGCCCGGAATCGTTTTTAAAACGTAATGGGACTCCTTATATTTATAATAAAGCAAAATTCTTGGCCATAACATTAAATTATATGCGTTTTATTTCTTCTTGAAAACCACACTTCTAAAAAAAACACCCTGTATTAATTTATGATATGAAAAAAGTGAAAATTATTTCCTTTTTTTTAATTTTAATTCTAACATTTTTGTTAAATAAAAGCATGTGCTCTAAATACTACTGTGGGCAAAAGTTAGTAAGACTTAGTTCATAATTTCAAATTTTTTTATTCATTCTTCCAAATCTATTTCGTCCCCTTCATAGTAATACCCCCCAGCCCCCATTCCATTGTGCCAACGTTTTTTCCAATTCTCGAAACAGTTGTTAAAGTCAATTTCCGGAATAGCCTTCAATGCGCTTAGTGATTCATGTTTAATGTCTTCAATTGTCTCATAACGGTGTCCACGAAGCGATTTTTTGAAAATAGTTTAGAAAATAGCCAAAAGTCACACGGTGCTAAGTCAGGCGAATAGGGTGGTAGGGTGGTTGCGGAACGATATCAGTCGAATTTTTGGCAAAATGGTCTCGTAAAACCAATGCAGTGATTTTGGAACCAATCGTGCATTCACTCTTCTTAGGCCCAATTGATGTTTTAAAATGGTTTTCACTGAACCTTCCGATATTCCAACGATGCCAGTAAGGTCTCTGACTGTTAATCGTCGATTCTCGATTCTCGAGCACCAATTCCTTGATTTTAATGACGTGTTGATCATCAGTTGATGTTGATGGCCGTCCTGGACGTGGTTCGTCGTCAACGCGTTCTCGACCATCTTTGAACAATTTGTACCAATCAAAAACACTTGCTCGCGACATAAAATTATCACCGAAGGCCTTTTGCTGAACGTTTCGGCACCAGAAATTTGATTCCGCACACAAAATTTAATGGAACTTCTTTGTTGAATAATTTCATTCATTGTGAAAATCGCCGAATGCACTTTTTGTACTTCAGAAAGACAAGCGTATACTAAACACTAATGATTATTTTGATGTGACATTTGGCACAGATGTCACCGACAGTCATACCAACCTTAAAAAAATAATATTTTGATGAATGGGTTTCCGCGCGAAATTTAAATTAAAAAGTCTTACTACCTTTTGCCCACAGTAGTATAACTAAATTCACATTTTTGATATGTTAAGATAAGTTTAAAAAAATCGCAGTATACTATATAGGTATAGTCATTTTACAATCTCCAAATACCAGGGTTGCAAAATTATTTTGGAATTGTATGCCTAAGGTGCTGGTTATATTGGTGTTCGCTGTTCGACGAATACATCATATTTTACCCTCGTGCTCGGTGTAGTGGTTACATCGGTGTTCGTTACAGAGTTGCTTTTTGTCGAATTTCAGTTTTTTTTGTAATACTATATTGTTCGCAACGGCAACATTAAATGGTATACCGAAAAACTTTAAACGATTTTATCAATATGGAGAAAGCAATTAATAATATAATTGAAAAATTAATAAAATAATATGATTTTTCTTCAATAGTTTTATGAATAATATATTTAATATTCACTTTTAAAAACTAAAAACATTCGCAACTTCTCGTTTCTGCATATGAAAATAGTGATGTACAGGTTTGCATTTTTTTAAACTATTTTACACACATTTTTGTTCTTTTTTTGTAGAATAACTCATTGACACCCTGAATACTCAGCGTGCTCGGTGCACATTTCACCCAGCATATCATGTTCTTCGTGTTCGGGCAACAACTTTTGCATGGTGTTCGGCAAGCAAAATGTTAATATAACCACAGCCTTAGTATAAATACATACATATGTACATGCATACAAATCTATGAATGTACGTACCTGGTCAGAGATTTTGAAAACAACTTGGAAAAGATTCGCTTTCTTTTACGATTGGATAAAAGTTCTTGTTCGGCTGATATGTTCCATATGCGTTCACGCATGCGTTTGCGTGTTAATTTAGAAGGCAGAGTTACATTGAATTAACAAAAATCAACAACAAGCATCAACAACAAAAACAAAATATCGCATTATACCATCAAATAATTTACAGCTTGTTACTAAGAATAAAAAGGGAAATGAATTAAACCGAGAGAAACAGAAAAAGAGTAGAAGCCAGACAGTACATAACAAAAACGAAATAAACAAAATATGTACATACATATACACATACATACATACAGGTATCCCTCGTATAACGCGGTACTTATACAACGCATTTTCGATATAACGCGATTAGAAAAAATTTCGGTTTCAGTACAATGCAAAATTTCGACTTTTATAACGCGAAGTTCAAAATATGTATGTATAATATAAATACATACTGGTAATACTAATTTGTGTATGTACATACTACTGTGGGCAAAAGTTAGTAAGACTTTGTTCATAATTTCAAATTTTTTTATTCATTCTTCCAAATCTATTTCGTCCACTTCAAAGTAATCCCCCCCGGCCCCAATACACTTGTGCCAACGTTTTTTCCAATTCTCGAAACAGTTGTTAAAGTCAATTTCCGGAATAGCCTTCAATGCTCTTAGCGATTCATGTTTAATGTCTTCAATTGACTCAAAACGCTGTCCACGAAGCGGTTTTTTGAAAATAGTTTAGAAAATAGCCAAAAGTCACACGGTGCTAAGTCAGGCGAATAGGGTGGTTGCGGAACGATATCAGTCGAATTTTTGGCAAAATGGTCTCGTAAAACCAATGCAGTGATTTTGGAACCAATCGTGCATTCACTCTTCTTAGGCCCAAATGATGTTTTAAAATGGTTTTCACTGATCCTTCCGATATTTCAACGACGCCAGTAAGGTCTTTGACTGTTAATCGTCGATTCTCGATTCTCGAGCACCAATTCCTTGATTTTTTTGACGTGTTGATCACCAGTTGATGTTGATGGCCGTCCTGGACGTGGTTCGTCGTCAACGCGTTCTCGACCATCTTTGAACAATTTGTACCAATCAAAAACACTTGCTCGCGACATACAATTATCACCGAAGGCCTTTTGCTGAACGTTTCGGCACCAGAAATTTGATTCCGCACACAAAATTTAATGGAACTTCTTTGTTGAATAATTTCACTCATTGTGAAAATCGCCGAATGCACCAGAACTAGAAGTTTGATTCCGCACACAATATTTAATGGAACTTCTTTGTTGAATAATTTCACTCATTGTGAAAATCGCCGAATGTACTTTTTGTACTTCAGAAAGACAAGGGTATACTAAACACTAATGATTATTTTGATGTGACATTTGGCCATTTTTGCTTTCAAAATATGTGTTATCGTAAAACAATCAATGATAAACATAAACGTAAACATGTGAATTGAAAACTATCATTACAGCGTGAACGTGCATATAAGAGTTTAATTGGGAACAATTTTCTGAATATTTTTTTTATTATTAAAAAAAACTTTTTTTAGCTATGAAAAGTTTCAAATGCCCAAAAAAATTCGCTTAAGCGAAAATTTATTACGTTAGATGACAAAATTAAAATTCAAGATAGATTGTGCAGTGGTGAAAAAGCTGGATTAGTAGCAAAGTCTCTTGGATTAAATAAGTCCACAATACGCACCATTAAACAAAATGAAAATAAAATAAGAAATTCTGTTATGGTTAGGTCATCAATAAGGACAAAACGAGTTGCACGTATTTTAATAAAAAAAATGGAAAAAGCTTTAATGTTGTGGATAGACGACTGTGCTACAAAAAATTCCGGTTAATACAAATAATACATTAAGGCGAAAGCTCTAAAAATTTATACACATTTAAAAGAAAAACATGTGAGCAGGAATTCTTAACTAGCAAAGGCTGGTACGAAAACTTTAAATCACGATTTGGATTACATAATATTAAACTTCAAGGCGAAACTGGATCGGTAGACATAAAAGCTGCGAGGGCTTACCCTAAAACTCTTGATAAAATTATTGAAGAGGGTGGTTACAAGGGAGAACAAATCTTTAATGCAGACGAAACAGGTCTAAATTGGAAAAAAAATGCAGCCTCGGACATACATCTCGAAAAATGAAAAGATTGCACCAGGTTTTAAGGTTTTAAAAGACAGAATTACTCTACTTCGCTGTAGTAATGCATCAGGGTATTATATAACAAAACCTTTACTTATAAACCGCTCGTTAAATCCACGGGCTTTGAAAAACATTGATAAATCTAAGTTGCCTGTTTATTGGCAGGCAAATGAAAAGGCTTGGGTTACAAGCAGTATTTTTCGCGATTGGTTTTTTAATTGCTTTATATCCGACGTTGAAAGTTATCTGAAGAAAAAGAACATCGATAATACCACGACTATCACTCAACTGATAGACCAAGGTATAATATCTACGTTCAAAGCATATAAATTGTAGAATCATCTGTTAAAGAATTAAAACAGTCCATGCTAAACGGCGCAGGGAAAAACATATGGCCGGAGGCTGTTGCAAAAGATAATGCAGTACCACCATGAAATGTGGAAGTGAGCCGAATATTAACGGTAGCTCAACGTTTCAGTGGAGAAGGCTTTAATGATATGAACGAATATGACATTTATGAAATTATAAACGAAGCTACAGACCTCACCGAAGGAGAGTTAATTCAATTAACAACTGAATCTCCAAACGCGCCAAATCTCACACATGAAAGTGACGACATCACTTCGGAAGAGGATAACTGTGAATCAATTCCATATTTCACACTAAAGCACATACGAGGGCTTAAGTTTGGTTGAAAAAATTTAATCTTTCTTTGCTAATAATGATCCTTCACTGGAAAGATCCAGCAAAATAATAATAGATTTTAATTCAGCACCTTATTATGAAATTGAAAAGGATCTTGGAAAAAAACCAAGCAAAGACTGATAACTGATTTCGCGATTATAAAACCAGTGCAAGAATCACAACTAGTTTTGTGTCCAATAGCGGCTATGTTGAAGAAATGTCTTCTGATGAAGCTATTGCACACCCAAAACGTTCAAAATTTGCACGAAATATGATGTTTGAAGACAGCGAAACAGAATTGTTACTTAAAAACAATGAAGTTTGAAATACACATTTAATTTTTTCAGTTTGTTTTTAAATTTTATAAAACAAATTTTTTTTCATTTTGTTTTTTGAATTTTGTGATATTATTATTTTTATTTTGTGTTTTTAATTTTATAACAAAGTCGGAATTTCAATTTTATGTTGAAATATATGTACGTCTGTCTTTTACTATGAATTTTATTTTAAAAAAAACCTATTGGAACATAACCCTCAAATTTATATGAAAACTTAGTCTTACATAACGCGAATCACATAACGCGGAATTTTCCGCGAGGGATACCTGTACATTCAAATATAAAAATTTAATAACGAAGAGTTAAAAAGAAACGAAGAATAACGCAAACAACTACAATAATGACATGAAAACAACAACAGAGCACACAGTCAGAAAGAGAAAAGAGAAAAATGGTATGGAGAATTAAAATTAACGAATACAAATGAAGTGTGAGTATCTGCTAAACCAACCCAACATAAGACAGATATGCATCGGAGTAGAAGATGAGTCAGAACGTAGAAAAATCATATTTTTATTCACTGAAGTGCTTAATGATTATTTCTGGTTAAATTATTGGGCATGATAAGATGGATGCTTAGACCCTATGATTAAATTTCTTTCAAAGACTTGTACAGAAGTCAATGGTAGTGTACGACTAGTACTCTAGTACTAATCAATGGCAAGACCAAAGGTCATATGATTCTGCTAAATATGGCACTAAACCTGTAAATATTTGCGGATTCAAGGAAGAATCGTAACATGGTTACCAACTGGATTGTTTTCACCTGTATACTTCTTCCGGGCTCCGTAGACTTTCTACCTGAATTTTCGAAACGTATTCGATTTCAGTCAGCGCTGAAATAGTAACACTCTTCAGCACTCGATTTCAACATTGCTTCTTATTTCGCAAAATTCCGATTTACTGTTGCAAATGTCCGTGTGAGAATGTTACAACAGTTTTCAAGGCTAAAACTGAATTTGGCAGCGTATTTTCTCTAACATGCCGGAAATTCGAGAAAGCATAAAGCAGAAGTGCAATAATGAACTTAAAAAATTTCACAAAGTGCAATAAAAAACGAATCATATGAGGTATCCAATAATAGATCTTGACCACCAATTTGCGAATAGTGCACATTAGAACGGAGTGAAATGAAGGGAGATAGATCTATTGCACTTCAGTTCAGCAAGATGAGGCAAAATTAGCCGTTAGTAAAAATAATAAACAACTATTCAAAAAACCATTTTCTTACGAAAAAAATAGAACAATTTTAATCATTTGCAGCTAGAATTATGTATCTACATAAATTTTCTACAGCCATGACTGATTTTATATTGAAATAATTAGCAACTTCTATTGAAGCGTGGAAATTTATAATGGCCTTCCGATCGGTTTGAATTTATGCTAACAAAATTCTATTAAGTAAGCCGTAAGGAAATCGAGAATTCGAGTGGTAGTTGCGATACTTTTGACATTGGTAGGTTTACAATAGAGCCCACAACAGGAGTTATTCTTCAGCATAATGCAAGTTGAGAGAAAAAAAAAATCGAAAGTGAATATGATGTATTGGGTCATATAAAAATATCCGCGGTTGGTACCCAAAAATCGGGCATGTGGTTCATGTTTCGTGCTTCCGCTATCTCCTGACAGCTTTCGTGTCGATCTTGCTTCACCAGTTGCTAAATTCAATCTGCTTTTTCAGTGCATCTTTGATATCGAAATTTCCGGAACGTAATCGAGAAAACCACTTCTGAGTCCGGCATTCACTCACAGCATATACATACGAGGTGTGATCAAAAAATGATCAAATATTATTTTCAAATTTCGTGAGTTACGTATGTTCGATTTTCGCATTTTTTCTGTTATGTTGGTACACATGTCTGTTATATATGTTGGCAATACCAACCATTTTGGATTGTCAGTTTGGTTTTGACAGATAAAAAGGTTAGTCGTGTTTTGGTGTGCTCTTCGATTTTTTACTATTCGAAAAAATGGATTAAAGAAACTGTATTCATTTTTGTGTAAAAAATGAAATTAAATGCGCAAGGACATTTGAAATGTTGACTGTGGCCTTTGGCGAGTCTACTATGAGCAGAACACAAGTTCAATTGTGGTATAACCGGTTTAAGGAAGGCCGAGAAGATGTCAATGACGATGCTCGTCCTGGTCGCCCGAGCACGTCAACAACCGATGAAAACATTGACGCAGTGAAGAAAATGATTTTGGATAATCGTCGAATCACTATCAGAGAGGTTGCTGATGATGTTGGCATATCGTTCGGCCCATGCCAAGCAATTTTTACGGATGTTTTAGGCATGAAACGTGCGGCAGCGAAGATTGTTCCAAAATTGCTAAATTTTGAGCAAAAACAACGTCGCTTGTGCGTAAGTTTTTGGCCAAAAACAAAACCGTTATCATACCGCAACCACCGTATTCACCGGACTTGGCCCCCGCTGACTTTTTCCTCTTCCCAAAACTGAAGACACCGATGAAAGGAAAGCGTTTTGCTACGATTGAGGAGATAAAAGAAAAATCGAAACAGGAGCTGTTGGCGATACCAAAAAGCGCGTTTCAGAAGTGTTTCGAGGATTGGAAAAAACGCTGGCATAAGTGTATTATATCTGAGGGGGATTACTTTGAAGGGGACAAGATAGTTATTGATGAATAAATAAATACTTTTTGAAAAATAACGGTTATTTTTTGATCATACCTCGTACATATGTTATAAATGAGTTTCTTCTCTATATATGCATTTATAAACCTCCATAAACCCCATATAATGGCACTAGGTGAGACTCAGTTATGTGAGGGTGCAGATCCACTGGATTTTCACGTGCCAGGGTATCGGCTGGTGCCATTGCTTTTTCCCCCACAAAGTTCTTGCCCTTTTATTAATGGGTTAAGTTCGGCATCCAGTTTCATTTGCTGCACTTCTGTTTTCTTTATAGAATCCCGAATTCTGATAGGGATTTTAATTTTAATAATTTAGATTCTCTTTTTGATTCGATCATTTCTATTTTGGAAACATATTCGTGCAGTGAAATCGTGGTTCTGGTGACTCCAATGTTCACAATTCGGATTGGTTGTGCCACTCAAGTCATACAACACCCGAAGGTGTATTCTGTCGAGTTATTTGCCGAGTCGAATAACCTGACACAATTAGTGACCGAACCGACACTAATTCCGTGTATCGCAGGATAAGCTCAAAACATCATTGACCTTTTTCTTACTTCTCATCATGACAAATATGATTTAAGGGCCCACGCGCTTATTGGAAACTCGCACTACTGTTTCATTTAAGCATCCTTTCCGTATTCCCGAATTCACAACCCTTCGACGAAAGCTCCAAAGCGATTAGTATGACTTTACGAAACGGCAAATTGAAATGGTCTCAATAACTTTTTTGAAAATTTTAATTAGAAATTGTTTTTTACATATAAAAACATAGAAACCAGTGCTAAAATGGTAGAATAAATAACTTTATTAGGAATGCAGTCTTTCATTCCTAATAAAATAATTCGTGTTGAACCTTAAGACAATTCATGGTTTGATGCGACTTGCAGATCAGCGGTCAGGTCCAAAGAGGTCGCAATCTAATAAGAAAGTCAATACTGAACAATTGCGCAAGCAGGAAGCAGGAATCGCCGCAATGCTACTCCAAAGCGCGAAAAGTTTATACATGAACAGAGCCAGAGGCATAAAGCCTTATAGGGGTGATAAGTACTTTTGGTCATTTTTAATCAGAGTAAAGAATCAAACACCTTCGTCAATTTCAACTCTTTTTACAGGTGATCGCCTTGCCACTAGCTCGGTTGATAAAGCGAACCTTTTTGCTAACATTTTCACAGAGAATTCCTCCTCTGCAAGCTAGCGATCTACCACTGCCCGTTATCGAATCTGTATCTTGTGCTATACCTGAACTACTACATTTTCGAACTCGAGTAGTTAAAAGAGTTCTTGCAAATCTTAACATAAACAAGGCTTCGGGACCCGATAGCATTCCAGCCCCTGTAATGCGAGCTTGTACAACAACGCTGATGCAACCGTTCTCTTTATCGGTGTCCTGTGTAAAAAAAAAATTTCGTCTCGAACGCTCCTAATAGCCTCTCATCATTGATAGTCAATGTTCACGTCTCGGCGCCATACATTAGGATGGGAAGGATGTGGGTCTTATAGAGCGTTATTTTCATCGGTCGAGAGAGGGCTCTGCTTCTCAATTGCCTACCGAGCAAGAGTTAATCTCCGCTTGATCTCAAGGCTGACATTATTGTTGGTGTTTATGCTGGATCCTAGATATACGAAATCCTTGATGACTTGAAAAGTATAATTTTCAACAGTGACATTTTGTCCAAGACGCCGTGACTTTCTGTTTATTGACACAAGGTATTTCTTTTTGTCCTCGTTCACCACGAGACCCACTCGACGAGACTCCCTTTCCAGGTTAGTGAATGCTGCACTGACTGCTCCCACGTTGGTTCCAATGATGTCAATATCATCAGCATGACACTCTTGTAGAAAATAGTGCCAGAGATGTCGATGTTCGCACATTTTATACACAACTGGAATATTTCCGTCTTGTTGGAAAATTGCCAAAATCCACCCAGTTACTAAAAAAGGCAAAACTACGGACCCTGCGAACTATCGCCCCATCGCAATTGGTTCTACACTATCCAAAGTCATGGAAACTATCACTTGGTTAAATATCTTCAGAAAATGAATTGCTTAATGACCGCTGATACGATTTCCGTCGAAATTTCTCTACGGGCGATCTCATGGCCGTCCTCACCAAGCACTAGTACCATAGTGTCCATGGCTTAGGTGAGAGCAAGGCGGTTTTTCTGGATATTTCAAAGGCGTTTGACAGAGTGGGGCATAAAGCAGTGGTGTCAAAACTGATGGGGTCGAGAGTAACTTCACACGATGGATCTAAGCTGGGCTTGCGCTCTATCCGTGTTGTAATATGAGCTTCTGTCATTAACGAGGAATGCCATTTACTCATTTGCAGATGACAGCACCATGTCTCATTTATACACCTGTTCAAAACGCCCTTACTCTTTGGAGATTGATAGGAAGAGGCATGTTATGAAGGCATAAAGATCTCCAGCCAATCTCTGAGTTGGGTCTCGTGAATAGAGTTGAGTTCAATGCGCGTACGACCCAATGCTGCCTGTTATCTCACAAACGAGTTTCCCAGCCCCCCGTTAACCCTCTAGATATGGGTGGGGTAAATATTGCGGAGACAGCGATTCTTGATGTTTTGGGCATGTCCATCAAATGTGATGTTCGTTGGAATAAACACATTTCTGATGTGTCGAAAGAAGCAGCCAAGTGTCTCGGCTTTTTTAGACGGCCTAAAAAATATTTCATTCTAAAATGTCCTAAATTGGAGATTAATTCGCACCTATGGGCTGGAGCTTCATGAACGCAACTGGAGCTCC
Source organism: Palloptera scutellata (assembly GCA_958295655.1). NCBI lineage: Eukaryota > Metazoa > Arthropoda > Insecta > Diptera > Pallopteridae > Palloptera > Palloptera scutellata. The sequence goes on along the minus strand of OY282453.1, from coordinate 9,967,096 downwards.
TGGACCGTATCCAACATCGAGCGATAAAGCTAATAGGAGATAGTAGAGTTCCCAGCTCTATTGGCTCTTTGGAACATTGTCTAAACGTGGCTTGCGTATCTCTGTTTTACCGTTACTTTTACTGTAGTAGGTGCGCAAGTTGATGCCGCCAGTTCGTGTGTTCACCAGAACTACACGAACAGACACAGGGTTCCACCGCACTACGCATTACAGATAAAGTTATTTTATCTTTCGTACCGCGCGTATTTGCAATAAGCTCCCTACAAATATTTTCCCCGGTTATTATGACCCTTGCAAATTTAAAGCAAATGCTCATAACTACTTCTCCCTCCTTCCTCCAACCTATCAATCTTCCTTCCAATCAACACAATGCTCTCCATTCATAGGGGTACACCTTGTGTGTATATTGTATAAAAAAATTAAAAAAAAATATATTTTATATTTTTGCAGCCTTTCCTATAGTAATAAAGCATCACATACAGTATTTCTTCAGATATTTCACTCATTTTCAAATCAATGTAACTAGCAACAAATGACACAACTGTCTTTACACAAAATGTAATGAAATGCCACCTTTCAAACATGTGTTCGTTTGACATAATCGGTCTAGTGTTGTCAGATTTGTGGTTACCAACACCAAAATCCGCGGATACTTTTTTATGACCCAATATATACTTATTTTGTGTAGTATTGTGTGTTTCTTTAACTTGGATCTAGTTACTAGAGATGGGCGCGCGAGAACTTTTTAACTCTTGTCACGTACGCTCTCATGCATGTTCACACATGTTGACATTTTTCCAAGAAAAATTCACGCATATTTACAAACGTTGACATTTGAAAAGAAAAACATCATGCATGATACGCGAATTTAAAAAATGTGTCAGAAACGAAAAGAAAAGAGTACAAAATTAATGAACATAAAACATATGCTAATGCATATGAAATATGGCACAGTGGTGCCATATTTCAGATTTGGAAACATTTTAGCTACTTTTTAAATTACAAAATTGGCTTTTATAGAAAACCAAATCGTGAAAATTATAACACGATCACGCATTTTGACGTGAAAATCATTTAACGTTTGCGCGTATAACGTTTTGCGCCCATCTCTATTAATTACCTATTTTAAGTGCAATACAGTAGAGGTCGCTTAGCTTGCTTTGCACTTAAATGCTATGCAAAATGTAAATAAAAAAAGCAATGCACGTATGTTCGATTTTCGCATTTTTTTTTTCTTTTATGTTGGTACACATGTCTGTTATATATGTTACCAACCATTTTGGATTTTCAGTTTGTTTTTGACAGATAAAAAGGTTGGTCGTGTTTTGGTTTGCTCTTCGATTTTTTACTATTCGAAAAAATGGATCAAAGAAACTGTATTCATTTTTGTGTAAAAAATGAAATTAAATGCGCAAGGACATTTGAAATGTTGACTGTGGCCTTTGGCGAGTCTACTATGAGCAGAACACAAGTTCAATTGTGGTATAACTGGTTTAAGGAAGGCCGAGAAGATGTCAATGACGATGCTCGTCCTGGTCGCCCGAGCACGTCAACAACCGATGAAAACATTGACGCAGTGAAGAAAATGATTTTGGATAATCGTCGAATCACTATCAGAGAGGTTGCTGATGATGTTGGCATATCGTTCGGCTCATGCCAAGCAATTTTTACGGATGTTTTAGGCATGAAACGTGCGGCAGCGAAGATTGTTCCAAAATTGCTAAATTTTGAGCAAAAACAACGTCGCTTGTGCGTAAGTTTTTGGCCAAAAACAAAACCGTTATCATACCTCAACCACCGTATTCACCGGACTTGGCCCCCGCTGACTTTTCCTCTTCCCAAAACTGAAAACACCGATGAAAGGAAAGCGTTTTTTGAAGAAATAAAAGAAAAATCAAAACAGGAGCTGTTGGCGATACCAAATAGCGCGTTTCAGAAGTGTTTCGAGGATTGGAAAAAACGCTGGCATAAGTGTATTATATCTGAGGGGGATTACTTTGAAGGGGACAAGATAGTTGTTGATGAATAAATAAATACTTTTTGAAAAATAACGGTTATTTTTTTATCATACGGTGTAAATGAATTTTACTGTATTGCTCTTAACTGTCGATAACTAAAGGAAATACAAAGAAACATAGATACAATGATACATAGATGGGACAATACGTGATAGGACCTTTTCATCTTTTGATCAATCAATCAGTCAATATTATCGAAATAAAGCGCGGGCGTGATGACACTTTGTAGCTGTTTCCCGTGTTTCCGGTAATGTACATATGTATATAGTTAAGGTCTAAATAAGATAATTTAAAAAAAAAATATAATCACGTTTACAACAAGAAAAATCATTAAAATGACACAAAAAGTGCTCATCTGGCATCGCTGTTCCAAACTTGCAGCTAGCTCACATTACAGACAAATTCGAGACAAAAAATAACGAACAAGGAGGAAAAGAAGGCAAAGGTACGTACAATATATGTAAGATGCAAAAACAACAAATTATGCGACCACAATACTCAAACACCGTTTCCACGAAAACTCATTAATTTCCAAGGACATAGTACGAAGGAACGCTACCATAACAATGCACTGCACACATAAATCGAACTGATCGTAAACGAGAATAAACAAACGAACACAAATCAAAACCAAGAAAAAAAGACGAAGAGAAGAAAAATAGCAGGGCAGAAGAACTCGTTAACATTTGCTTTTTTTTTAATTTATGTGATACTAACAAGCACAGCAGGAAAAAACATTTCTTTCGTGGTTTTTTTTTGTATTCGTTTTTTGTATCTTAGCTATGTCCCAGCTGCACAAAGCATCTTCCACGGGCTCCGAAAAACGGATCTCAAACTATTTTGTAAGTCAGTTATTCGCTATTTGCATAGGCCTAGTTTATATTCGGAGGAAGACTCACAAGGGAGGAAAAAGATGACGATTAGAGTGGAGAGTTTCACGAGGGTAACGATATGGATCCAGTGAGCGTGGCTAGGAAAGCAATTGCGCATGTAGCATGTTTAAGTTAGTATCTTTACACCATGTTATAGCTGGCATAAAATTTTGCCCAAACGTTTCGTCTAAGAAATTCAGTTTTACGCAGCCTAATAGCTGTCATGTGGCCAGGCTGAAGAGTTTATGGGGTATCGGTGTATCGTGAGTATCTATCTTACTTTTTTATTGATATATTCAACACACAGGGTGTACCCCTATGAATTTAGAGCATTGTGTTGATTGGAAGGAAGATTGATACTGGGAGGAAGAAGGAGGGAGAATGAGAGCGGGAATGCAATCACAGCACACCGATAAAGAGATAGACAGACATTGTGGCAAGTGTTATGCCTTAAACACAATGAACTTCACTTTTTGTCGACTATGACCGCATTTACAAAGGCCGAGCTTTTCGTATCCACTCATTTTGTTCGTGTTATATTTGTACATGGATGGATATATTGAGTGTCCGGGATTCGAATCTCGGCACAGGCAAAATCAAAAAGTAGAAAAAAAAATTTTCTACATGGCACCACCTCTTAGCAGGCAATGGAAAACCTACAAGAGTAAAACTTGCTATGAAAAGCTTTTCACTTCGCCGTTCGGATTCGGCATTAAACTGTAGGTCCCTTCCATTCGTGTACAAATATAACACGCACAACATGAGTGGATGCGAAAAGCTCGGCCTAGGCCCTCCATGGGCTGTTGTGCCATTAAAAGTAAAGTAAAGTAAGAGACACTCAAGGCTAACATTGGAACATTTGACACTAACATTTTGGAAATTTTTAAAGCGAAACTTTTATAGTTCCGTGTGATATGTGTAAAAGCACATAATTGATTAACGTTGGAATTGACAAAATAAAGACAGAAGGTGAGTTAAACGACTGCAACAGCCGAATTATAATTTTTGATGTGCATAGCTTCCATTAATCCAAAAGATCAAGAAAACAATGAAAATCAACTCTTGCAAAACCAACCCGAACAGCCCTCCCATATTTATATATGTATTTGCAGTAGAAGAATTCTTGAAAAATAAAACGACTAACCTAATCTTCTTTATAGCACTGTCTTCTAGTTGCGAGCTATTACAAAGGCAGTCAACCTGAGACCACTGGATAAGGTTAAAAGAACGGGAAACACACTTCACTCACACCAGCCATTTTAAAATCAACAACTATAACTTTGCATCCAGACGGAAAAGCATACGGCGGAAGTGCAATACTGGTTAAACGTAATATAAAACATCACGAAACAACATCCTTTTGTACACAACATATTCAAGCTATAAATATTGTAATAGAAGATTGGATAGGGCCAATTACAATATCTGCTACATACAGCCCCCCAAAACATAATATAAAAAAAGAAGAGTATGAAATATTCTTTAAGACACTTAGCAACAGATTTCTGAGTGGTGGAGATTACAATGCAAAGCACACTGCTTGGGGCTCGCGACTAAAGTGCAACAGCTCCTGTCTGCTATTCAAAGTTTAAATCTAAGCACCATCTCAACAGGAGAACCAACGTATTGGCCTACAGATCCTAAAAAAAATCCCTGATCCTATTGACTTTTGTTTAACTAGAGGTATTGCTCTTGCAATCTTTAAACGTCACTCAAATTTTGACCTATCATCAGACCATTCCCCTGTGATAATTATTCTTACCAATACGCCAAAGGAAGTAAACAAGCCATGTGTGCTCCATAATTATAAAACCAATTGGCCTTTTTCTTCAGAGAGTTAGTTGACACAACGATTAATCTGAAACTGCTAATAAACACATCCAACGACGTTACAGAAGCAGTAGAACACTTTAACTGTATTCAACAATCCGCTTGGGCTTCTACTCCAGTACTTACAAGTTCCTACACAAACAAGTATTCCGTTAGCAATGAAAATTTGGCAAGAAACACGGTTCCCAATTTAGCACTTCAATGCTAAAACCAAAGAGTTAAAAGTACTGTTATCTGAGGACAAAAATAATATATTGAAAAACTCGAAGCAACTTTTGCAACTGATTATTTTCTTTGGAAGGCAGCACATAAATTGAAAAGACCCAACAAAGACCCTAATACGAAAACCCGATGGAACGTGGGCGAAAAGTGACCACGAAAAGGCACAAATTTTCGCGCAACATCTTAAAAATGTATTTATTCCTAATCCTGACGAACCATCAGTGGAAATATTATATCAAGTATCCGAGCACTTAGCTCAGCCATATCAACTAGATTTACCGATATCTTACTTTACTTACTTTTAATGGCACAACAGCCCATGGAGGGCCTAGGCCGAGCTTTTCGCATCCATTCATGTTGTGCGTCTTATATTTGTACATGAATGGAAAGGACCTACAGTTTAATGCCGAATCCGAACGGCGAAGTGAAAAACTTTTCATAGCAATTTTTAAACTTGTAGGTTTGCCATTGCCTGCCAAGAGGTGGTGCCGTGTAGAAATATTAAAATTCTGGAGATGCAAAGTCATACCGCCCCATAAGTCTGCTACCAATCTCTTCCAAAGTCTTGGAATCGTTGTTTATGAAAAGGCTAATGCCTATTATTGTGTAAAAACATCTCATTCCTGATCATCAGTTCGGTTTCCGTCAAGGTCACGGTACAATTGAAAAAATTCATAGACTTGTTGAACAAATAAACGCAGACTTCCAATCCAAAAACTAATGCACCACGGCTTTTCAAGACATATCACAAGCTTTTGACCGTGTTTGGCATGAGGGGCTTTTACATAAAGCTAGAAAAACGCTTCCAATAAACTTTTACACGTTCTTGAAATCGTATGTTGAAAATCGCCATTTCTTAGTAAAGCAGGGCGATGACATCACATCTCTATATGATATAAAAGCCGGTGTTCCTCAGGGCAGTGTTATGGGCCCAATGTTATATCTACTTTTCACTGCTGATTTGCCGACAACTGATGTTATTGGTACCCTCGCAGACGTCACTGCTGTCTTGTCAATTGATGATGATCCTGTCACTGCCTCACTCCAAAAATGTTTAAATGAAATATCTTTGTGGCTTAAAAACTGGAAAATTGTGGCGAACGAAACCAAGTCGGTGCAAGTAATATTCACAATACTGCGCAATACTTGCCCACCTGTGCAATTAAACGCAATACAAATCCAGCAAGCAAACAATGATAATTACCTAGGAATGCATCTTGATAGACGTCTCACATGGAAAACGCACATATTTACGAAGCGCAAAGCTCTAGGTCTTAAACTGAGAAGTATATTCTTACTACTCAATCGCAATTCGCAACTATGTTGCGAAAACAAACTGCTCCTTTACAAGACTATCCTTAAACCGATATGGACCTACGGCATACAAGTGTGGAGTACAGCCGCCAATTCAAATGTCGAAATATTGCAACGCTATCAGTCCAAAATGCTTCGTATGATTGTGAACACACCTTGGTATCTTATCAACTTACAACTGCTTCGTGATTTACAAGTCCCTTTCGTCAAAGATGATTTTAAGACCAAATCTAATTCATACCAAATACGAATGTTGAACCATCCAAATCAACTAGCATCTAAGTTGATGAATTCGCAGTGGACTTTCTCCAGACTAAAACGAAAAACACCTTCGGCTTGTTTTATGTAATAATAAAAAATATAATCAAAAAAAACACGTAAAATCTCAGTGTTCTAATAGTCTACAGAGCTGACATCTGTGAAATTCAGCCAGTCCTTTTTACCAATTACAAGTTTACAAAAATTTTATTTTGTTTGTATCAGTAGCACTTTTTATATTGTTCTTTGATGGTTTCACTTGTATGGAAGGTAGATGTGGTTATCTCCCAATGATGATAATTTCCTATCAGTTATTTTTGAAGCTACCATATTTTAACTGTATATTTCAAATTTGGTTCCATTTGGTTTGCTCTTTCCTTTGATATTGTCCAATGAATATTTCACTTATATGTGGAAGTAAGCGTCGACTGTGTCCAATGCTGACAATTTTTAGTAGTTAGTTCAAGATACTTTTTAAATGAAATGTATCAAATACTGTTAATTTCCTTCAAAATCAGCCTTTTAAAATTTAATTTGTATGGGAAGTACCACGGTCATTTGACCGATTTTGTCCATTTCAGAACTTAACATCTTCCTGACTATAGTAAATATTTTTTATCGTGTACACGGATAGACGGACATGGCTATCAGAGCTCGTATCATTAATCAAGAAATTAACACCGTTGACCCAAAAAGCGTTAATCAAAAAGTTAATGTCGTTAAGGTTGTTTGCTAAACTTTTGTATGGAGAATATAAAAAATATTTTTTCCCCGGAAAACTTAAATAAAAGTGGTACATTTATGTATAGAAAACAGACGTTTAACTGCTCTGTAGGGGTTGGCTGTGTTATATTTGATAAACAAGTTCACCAACACTCTTTCGCTCGGTCACTAATTTCGTGGAATTTCTCTCCAGCCAGTGCTCAATTAAATCGTGGATACCGCTTTTAAACCACCGTCTTATTTTTTTTTTTGGGTGGGTGACAGCACTTAAAAAATTATCAGCATCCCCGCTATGCGTGTACTTCACGAAATATCGATCTTCATCGAGATCGTGGCTTCCTTGACCGTACCGGCCATAATTTTCTTTACCTTATCGATATTGGTAATATTGCATTTCTCTAACCACATGAGCCAAAACTTGGCTTGGAAGGCAACAGCTAGCAGACATTCCGAGTTATCGTTAACGGACTTGAGTTAATCAAACCGTTCATAGTTTTCGAAATTAACATAAAAGATAATCGTTAAATTAAAATTTAACGCCGTTAATTAAAGTTTGATGGATTAACGATTTTCTGTCCAGCTCTAACGTTGATCATTCATATGTATATTTGTACATACTTATATTTATGTATGTACATTGTTCATATATACTACTGTGGGCAAAAGTTATTAAGACTTTTTAATTTAAATTTCGCGCGGAACCCCATTCATCAAAATATTATTTTTTTTAAGGTTGGTATGACTGTCGGTGACATCTGTGCCAAATGTCACATCAAAATAATCATTAGTGTTTAGTATACGCTTGTCTTTCTGAAGTACAAAAAGTGCATTCGGCGATTTTCACAATGAGTGAAATTATTCAACAAAGAAGTTCCATTAAATTTTGTGTGCGGAATCAAATTTCTGGTGCCGAAACGTTCAGCAAAAGGCCTTCGGTGATAATTGTATGTCGCGAGCAAGTGTTTTTGATTGGTACAAATTGTTCAAAGATGGTCGAGAACGCGTTGACGACGAACCACGTCCAGGACGGCCATCAACATCAACTGATGATCAACACGTCAATAAAATCAAGGAATTGGTGCTCGAGAATCGAGAATCGACGATTAACAGTCAGAGACCTTACTGGCATCGTTGGAATATCGGAAGGATCAGTGAAAAGCATATTAAAACATCATTTGAGCCTAAGATTGGTTCCAAAATCACTGCATTGGTTTTACCATTTTGCCAAAAATTCGACTGATATCGTTCCGCAACCACCCTATTCGCCTGACTTAGCACCGTGTGACTTTTGGCTATTTTCTAAACTATTTTCAAAAAACCGCTTCGTGGACACCGTTTTGAGACAATTGAAGACATTAAACATGAATCGCTAAGCGCATTGAAGGCTATTCCGGAAATTGACTTTAACAACTGTTTCGAGAATTGGAAAAAACGTTGGCACAAGTGTATTGGGGCCGGGGGGATTACTTTGAAGGGGACGATATAGATTTGGAAGAATGAATAAAAAAATTTGAAATTATGTACAAAGTCTTACTAACTTTTGCACACAGTAGTATCATATAATATACCCTATACACAGAGTGTGTGATAATGGAAAAGAATTTCTAACTGATATTAATTTTTGGTCTTGGTACATGCTTTGTGTACAGGTAATGTTGCCAAATTGTATTAAATAAGAACTTTATTGAGCCCTCAAAAAATAAATGAGTAAGAAAAATTAGTAGCCGTGAAAATTTGACGTTTAAACACATACAGTTGTTTTAATAAAATTTACAACTATATTTTTGGAGCGGTTTAGCATTCTATTTCAAGAAATATATCATCGTCCTTATGTTTCTTCTCAAAAACTGTGTTACCATATACACATTCATTACATGTACTTAATTTCCTGACAGCTGAATAGTAAAGAAAATATTTCTAAGTTTACAAACCAACCCGTTGCAAAACATGCGAGGTTTCTCTAAATATGTTTCGAAATGGATGCTGAGGATAATGGAACCCCACTCCAGTCATTCACTTAACCACCAAGGTTTCTCGCAATATTATTGCTTATTTTCACGAGAAGATAAAAATTTATCGAAGTCTAATTTTGTGCTCTGAGTTGATCTTTGAGGAATAATCAATATCTTATGAACTGGGATATGTTTATATGAATATATGCATTATACTTATGCATACATATAATAAAAGATGAACATATGTATGTTATGTAAATATGTACGTATTTTAAATCGTACATAAGAAAATATCTATATGTAAATAAACAGACATGTAAAAGAATAAATAAGTGATTAGCAAAATGATAATTTTTTTTTTTTTGATACAATTAAAACACAAGTTGTACCCTATGAATGCAGAGCATTGTGGTGATTGGAAGGAAGATTGATAGGTGAGAGGAAGAAGGAGCGAGAACGAGAGAGGGAATGCAATCACAGGAAACCGATAAAGAGATAGACAGCCACTGTGGCAAGTGTTATGCCTTTACCACAATGAACTTCATTGTTATCAATGTCGACTATGACCGCATGTAGCGCCATGACCATGGCACGGTACAACAATGCACCAACAAATTTGAACGAGATGTGGTCCCGAGTTCAGACTGAGTGGAGAAGTATTCCACGCCAACTCATAGAAAAATTAGGTGAAAGTATGCCAAAACGAGTAAAGAGTGTTATTAAAGCCAAGGGCCTTTGGACAAAATACTGAAAATAGTATTTCTTTTTTGGGTTGCCTTTATTATTTTCTATATTTTCTGAACGTGCAAAAGTGGATACATTGGCTTTTTTCATTGCAAGCACTAAAAGTTACATTAACTTTAAAATTTTGAAAATGGTTTAGTTTTAATTTTTTAAATATAAATAAAGAAATTAACGGCGAAAGTTCCAATTCGATTGGTGTATTTTTATAGGTTTTACTAATCAAAGTCAAATATGACCAGCATGTATCCATTAATGCTCGCCATTGTACATGTCGGCGCTATATAATTATTTTGCCATTTTTTATGCTTTAAACTGCGGAGGAGGAGGGAGTAGTGTTTAGTTTTGGATAATCGATTCGATTCCACCGATTCTCCTATCGCTTCGTATGTGCCAGAAGTGTCACGCCCATTTTCGATCGTTTTGTGATAAAAAATTTAATATTTCGAATAAATTTTACCAAAGGTCCTATGAGAAATGTATCAGTTGTTGCCAGTACCGGGCTCAAGCCAAATGATGGTGATATATTTGCAATTGAATTAAAAGTCAATAAAAATAACTAATTTCGAGAAAGTGTCAGACTTATTTATTCCTTTTCATTTCTGTTTTGGAATCCAAAGGAGAGGAAAAAGCTAAATTTAAGCGTTAAGTTTTGCTTGTTAACTACGCCATAGCGACCACTATATAAGATGTCGCTGTGTGTTAATACTTCACATAAACAAAATAACTAAGATAATAACAAAAATTATTGTTCACACATTGCGTCAAATTGATACATCGACGAAAGATTCGATAGGCAACATAAATCACGCATGCGTGTTTATACGCTGATACTTAGAATTCGTTGTGTACTTGAGAGCAAAGAGGCGGCAAAATGCATACTTATGTACATATGTTGCCAAAGGATATCGGGTGTTTTTAATATCCATGAAATTGGCTTTATATTAAAGATAATTTTTTCATATTAATGTTTTAATATGATTTCGGGCATGTGTTGCCGCGGCAGGCGCTTACATATGTATAAGTTAGCTGTCAGTTGTCTATGTGCGAGCGTCTTTCTTATAGAGACTATTTAAACTTTCTATACCGAGGAACAAACAACCATTACTAGATCAAAATTAGTATAACTTGTACACAGTGTGTGTATGGCATAAAATAAACAGAATATATAGCTCGTTTTCTGCAGAAGACTGTCCTAAATCTAAAAATAGATAAATACTAAGAAAAACGACTTTAACGTTTTTAATTTACATATTACTGCATACAAATGATAACGACAAATACACACTCTTCTCACGTGAAAAAGGTCCTGCAACAAACCAGCGATATATAGATCCGCAAACGGAACTGTTTCAGAACAGGAGAGCTCAGCGAATGAAACTCGATCGCAGGTGTGAACGTCAACTTACAACGATATTTACCGACAGCAACGCTGCATTTAGGCAGCCCGAACGAATGAAGATTCTCTCGCGTAGAAATTGTAGCTAATAAATTTTCATTCCATTTACATCGGTCGAACATAAACTCCGAACCAACATCAGAAGCTATCTTGTTAGCTCGACGGTATAGATGGCAAATTATTATGTTCACGATTGCATAACAGCAACACTGGAAAAAATATCGAAGTCAGTCCGATCATCCCGCAACATCGTTCCTGAAAATATTTTTGCGAACACAATGTTCAATGGTAAACCATTTACACTGGTCGAACGAATGAAGATTCTTTCTTTTCTCGAACTAGAGACTTAGATTGATTGATTAATAGAACCTCGACAGCTTTGCGACGGTTGAGCTTCTGTTCATGTTTCGCAAACCTGACCTGATATTATCTAGCCGAGGGCAGTGCATCTAACTAATAATGAACCTCAACATCCTTTTAACAAGCTCTGGTTCAGTTGAGATGAGACTATAACTAATTAATCCGATTTCAAGTAGTGAATATCAGCTTACGTAAAGTAAAATTTTAGAAAATATTTGTTTTTGGCCTCAGCACTATTCGAATTGTTTTGATTGAATTTCAGAGACAAATTTAGCTGTGCTTGTACATTACAAAAATGTTCATAGCCTTTATATACATAAAAACACCAAGAAGAGAAATCGGGTATCAGGGTAAAATGATAAGAACACATTTAATTTCGCGATTAAATAAAGATTTGAAGCTAATTTTATACAAACCTTTATAAAGCTTATCCAAACGACCTCGAGACGACAAGACCTTCGTCCGGGAAGTTGGGGGTTTGGATCACCTCTTTGTCTGGTGGTTAATTGTCATAAACTTCTTATATTTCTACCGATATGAAATGAATGAGAACTGTAGGTCCAACCACAATGCAGGTATCACAATAGCCGTTCTGCCCTAAGTTTGTCCCTGGACAACCACTTAAACAAATCCAAACTTATCCAAATAACTAATATATGTATGTACCCAGTTAATTCTCACCATTTAAAATGTACATAATAAGTCCTCATATTGGAGACTATACGTAAAATTTAAAGAAAACGTGTTTATTTTTCATAGTTCGACAGTATAACGAATCATCTCATTTAAACATGTATATTTTTTCAAAAAAATCTAAAGAAAACAACAACGGAACTAGAAGAATAAAAATTACGGAAAAGTGTAGCTAGTAAAAAATTCATATGACTTCAAAACGTTGAGATTGGCTGGCACGCTTTTGAGATTTAGGGTTAAGACTAGTTTAATAGTTTTTGTGACAATCAGGGAACAGTGGCAAAGTAGTGACTGCGCGAACAACGATTAACGAACTAACAAAGCAACGGATGTACAGATGAGACAATGGAGTGGAGAAACCATCATTATCGAAGAATATGACGAAGGAAGGGGATGAGCAAGCAAACGAACGTCGAACTGTGCACAGTAATAATAAATAACTCGTCAATCTGTATCACTTTGTTTTGCTGTTTTTCTCTGCTTTACGATTAGTACGTATTAAAGACAACACTAACAAAAACAAAATATGTATGTAATAAAATAAAAATAAACATCAAACAAAACAAGTTTACCAGCTATGGCTACATGCACGCATGTATGTATATAATTACCCAACGGACACAACCATTGAGCTTTCAAACTGCTGAGCATTTTAAGCGCTTAAGTAATTCTTAATTAAGTAATTCCGAAGTGGTTTAAATTTTCCACATACAAGTGAGCGTACGTGTCTTCTTAATATATCTACGTAATGTACATGTACTGGAAATCGAAACTAAAGAGGATACCAGTGAAGTTTGCCCGTATGTCAACGAACACGATAACTCAAGTAAAACCTAAGCAATCTCAGCTTTCACGAATCATCGGTTCTTCGGTTGTGCCAACTAAGTAATTAAGCAGGAGGTACGTCCACATAAGCCAAAAAGCTGGGCTTACCTAACAATAACCATCTGAAATTTTCTGCTGTATATATGTACATATATACAAATGTTACAAATTTTACCCTTATTTTCTTCTTGTAATGGCACAGCAGCCTATGAAGGCCGATCTTTTCGCATCCACTCACATTGTGCGTGTTACATTTGTACATGAGCTGTGATTGCATTCCCTCTCTCATTATCCCTCCTCCTTCCCCCAACCAATCAATCTTACTTTCAATCAACACAATGTTCTGCATTCATAGGGGTACACCCTGTATGTTGAATGTATAAATAAAAAACTAAAAAATGAAAGGAAGCGACCTACAGTTTAAAACATACAGTTGGAGGAAAAAAAAAGTTATCAAAGCAGCAAACGATTTTTAAAAATCTACGAAAAATTTGTTTTCTTTCAATATAAATTATGTCATATGTTTGGAAAGTGCAGCTATCATAGAAATCGCATCCACTCATGTTGTACGTGTTATATTGGTACATGAATTGAAGGGATCGTTCGGATCGTTTTATGCCGAATACGAACGGCGCGAAGTGAAAAGCTTTTCATAGGCAATTTTTACTCTTGTAGGTTTGCCATTGTCTGCTGAGAGGTTGTGCCGTGTAGAAAAATTGTTTTTTACTTTTTTATTTTTCCTGTTCCGAGATTCGAACCCCGGACACTCTGCGTAATAGTCCAACGCACTACCACTACGCTACAGGGACATTACTAGAAAAATAAGGCTAGGACGCCCAAAAATAACATCTGAAAGAGTAGACAAAAGGAGTTTGGAAATTGTGCACAGCTTATAAATGAAGGAAAGAAGGCCCCCTCAGTGCATACAGTCTGTAACAGATAACAAAATACACGGCCGCGTTGCTCAAAAATTACTTTACTTAAGTGAGGCAAAAGAAAAAAAAAGGCGAAAATTTTATGAAGGGCACATATTTATAACTCAAAACTTTGGCATAAGGTGTTATGGACTGATGAGTCTATGATAAGACTACGATATTCTCATGGCATTGTTTAAGTATGGTGTAAACCCAAGGAAGAACTAACAGACAAGTACACTTTACCCACAGTTAAGTCGATGGAGAAAGCCTTAATGGTGTGGGCGTGTTTATCTGCACTTAATGGCACTGGTAATACTGTGGTACTAGAAGGGAAGGTTAATCCGGTAGTGCATTTAAATATTTTAAAAGAGCATGCTATTCCCGAGGGCCAACAACTAATAGGATCAAATTTCGTACTTCAGCAGGATAATGCACCCATACATACAGCAAAAACTGTTACAGAATACCTCAATAATAAAAGTGTTGTGTTGAAATGGCCCCACAAAATCCTGACTTATCACCGATTGAGAAAGCTTGGGCAATCCTAACAATAAATATAGCTGAAGAGAGGCGACAAAACCTAGCTGATTTGAAAGAATGCATATACAAAAATTGGTCAAATTTTCCTCAAAATTAGTGTTTAAAACTCGTTAACTTCATGTAACAACGACTGGGTCAATTAGCAACGCGGAATTGTGGACATTATGGGTATAAAACAGTTTGGTAACTTATTTGTTCTACCAAAATTTATAAGCTGGTTTGTGTTTTTTGCCTGAATTAAATGAATGAGTTTCCTTTTTGTTTGAAAATTACTTTAATTTAATAATTTGAAATATTAACTTTACTTAAGACCGGGGCCTCTTCTTGCAAGGATGAAGACGGAAATCTGGTGACAGATGTTCAGGGCATAATGAGATTATGGAGGGAGCACTTCTCGCAGCTGTTCAATGGCGATGACGGCAATAATCCCGCCAGTGAGGAATCTATACCGCAAACCCCAATCACTGACGGCATTGAAGTCGCACGATAGCGAGTCACCTTGTCTGAAGGGCTGTCCCAATTATCACTGCGCTGGTGGTGTTGGTCAGTGTCATTTTCCAAAGACGAATGAGCTTTGCAGGGATACCTAAATCAGACATTGCGGCGTACAAGTGATCCCTAATCGTGCTGTCGAAGGCGGTTTTATAATCGACGAATAGATGATGGGTGTCGTTCTGTTTTTCTCGGGTCTTTTCCAGGATTTGGCGTAGTGTGAATATCTGGTCGATGGTGGATTTAAAGTGCTCCCTCCATAATCTCATTATGCCCTGGATATCTGTCACCAGATTTCCATCTTCATCCTTGCAGGAAGAGGCCCCGGTCTTCAAACCAAGAGTCAGGCGTCTTATTCTTTCAAAGAATTTTCGGACCTCGTTCCTGTCCCGCAACATTTCTTTATCATTGAACTCGCGTCTTTCTTATCTCTTTTCTTGCGCCTGAAAAGACGTTTCTCCTCCCTCCTCAACTTTCTGTATCGCTCCTTAGCAGCTCGCGTTGCAACTGGCAGGGTGGCTCTGTAAACAGTGTTTTTTGCTTCAGTAGCATCGCGACACTCTTGGTCGTATCACATATTTCTCCGTTAACGGTGGTAGCCTAGCACCTCTTCGGCAGCCGTACGCATAGAGCGGGAAATGTGCGTCCACTGCGCGAATATATCATCAAGTTGAGGAGTGTTTTGCGAAAGGAGGAGTGCAAGTTGGTTGGCGAAGACTTCGGCTGTCGGTTGTGATTGCAGCTTTTCGACATCCAGCTTTCTCTTTGTACCTATCCGTACGCGATTTGCTACGCATATACGTGTGCAGACCTTGGCTGCAACCAAATAGTGGTCTCAGTCGATGTTTGCACCACGTATTGTGCGTACGTCTAGTACATTGGAAGCGCGCCTTCCGTCGATCACAACGTGATCAATCTGTTTCGTGTGTTTTGATCGGGGGACAGCCAAGTGGCCTTATGGATATCTTTATGTTGAAATCTGGTGCTACTAACTGTCATGTTTCGTGAGCCGCGAAGTCGATCAGTCTCATACCGTTATCGGTGGCTTCGTCGAGGAGACTGAATTTTCCGATCATCGGACCAAAGAGACTCTCCTTGCCCACCTTGGCATTAAAGTCGCCTAACACGATTGTAATATCGTAGCGTGGGCAATACTCATAAGTTTTGTCGAGGAGCTCGTAGAAGTCATCTTTGGTCGTTTCATCCTTCTCATCCGTCGGCGCATGGACACAAATTAGGCTGATGTTGAAGAATTTTGCCTTGATACTGATAGTGGCTAAGCGCTCGTTCACGGCCGTGAACCTCGAAAATAGATGACGCAGTCTCTTCCCAACCACAAAGGTAATATTAACTTAATAAATAAAATAACACTATATGAGTAAAAAAAAAATTGAAATTTTAATACGCATCGTTGTTTGACAACTTACTTTTTCTACATACTTTTTTTTATTTTTTATTATGAATGAAGAGCATTGTGTTAATTGGAAGGAAGATTGATAGGTGGGAGGAAGAAGGAGGGAGAATGTATGAGGGAATGCAATCACACAGACAGCCATTGTGGCAAGTGTTTTGCCTTCACCACAATGAAATTTAGTTTATCAGTGTCGAATATGACCGCATGTAGCGACAAAGGCTGAACTTCTCGCATCCACTCATGTTGTGGATGTACATGTGCAATAAGTAAAATACCAAAGTACAAGCCATCATGCTATCGAAGTTTCTCGCATTGTCAGGCATTAAAAGTAAAAAATTGTATGATATCACAACATATTATCTCGCATATTCTTATAGGAAATTCCATAGCTTTTCTGGTGAATGTAGCCTTAAAAATAGTGCTAATATACCATTTTTCTCCTACTATGTAGTGTGTAATAATTGAAAGCTGGACTTCGGTTTGTTTTCACGTGTTTAAAATAAGTGCCAAGTAATGTTTTTAAAAAAATACTAGCAAAGGGCAGGTTTTTTTTAACTATCCCAATCTCTAGAAAGTTGATATGTAGTGGCTACCAGTGCTGCCACTTCAAAACTTTACATTTTGGTAGATTGAACCAATAAACAGTGGTCGATTATTATTAGCGAAAAAAATTATTGTACCATATATTTATAGTATACATATTTTGATTTTTGCTAAGAAATTTACATTCAAGTCTTGGAAGGTGTAAATAGGAACTAAGAAATGTTAACGGAAATTTCTGGTATCAAATTTGCTTGAACTATCTGAGGTAGTATCCAACCTCTGAACCTGATGAAATGAAATTATAAATGTACTAAAATTTATTTGATAATAATTGAGAAAGGTGAAACTGGCTTCGGCAAGAAATAAATGAACGTCTTATGCTCTGGTTATAATGAACGTGAGGTGAAGTAGCCCGAAGTAATACCATAAAAATGTCACTTTACCGTTGACAAAAGCAGGGCGTTATCATACAATTTCCCGCCAAAAACAGCTAAACATGTTATTTTTTTTGCAAAACAGAAAAGTACGTAAATTATTCATATAAACTCATAAATGCAATGCGTATAAATTTACAAAAACGTAAGCAAACTTTCAAATGTCATATAAATTTTAAAAATTTTATACGCTTATAAACAAACGTATGAGGCCTATATTAATTTATATGAATTTCTCAGCAATATATATATAATATACATATATACATAAATACATGTTAAAAACAAGACTACATTTTTATTGAATAAAATATTTCACTTTTTTCCTGTGAAACTAAAAATTTTAGCTGTTAAAGTTCCGTAACGTAACTTAGAAAACTATTATCTGCACAGCAGAAAATTAAGTGACATTTCATTATTTTACGTTACTTTCCACACGTGCAAGTTCGAAAAACTCAGTACATACACAGTTTTTCACTAACGCACTCACACATTTGTTACTTGCTAATTACTATGAAATTTCAGTAGTAAATTTTTGGCACTTGTTGCAAGTGAAATGTCAAATTGAAAAAACCAAGTTGCCGTCTATGTAGTTTTGTTCCTAATTAATATTTACATATTAGTATGTCATTCTCTTTCATTAAAATGTATTATTTTTATTTCTATAACCAAAAAAATATAATACTTAGAACATCATCATTTTTCATTGTTGTTCTTGATGATAGTTTAAAATAAAGTTAAATAAGTATTTACCAACAAATTTTTTAACATTAACTTTTTCCCAATTTTGATGATGAAGCATTTTAATATATGGCAGCACTGAATAATTTATATAATTTCGAGCGCCAAATTAAGAGAAAAATATTAAATTTAATTAAAAAATAAAAGAATAGAAAGCAAATAAAATTATCCATAGAGGCTATATTTAAGTATCGCAACAATGAATAACATGTAATTGTTCGGGGCAGACAAAAAATACACAACGGATTCACAACCTTTTGTTTTGATGCTTTTACATATATTAATGAACTTGCACTTGCATGTGTGAACAACTCATGCCACTTCCAGCTCTTCTCCCAATTTTATAAAATATTTCGAAGATAACACATAATCTCAACTTACAGCCATTTACTTGCGCGTGTAGACGCAGTGTTATTATAACTCCGAAAAAAGTGAGATATCTCTTCGCGCCAAGGCAGTTGCTGCGCTACTGCCTTATCCGCGACTGCCATGACGATATCACATGTGACTATTAACTGCAAATATCTCCTGGAATATTTATAAACTATTAAAATTATCATTAAAGTAGTTTTAAGTAAGACACAAAAAAATCTGAAAATTATTGCTTTAAAAACAAAATAAAATAACAGCTGTTCAGCTGTTACAATGTCGCGTTCAGAAGACGTAATAGTGGCGCCCCCACTACACCTCTGCTACCTGAGTGTCCTATGAATAAAAATTATATTGACCGGCCGCCAATTAAGCGTATTTTTTCTAATACTTCTGAAAGCAACTTTTTTCTCCTTTTTATATCAAGTAATTAATAATTGAAATTTGTCTTGGGGTTTTTCTTGAGAGCTGCATAGGAAGCTTTAGTTAATAAAATATAGAGTTTTGCGTAACTATTTGTCTATAATTACATAAATAAAAATATTAAATATTACCATTAGTACTTACTAAATACGGGACTATGATCTGGTCGAGTTGTAATTTTTCCGCTCTTTTCCTGAAAAACATATTTAGCATTTATATTATTCTAGGTAATGATATTTCAGATATTATAAAAGAAATATGTCTGAATACATTTCCATACATACATACATATACGTTAAAGGGGGCTTAAAAAAGTACATGTTTGCCCCAACGATTGATACATTGGGTCATTGGGAGCATAGTGTAAGGAACATAGTCGTCCAAGTAGAGGAACAGACTCAAAACATAGTTGATCCTTTATGTACTATAAGCTCCAGACCAGGGATTTAGTGATTAAATTTCACTCTCCACTACATTTATTGCTACTGTGAGTGGTAGTGGACACCAAACCCGGTTAGTGGTAGTGGCATTTTATCTCCAAAATCGTACTACTTCTACTTTTTTTATGCAACTACAAAGCATAAACTTACCGACCGATAGAAAATAAAAGATTACAGGATTTCTTCATGGACTAATAGGTTATAGAGTCCCATCGATAAAAATTTTTTTTTTGCTCGAACTGATAACGATGATCGGCTATCGGAAAAAGTTGTGACGATACCAAAGCTGATGCCGATACATACTCGTATATACAGAAAAATATAAATTTTTATTATTAAATATGCTTTATTTTAATAAAATAATATTCAAATAAAGAAAACTTAACATGGCATATAAGAAAAGTTTATGTTTAATAATAAAATAATTTTTAGTTTTAAAAATTGTATGCGTTAAAATATCGGCTAAATGATACCGATCCCATAATTTTAAGGCTATACCGATGCCGATTAATGGATCGCACTCTACTATGTTCATTATACTATATATAATATAATATCTTTATCGGTGTCCTGTGATTGCACTCCCTCTCTCACTCATTCTCTCTCCTCTTCCTCCCACCTATCCATCTTCCTTCCAATCAACGCAATGCTTTGCTTTCATAGGGGTACACCCTGTGTATTGAATGTATCAATAAAAAAAAATAATGTCCATATGTATATGGGTGTCTAGCGCCATAAACTGTTCAATTGCGAACACTTCTTGTGAGCTGGATGGTGTGAAAAATTTTCAAACTTTTAACTTTTGAGTCTGTTATTTGGAATTTTGACTTAAGATTTGAACTCAGCAACTCCTAAAAAAAGTGCCAAGTAAAGAAAAATTAATTTTATGTTGTATGTGTGGTCGCTGTGGCGTAGTGGTAAGTTAAACTGTAGGTCCCTTCCATTCATGTACAAATATAACACGCATAACATGAGTGGATGCGAAAAGCTCGGCCTAGGCCCTCCATGGGCTGTTGTGCCATTAAAAGTAAGTAAGTAAGTAAGTAATTTTATGGCTATTGAAGCTAATATAAATAACATATCCGACTTTTCTTATGTTTCGATTAACTGTGCATCGGTAGCTACATATTTCATTTAATTTATTTAGTCAAAATCTTTTTCTTACTTACTTACTTAGCTGGCGCTACAACCGATGATCGGTCTTGGCCGCCTCCACAAAGCTTCGCCAGTCACTTCTGCTATGCGCGCGCTGGCGCCAGTTGATAAGGCCAAGTGCAGTCAGGTTGCCCTGCACCTGGTCTTTCCAACGGAGATTAGGACGTCCCCTTCTGCGTGATCCTCCACCGTGGTTCGAATAAAACACCTTTCTAGCCGGAGCGCTTTCTTCCATTCGCTCAACATGACCCAGCCAGCGAAGCCGCTGGAGTTTTATACGCTTGACTATGTCAGTGTCGGCGTACAGCTCATACAGCTCATTGTTCCATCTTATTCGAAACACGTCATCCACGCATACTGGACCGTAGATCTTACGGAGTATCTTCCTCTCGAACGCTCCTAACAGTCTCTCATCATTGATGGTCAATGTCCACGTCTCTGCGCCATACATTAGGACGGGAAGGATGAGGGACTTATAGAGCGTTATTTTCGTCGGTCGAGAGAGGGCTCTACTTCTCAATTGCCTACTGAGCCCGTAGTAACACCTGTTGGCAAGAGTTAGTCTCCGCTTGATCTCAAGGCTGACATTATTGTTGGTGTTTATGCTGGATCCTAAATAAACGAAATCCTTGACGACTTCAAAAGTGTAGTTGTCAACAGTGACATTTTGTCCAAGACGCCGTGACTCTTTGTTTGTTGACACAAGGTATTTCGTTTTGTCCTCGTTCACCACTAGACCCACACGACGAGACTCCCTTTCCAGGTTGGAGAATGCTGCACTGACTGCTCGAGCGTTTTTGCCAATGATGTCAATATCATCAGCGTATGCTAGCAGCATGACACTCTTGTAGAAGATAGTGCCAGAGATGTCGATGTTCGCAGCTCGAATTATTTTCTCCAGCATTAGAGAAGAAGTCGCACGATAGGGAGTCACCTTGTCTGAAACCTCTTTTGGTATCAAATGGTGCGGAGAGGTCTGTCCCAATTTTCACTGCGCTGGTGGTGTTGGTCAGTGTCATTTTGCAAAGACGAATGAGCTTTGCAGGGATACCAAAATCAGACATTGCGGCGTACAAGTGATCCCTAATCGTGCTGTCGAAGGCGGCTTTATAATCGACAAATAGATGATGGGTGTCGATCTGTTTTTCTCGGGTCTTTTCCAGGATTTGGCGTAGTGTGAATATCTGGTCGATGGTGGATTTACCAGGCCTGAAGCCACACTGATAAGGTCCAATCAGTTTGTTGACGATGGGCTTCAGTCTTTCGCACAGTACGCTCGATAGAACCTTATATGCAATATTAAGAAGGCTGATCCCACGGTAGTTGGCGCAGATAGTGGAATCACCCTTCTTATGGATTGGGCAGAGTACGCTGAGATTCCAATCACTTGGCATGCTTTCATCTGACCATATTCTGCATAGAAGCTCATGCATGCGTTTTTTGAGCTCTTCGCCTCCGGTCTTAAACAACTCAGCAGGCAGGCCATCTGCACCTGCAGCCTTATTGTTTTTCAGCCGAGCAATGGCTGTTAAGACCTCCTCATAGTCAGGCGGCGGTAAATCTTTTTCTTACTGACTTGAAATTATGAAATTTCAAAAAGTGTTGCAAAATAAATAACAATTACAAAATAAAAAATTATAAATAAAACGATTCAATATAATTATAGAAAAATCCACATCCCATTGTTTTGAGACTTTGTTAAATTAGTTTCCAAAGTGGGTACATAAAATGGAACATGGTAGCGCGTATACGGATGTTTGAAATCCCTGCCATAACGACGAATAAAGGCAAAGAGCGAATAGGCTTTTGGTACAAGGTAGTTTACATAGAGAAAATAAGCCTTGTATCACATAGAACTCCTAAATCTAGGAGCTCCTCAACCGACTTCAGCGCATTGTTAAATATACTATAGGACGTAAGGTACTGACTAGATGATCTTACAAATCTCATTTGGAAACATTTTTATATGTTAAGAGTCAATTTGTTTCGTTGACACCAATCAACTAGCAGTATCAGTCAAATTTTTGATTCTGCAGAAGAGTTTTAAATCATCAGCATGCATTAGATAATGTTAGTGGGAGAAACAGATTCCAATGTTATTAATAAACAGAATGAATAATAGCGGTCCTAGGATGCTATCTTGCAGAACGCCAGAAGAGGCAACAAAAGACTGCGACGTGGCATACCCTATAATGAAGGTAGGACTTCAGCCACTCCAGGAAAGTAGAGTGAATACCTAAGCATGCAAGTTTTGCAACTAAATTGTTATGAGAAATTGAGTCAAAAGCTTTCGAAAAATCTGTATAAATAGTGTCAACCTGACACCTATTTCGAAATGCCGATATAGAGTGAAAACTGAAAGATTAGTGTCAGTTTATCGCCCAGTAATAAATCCATTTTGGTAAGGACTTTTAATTTGTTTCACTGCAAAAATAGTTTATCTTTGAAAACATTTACCAGAAGCTTCGAAATTGTTGAGAGTTTAGAGACTGGCCTTTAATCAAAAACATCACTTTTGCTCCCTGATTTGCGCTCATCAAAAGTTTCCTTCAATAAATTGATTGTTTCGTTGGCTGAATGGCATGTAGCGCCGTCTTGTTGGAACAAAAGGTCGTCCACATCAACATCCTCCAATTCAGGCACGAAAAAGTCATTAATCCTGGCTCTATAGCTTCATCTTTGAAGAAATATGTACCAATGATTCCCTCTGCCCATAGAGCACACCAAACAGTGACTTTTTGAGGATGTAACGGCGTCTCAACAATGGCTTGTGGATTATGATCACTCCAAATGCGACAATTTTGCTTATTAACGTACCCATTCAACTGCGTCGCGCGAACTGAACCATTATTTTGGTAATAAATTTGCACGATTTGCAAACGTTGTTCAGGAGTAAGTCTATTCATTATGAAATGGCAAACCAAACTGAGCATAAATAAAGTGAAAGCTGTCAAAAAGACCAACTCCGAAAAAAGTATTGCCAGATTGAAAACCACACTTCTAAAAAAACACCCTTTACATTTATTTTTATTTTCTTCTGTTTATTAATGATTTGCCGTCTGTTATTCGAAATTGCAAAATTATTATGTATGCTGATGATGTAAAGTTTTTCTTATCTTACAACTCTATAATCCAACAAAAACTTCTGTAAGATCTGATAAAGTTTCAAATTGGTGCCGATTAAACTTGATGTTACTCTATCTTGATAAATGTAAGTTGAAGACATTTACAAGGAGGCAACCTTTGTCTGCCAAATACTCATTTAAGGATCACACGTTGAACCATGTATTGTTATTTGTTGATTTGAGTGTGTGGGCTCATAATTTAGTTTTAATTTGCATATCAACTAGTGTGTGAACAAAGCTTAAACTTATTTATGGTTTGTTAAGCGATGATCAATTTGACAACACACAACAAAGGCGCTATTCATTTCACTATAATTGCTACATAAGTAAAATTGAGTTGGTTAAAAAAATATTTCTTTATTTTTGCACTGATCAGTTTTAGTTGGAATTCTCTTTTGAATTTTACACCGTATGAACGTCGACTAAAACTTATTTAATCTACCGACATTAATGAGCAGAAGAAAAATACTGAATTTTTTATAAAACTTTAGTATACATTTTATTTCTATTAAGCTTAGAACAAAGTATGCTCAAAACGATTCTTTTCGTGGAATATGCAAGGATATTAATGAACATTATAATCTATTCAGATTCTCTAAAACACATTAAAACTAACTTACTTATTATTCTAAATCGATGACGATTTTATATCTGTAGGTGTATGCAATACCCATTCGGATATACTCCAAGACTTCTGAGAATTAACAGATTGTTACAGGTTAAAACCCATAAAACTAAATATGCTTTGTTCTTGTTATTAATTTTAATCCACTTAAAATCGTTTTAAACTCAACCTATTTATTTATTTAATAAATTTTAAGAAGTTTAAGAATTATTTTATTTATTATAAGTAGACTAAATATGAAACAAATATATGTAAAATTAGAGATATTAAAACGCACGCACAAACAGAAGAATCATGCGCATCACCCCGCATCAGATAAAATAATAGTGTGTAGTCCCTTTAAGAAGTTGTACTTATATTAAGTACCACAATTAGAAAATTTTGCTGTATTATATTATATATGTATATAATAAATACATAAACTCTCAGTGTTAACGCAAACAATTTCACGCAATTTTGTAATTTTTATGGTTAAATCTGTTTTTGAATGAATCTGCTTATAGCGATAGTTTTACTAAGTATCTATACTTTTGAAATTATTGTTTTAAATCAGCCAAACCAAATGCACGAGTAACAAAAAAAAATCTCAAAAACAATGTATTACATGTACATATATATGAATGTATGTATGTAATGAATATTTATAAAATTAACTTTAACTTACTTCACTTTCCGTTAAATCGATCAAACTCGATTTCTCCTCAACTAATAAGTTTTCTGATGATATTTTATCATCCTCACGATCACCCTCATCCTTAAATATTTTTACCTCATCGGTACTACCTAAATCATCGCCAGATGAACCGCCATGACGTGAATGTGAACTGTGACTATTGTGTGGCATTATTTTTTTATAACAATGTAATTTAGAGTTTTATATTATTTTTTTGTCGGTAGAATAAATCTAAACATCTTTTAATTGTTAATGCTTTTAATTATGTTTTGGTTGCAGTAGATAAATTTGTTGTTGTTTATTGAATTAAATTGAATTATAGATATATTTTTCCTATAGATTGTTTTATTATATAGTTGTATCTTGCGTGGATTGTGTATATGTATAATTATAAGAATGTATTATTAACTAATTTATTATTTACATCAGCGTTGCACCTTAACAATTTAATTATTTTGTATATATGTAAAATCACAACGTTCCGCCTTTATTTCTTTTAATTTTGATTTCATATGTTATTGTTATTTTTTGTTTTGTTTTGTTTGTAATTTTTTACTCGTGGTTACGTTTGATGTTGTTTTTCCAATATTCTTGTCTTATTTTTATTATTATTATCTAAATTATTTATTGTTATATGTATATTATTTTGTGTTTATTTTTTCAATTTATTTTTTAAGTGAATTTTTAATGTCGAATTATATTCTGTATATCTATTTGGATTTTACTATTTTCTTGAACAGTTTGTTTGTTTCTGTTACTACTATGTTTTTTATTGTACTTGGCTCTATAACACAACACGGTTCCAAATACTATACCCTTCGATTGTGACATAGCGATGTTTGGTGATAACGATGGTGCCAAATTACCAAAACATTTCGGGATAATGCCGTTTTCTTGTTCCGATGTAACTGAAAAAATGAAAGTAATTATATGTAAATAGACAAAAAAATGATGGTTGTCACTTTAAGAGATTACAGCACTAAAATCCTGTAATTTATAATTAACTGCAATAAATTATTCATGTTTAAACATGCGAATCGAATAAATTACACAGAATAACAAAATTGATTTAAAAAAAATTTGCAAGTGATTTGGAAGTTGATCTTGTATAATTAAGGTACGCTTAATGGAGAACAACTGACGACGCCATCGTCAGAGCTAGGCAGATTCAATTACATATCTTACAATTCCTTTTTCTTTTAATGGCATAACGGCCCATGGGGGCCTAGGCCGACCTTTTCGCATCCACTCATGTCGTGCGTGTTATATTTGTACATGAATGGAAGGGACCTACACTTTTATGCCGAATCCAAACGACGAAAAGAAAAGCTTTTCATAAGCAATTTTTACTCTTGTAAATTTGCCATTACCTGCCAAGAGGTGATGCCGCGTAGAAACTCTCTGCGTAACAGTCCAACGCACTAGTAATACGCTACAGCGACCCCTTACATTACAATTACATTACAATCACATTACAATTACATTACAATTACATTACAATTACATTACAATTACATTACAATTACATTACAATTACATTACAATTACATTACAATTACATTACAATTACATTACAATTACATTACAATTACATTACAATTACATTACAATTACATTACAATTACATTACAATTACATTACAATTACATTACAATTACATTACAATTACATTACAATTACATTACAATTACATTACAATTACATTACAATTACATTACAATTACATTACAATTACATTACAATTACATTACAATTACATTACAATTACATTACAATTACATTACAATTACATTACAATTACATTACAATTACATTACAATTACATTACAATTACATTACAATTACATTACAATTACATTACAATTACATTACAATTACATTACAATTACATTACAATTACATTACAATTACATTACAATTACATTACAATTACATTACAATTACATTACAATTACATTACAATTACATTACAATTACATTACAATTACATTACAATTACATTACAATTACATTACAATTACATTACAATTACATTACAATTACATTACAATTACATTACAATTACATTACAATTACATTACAATTACATTACAATTACATTACAATTACATTACAATTACATTACAATTACATTACAATTACATTACAATTACATTACAATTACATTACAATTACATTACAATTACATTACAATTACATTACAATTACATTACAATTACATTACAATTACATTACAATTACATTACAATTACATTACAATTACAAGGGTACTGAAATTATAATTACAAATCCTTGTATTGGAATTGTGAAATTAAAAATTATAGTTTTAATTATTCCATGGAAATCGTAGAAATTACAGCTCTGGATATCGTGATCAGCGTAGCTTAATTATATGGTATAAGATCAACTTTAAATCGCATGCGCATTTTTGGCTGTTGTTCAGTGTTATTTATCAGTGTGACCAACTATTTAGTTTCAAAATCCGCTCAAATTAAGAGAAAAAGGAGCACTTTCCCAAAAAAAGGTGTTAAAATTGTTTTTTATTTATTTATTTATATTTATGATATATTCAATATTATTTGTATTTTCCACAAATCAATAAAAAAAACAAGACTCCCTGAGAATGGCATTATACATATTATGCCAAAACGCGTAGGAATAAATGAAAATTAAAGCATTTTTCTTTAATTGGTTTCACCTTAAAAATTACCAAGAAGTGCGTAAACACAAATTACAATAAAAAACGAATTGGTCTAACTCACACAAAAAATATTTTTACATATTATATTAAAAAGAAAATATCACATGGCGACACATTTTAACTTTTTCTCTCGGTATTGGATGAATGATAGCTTTTTGGAAATCTTAAATCATAAATGGAAAACTGGTTTCTTGAATTTTCACAAAAAGGTCTCTGTTTTGTGATATTTGCTATTTATATAATTAAAGGATTAAACTTTTCTGCCCAGCTCCGGTACCGTTTTGTCAGATCGGTTCGACGTTTCAAGATAACGGTTTTTGAATTTCTTCCTTAATTGCCTTGAGAACGAGACTTTTCAAACAGCAAACGGTTTAAATCTTTAAATATACATCGGTATCTTAGGTAGGGAGAGCATATTTTTCCTCCCCCTTAGGAAATTTTTTTCATATTAATCTACTTTGACACATTGCATGGAACCAGTTAAAATATCCCACATTTAAAAATGCTATCCACGTGACTGGTATACAACAATTTTGCTAAAATTTTACCATTTTGCGATACTGTTATATCGAAAACTCGAATCAATCTGAAAAAACGGTTGGGCCCAAATTAGGCAAGAGCAGCAATCAAAGCCTTTGACAAAAAAAAATTTTTAAATACTACCGCAGTGTAATATTAATGTACATACATTCGAATAATCCTGCCGATTTAAATTTAAAACATTAGACTGGCAACAAAATATAAGGTAATGTTTGGATCCAGTGTATGTAATGACTGTGATAAAAGAAAAGTACTTGGTACTAACTATAAAAACCCTATTTAAGTTTATGCCGAAAGTCGTGATTGGGTGTTTATCAGATATTGTTGCTGAATAACATGGTGTTACAGGGGTCCATGATTTGTATGTCTGTTCTGTCATTTGGGAATATAACCGTACATTTCCCCCGTTTCTATCTGAGAATTAATTGTGGGTGGTTGAGTGTTGTGAGAGGAAAATTTTTGTTTAACATCGGAAAGTCAAGATAATCTTTTGGTCCAAAAAGTCAAAAATAGCCCAAAACTAATATTTGTAGTGAAAATAGAATACTAGTATATAACAAAAAAATTTTATTTTTGAAAATAAACTAGGGTCTGAGAACATGAAAAAAGTCATGATATCATCCGTTTTCGCAATATCGGACCGATCCCATAAGCGAATTTTATTTCTTCATTAAGTTAGTCCGAATTAAACAAACTGAGGCTTTCAGTTACATGGTAAGAGAGCGTGACCGTTGCTCGCTTTTGTCCATTTTCAGACTGAGTAATCTTTTTGACCTGTATATTAAATATTATTACCGAATTTCCTTGCTCTATTTTGGCTTTTAAGAAACAGACTTAATGACGCTAGTCATACCTAATGTTCCACTGTGCGCTGATTGCATAAAGGCAATCGGCAATGGAATTAACGCGAGTGCCAACAACTTCATGCTGAATAAGAACCCTCCATACCTGCGAAGCATAATAAGCAGCACGTCGTTCAATCTGGAACTCCATAATCATATTCTTGTACACCGAAATAATAATTTTCCTGCCAAACGTCGTTTCTGGGCTGGTTAGTTGCTTTCAACGAACAGAACCACAGATATAGGAACTGATTATGATAACCATCAAGAATTCTAGCGTATCAGCCTGCCAAAATCAGTCAAGAAATGTTCTCCGGTTGTTGGTTTCTTAAAGTTCTACACAATACTTACATACATATATAAAATTTTGGAATAGTTTGCTATTAGGGTTAGGCGATTGAACTGTTACCTATTCTACCATTTATTTTTGTGTGAAATTAATTTTTATTGATTCAAATTATAAAATTGTGTGGAAATAATAAAAATTTTAGAACCCTTTCACTTTAGGTGGCCACCTTTTACCTTGACTATGGCATTCAAACGGTTAAAAAATGAGTTGCATGCTGCATGAATATGATTTCGCGCTATTTTGGCTTTCTTGAGCGCATCCATACTGGATTATTTTCACCTTCACCTTGCTTTCCAAAATGGCACAGATCGTATTTGGATCTGGCGAATTCGAAAGTCATTGTGTGGACGAAATAAAGTGTGGAACATGGTTTTTTAACCATTCTTGGTTCACACGAGCTTTATGAGACGGTGCCGAGTCTTGTTGGAACGTCCATGGTGTAGGACCGAAATGTTTGCATGCCTACGGCTTTAAAGCAGCTTCCAAAACATTTACCCGATAATAAGTCGCATTGACTTTGACACCAGGCTCGATGAAAACGATTGGACAGCGCCAATCGGTGGTCACACCTGCCCATACCAATACTTGATATGGAAAATTACTTCGGGTGGCCGTTCGTAGGCTCAAATTTTCGTAAGTGCGTTCAGTTACGTAAATACGAGCATTTTGAGTGCTTATGAATTGCTCAATAGGAAAAATTTTCTCATCAGAGAACACAATGTTTGGAAATTCGCCACGTCTACTTCGAGTCTACCTTTCTTTTGCTTTGGTGTAAGATCATGTGCCTTTTGGAACTTGTAAGGATTTACCTTGAGCTCATTTTGGAATATGCGTCGGATGCTTCGCTGGGATATTTTCAGTTCTTTGGGCATTTGACTACCACTACCACTACGACGTGAAATGGTTCACTTTCTGAACCATTTCAGGTGGTGTTGCTGTTTTTTTTCGTCC
The DNA here is from genome assembly GCA_958295655.1 of Palloptera scutellata. Classification (NCBI taxonomy): domain Eukaryota; kingdom Metazoa; phylum Arthropoda; class Insecta; order Diptera; family Pallopteridae; genus Palloptera; species Palloptera scutellata. Next base: position 9,936,612 of record OY282453.1, on the reverse strand, counting down.
ACCACCATAGCGTTTGGCAATGCTGCCTGTATCATTATAACGATTTATGGTGCGATACACAAACATTTTATTTACTTTGAGATGCCTCAACTCACGACCAATAGCTGGTTGTGATTTTCCACCCAAATATAACGCAATCACACTATTACGTTTGAATTCCATTTCGAATAACTTTTGTTCTATAAAACTTATACGCAAATGCTTGTGGTAGCTTGTTAACAATATAAACAGCTGTCATTGGTATGAATTTGACATAGTTGGCAATATCGCGTTGCCAGATATACCGCTGTGAAGTTGGTAACAATTCAACCGCCTAACCATAAGTATATATTTACATGCATACAAAGAGAGAAACGATGCACATGCAATTATATGCATATGTTTTCATGTATTGGTGGTATCTCAACCACTCCTTTCCTTTATGTGTTACAATCGAAAGTGATAAAGTGATAATATCTTAGCCCTCTAGGTTTAGGGTATGTACTGAAAGTAAAACAGATGGATGCAAAACTCAAAGCTGTACTAAAGGAAAACAATAAAAAAGACGCAAAACAATAAAAAAAGGAAAGCAAAATTAAAAAAAAATCGAATGCTAACAAGCATGAAACTCGTTGTCTAGATGTATGTATGTATACATACATATGTAGTATGTACAGAAGAGTTTATGTGTGCATGTAAACATTGATGCAAAAAACTAAATTTTTGGAATATCATTCCTCTCAAGCCAAAATATCAAAAGACCACATACAATTTATTTTTAAGTAAAAAATCGAATAAATTTTAGAGGTGGCTATTGTCTATTTTCTAGATAAAGAAACCTTTTAGAATCACCTTTGAGAAAGTGACTAGTTCTTGCAAATACATCTTACTTACTTCATATGAAATTTCCGGCCCTAGAGATGGCTCAGCTACCAGCTACAAAATTTCAAGCAAAACATTTTTCCCGAACGTACAAACAGAACTGAAAGAAACCCTCTACTGCTGTTTTACAAATGTTCAAAAATTGGACGACTAAAGAACTCATCATAACCTTCCTTTGTCCGTACATTGGTTATTTGTGGTTATTTGTAAAAGAGTTGGCAGTCCTTGAAAAATATATTCGCCAGTCAGGAAGTAAAAACCAAACATACATAACATAGGCTTGTGAAAATTAAATTTTAATACCATAATTGGATTTGTAATTTAGTGTGTTTTGCCCGAACCTTAATCCCCGTAGGTACGCCTGTGTAACTACACATTTTGTGGAAATTTTTTTTCTAGAAATATTCATATTTTTTTTTAAGAGGAATGATTTACCAAAAATCGGGTTTTTTGCATCATCTAATGCTTGTGATAATTATAGTTACTTCGTATATTATTTTCTTTCTCCGCCTTTGCATTTTTGTATGCCTTTTACCACCGTTGAGATAAATGTGAGATGCAAACTAACATTACCAAATACACAGAGTTCACCTGGTCACGCCGAAGCCGACATCCCCTTTTAGGCTTTGCAATCGCAAATTTACTTTTCAGCAAAGTGACGATTTGAGTGCAATTTTGAAAAACTTCGGATTGAAGTGACGATTTGAGTTCGGAAGTGACGATTTGAGTGCAATTTTGAAAAACTTCGGATTATAAAATTTTGGTTTCTCGAAACAGCAATATGGTTCATTTATGGTTCTGGTGTCACCCCATATAACTAAAATATGAATGTGTGTACACATACATTCACAAAAATACGTCCAAAAAAGGTTAAATGAACAAGTCAAGCAAAAGCAAGAAAATTAACGTTGGCTCCTCGACTGTTGGCTCTGCCCCTGCCATGCCCTACCGTACCCATTTCATCTCGTGTCGTCCCACTTTATTTATAACACGAGGTAGCAGGCAACAAGTTCGCTTGTCATTGGCAGTCCGCACAAGTCAGCAAAAGCCGAAAAGTACAATGGTCGAGTTCAGAAGACGCAACCCTGGCTTCTGAAAGCGAAGCTGTGAGTTTCTGATCAGCACAACTGTTGGCAATTTTTCCATCGTATTATTTTTCTGCTCTCTCGGGCCAACATTTTCAAATTTTTGATAGCATACAGAAGACACCTGCGTCGTTTACAGTTACTTATCGGCGGTTTGGTAGCCGAAAAATATACAACAGTGGCGAATTGATATGGAACACGGTGTCAACTTGATGCGCCTTCTGAACGCGATAAGAATATGAAGGAGGAAGGTGCATAAAAACAACAACCATAAATCACACGCAACAAATGTTGAACTAAAAGAAATATTGCACCATGTATGATAATTGGGTTCAGTCATGACCAAACTGTGAGCTGAAAATTGTGAATAAGCGCTAACATAATCAATCAACTTCTTCTTGCTATTAAAAATTATTATTGGGAAAATTTTACATTAAATACTTTGAATATGTAGTATTAAAGTTAAAAATTCAGGTTATATGGAATTTGTCACACCTCCTTTTTTTCAATGACTTCAACATTTTTCCTGTAGCATGGCCTTGTCAACTAACGTCCTAGTACCAAGTACTTAGTACTTTGCTGCATTAGGTTTGTATAGGAGGTGCCACGGCCACTTCTCCAATCCTCCTTATATATATCTAAAAAATTCCTCCGAATAGCCGCAGAAGTACGGACGATATTTGCTAAAGATCAGATGAGAATTCTGTTAGCTATCAAAAAACAAACAGACAGACTGTGCATTAATTTTTATATACATAAAAAGCTTTTTTTATAATTTTTTCTTAGTTTGCTATTGCCATACAAGTGGTTATGGATGTAGAAATTTATATTATTTTTGGAAGTATGTGTTAAAAAAAATACCGAAGAAGTAATCGCATATACGCAAAAAAACATTAGGATTATATGGGATGGGAATTGTAGTCAAAGCGTAACTTGTTCCATATGGAACGATTATTTGGAAGCATCGATTACGTGTCTCAAATCTCCGAACTGATCACAATTTACTTAATTCTAAAATAATGCACCAGTTAAGAAAAGTCAACAAAAACTACAGTCCATACCAAGCTACGAGTTGTATCAATATGTTTAATTTCTCTAGCGTAGTTTACCCACATATGATAAAATTTTGCAGTTCCTTCTCTTTTTTTTTGTATTATTTTTTTTTAAATTTAATTGTTTATTTGTATAATAAAGTTAAAACATACTCTTAGTGCCAGTTTGTTTATGCATCGAATTATTAGTTTGTTCCACGCTCATATGGAACGAGTTGCGTTTTGGCTATTATTTCTTTAGTTTTTTTTTTAGTAACAGATAAGATTATGCGATTATGTCGTCGCTGTGGCGTAGTGGTAGTGCGTTGGACTGCTACGCAGAGTGTCCTGGGTTCGAATCTCGGCACAGGCAAAATAAACACACAAAAAAAAAAAAGTATAAAAAATTATTTTTCTACACGGCACCACCTCTTGCTATGAAAAGCTTTTCACTATGCCGTTCGGATTCGGCAATAAACTGTAGGTCCCCTTCATTCATGTACAAATATAACACGCACAACATGAGTGGATGCGAAAAGCTCGGCCTTGGCCCTCCATGTTGTGCAATTAAAAGTAAAGTAAAGTAAAGTAAAGTAAAGTAAAGTTAAAGTAAAGTTAAAGTAAAGTTAAAGTAAAGTTAAAGTAAAGTTAAAGTAAAGTTAAAGTAAAGTTAAAGTAAAGTTAAAGTAAAGTTAAAGTTAAAGTAAAGTTAAAGTAAAGTTAAAGTAAAGTTAAAGTAAAGTTAAAGTAAAGTTAAAGTAAAGTTAAAGTAAAGTTAAAGTAAAGTTAAAGTAAAGTTAAAGTAAAGTAAAGTAAAGTAAAGTTAAAGTAAAGTAAAGTAAAGTAAAGTAAAGTTAAGTAAAGTAAAGTAAAGTAAAGTAAAGTAAAGTAAAGTAAAGTAAAGTAAAGTAAAGTAAAGTAAAGTAAAGTAAAGTAAAGTAAAGTAAAGTAAAGTAAAGTAAAGTAAAGTAAAGTAAAGTAAAGTAAAGTAAAGTAAAGTAAAGTAAAGTAAAGTAAAGTAAAGTAAAGTAAAGTAAAGTAAAGTAAAGTAAAGTAAAGTAAAGTAAAGTAAAGTAAAGTAAAGTAAAGTAAAGTAAAGTAAAGTAAAGTAAAGTAAAGTAAAGTAAAGTAAAGTAAAGTAAAGTAAAGTAAAGTAAAGTAAAGTAAAGTAAAGTAAAGTAAAGTAAAGTAAAGTAAAGTAAAGTAAAGTAAAGTAAAGTAAAGTAAAGTAAAGTAAAGTAAAGTAAAGTAAAGTAAAGTAAAGTAAAGTAAAGTAAAGTAAAGTAAAGTAAAGTAAAGTAAAGTAAAGTAAAGTAAAGTAAAGTAAAGTAAAGTAAAGTAAAGTAAAGTAAAGTAAAGTAAAGTAAAGTAAAGTAAAGTAAAGTAAAGTAAAGTAAAGTAAAGTAAAGTAAAGTAAAGTAAAGTAAAGTAAAGTAAAGTAAAGTAAAGTAAAGTAAAGTAAAGTAAAGTAAAGTAAAGTAAAGTAAAGTAAAGTAAAGTAAAGTAAAGTAAAGTAAAGTAAAGTAAAGTAAAGTAAAGTAAAGTAAAGTAAAGTAAAGTAAAGTAAAGTAAAGTAAAGTAAAGTAAAGTAAAGTAAAGTAAAGTAAAGTAAAGTAAAGTAAAGTAAAGTAAAGTAAAGTAAAGTAAAGTAAAGTAAAGTAAAGTAAAGTAAAGTAAAGTAAAGTAAAGTAAAGTAAAGTAAAGTAAAGTAAAGTAAAGTAAAGTAAAGTAAAGTAAAGTAAAGTAAAGTAAAGTAAAGTAAAGTAAAGTAAAGTAAAGTAAAGTAAAGTAAAGTAAAGTAAAGTAAAGTAAAGTAAAGTAAAGTAAAGTAAAGTAAAGTAAAGTAAAGTAAAGTAAAGTAAAGTAAAGTAAAGTAAAGTAAAGTAAAGTAAAGTAAAGTAAAGTAAAGTAAAGTAAAGTAAAGTAAAGTAAAGTAAAGTAAAGTAAAGTAAAGTAAAGTAAAGTAAAGTAAAGTAAAGTAAAGTAAAGTAAAGTAAAGTAAAGTAAAGTAAAGTAAAGTAAAGTAAAGTAAAGTAAAGTAAAGTAAAGTAAAGTAAAGTAAAGTAAAGTAAAGTAAAGTAAAGTAAAGTAAAGTAAAGTAAAGTAAAGTAAAGTAAAGTAAAGTAAAGTAAAGTAAAGTAAAGTAAAGTAAAGTAAAGTAAAAGTAAAGTAAAGTAAAATTATGCGACATACTAAAACATACAGGGGACTTTGAAGCTACCTTCTCATTTATCAACATTTACTATATTACTTTATATTATGTACATTTAGGGTAAATACGTAACAAAATCAATTATATTTAGCCCTACACTCTAGTATTGATCGAATAACGCTCATTATTGGGCCTCCCATTGAATGAATGTCGAAACTAGGAGGCCGTTGACTTCTGCCTATTAAAAAAATATTTTATATATACATACATATTTATACCTTTTTCTGAGCCCTAAAGCAATATTGATTTTGGTTGTTAAATCAGTGATATACAAACACATACATATTCGAATACCACGCCTACTACCCTGATTTTTTCTCTGTTTGATTTTGAAAAAAGTTGCCAAGAAGCGCCTAAAGTTGATCGAAATTTTAGTTACTCCTTCCTGAATCCGTGTATCTTCTACGAACTTACCTTCCATTACCTTACCTTCAAACAAATAAAAAAATTTAGCTCTCTTTTCTTTTTCAACATAAATAGAACATTATTATGAATCATTGAATAAAATAAATGGTTGTGATTGGAGAAATTATAAAACCAGCTGGATTAATGACTCAAAAGTGAGGGTCCAATATGTTTTAAATGTTTACTCCATATCTATTAAGCGATTTCGATGTAGCCGGTGTAGCTCACAACTAAAAAAACATTACAGTATATAATTTATTTTATTAACAGAGTGAAAAAATTAAGTCGGATCGACCTTAGACCGAGCTCGACCTCCGACGTCGATCTGAGGTACAATTTCGTTTCGCTGGGCCGCCCTCGCTCCGCCGACGGCCACGAACGTCGGTACGATGTAAAAAAATGGGTCTGCTGAAATTTCAATATTATTTCGATAAAACATGTAGGTACAAATTTTATTGATACAAAATCGAAGAACTTATTTACTATCACTCCTACTCTGCATTATTCCCCATCTTATAAATGTGGCATTCCAACAGCGACTGACGGCCATTACAATATTCATTGTATATCCGGTGTGCACAACACGCTGTTTTTCCATGTGCAAAGAATAATCCTGTAATCGAAACGAGGTGATGCTAAAGTTGTTAAGTGTAATGATTTGGCCAGCCCCTGATGTACATATTTATGTATGTATGTACGTGCATGCATTGTAAACGCAATTTTTGTTAGTTGATATAGAATCTGTTATTCACCCTTCTTACAAAACAATTATTTTATCATTTTAATTTTCTATTTTGTTTTTTACATACCCATCAGACTTTTTTACAATCAGGGCTAACGGTTTCCTACACCGTATATCATCTGGCCGATCAAAAGTAATGTAGGCTCAATGATACTCATCGCCAGGTTCGAACAACAAAAAATAGAAAACCTGCAAGACACACGAAGGGCAAAGGTAGCGAAGCCCTTAATTTTGGGTTCGTTCGTTCATATGCAAGAATCATCTGGGTGACCATCAAATAACAGATGTCAACTTAAACACCATGAAAGTAGAGTCAGTACTAAAATTTCTATCGGAGGTTAGACATATAGAAGTACCATACTGTGGTCGCTGTGGCGTAGTTGGTAGTGCGTTGGACTGCTACGCATAGTGTGCGGGGTTCAAATCTCTGTACAGGCAAAATCAAAAACTAGAACAAACTATTTTTCCTAAACTAGAAGAGCAGAAAGTGCCTATGAAAAGTTTTTCACTTTGTCGTTCGGACTCGGCATAAAACTGTAGGTCTCCTACATTCATGTACACATATAACACGCATAACAAGAGTGAATGCGAAAGCTCGTCCTATGCCATCCATGGGCTGCTGTGGCATTAAAAGAAGAAGTATGTAGGTCTATGTAGGGGCACAATACATAGATGTTATAGGTCGCAGTGAACTCCTCCGTTTCTGCATTAATCTCACAGCTACATTTTCTCCAGAATTTCGTTTTTTAGTTTTGGATATAAATTTGATGTGTTCATAATTTTAAAAACAGGAAGCGATTTGTTAATATCGGTCATCCACTGTATTACGATGTTGCATCTCATGTGCTATATGGGATGAACGCTGCTAGTAAAAAATCCCACTGAGAATAAGAACCGACAACAAAATTAAATCTTTTGAAATTCGTAACCTCATCGAAAATACAAAAAAAAAAAGGATTTTACATACCTGTGCCAAAGGTAAGAAGAGCAGTTACAAAATCTACTTTTGTAAATATCGAATAACTTTGCAGTAGTAACTCAAAAAAGTAAATTTTAAGTAAATAAAAAATATATGAGGTATGTATATGAACAAATTAAAAAAAATTGGAAGAAAAATAGACATATTTATCAGCATATCCTTCTGCATGTTATATGTCTACATGTGTACGTACCATAGGAGAATTTGAATGTTCTCCACATTGCTGCGCATCTAATGCGCTTGTTTTGGAGGCAATTTAAATTACATTCGCCATATATGAGCGAATGTTTTTGGGTAATATACCCAATTAATATAATAGAAGTAATTCAATTTTTAAAGTCATAATTTGAGTTATTATTTTAATTTATATTAATAATATTTGATAATCATAATAAATATTATTACACTAAGTTGACGTCTTTTTGTTTTGTTGTTCGGCTGCAAAAACAGAACAACGATACAAAAAATATATGTGGCTTCTTGCTTTTATTTTCTAACAATACTCTTGAAACGAGGTAAACAAAAGGGTTAACATTTTTCCGGACATAATTGATGCCATATAAAAAAGCAAGAAATATATGCACTTTGTTGTATAAAAAAAATATGTGCATAAAGATGCAATCTAATGGACAGCTCGCCTCGCTGGTTATGTTCAAATATATAGTACAAGAGAATAGGTACCATTGCCTATCGAAACAAAACATTCGAGATACCAGTAGAAATTGTAAGATTTCTTCCTAATTTTGAGTATTCAACTTTTGGCATAACTATGAAGAAAATGTGAGTAAAAGCAAATATAAATAAAAAGGAAAAGAAAACATTAATTAAGATTGTAATCATATGTACATCGAGCTATTAATTTCTATTTGAACGTAAAACTGTTTTTATCTTCAAATTGATAATAAATGAAACCCTAAATGAAATCCCTATACTCATACAAAAACTATAAATGAAACCTTCCGGTATACGGAAGCTACTGATTCTGTGGATTGGAAGATTTCGTCAACTAACACCAAATGCCAACAATTTTTAGAGTACATACAACTAACATTGTTAAAATCCTGAAAAAATAAGGTTAATTTATTTCAAATAGGTAGATTTTGCATACATTTTTATGAGGCCTTGAAAAAGTTTAGGTACTACGTCTACATGAAAATCCGTACATAAATTCAAATTATATGGCATTCATTTTCTAATCACGCAATTTTTTCATAACATATCCATCAAGCAAACTTGAGTTTGGTAAACGTTTAGTTACATCATTGATGTCTTTATTCCTTTAAATGATTTAGTTATTTCTTTAATTATCCTAATTTTACAGAAATAAAAAAATATCCTAATCATATTAGTCATAAGTGGTTTATTTGCTGTTATTATTATATTATATTTTTCAGTTATTACATATAATATAAACTTCCTTTCTTAGTGAATATGGACCAATTCCCTTTCATTTAGCCTTTCATTAGTTAAGTTAAACGTAGTTACGTTTCTATTTTGACCAGGGGAGATAATGTTCGCTCCGGGATAAAAGATAACAAATTAATTTCTAATCCTATTCAAGCTCCTAGCGATGTGTTAGAGGATAAGTACTGTAATTAAAGTTCCTGTAGTTAAAATTATAAAAAATATAATTTTTGATGAATTATTAAAAATTAAAAAGAAAAGGGTTACAACCTTTATAAATGGGGTATGAACCCAGTAGCTTTATTAGCTTATCTTTTTATATTTTAGTGTATGATGCACAAAAGTTTTTGATACTTTTAGGAATAGTTTGATTCTATTAACTATAATGAATGCAAAGAGTTTACATAATTTACCCTTTGCAGTCATGTTTTTATGTTTGAAAATAATGTAGATTTCTTTTATTACAGTCAGCACACAGTGTTTACCCCAATGAATGCAGAGCATTGTGTTGATTGGAAGGAAGATTGATGGCTGGGAGGAAGAAAAGGGCAATCACAGGACACCGATAAAGAGATAGACGGTGTAGACAGTGATAGCAAGTGTTATGCCTTTACCAAAATGAACTTCAGTTTATTAATGTCGACTATGACCGCAACGAAAGGGATAGGAAGGACAAGGAAAATGTACCGTTGCCTGCCAAGAGGTTGTCTTTTCTACTTTTTGATTTTGCCTGTGCCGAGATTCGAACCCCGGACACTCTGCGGAACAGTCCAACTCACTACCACTACGCCTCAACCGACAAATTCTATCTGCCTTGAGAGTTATCTCCGATTTCAATACTGAGGTGTTAAGTTGTACCAAAAACGGACAAAAATTATAATTTTGGAACCCATTTCTATTTTTCAATTCTTTATTCTTCTGTTCTACATTCTACGCTTTCCACCTTTTTTCTTCTTTTCTTCATTCCTTTGAATACCTTGAACCGATCGGTTGCGCTTTTCCTTTTTCAATAACTAATTTTGTTAATTTTAAATACGATTTCCCGGCATTACTATAAATACAAAAATTATAAAAATTAAAAAATTCTCTCATTTAAATAACTCATCCACGAGTTAAAATTTGTCCTTCGAGCTGGATTTATAAATAACTAGCAAGTATATCCTACACAGACTGAGTACAGCGTCTTGATTGACTACTGTTATTTGTGACCATCATAATTAGTGGTAGGTCAAGCTATGCCCGACTGCCCCCATCCGCTCGTAACTAAAATGTCGCATGCAAAAATTATTAACCACGCCACAACCTATTCAAAGCATCGATCTCTCATCTCCTTTTATTTGTACATTGATGACATTAATCTACAATTAAAGAATACAACATTTTTTTATTTTTACTACATATAATTTTCTACAGTAGCAAATTGATAAAGGGAAGGGTCAAAAAAAGCGTTTTGTTTATAATTAACCCTCGGCGTCTTAAAAGTGAAATGGTTGAGTTATCTTTACGAATCAAGAAATTTCCGTTAAAATGGATTTCAATCGTTAGTGTATACAAGGTGGTCTATATAACATTTGGAATTCGAACTAATGGTTATTTTGAGTGTACTAACTTAAATGTCATTCATATTATAACGTTTTTTATTAGTTTTATATTTATGGTTCACGAAATGGTTCGATATATGTACACTTGAACAAAGTTGGGAAATACTAAGAATTTGCCAAATGGTGAATCTTCTACCGAAAGCGTAAGAAAATTACGTTGCCATCCACGCAATGTGCGATCAATTTGTGAATCGTGTACTTGAAACTGAACCTTTATTGGATAAAAAAAACACGTTGTCGTAATTCTACGAAAAAATTGCTGCTGTTGCTCAGAATGTGCCGAAGAACCAACCACATCAACTCGCCATCGTTGTCAGGAAAGGAACATTTCACGCACTTCTTTTTTGCGGATTTTCCATAAAGATCTCGTATAAAGTTCAATCGGTACAAGAGTTGAAGCCACATGACCATCCGCAACGATTTCGCAATTGGGCTCTGGAACGCTTGGATGAAGATGAGCATTTTTACCGAAAAATAATTTTTCCTGACTAAGCTCACTTTGACCTTGGTGGTTATGTTAATAAGCAAAATTGTCATTTATATTTCATTCATTTCTTTCATTATTTATCTCTCTTATCACATATATTATGTATGTACTATATACTTAGTATAAATAATTTCCTCAAAAACAAAAATTTTCCCTATTATCGGCTTTAGCGGAGCTGAATACATGCGCGATTGTTGAGAAGCCATTGTACCCTCAAGTAACTCGAGTAACTGTTTGGTGTGGTTTTTGGACCAAAAATTGGATTGATAGTATGCAAGGCCAGCCGGAAGTCATTAGATTGAAATAGAGTTCCACAATTGACCGGATTGAACTTTCGAATAATAAAAACCACATTGTTACATGTTACACCATCTTATTTACACCAAAATCATGTTATCTTTGTTTAATAACATGCCATATTTATGGTTTTTATAGCGTTAATAACTTTAAAAATTTCTTTTTCATTGCATATTTTAGTTAAGTGTATTTTTTGCAGTTTCAGTTCATTTTTTAGTGCATGAAATTCCTTTCTCTCATAATGTTGTTTTAACGGGTAAAAGGTAAATATTTTCGTTAAAGAAAATATAATTTTTTTTTTACATATTTCAATTCTATAGTATATCCAAAAATTTCCAGGTTTAAAATTTTATGAAAATATTATATTTCTTTTATATAATAAATACCAGACCGGGGATTTATTCACTAAATTTTGATTGCACTATAGTTTCCACTACCACTACAACTCTTTAGTGGTAGTGGAAGCCAATCCCACTGTCACTAAGCGTTTAGTGGTTGTCCACTACCATATTTTACTACAACTAAACCATTAGTGGTAGTGGACATCAAACTCAACTACCACTAAAGGTGTAGTAGAGTCTTAATCACACTGGCACTAAATGTAATGGAGAGCGAAATTTAATCACTAAATACCCGATCTAATAAATATACATAGAAGTAAGTACGAATTTCTAGTGAAGAAAAAAATATTTCTTCTCAGTCAATAAAGGCGAGAATCGCAAAAAACCTCTGCGGGCGCTTATTGACTACTCTGGAAGTCTATGGACTACTCTACAGAGCTAGAATGGCAAACTAACGATTGGTAAGTCAAATGTCAAAAATTATATTGTTCAAAAATAAAATTTTTAAGGGCTAAAATGTTACAATTTTTATTTTCGTATATTTTTTATCAAAACTGATTAAAAAACAGGCACTTTTGAAATTTTTTTTTTAAAGTGTGCATTTCACGCACTTCTTTTTTGCGGATTTTCCATAAAGACCTCGTATAAAGTTCAATCGGTACAAGAGTTGAAGCCACATGACCATCCGCAACGATGTCGCAATTGGGCTCTGGAACGCTTGGATGACTTTTTTAATTTTTTTATAGTGTGCCATTTTTTTTTTAATATTTAGCAGTGTTATTTTATAGGTAAATACATAATAATTTGAAATTCTTGTAATGTTAATGGTATAATTTTCGATTATGTTTTCAAATATTAGTAACTTATATGTGTAGATTATTGAAAACACAAAGAAATACCACTAAATCACTGAAGAGGAAGCCATTGTCTGATTGCCTATTCTATATATGTACATACATTTTTTTTATGGCAATCTTAATGATCATAGAAGCCTGTATAAAATTCATGCATAGAATATACTTTAATTGATGAATTTGCCAAAAATACGGAGAAATATTTTTCCAAATCAAAACAAAAAAGAAAAACAAACAAAAGTAAAAAAAAAAAGTTGCACAATTTGACGAAGCAAACAGGAATGAAGGTAATAATAACAGTTCGATTTATTTTAAGGAAATATGCAACATATCGGCTAACCGCCAGAACAAGGAATGTTGATTGCGCTAAAAGTTTTGTTTTGAAAAAATTCGATTAAATGTTTGAACTTTAGAAAATTTCCAGAACTTCCCTGTAAATTTACGCAACCAGGCATGGAACTAGAGACTGAATATTTTGTTAAATTTTGCATAGTCGTAGAATAATTCGAAATATATTTAATTCTTGAATTGGTCATTAAATGATCATTCGTTGTTCTAGTAAGGCCGATGCACATAGATTTTTGTTCTTCCTTTGTTGCTTGTTTTAAATTAGAAAAATTCGAAAATATTTAAGACACTTACCGAAAATCATTTTCGGATTAGACAATGAAAAATTGTATGGTCAATAGTTATGTTAATGCACGTAGGCAGGTAGATATATGTACATATCGTTATTTATACACAGTACAACAGGGTATACAGTTGTGTGATTGTAACAACGAAAAAGAAAAACATAGGCATTGAGAGAAATTTTTGATTGTAGTTCATAAAGTAGCGTGACATTTCATTTTCGTTTAGATTTTCTAGAGAATTATAGAACTGAAAGGCTCTTACATACAAGATCAAATTGTGATACACAGACACATGGGGTGTCTGTAGGTATGGTGATAAAAAAATATTGTCTTTTTCAAAAGCAATCGTGTTGAATCCGAGTGGTTTGTTTGATGCTTCTTTACGAAACATGATATTCATCTCAGAGTAAAATTAATATATCTCGCCATAATCTAGCCCCGATCACAATTCGGGCTGAAAAAGCTGGCATGTTAGCAGCGGATAATTACAAATCTATTACTTTACTTTACTTTTAATGGCACAACAGCCCATGGAGGGCCTAGGCCGAGCTTTTCGCATGCACTCATGTTGTGCGTGTTATATTTGTACATGAATGTAAGGGACCTACAGTTTAAGACCGAATCCGAACGGCGAAGTGAAAAGCTTTTCATGGCAATTTTTACTCTTGTAGGTTTGCCACTGCGGCCAAGAGGTGGTGCCGTGTAGAAAATTTTTTTTTTCTACTTTTTGATTTTAACTGTGCCGAGATTCGAACCCCGGACACTCTGCGTAATAGTCCAACGCACTACCACTACGCTACAGCGACCAAATCCATATGCTGTGAAATTATGGTGCCTATAACTCTAATTGTAGAAATGTACCCAGCAATTAGAAAGCAAAAACGTTGAATACTTCTCCGAAAAAGAATGATTTTAATATGTAAACAAATTATATGTTAAACAACATCCACAACAAAAAAAACATTTGCAAGAAAATAACATAATTTTTAATATGTACAGAAAATTGTATCAGAAATGTGTAGATATTTTAGATCTTTGATTAAAGGAGCTCCTTATTCAATATAATAAATTTTAATTAACAACTTTTCCATTCGAATACAAATCTTACTCGCACTATATGAGTGAAAGTGAAAACATTCATTAGCTTTTGTGTCAATCCAACTCTGTTATATAAAAAAAAATTTTGTAAAACATAAAAAGTATCCGCGGTTTTTGGTGGCCGATTATGTTAATCGAACACATGTTTGAAAGTTAACATTTTAGGCTAGATGAAGACAGTTGTGTATTTCGTCGCTAGTGTGAAAAGTTAAATTGATTTGAAAATTAGTGAAATATCTCAAGAAATTTACTATGTGATGCTATAGAAAAGGTAAAACCACTGCAAAAACATTCCGAAAATTTGTGACGGATCCAGGAGTGGTTTGCTCGATTCCGTTCCGGAAACTTTGATATCAAAGATGCACTGAAAGTCGCTAAAAAAGCCGGTGAGAGAGGAGCAAGATCGACACGCATACATAACAGATTTGTGGGTACCAACCGAAGATACTTTTTATATGACCCAATATGTTCAAAAGTATTGCACTTAGAATCAAATGTTAAACTAAAAACTTAAAAACTACGAACGGATAAAATTATATCTGTATAAAACAAATACATTACAAAATATTTGATTGTTAATATCATTTTGATTGTATACTTACTTTACTTACTTTTAATGGCACAACAGCCCATGGAGGGCCTAGACCGAGCTTTTCGCATCCACTCATGTTGTGCGTGTTATATTTGTACATGAATGGAAGGGACCTACAGTTTAAAGCCGAATCCGAACGGCGAAGTGAAAAGCTTTTCATAGCAATTTTTACTCTTGTAGGTTTGCCATTGCCTGCCAAGAGGTGGTGCCGTGGAGAAAAATTATTTTTTCTACTTTTTGATTTTGCCTGTGCCGAGATTCGAACCCCGGACACTCTGCGTAGCAGTCCAACGCACTACCACTACGGCATAGCGACCCCAGGTTGATTGTATACCTACATATAAAAGCTTGAAACTACATAAGTATTTAATAAGCTAACAACTAAATGAAAATCTATTTACAACTCCTTGCTATACTCTTGGCTGAAAGCAGAAAAATTACCAATTTTTTACTGAAAACTGGAAATTATATTTTTAAACTTTTTTATTAGAGTTAATTACACCAGAAGGATGGAAGGCCTTTGCGTACAAGGATAATGTTGCCTCAGTCTTAGGTAAATATCTAAACACGTTAGCACAGATAATTACACTAGATTCTGCAATATATGTGGCCTAAGCAACAACCCGAGTAAAACGGGATTAGTCCTCTTTAGAAGGAATCAAAAGATTCCCTTTTTTGACTCACCTACACTGAAGGGTGTACTCACTGTTACTTGTAGAGCAAGTCAAATTCTTAGGCCTCATACTAAATAGGAAACAAAACATACAGATAGGGTTGAAAAATCCACGGTCGCGCTTTACGAGTATTCCTCTAAATAAGGCTTTACCGAACTGTAGTCAGACCTATGTAGTTTTACGGTGTAATGGTTTGGTGGACATCAAATGACTTCCTTGGTTGGCCTTGCAGTAGCTCATACGATCAACCCAATTTTTCAGTAAATTTTCGATAACAGCGCAAATTTTTCGGTTGTGCGCACGTAGGAGTACGAGAACGTGTTGTTTTATCTAATACCAGGTGTACTCGTACAAGTATGAAACAAGTAATGACATCTCTGTGTCGCTAGGTAAAACTATACGCTCTGTCAAACCAAATCATTAGCGCCATTTCTTCGCATTTAGTTCTGACAACAATATTCAGTTCATAAACAATCAAGTTTCAACAACATATTTTTTTACGCTAGTAAAAATGTCGAATTTTGTGCCTACAAACTACGATATGCGGACATCATTGATTTTCTGTTTCCAATTGATGAAATCTGCTTTGGAATCTTATCGAATGCTTGTGGAAGCTTACGGCCAGCACGTTGCAGGCAAAACACAGTGCAACGAATGGGTCAATAAGTTTAAAAGTGGATCCATTTCGAGAATCCTAAACGGAAACGATCATTTGTTAAGCCGGTAAACCGGCCAAGTCAACAGCAAAACCAAATCGCTTCGGAAAGAAGACAATGCTCAATGATTTGAACCGTGCTTTGCGCCAAAAACGTTCAGAATATCAAGCAAGGCCACACAAAGTGATTTTTCTTGATGACATACACCATCACATCGAACAAAACATCAAAGACTCGGGAATCGGTACAGCTGGGAAGCCCTCCCCCATGCGGCTTATTCACCAGACTTGGCTCCATCTGACTATCACTTATTTTCATCAATGGGGCACACACTTGCTTAGCAGCACTTTGACTCACAAAGCGAACAGTTTTTTTGGCGAGGCATACACAAATTGCCAGAGAGATGGGAAAAGTTTGTAGCTAGCAATGGCCACTACTTTGAATGGTTTCATACTTGTACACCTGGTAAAGAACGCACACGTTTCACAAATTGATCCAGAATTTGCGTGGAAGGCGCGTCTCTCCTTCCGAATTTTAAACGTAATTTGTTTACACTTTCAGTAGAAGATTCACCATTTTACAAGTAAATTTATATTATTTCCCAACGCATATCGACCAATTTCGTTAACCGCAAATATAAAACAAATTTTCCGTCATAATATGAATTACGAATTAGAGTTGACACACTCAAAATAACCAGTAGTTTAAATTCCAAATGTTAGATGGACCACCCTTTATAAGCTCATATTAATATGTGTACACAGTGCGTGTAGGGTATAAAAAGTTTTTTTGGGCACATACAAGTTCTTTGTTACTACCAAAGTATTAAAATTTAAAATATTTAAAATCGATATCTTTAAACCGGTTTTTTTTAACGTATGTCTCTGAATTTATCTTTTAGGTAGAGAGCCATTTTTAGAATATATTATAAAATTTATTCAAATACAATTTGATTTATATGTAAGCAGTGTTTTACTTAGTTGTGTCACGAAGCGAAAGATATGTAACCTTGAAATTACATAGTTTGGATAAGTAAAATAAAAATACTCGTAACATATTAAAAGTAAGACTCGATTTCATGATTGATACATTCGGTCATTAGGAGTATAGCGCCATAAATAGTTTTTCGATTTCGAACACTGCTCGGGTGCTGGTCTGAAACCCGTTTATTTTGGTTTTGCGAAATTTCTTTTTAAATTTCTCAAATATCGAACCGTTTGTGAGACCTTTCCAACGTGCCCGAAATCAGATAAAAAATTTCTGATTTACGAACGATTACAGTGAGCACTAGAACACACCCAAAATTTAATGATGCAATTGCTAATGCTCTTTGCTTTGTAGTAAAAATAACAACTAAAATATTTTCCCTATTAATTTCTTGTTTTTCGAAAGTACCATTTTTTCAGAGCATCTAGCTCATGAGAAATGGTTCTCGGTTATTTTGCAGATGCTTATTTATAATTATCAGTTTATTTGTTCATCGCCTTATAATAAAAATATGATTTTATCTCAAGATGTTGTATCCATTTGTAGAATCCAAATATGGTTAATACATATGTTTTATTAAAGTTTAAGAAAATTAACCTTGGTAAGCCCACCTATTATAAAATCTGAAGCCGGTGTCCAATATACAGGATTTCCAAACATAAACTTATTTGTTTTTTTTGCAGTATTTGTTTTAACCAATATACAACGATTGCATTCAAATCTGGCTTAATTAAGCAGATAATTCAACGGTGCAATTGTTTTGAAAATGTATTAGAGAATTAATGTACATACTCTTCAATTTTAATTTGTACTAAATTTTTAGAAATAGAAATTTTATGCCTTTTTTAAATCTAGTTAAATATTCTGCATTGGTTCTTAATTAATACAGGCGTAATAAATCGTGAAAATGGATATAGGCGAACTATGTATAAACGCTCATATTGGCCCCAGTTACGAGGTTAACGTATTTAACGCTTTGACGCGATATTACAAAGCGTTACATTTCCACGTTGTTCCAAGTCTGGTATCAAATGTGGGGGGCTCGAGTTAAAACTAGGATAATCCATAAATTCCAATTAGGCCTCATTTGCACACTGTTTCCAATACTTTTAGGAAACAGTTATTTATTGCACATTAGAATGAATGTTATTTGAATGTGAACATTGTCCTTTATCCTTGTCTGGGGAAAGTTTAGTTCAGTTATGTATATATTCTGCAATTATGTATTAATATTCATAACAAAATTTTGAAAGTTTCTAAAATGGACGTACGCTTTTAATAAGATTCTTTAGATCACCACGCTAACAGCTAACTGATGAGATTCCTCTGCTAGCAAGTAATAAGTATGGTAAATGTAAAAAAAAAATCCAAACCGAAACTTCCTAAAATATAAGTATTGCGAGACAGCTACGATCGGCATAATCAGTGATTCACATAAAAATCAACACATCGGACGTTGATTACCGCAATGGCGATTTATAAAATATCACTCTCTTGAGTTATAATTTTAAACAAGGCATGTCTCAATTGGCCATAAAACGTTTCCAATCTACACGAAATTCAGAAATATTGTAAAGTGACAGTATGGTAATCAATGTGCGATATGCGAGAGAATAGGTACTCTGGTACTTACAATTGTTTTATTTGTTTACGCGTTGATATCGATGGATTTCTTATTGTATTTTCTTTTTTTTTTTAATTATATTTTATTATAATCTCTTATAAAATAAATTATTTTGTTATTTTTAGGGAAGTACTGTAAAAATTTTGTGTTGTTATTATTTGAATATACTTATAATATGTTGGTATACAGGCTATGTAAGATTTATTCTTTGCTAAATGTAAAAAAAAAAATTTATTGATGAATGATGGTGATTGTTGACTATTATTGACGTTGCTGTTGTTGATGTTGTTAATTTCAAGCTGCATTTACTTGTAGTAATGCGTTGATTGTAGTTATGTTTATGTTGATTGCTGATATGTTGCACATGTTGAAGACGACTACGACGATGAGGACAACAATGTTGTTCTTGATGAAAATATTCCATTTGGAAAGCATATCAAAACAAAAAACTAAATATTTTGGAAATATTATACTTTTCTGTATTCTACAGTTTTAATTATTAGGATTTAAGAAATGCTTATGATGTTAGAACAAGTTCTTGTTCAAACAAGTTGGTTCTAAAAAATTGGCTAATATGAAAAATTCTTTAAATATTAAATAATAAAAATAGGTTTAGTTTCTGTTGATTTCTGAAAGTTGCTTGGTAATTTTTAGCTGCTTGCTGCATTTTTGTTCTGTGCTTTTCTTTTACTAAAATATATATAAGTATGTAGGCATATAAATTATTTTTATATTGAATACAAATGCTTGTCGTTAGAAACGAAGACATAAATAATAATTTTCGAAAATAACTAGTATCTATGTATGTATAATCTGCACATGGTTTCTTTACTTTTTTTTGTAAAGGCAAATAAAAATAAATATTGTACATTAGTACAATATATATGAATGATATATTAATACAATGATATATGTACATAAGCATATGCCTATGTAATTGTAATTATAATAAAAATAGTTAATAATATTGTAAAATCTGTGTGTACAACATACATTTTAGTTTTTGTAATTTTATTGTTACTAATTCTGTTGTTAAAGCTTTTGCTGCGTTACGCGATTTTTATTTAGGTATTTATCTGTTATTGGTTGTTATTTTTCATTCACTATTTTCAACTTTTGTTGTGATCAGGTTCAATTGCATAATTATCAATTAAAAGTGATAAAATGGCAAAATTTTTTTTTAATTTTTATTACAGTTATAATAATACTAATTTTCTTGCACTTATTTTAATACTTTGAATTTTTTCTTTTTTTTACATTTTAACTTTTTAATTTAATTTGATGTGATTTGTTTGCACTTAATTTATTTTGTGTATTTGCCATTAATTTAAATATATATATATATCTATTGACTTTGTTATATTTTTAAAAGCACGGATATTATCCGTAAAAATACATTCACCGGCCGTCGGAAAAAACATTTTCTTAACAACGCATAAGTGTGCGCGCCAATTCCGTAAATTTGGCTATTGGTTTATCTTGGAGATTTGTCATTTGATTTAATTTTGCGTCTACTTTTGATCTATTCCAACCACCAGTAAGGTTTGTTGGAAAAACGTAACCGCTGACTGCAAATAATAACTCTTGGCGCAATTAGTCACATTGGTTTTCAGCAATGTCGGTTTCACAAATAAACCACATTCCCGAAGAGTAGAATGTGATTATAGTTTTTGCTTTCGTTTCACTATTTGTAAAAGAATATAATTAAGAAAATAGCCTTGAACGATCGAAAAGAAAATATTTTAAATTTTCGATTCTCGGCTTCGAACTCGTTATTTTGCTATTTATTTTCAGCTTTCTTCATATTTTTCATATTTAAAATGGAAGAAAAATGGATACTTCAGACATACACAAACTCTCAATCGCACAATGACACTTCTGTGACAGCAGCGCGTACGTTATGACTTATGTATATGATCCAAGGAAAAAACACTACCGTCTTTTTCTTCGTCGATGCCGCCGGTATATGGATTGGTTTTAATAGTCCTATTTTTTTTTAGAAATGAGCGCAAAATAAAAGCATCTGTGTCTTAATAATTTTATTTTGTTATGTATTTTCTGTATTCATTCAATAATATAATTCAATGATTGTGTTAATTATAAGTCAGAAATTGTTGCTGTTTGCTCAACTGTTGTGGTGTCATGTTTTGATAAAGTGCAACATATTATAAATACAAATCAAAACAATAGAACTGCAATCTCGTAAAACCGTGGGTATGTTTTCCGAAAGTTTACGTTTTTCTCGTTACGTACGTGCGCGTACCGACAGTGTCGTTGCCGCAAGTAGAGGGTGTACTGTGTGCACTAATGGCTCCGATATCAGATACACTAACACTCAAAAAACAAAAAAAACGAGCGAACGAATCCATACATACGCAACGCAAATGATGGAAGTAACGAACGAACGAACAAAAAACTAAGAAAAAGGAGGAAACGAGTAGCAAGCAAGTGAAACGAACGAGTGAGCGTAGTAGAGAGTACGAGTGAAAGAACGAACGAATGAAAAAACGCGTGCGATGAAGAAGCAAAAATAAAAAAATTTAACCCTAATTGTGCGTTAGGTGTGCACAGGTACCCATTAAATTATCAGATCTGTATTTTCACTTTGACAGAACTACGTTCATTAAGCCTGTTTAAAATACATTAGATATATTGTAACAATATTAACTTTCCAAGTTCGGGTAAATTTTCCTTGTTTCTTTCTTTTAATGACACTACAGCCCATGGAGGGCCTAGGGCGAGCTTCTCGCATCCACTCAAGTTATTCATAGGCAATTTTTTACTCTTTAGGTTTGCGATTGCCTGCCAAGAGGTGGTACCGTGTAAAAAAATATTTTTTTCTACTTTTTGATTTTGCCTGTGCCGAGATTTGAACCCCAGACCACTTTGCGTAGCAGGTCAAAACACTACCAACCATGCCACAGCGACCACATTCGGAGGTAATTTTCCAAATTAACAAAAATAAATTTTAAAATTAAAGAAGAGCGCACGCTCAAGTACAAACTTTACTTATACAAAAAAAAACTATAAACTTACGCTCTCTGAAAAATTATGACTGAACGTTTAATCAACTCCACGTTTTATTGAATTATTGCTTGCTTGCTTTTTTCTTTCTTTCGTTCTGTCGTTATTTTTTCTCTATTTATTTTTTTCTTTCTTTCTCTTTTTATTTCTTCCTTTCTTTGTTTCTTTCTTCTTTTCATTCTTTCTTCCTTTCTTTCTTTGATTCTTTCTTTATTTCTTTCTTTCTTAAAAAATCGGTTGTACAGCCAATTATATCCCCTACCTCGGCCGCCAATTAAAAAAATGGGAAGAAATCGGCATGTGTAAAAGCGGGCTTCGTCTGATTTTAGACTAGGAAACTATTGTAATTTTTCTGAAATTTTTTTCATTTTTGTAGTATACTACATATGTAATCGGGAGTACATCTGATTTAATTTTTGTGTGGTCAAGATTTCATTTAGTTATTTATTTTACGATTACGATGACAAATAATCGTTCAACTATTATAATGGCAGCTTCGAATTGCTCGTTCGATAGTTTCTTCGGTCTATTTTTCGTTTTTAATTACAATAATTTCTTATGTCCAAAACTGTTGATTTACTGTTTACACTTATTAATTGTGACCCTTTACCACTTTTTCAAATATATTTTCTCTATTTCTGATAGCCTTACAATTTTGCAATGCATATACCTTAAAGCAATAAGTAGAAGCTACTAGCAACAAGTTTCTTCGTCTAAAATCAAATTTACTAATTAATAGGTGGCGTTTTTAACTTGGCGACTGCGTGGAAAATTTTGAATTTTGAGAATTCTAAATATTCACATTAATTTTTCTCCGGGGGGAAAATCTTTCTATTTCGAATATCTCGGGATAACGTTTTTACTTCAAATAAAAGTTCGAATCAGCTGTTTAGTAATTGTGATATTTTGCAATTAAAAAAAATATTTGCGAAAACAGTCAATAAATCTCTCTAACGCACAAAAAGTTGACTTTACTTTTTACTTTTAATGGCACAACAGCCCATGGAGGGCCTAGGCCGAGCTTTTCTCATCCACTCATGTTGTGCGTGTTATATTTGTACATGAATGGAAGGGACCTACAGTTTAATGCCGAATCCGAACGGCGAAGTGAAAAGCTTTTCATAGCAATTTTTACTCTTGTAGGTTTGCCATTGCCTGCCAAGAGGTGGTGCCGTGTAGAAAAATTTTTTTAAAATGCAAACATGTACATCATTATTTTTATATGCAGAAAAGCGAAGTTGCGAATGTTTTTGGTTTTTAAAAGTGAATAGTGAATATATTATTCATAAAACTATTGAAGAAAAATCATATTATTTTCATAATTTTTCAATTATATTATTAATTTCACACTTCATATTGATAAAATCGTTTAAAGTTTTTTGGTATACCATTTACTGTTGCTGTTGCGAACAATATAATTAAGTAGTATTAAAAAAAAAATTAAATCCAACAAAAAGAAACTCTATAACGAACACCAATGTAACCACTACACCCAGAACGAGAGTAAAATTTGATGTGTTCGTCGAACAGCGAACACCAGTATAACCAGCAGCTTAGGCTGTGGTTTATTCAAATTTTACTCGGCGAACACCATGCAATTGTTGTTGCCCGAACATGAAAAAAGAGCTTTTACTGACTCTCACAGCGAACACGATATGCTGGGTGAAATGTACAAGTATTCAGGTGTCAATGAGTTATTCTACAAAAAAGAACAAAAATGTATGTAAAATAAAAGAAAAAACATGCAAGCCTGCACATCACTATTTTCATATGTAGAAAAGCGAAGTTGCGAGTTTTTTTTAGTTTTTAAAAGTGAATATTAAATATATTATTCATAAAACTATTGAAGAAAAATCATATTATTTTCATAATTTTTCAATTATATTATTAATTTCACGCTCCATATTAATAAAATCGTTTAAAATTTTTTGGTATACCATTTAGTGTTGCCGTTGCGCAAAAAATAGTATTAACAACAAACTGAATTTCAACAAAAAGCACTCAGCACGAGAGTAAAATATGATGTGTTCGTCGAACAGCGAACTACTAACATCACCTCTTTATTATATTATGATCTCTATATTCTTACAAGTAGCTTTCTTCACTCGTGCCAACAAAATCAATTGAAGGGTGTGCAGTTATATAACGTGGCAAGCCACAATTTAAAAATTTTTTTTCCTGTGATTGCGAGAAATATGTTTGTTAATTTTTATATGGACTCAATTTCCAATAATATATTAAGCAAAAAAATACTCAACATTTTTCAAAATCTGTCAACCGTAAAATGTCGGCATGATTTTTGAGAACCTCACCAGAGAAAAAACGAGTTTCCAAAATATTTAGACCGCACTCCCTTCAAATAATGCAAATATAAAAAAATCAAAATGCATTGGTTAAATAAAATTGACCAATGAAATGTTTGTTAAATGTTCACCCTATAAACATAAGTGGAAAGTACAACAACAAGACCTTCGGCCATTGTTGCCACATGAACACAATTTCAACAAGAATCATACTTGAGCACTATAAACTGAATAATTAATTTTTAAATATCCTTGTTCTGTTAAAGTGTTCTATAAAATTATGGATATTTCATCAAATTTATTTTGTAGGACAAGATAATACACGGATATGTTAGCGCTAGCTAACTTCAATAATATTTTTATAAAACTAAGAGTTTCGATTTTTGGCAAATAAATAACTTTATATATACTCAAATCTGGCAGCTCTGCTGCCTTTAGCAAATACAATAACAAAATAATAAAAAAAACCGTTTTCTTACTATTAATGACACAAACTAATTTAAAATTTATTCAACTTCAGCTTAGATTTGTGTGCGTCTCTACTTGAAAAGTAACCACACCGTGGTGAATTTCTATGAATGGTTGCTGTAATTGATAAGTTGAAAAGCTCAAATGTTTAAAAGTTAATTTTGTTTCGTTAATGGCCAGCTCAAGAAAGAAAAAATATCTATTGAAATGATCAAATTGGGAGTTAAGATTCTTTGCGAAGGCATTGTACGTACGTTGTGTGCTAAGAATTGTACGGAAATGCGATAAAACCGAAAAACAAGTGTCTCAAAACTGACTGTGGAGGTGTCAAAAACCATCGGGAAACCGATATCTGGTGAAACCAATCACCAAACAATTATGTGCCTGGTCGTATTCAACGTAAAAATAATGTTTATTTCTGCTATAAACAAATAAAAACAATTTGAATTTGCAACAAATTTTTGGGTGAGTGTTACATTTACGGACGAAACTAAAATGAATCTTAGGAGGCAATTTTTGTTCTTGTAGGTATGCCATTGTCTGCCAAGAGGTGGTGCCGTGTAAAAAAATAGTTCTTTTTACTTTTTGATTTTGACTGTGCCGAGATTCGAACCCCGAACTCTGCGTAACAGTCCAACCAATACGCCATAACGACCACAACAATTACCAAGTAGATTTATTTTAACATTCTAAGGCAAAAAAAATGTATGCGACTTCATTCAGAAGCAGCTACATATATATAGAATCTTAAAATGTATCATTCTTTGAATAATAATCTGAATTTTCATGAGCTTTCAGCTTTGCGAACCAAAATATAACATAACTGTAAAGTTTTTTAAATATGTATCTTTATGTTTTGTATTTCAATGTTTGGAATAATTTATGTTTGTTATTAGTTCTTAATATATCCACTAAGAAAGGGTCTTTGGATTCCGAGGGGCCCAGGTTCTTTGCGACTGTCCTCCTTAGAACGTCCATATGTAGTGTAATAAATACATCCTGCACGAGGTGTCGTCGTTCACTAATAGACCCACTCAACGGGGCTCCCTTTCTAGATTAAAGAATGCTGCTTTGACTACTCGCGCGTTGGTGCCAATGTCAATGTCACTCTCTTGTAGAAAATAGTGCCAGAGATGTCGATGTTCGCAGCTCGAATTATTTTCTCCAGCATAAGGTTAAAGAAGTCATTCCACAGGTAACCACATTGTCTGAAACTTTGTACGCGCGGAGAAGTTTGTTGTTGATGGTTCTTTATACGTTTCGTACATTTGAATGGGAAAATAGGCGTGACTGTTGATCAAAACTCCGCCAACTTATGTACATATATGTTTGAGCCAGCTATTAGAATGATTAGGGATAATTTTTCTCGAGATATCTTGACTGTACTGTTGTCCTATTTATGAAGAAATAAAACAAAAAATTACCCCAACAAGCCGATATAAAACTAGAACGCTTACACAACCTCATCAACCAGTTTGCAATGAAAATGTACAGATACATGCTGTTCGTTGGTTATTGCATCACTTGATAACAGCTGGACCGAATTGGCTCATTTTATTTTTAAATGTTCGTAATAATCCGAATCAGGTTGTTACGGAAATAAAATTTGGATAAATTACCAGGAAAATGAGAAAATTCGGGAAAACCCCATTTTCCCATGTGATTTTTATATGAACTCGCGATAATATGCGTGGATTTCCGTAATTCTTTTTATTTTGTTCGTTCTGGTTTTTAGTCGGGAACCAGCTGTCAAATAAATTTCAACTCATCGAGACGGTTTATTTATTTTTTGAACCCCTTAGGTGGCACTGGTGTCGAGATAAGTATATTTCGATAAATTGTATTTATGGTCCGATTTAGCTCATGTTAAAAATATATGTCAGTTACGTTATGTTAGTTAGTTAACGAAAACTGGACCCGGTATGTGGCGCTGGAGCGGAGATATTAAAATGTAAAGTAACTTCAGGGGTATCAAGTGTCTATTTCTATATTTACATACATTTGTTTTTAGTTATAACAAATCGAGGAACAAACGCAGCCCCTAGAAGTATTTTTGTTTTTAAATGTGTTTTTGTTTCTAGAGTCGAATTAAATGCGACTTTTCGGTTTTTGGCTTATAACTTATAAATGGTAAGGAGTTTCTATTTACTGTCTTCAGCATAGTTGTTTCTATCTGTTTATCAGTGTCCTGTGATTGCATTCCCTCTCTCATTCTCCCTCCTTCTTCCTCTCACTTATCAATCTTCCTTCCAAACAACACAATACTCTGCGTTCCTTGACGTACAGCCTGAGTGTTGAAAGTATCAAAAAAAAAAAATATCTTTACGAACATCTTTATTATACGTAAGATATCGAGAAAATACCCCCCTGGAGGGTATATTGTTTGTAGAGTCGAATTAATTGTTTTTTTTCGGTTTTTGGCCTATAACTTATAAAGAGTAAGGAATTTCCATTTACTGTCTTCAACATAGTTCTATCTAATATCTTTACGAGCATCTTTATAATATATAAAATATATCTAGAGTGTGTTTTTGTTTATAGATTCGAATTAAGTGCAACTTTTTTCAGTTTTTGGCATATAACTTATAAAGGGTAAGGAATTTCTACTTACTTTGTTCAGCATATTTGTTTAGGCCTACAGCCATAATTTTAATGTTCATTAGGTTTAAATTCATTTTATGTATTCCTGGCATCCCTAGCCAGCTCGATTTTCCTATCGTTAAGTTTGGTGAGAATAGCGAGGTATTTTGTCATCTTTAGTCAATTTACCGAAATTTTAAAAAAGAGTTGATTCTATTCCAATAGAGAAGGAAAATTGAGTTGGAACAGGTATGCCCCAATAATTTTTATAGTTTAATAAATTATTTTAAATCCGAAGAGCTCAAAAAACGCATGCATGAGCTTCTATGCAGAATATGGTCAGATGAAAGCATGCCAAGTGATTGTAACCTCAGCGTACTCTGCCCAATCCATAAGAAAGGTGATTCCACGATCTGCGCTAACTACCGTGGGATAAGCCTTCTTAATATTGCATATAAGGTTCTATCGACCGTACTGTGCGAAAGACTGAAGCCCATCGTCAACAAACTGATTGGACCTTATCAGTGTGGCTTCAGGCCTGGTAAATCAACCATCGACCAGATATTCACACTACGCCAAATCCTGGAAAAGACCCGAGAAAAACAGTTCGACACCCATCATCTATTCGTCGATTATAAAGCCGCCTTCGACAGCACGAGTAGGGATCACTTCTACGCCGCAATGTCTGATTTTGGTATCCCTGCAAAGCTCACTCGTCTTTGCAAAATGACACCGACCAACACCACCAGCGCAGTGAAAATTGGGACAGACCTCTGCGCGCTATTTGATATAAAAACAGGTTTCAGACAAAGTGACTCCCTATCGTGCGACTTCTTTAACCTTATGCTGGAGAAAATAATTCGAGCTGCGAACATCGACATCTCTGGTACTATCTTCTACAAGAGTGTCATGCTGCTAGCATACGCTGATGATATTGACATCATTGGTAAAAACGCTCGAGCAGTCAGTGCAACATTCTCCAATCTGGAAAGGGAGTCTCGTCGAGTGGGTCTAGTGGTGAACGAGGACAAAACGAAATACCTTGTAAATACAATGGTTGCTGAAGGAATTATTTCTCAAATTAATGACCCAACTGATTGGGTAAAAAGCCAAATGGTGATTTGCGAGTTTGCTTGGATTGAAAACCATTAAATGCGTGTATTAAGAGGGATATTTTCTAATTCCAACCATTGATAACTTCACAACAGAGTTGTGTAATAAACAAATTTTTACGGTACTTGATTGCTCAAATGGGTTCTGGCAAACTGAATTACATGACAAAAGTTCTGAATTAACAACTTTCATGACTCCCTTTGGTCGATACAAATTCAATCGACTTCCTTTTGGGCTAAATGGTGCGCCGGAAATCTTTCAAAGAATTATGGTACCAATATTTGGTGACATACCGGGTGTTTTGGTTTACTTTGATGATATTGCAATAACTGCGTCAGATGAAGCGGAGCATGATAAAATGTTGTCAATTTTAATTCAACGTGCGCGATTAAATAACGTCAAATTTAATCCGGAAAAAATTAAGTATCGAACAAATGAAATTAAGTTCATGGGTAATATTGTTTCGTCTGGAATAATCAAACCAGCTTAAAAATACAAAGCTGCTATACTTGAAATGGATAAACCGAAGGACAAGCACGGGGTTATGCGTTTACTTGGAATGTTTAAGTACTTGGCACGATTCATTCCAAATTTATCTAAAATTACGGTAGAATTAAGAAAATTAACCGGAAAAAATGTGCCATTTGAGTGGAATGAAAAACATGGTTTCGAGGGTGACAATTTGTTTAAAATTATTACATCGGAACCAATTTTAACACCTTATAACCCGGAAAAGTCAGTTGTGATTCAGACTGATGCATCGAAAGATGGGCTTGGATCAGTTTTGATCAAAGACTGTCATCCAGTTGCTTTTGCTTCTCGCATTTTAAGTAAAAGTGAACAAAAGTGGGCGCAAATTGAGAAATAACTTAGGGCAATTGTTTTTGCGTGTCAACGCTTTCATTACTTCATTTATGGGCGTGAATTTACGGTCGAAAGTGATCATAAGCCACTTGAAACACTGATAAAGCGTGATATTGATGACGTTACGCCACGATTGCAAAGAATGTTCATGGCTTTGTTGAAATATTCACAAATTTAGATAATTTACAAGCCTGGAAAAAGTATGTTGGTTGCTGACTGCTTGTTTCGTGCGCAATTACTGGAAATTTCAGAGTTGGAGGGGTTATCGACTGTAATTCATGCAGTTACGAAATCTGTTTGTCTGTCATAGGATAATTTTAGGTTTTATAAACAGATTTTAGACAATGATGAAGGCTATAAACGCATTTGTGGCTATGTTGAAAATGGTTGGCCGGAATTTCATCAATTGAGTGAGCTTGGTCAGAAGTTTCATAATTATAAATCTGAGTTGCACTTTGAGAATGGTTTATTACTTGTAAATCATAAACTTGTCATCCCAACGGTGCTACAGCCAAAAATAGCAAAATGGCTCCACGAACCACACCTTGGTTTGGAAAAAACCCTTGCGCGGGCAAGGATGCTATATTTTTGGCCAGGAATGAACAATCAAATAAAATAATTGGTAACGTTATGCAATATTTGTGAAAAATTTGAACGGAACAATCAGAAGGAACCATTGGTTCAGGAACAAAATCCAAAATATCCATACCATATCATTTCCATGGATTTATTCGAATATTCTGGTCGTGATTTCATTGCCATCATTGACGCATATTCTAATTATTTAGTGGTGGGTAAATTGCAAAATAAAACATCTGGCCACATAATTGATATTATTAGTTGTGTGTTTAATAAAATTGGGTATCCATCGGTAATGAAAAGTGACAATAGTCCTTCTAATTCAGCGGAATTTGCTAAATTTGCTGAAAATTTTAATATTAACATTAAATATTCCAGTCCATGCTATGCACAAAGCAATGATTTGACTGAAAAGTGTGTGGCCATTGCTAAAAACATCCTAAAACGATGTTACGAAATGAATGATGTGGATCAATTTCAGTACAGAATTTTGGAATACAATACAACACCAATTGCAAGTAAGTAGGAATCTTACGCCATCTGAACTATTTTTTGATCGTTTGGTTAAAATAAGGTTGCCGAAATAGGAACAATTGCTTAACAGAGATAATTTATCGGAAGAAGTTGTGCAAGAAAAAATTAAAATAAAAAAGGAAAGACAAAAATATTATTATGATAGGAATGCAAAATCATTATCATTGGAAGTAGGAGATTTGATAACATTTAAAAAACACGGAAAAGAATGGCATTATGGAAAAATATTTGGAATTGTAAATGACCGCTCGTACATTATTAGGGATTCTTTTAACAATCATTTCAGACGTAATCGTAGATTTATTGCTAAAACAAAAAATGAAGATTTCAATGCTAGTGATTTGTTGTTAGAAGAAAATATTAAATCGGGTTATTTAGAAAATTTACCGGAAATCAAAATAGTTAAGCCATTTTTTTTTTTTAGCTATAAAAATTTTTTTTCGTATAAATAAGTATTCTTTAAAATAGGCCTTTTAAAATACATTTCTCTCTGTGTTTGACAAACGCTTTGTAGTTTATCGATTATTTTAATTTTATCGAGCGTTGTTTCAATCCTAACGAAGCTACAAAATTTGCGCGGTAAAGCGCTGTGAGTGAATCTTACTTATAAAATTAAATTGACAAATAAACAATCAGCGTTCTAAATATCTATTTTATTTTTACAAAAACTTGAGAAAATGAAAATGCAAAAACAGTTTTTTGTACTATACATAGAGAAATAATAAAACTACTTATATTTTAGTTCAAGTGGAGATTCTATTGACATTGATGATGACGTACCCAGCACAACCAAAAAAAGGTTTGTTTTTTTTTAATTATCTAATAGAAAATATCAGCAAACGTAAATTTTTTGTAGGAAATATAGGCAAAACGTTCGAAAATCTTGGCGGAAAGACAAAAGATTCGAGAAGTGGTTGATAGAAGAAGGCAGTGGGGTCATGTGCAAGTACTGCCGCTGTCACTTGCAACCGAAGGTACATGGACTTATTGCACATACAAAAACTAAAAAGCATGTAAACGCTATGTCTTGCGCGGTACTCTACCTTCTGTAGGATTTCTGCCTGTGAAGCACGATAGTAATGTTCTAAAGGCTGAATTATCAAACCCTATTTATATTGTGGCTCACACCTCAATCCGGTCCATTGATCACGTGGTTAAGTTGCAGCATGGTGTTTTTGATGATAGCAATATTTCAACAAATATTAAACTTGGCAGGACGAAGTGCAGCGCTCATTAAAAACGTGTTGTTTCCATATTTTCAAAATTTGCTCTTGGCCGACATTGGTACCAGCATGTACAGTCTGATCATTGACGAATCAACTGATATCAGCGTAAAAAAGTACCTAGGTAAGATACTACAGCGGAAGTGCCAACCAAATTGTCAACACCTTTTTTAAAACTAGCAGAGCTGGATAACTACACTGCGCAGGGAATAGCTGCTTCGATTTAAAAAACGCTGAAGGAGTATAATTTAAACATAAAAAATATGGTAGGGTTAGGGACTGATAACGCTAGTTTTATGACTGGTGTAAACCGAGGTGTAATTGCTCAACTAATTTAGTTGAATCCGCAAATACGGTTGAACCCATGTATATGTCATTCGATTCAAATTGCGGTTTCAAGCGCAACGAAAATTATTCCAAATGAGATTGAATTGCTCGTTTCGGAAACATATAATTGGTTTTCAAAATCTGACTTAAGGCAAGATCATTATAGAACAGTGTTCTCAGCCATAAATGATGGTCTGCAGCCGAACCAAATAATTAGAGCGTGCGATAAAAGATGGCTATCCATCGAAGTGGCTATCAAACGCATAGTTGAGCAATGGCTGGAGTTGAAAACTTATTTGAAATTGCCAAAGCCACTGAAGCCTTTCACAAAGCAAAAATTCTTGCATCACTTTTTAATGACATCAACTTAGCCTATTTGCAGTTTTTAAAACCTATATTATCCGACGTTCAGCGGGTTAATAAACTGTTCGAAAGCAACGACGCTGATCCAACAAAGCTCTTTTCTGAATTAGTCTTTTTGATTTCAAATCTTTCAACTTTTATTGTATCTCTCTTTCATTTGATCCGTTAAGTACACCGCTTGAATCTTATTTAACTGAAACTCCCTAATTTCATTACTGTTTTGAGCAGTATATACAGTTAAAAAAAACTGAAAATGTTATGGATAAAGAGGCGGAACTTAAGATAAGAAGTACTTGCCAAACATTTATTGTTCGATTAACTGAGCAGCTACGTCAGCATTTACCAAAAAATATTGAATCATTAAAAAATATCGATTTTTTTTCTGTTATGTTTTTCTGTTATGAGTGGTCGCTGTGGTGTAGTGGTAGTGCGTTGGACTGCTACGCCGAGTGTCCGGGGTTCGAATCTCGGCACAGGCAAGATCAAAAAAAAAAGTAAAAAAAATAATTTTTCTATACGGCACCACCTCTTGGCAAGCAATGGCAAACCTACAAGAGTAAAAATTGCTATGAAAAGCTTTTCACTTCGCCGTTCGGATTCGGCATTAAACTGTAGGTCCCTTCCATTCATGTACAAATATAACACGCACAACATGAGTGGATGCGAAAAGTTCGGCCTAGGCCCTCCATGGGCTGTTGTGTCATTAAAAGTAAAAGTAAGTTTTCTGTTATGAATGCGATAAAAACAAAGCAAAGAAACAAGCAAGTTAGCAAATACTAAATTCTCTATTAACAGTTCGATACGGTTTAAAACGACTTAATAAATGTTGTCATAATTTTAAGATTTCCGATGATTTAACCAATTGGGAGCTCTCATAATATATATGGGAATGTTGAACCAAGCTTCTGACGATGAAAATACATGGACAAAGTAAACATTAGGGTGGCTGTAATTTCCAAAAATATGTTTTCAAGCTTTTATATGTTAGAAACATTCTATAGGATCGAAAACAACAACAAATGCAGTTTCGTTATGATTAATGACTTGAAAATTTGTTCACAAGCCCTAAGGTTTGAAAAAAAGAATTTTCATAAAATTTTTATAATCAGTAAAAAAACAGATTTCGATAAGTTTAAAAATTTAAGACATTTTTTGATTTCTCTGTATAATTTGGATATGCTGAATAAGATGGCGCCTTAAATTTTTTGATAATCGTCTATTTTTTTTTTTTCTGCAAAATCGCTTGGAAAACGCTCATTTCTAAATTTGTTGGGGAATTGAATTTGAAAGTCTCGAAAAATTGCAAAATTATGGGTTTTAAACTCTAGTTTTTGACGGCTGTAAAATACGAAAACGTTATCTTGTTCATCATGTTAAAATTATGAAGAAACTTTTGTCAAACCTCTTTAGTTTTCAAACTTCTCGAAATTAGTGTCATTTATGTTAAGAAAAATGATGAAAAATACTATTTTCAAATTGTAAGGCTTGTGTACTACTTCTAAAACTTCATTAATCGCAACTGTATTTTTAAGTTGTAATTTTTAATCTTATAGAATATTTATAGCCTAAAAGAATACCAATTTTTTTTAGAAATTGTGGTCACACCATAAATATTGTATACTTTTAGTTTTATTTATTTGAAGTTTAAGAACTTCTTTAATGGATTTTAAGTTAAAAATATTTAAATACTGTACAGTGTACACCCTTCTAATTTTATGTTCTATAACTAATAAAAGTATTAACTATAAAAGTAGTAACTATAAAAGTATGTATGTTTTTAAGGAAAAAAATCTAGCTATTTTTTTAGCTTTGTTTTTTGTGTTTTATCTTTTTTTAGCTATTTTTTTTTAGGATCTAGCGATAACTTCAAGAAATTTCTGGCAACACTGGTAGTGATTCTGAAGAAAGTTCAGAAAATGATAGTGAATCAGAGTATGCAATTCAAGCTAGTAAAACGCGTTCTGGTCGCACTGTAAGACCGCCGAAACGATATGGCTGGTAAATATGTAACATTAGATGTTGCCTTATTAAAAATTATAAAAAAAAAAAAAAAAATTCGTGCAATAAGTATGGTAGCCACCACTGTTATCAGTATGAACTTGGTATATGTAATAAGTATGGTAGCCACTACTGTAATATGTATGTACATTTATGAAGTTGGTACAACTGGTTTTTGAAGATGAAAAATTGATGTATTGATGAATCTGTAACATTGTAGCAAGCTAGCTGACGAGGAGCTTATTTCAACAATAAAAAGATTATTATTAAAAATACCCCGCACCTTACAGTCTCAGTAGGCAATTGAGAAGTAGAGCCCTCTCTCGACCGACGAAACTAAAGCTCTATAAGTCCCTTATACTTCCCGTCCTAATGTATGGCGCAGAGACGTGGACATTGACCATCAATGGTGAGAGGCTGTTAGGAGCGTTCGAGAGGAACATACTCCGTAAGATCTACGGTCCAGTATGCGTGTATCGAATAAGATTGAACGATGTACACCGACACTGACATAGTCAAGTTTATAAAAATCCAGCGGCTTCGCTGGCTGGGTCATGTTGAGCGCATGGAAAAAAGCGATCCGGCTAGAAGGTTGTTTTATTCGAACCACGGTGGAGGAGCAGAAGACGACGTCCAAATCTCCGTTGGAAACACCAGGTGCATGGCAACCTGACTGCACTTGGCCTTATCAACTGGCGCTAGCGCGCGCATAGCAGAGGCGACTGGTGAAGCTCTATAGAGGCGGCCAATACCGATCATCGGTTGTAGTGCCAGTTAAGTAGGTAAATTATTTTAAGAACGTATACTGCTGCTGATTTTCTCTTTCTTCACGATTATTTTAACTTTCCTCGATATTACCTCTCGACCGGTGACGCAAAGCGCTTGCCCCTTTTCAAAAGTTGTAGCCAATATTTTTACGCACATCTTTATAATATATAAAATATTAGGAAAACAAATCTAGAGGTTGTTTTTGTCTCTTGAGTCGAAATAAGTGGGACTTTTATCGGTTTTTGGCCTATAACTTATGAAGGGTAAGGAATTTCTATTTACAGTCTTCAGCATAGTTGTAGCTAATATTTTTATACACAACTCTTATATGTGTTTTTGTTCCTAGAGTCAAATTAAGTATCACTTTTATCGGTTTTTGGGCTATGACTTATAAAGGGTAAGGAATTTTTCTTTGGTGTCTTCGGCATAGTGATAGCTAATATATTTACGCACAGCTAATAATAAAATATCGAGATATCACCTCTACAGGGTGTTTTTGTTTCTAGAGTTGAATTAAGTTCGACTTTTTTCGATTTTTGATATGTAACTTATAAAGTGTAACGAATTTTTACTTACTCTCTTCAGCATAGTTTAGCTAATATCTTTATGCACACCTTAAAAATACATAAAACATCGGGAAAATACATCTAGAGGATGTGTTTGTTTCTAGATTCGCATTAATTGCGACTTTTGTCGGATTTTGGCTTATAACTTATAAAGGGTAAGGAATTTCTACTTACTGTCTTCAGCATATTAGTAGCTGATATCCTTACGCACATAATATAGAAGTATAGAGAAAACACCTCTAGAGGGAGTTTTTGTTTCTAAAGTCGAATGAAGTGCAACTTTTATAGGTTTTTACCCTATAACTTATAAAGGGTAAGGAAATTCTATTTACTGTCTTCAGCATAGTTGTTGATAAACAACTGTAGATGGTGTTTTTGTTTCTAGAGTCCAATTAAGTGCGACTTTTATCGGTTTTTGGGCTATAACTTGTAAAGAGTAAGAAATTTATATTTACTGTCTACAGCATATTGTAGCTAATATCTTTACGCATATCGTTATAATGGTCGCTGTGGCCGGGGTTCGAATCTCGGCACAGGCAAAATCAAAAAGTAAAAAAAATAATTTCTCTACGCGACACCACCTCTTGGCAGGCAGTGGCAAACCTACAAGAATAAAAATTGCCCATGAAAAGTTTTTCACTTCGCCGTTCGGATGCGGCATCAAACTTCCATTCATGTACAAATATAACACGCACAACATGAGTGGATGCGAAAAGCTCGGCCTAGGCTCTCCATGGGCTGTTGTGCCATTAAAAGTAAAAAAAAGTAAACATCTTTATAATGTATATAATTCTGAGAGAACACCTCTAGAGAATGTTTTTGTTTCTAGAATCGAATTAAGTGCGATTTTTTTCGTTTCTTGGCCTATAACTTATAAAAGGTAAGGAATTTATATTTCTAATATCCTTACGCTCATCTTTATAATACATAAAATATCGAGAAAAGATCTCTAGAACGTGTGTTTGTTTCTAGAGTCGAATTAAGTGCTACTTTTATCGGTTTTTGGTCTATAACTTATAAAGTCTAAGGAATTTGTATTTACTGTTGTAGCTATTGTCTTGGCACACATCTCTATACTACACATATGAAATATCGAAAGAACACCTCTAGAGGGTGCTTTTGTTTCTAGAGTCGAATTAATTTCGTTTTTTGCCCTATGACTTATAAAGGGTAAGGAATTTGTATTTTTTTTTCGACGACTCCCACCGGATACTCTTCCCGCCCTATACGACCGTGGGCATCCGAATGGCGCGCGAGTTATGTTCTTTGATTGAACTGTGCTTTATTTTTACTTGTGCTACCTTTTATACACTAGAAAATTAACGGAATAAACAAAATACAAAGTTCAGTTATGACAGCGCTGTTGTTATATTTCTGCATCGCTTTTAGTTTTGGTGGCGTGATATCGTTGTTGTTGTTGTTGTGGGTGACTAATCTGTTGCTTAAACGGTTTCTTAATATCGTTGTTGTGTTGTTGATGGTGGTTGTGTGGATAACAATGTGGTGGATGGTAATGTAATTGATGGCAATGTAGTGGCTGGTAATGTAGTGGATGGCAATGTAGGTGTTGCCATAACTCCTCCTCCCTTAGTGTAGAGCGAAGGCCACAAGGATTGTTCGATCGACGGGACCGAAGCGATTCTGTGCTCGATGATTATTTTCCCTTGATTGCGTTTGGAGCTGTAATACTTATACTATTGGAATAACAATTCTGATGAGCTTGTTGATTTGTAAGTAGGCTGCCAACGCATGATGAATTTCTATTTTCCAGCTATTTCGATTCCTGACAGTAGCATATACCTTCTATTTTGGGGCATGCTTCGTTTAAATATTGAATATTTTCGGGATCAAATAGGAAGTATGGTGAGGTAGTGATTTGTTTAGTTTGATTAATCGAGAGTGGAATTATGTGGAATAAAGAGAAGTTATTTTGGGATACAAATGGTATACGGATGTTGAATATAATGTTAATATGATTATAGTAGGCCTATGGGCTTACTAGCTCATATATTTGTTCTGTTGATTCTATTTTTAACAATTGTCTGTCTAAAATTTTCATCAATTTCATCTAGTTTCGGTTAAAAAAAAATATTGGGATAATATTTAATTTCGCCATCACAACTGACTCCGCAACACTCGTAATATGATCCCTTAACAAATCGATATTGTAATCAACTTGATTAAGAGATTGCGTTTGTAAAAAAAAATATTCTCATCAGCACGAATTCTGTCGGCATTTCGTTTGTAGTGTTTGTTCAAAGATTTCTAAATTTTTTCCTGCTGTTTGTTTATGTGAGTCATATTTCCGAAGTGCTCAATCATTCTGGAATTAAGTACTACTTGACTATTGATTTTAGTTTTTGTATTTATGTGAATCTTTTCCTTTTTTGGATTCAAATTTTTTGAGCTTTTCTGTTGTCCACTGTTAAAAGTGTGATTTTGTTATTGGTTCCAACTTTGTGTTTGGAAAATCTGGGGGTGACTTTATTTCGCCTACATTCTTTTCTAAAAATAGTTTCGTTCAATGCCCTTTGTTCAGGATCTTATCTATTCTCATTTAGTTTATTCTTTTGTTGGTATTATTTTTAATTTCTTCCTTCACTGTTAAAAGTAATTGTTCTTAAAATATGTTGAGTGTTTTTAAATAATCGTGTTGTTTGTTAAATGTAACGTTTTTGTTAAATTTATACGTTCTGCCGTAAAATAATTCATATGGTGTGAGTTTTGTTGCAGAATGTATAATATTTTTATAACTAATTCGTGTTTCTGAAATAATTACATCATGATCTAAATCAAGTTTTTTCTCTTTGAATTTTTTCATTATTATTCTATAAATTTCTGTCATAGTTGAATGCAAACGTTCCAATGTAGAATTGCTACTTGTTTGTTGAAATGAAGTTATGTGTAAGTTAATGTGAAATTGTTGACAAAAATCTTTAAAAATACTAGCAGTGAATTCGGATCCTTGGTCGCACACAATTTTTGTGGGGATACCGTGTAAGCTGATAAAATGTTTTATTGATTTCAGTACCGATATACTACTTCTTGTATATCTTGCGGCAAATTTTGAAAATTTATCGATTATTGTTACCAATTTTTTATTATTTATGCTATAAATGTCTATGTGAATTATTTCCAAAGGTTTTGAAAGTATTTCTGGTGTTTCAAATTTAGGCTTTTGCGCGTTTCGGTCGTATTTTAGTGTTCCATATTTTTCACAATTATTTATGGACTGTATTATTTTAGCTTTCAATTGTGCAATAATGTTTCATTTATACCCCTGTGATTATTGTTTTGTGGTAATCATTAATTAATTTGCCCTGTTCGTCGTTTTGTCTTACATCTACAACCATTTCCTTACACCTAATCAATCGGAAAAACTTGTTCCTTGCAAAGTGTTTCATCGTCCGTAAAAATTGCTGAAAGTTTATTGGGTGGTAAGTAATTTTTAAAGATCTCAATCAAATTTTCTTCCGTAAAATTGGGTCTTCATATAATTCGTCTCTGTTTATTTTTGAAAATTTTTTCAACTGTCATAGGTGAGCCCCTTTCAGATTTTTCGAGAATTATTTGGATATTAAATTCATTTATTGGCCTTTTCAGATATTGTGATACCGTCATTCAGATGGACAAAACGAGATACCTTGTGTCAACAAACAAAGAGTCACGGCGTCTTGGACAAAATGTCACTGTTGACAACTACACTTTTGAAGTCGTCAAGGAATTCGTATATCTAGGATCCAGCACAAACACCAACAATAATGTCAGCCTTGAGATCAAGCGGAGACTAACT
Organism: Palloptera scutellata; assembly: GCA_958295655.1. Taxonomy (NCBI): domain Eukaryota; kingdom Metazoa; phylum Arthropoda; class Insecta; order Diptera; family Pallopteridae; genus Palloptera; species Palloptera scutellata. The sequence goes on along the minus strand of OY282453.1, from coordinate 9,897,547 downwards.
CTTGCCAACAGGTGTTACTACGGACTCAGTAGGCAATTGAGAAGTAGAGCCCTCTCTCGACCGACGAAAATAACGCTCTATAAGTCCCTCATCCTTCCCGTCCTAATGTATGGCGCAGAGACGTGGACATTGACCATCAATGACGAGAGGCTGTTAGGAGCGTTCGAGAGGAAGATACTCCGTAAGATCTACGGTCCAGTATGCGTGGACGACGTGTATCGAATAAGATGGAACGATGAGCTGTATGAGCTGTACGCCGACACTGACATAGTCAAGCGTATAAAACTCCAGCGGCTTCGCTGGCTGGGTCATGTTGAGCGAATGGAAGAAAGCGCTCCGGCTGGAAGGGTGTTTTATTCGAACCACGGTGGAGGAACATACAGAAGGGGACGTCCTAATCTCCGTTGGAAAGACCAGGTGCAGGGCAACCCGATTGCACTTGGCCTTATCAACTGGCGCCAGCGCGCGCATAGCAGAAGTGACTGGCGAAGCTTTGTGGAGGCGGCCAAGACCGATCATCGGTTGTAGTGCCAGCTAAGTAAGTAAGTAAGTAAGTCATTCAGATTTTCATCTGCTGAATGGTCTGTAGTACCTCTTGTGCTCTGATTTAATGCGATAGTCTCGTTAACGTTTTATGTTTTGGATTTCAGGTTTGTTGCTAATTTTAACTCTACTTAACGCGTCTGCGTTAGTATTTAATGTTCCTTTTTTATAAATAATTTCATAATCATATTCTTCCAGTTTTAGCCTCTATCTAACTAACTTGGAATTTGGTTCCTTTAAGCTTATTAGCCAAATGAGTTGTTTATGGTCCGTTATGATTTTGAATTTGTTACCAAAAAGGTAAGGTCTAAAGTATTTTACCGCCCAGACTATTCAAGTAATTCCTTTTCAATTGTTGAATAATTAATTTCAGATTCTGTCAGTGTTCTACTCGCATAGCAAATTGGTTTATCGCTTCCTACAGTGCTTTGGGATAAAATAGCTCCAACTGCGAAGTTGCTAGCGTCGGTCGTTAAAATGAAAGGTCTGGAAAAGTCAGGATATTGCAGAATGGGATCATTTGTGAGTATTGTCTTGCACATTTCAAAAGTTTTTATATATTTCTCGGTCAGATTAATAGTTGCTCCTTTTTTCAGACATGCGGTGAGCGGTTTTACTAATTTGGCAAAGTCTTTAATAAATTTACGGTAATATCCTAAAAGTCCCAAAAACGATTTGATTTCCTTTTGATTTTGGGGAATAGGAAAATTTTGTATAGCTTCAATTTTATTTGGATATGGTTTAACCCCCTCCGGTGTTTTTATGGTCGCTGTGGCGTTGTGGTAGTGCGTTAGACTGTTACGGGGTTCAAATCTCGGCACAGGCAAAATCAAAAAGTAGAAAAAATAATTTTTCACACGGCACCACACGGCAGACAATGGCAAATCTACAAGAGTAAAAATTGCTATGAAAAGCTTTTCACTGAGCCGTTCGGATTCGTCATTAAACTGTAGGTCCCTTCCATTCATGTACAAATATATCACGCACAACATGAGTGGATGCGAAAAGCTCGGCCTAGGCCCTCCATGGGTTGTTGTGCCATTAAAAGTAAAGTAAAGTAAGGTGTTATTATATGACCCAAAAATTCGGTTTCTCTATGAAAAAATTCCGATTTATCCAGTTGTATTTTGAGATTGAATTGTTGGAGTCTTTCAAATACTTTTTCTAAACTTTCTTTGTGTTCTTGGAGTGACGTTGAATAAATAATTATATCGTCAAGATAGACCAGACATATATTGCCTACCAAATCTATTAACACATTATCCATAACACGTTGGAAGGTAGAGGGTGTGTTTTTCAGCCCAAATGGCATTCTTAAATATTCAAAGTGCCCGCTTTCCACTGTAAAGGCTGTCTTTTGCACATCTCTTGGGTGCATCTCTAATTGGTGGAAACCACTAGCCAAATCAAGTGTATCTCATTGATATGAGATACACTTGATACCCTATTCCTACCCTATTCCCAATATCTCATTGATATTAGGAATAGGGTAGCGATCAGAAATTGTTTTTTCATTCAATTGCCTGTAATATATCACTAACATCCATTTTTGTGCCCCACTGGCATTTTTTTTCTTAGGTACTATCCAAACAGGAGAGCTCCAAGTAGAATAACTTGGGCGAATGATTTGTTGGTCTAACATATCCCGAATTTGCCTTTTTACTTCCTCTTTGTGGATATGAGGATATCTATAAGATTTCGTGTATATTGGTTTTTCCTCACTATTTATGTGGGATGAACGAATTGATTCGGTTGTGTCCCTGATGTATTTATTGTTGATTATTATAATTAACATTGATGTTATTTATTTCTACAAACCCAGAAGAATTGTATGCAATGGTATTAAGAGAGTGTTGAATAAAAAGTAATTGTTCATAATATGGATTGGAGCAAACTTCTGCCATACAGTACCAATTTTTTGCGCGGTAAAGCCTTTCCGAAATGTTCAAATCAGATTTTATTGTTGTTTTTTTAATATAAACGTCGCCATTCTGAATGTCGACTGGAATTTTAACTATTGTTTTTGTGTTAGCAGTGATTATGTGCCTCCCTGAACTGGCATTTGGTTTGAATAACAATAGTATAACTGCTTTGTGTGTTATAATGGTTTTATTAGCTAAATCTATTGTTGCCCCTATTGTGAGAGTGTATCTAGCCTTAAAAGTCCGTCGAAATAATCATGAAATTTAAATATTAAAAATTTTAAGTTACCCGGTTCATTAAACTCAAAAAATGTTGGGAGTATTACTTGTTTATCTATCTGATGTGTGCTTAAAATCGCTTTAATTTTTATTGGTTTACAATCGATAAGGTCTGAGTTATGTATAAATTCTGGGTTAACGAGTGAAGAGGGTGTCTATTAAAAATTTGAGTGGTTGTTTAAATGGGGAAGATATATGGATATATGGAAGAGTAAATCCAAAGTTGTTAATAACTAAATATCTTGTGGGTTCTCCGAGGCGAATTCTTGAAAATTTCCGTCGTTCTCATTATTGTTCCTGATACTTTCGTCATAGTACTGGTCCATGTTTTGTTGGTATATTACGTTTCTTTGAGGATCATAATCCCTTATTTAATTAACGTAATGCATTTCCCTTGCATTATTACGAGGTGCAAAGTTCCGATTAAAATTTGACCTGAACGGCCTTTGTGTTTGTTTTGTTTGACCGGAAGACGTATCCATCGATTCTGGTGGTGGTTGCCTTATTGCAGCCTGCTGGTCTGTGTTAACTGCACTAAAAGGATTTTGAGTCTGATTTTGGTTCTGTCCAAAACTCCCAAATGCCTGATTTTGGTTATATTGGTTATTCATTGGGGAATATTGATTTTGGTAATTATTTTGGTTATATTGATTATTCCTTGGGGAATACTGATTTTGGTAATTATTTTGTTTATTCCTTGGGGAATATTGATGTTGGTAGTTATTTTGCCCAAAGGTACTAAATGTTTGTCGGATTTCGTTATTTTGATTATTCCTAGGGAAATACTGATTTTGAAAATTGTATTGGCCATAGTTTCTCAATGCTTGTTGACCCTGGTTCCCGTATTGTGTATTATTTACGACTTTCATGTAAGACATATTCTGCTCCTTTACACAATATGTTGCTTCCGGAAGTGTGCCTGGCTTCATAGCCCTTATGGTTGAGCCAAATGGTTCTTTAAGGCCTCCTAAAAATGTGTTCAAACACATTTCAGAATACAAATCTTTTTTTGCTTTTATAACGTCCTGTGCCCTTTCATGAATAAGCACATTCTGTGTCATTGTTGCCTGAATTTCTACAACATGACTATAAAATTCTTAAAAGGTTTTATTGCCTTGCTTCAGAGCATGTAGGTCTCTAATCAAAGTTGTTTCGGTCCTCTTATCTGAGTAATGCAGAATTAGGTTGTTTTTGATATCATCCCAAATCAAATCTGTACCGTACATATTTAATACTTCATTTGCCTGACCGATAATTTTGTTACGAATGGCACGCAGTAAAACACGCGAGTATGGCGTACGGTCAATGTTCACAATTTGTATCAAAATTTCTTCGACACTTTTAATGAATACATGAAGCGATCTAGGGTTGCCATCAAATGTAGGCAAGTCCTTGATAGCGTCCGGAATTCTAAAAAAATTAATTATTGTGTCCATGTTAGCTGTACTGCCTTCTATCATTTTAAAACTATTTCTCCCGAAGCTACTAAGATCTGACTCACTTCTAAATTCAATATTACGGATTTTATAAATTTCTGGGATTGAATCAAGGCTTTGGGACCTAGTTGTGTTTTTGCTTTGATAAGGGATAAATGATTTAAGTCGTCTGTGCATTGAACAGGATTGGGAAAAATATTCAAAATTTTCACTTGCATTTTCACCCAAGATAATAATCTCCATTCCAACGATGTGTTGTTTATTTCAGCTTTTATTAGTTTTCCACCAATGTCTTGATGTCCAACGCCGTGTTGCGTTGTATTGAATTTTCTTTTGCAGTTTTCCCACGATGCTTTCAACGTGTCCTACGACGTTGTGCGTTGTATTTGAACTTTTCCTTTAGTTTTTATGATGTTCCGTATTGGTGTCCAACGACGTGTAGGTTTGTGGTGTAATTTTATTTCGTATTTTCCAACGATGCTTTTATTCAGCTTGTAGATTCTAAGAGTTCGAAAGGATTTGAAAATCCTCTGGTTGTTGTTGTTGTGGGTGACTAATCTGTTGCTTAAACGGTTTCTTAATATCGTTGTTGTGTTGCTGTTGGTGGTTGTGTGGATAGCAATGTGGTGGATGGTAATGTAATTGCTGGCAAATGTAGTGGCTGCCATAACTCGCGCACGTACAGGTGACCGAAATAATCCCAGTCCGGACTGCGATGCTTTTCACGAATCAGGTAGGAACGCCAATAGCAGCTACAGATTTGCCTTATCAACAGCTTCGTGGAACATTATTTATTTTTAATTCAAATGAGATAACAAATATGGTTTTAGGATATTGAAGGGGATACAAAAATCTATTAGCACATAAAGATCATTGAAATCATTTCACATACAACGCACAGGGTCAAACAGTGCATAATTTATTTTACAGAGACTTAACTTGATATGTGTGAGGTTTCTAGAAACGAGACTAGGAACACCAATGCATAAAGCAAATAAAGGAAACTGGTTTTGAACAGACTCCACGTTATTAATGTAACAACTGTCTGTAATATAATAATTTGCCAACAATGGCACCCTCCGCGTAATAAAGGCTTTACATCATCTGCAAACATCAAAAATCTAGAGTATCGAATAATTGATGAAAGATCATTTATAAAGAGCGAAAAAAGAATTGCTCCAAAATGACTGCCTAGAGGGACCCCATAGGTAACATCAAGAGAAACAGTATCCTTGAAAATAACCCTTTGTTTCCGGTCACATAAATAGGATTTAATCCATTCAATAAGCGCTTGAGGAAAGCCAATTCGGTCAAGTGTCATTAGATTATGATTAACTTTGTCAAAAGCTTTTCTGAAGACAGTGTAAATTACGTCGGTTTGAATCCCGTTAGAAAACCCCTTTACAATAGAACTTGAAAATTCTTAGAGGTTTGTTACAGTGGATCTTCCCTTGAAAAACCCATGCTGATTTAGGGAAATAGAAGATTTAACAGAAAAGGAGAGTTGATCGGTGAAGACTGTTTCAAATAATTTAGGTATAGCACTTAGTATGCCTCGATAATTTGAAACATCAGACTTCGAACCACATTTGTGAAGTGAAATCAAAAAAGAATCTTTCCAACAAGCAGGAAAATGGCCAGATTTTAGTGATGCATTAAAAATCTCCGTTAGAGACTTGTATAGAAAATCTGCACACATTTTAAGAATACTGCTGGGGATGTTATCAGGTCCGGGTAAAAAAGATGCCTTTAGCGATTTTAAATGTGATATGTGACATCCCCAGGAATGATTGAAGGCATATCGGGCGAGCTAAATGAAAACAGCGAGTAAGGATAAACCATGGTACTTATGTGCTATCACATGAGTCAGCGGAATAAGTGGGCATAAAAAAATCACCAAACAAATTTGAGATTGTTGTATTTTTATGTGTCAAACCTATCCATTTAATAGACGATGGGAACAAAATATTTTTTTTGGTTAATGTTCAAAAAGTCATAAAAAGCCTCAGCCTCTCTATGAATTCCAATTTAATTTTATTGTCTTCTTATATCGAGGTAAGGAATTTATATTTATTGTCTTCAGCATAATTGCAGATAATTATGTTAAGCACAACTCTAGAGGTTATTTTGGTTTCTAGAGCCGAATTAAGTGCGACTTTTTGGTTTTTGGCCTATAACTTATAAAGGATAAGGAATTTCTGCTTACTGTCTTCAGCTCAATTGCACCTTATTTCTTTATGCACAGAGAAAACAACTTTAGAACCTGGTTTTGTTTCTAGAGTCAAATTAAGTACGACTTTTACCGGCTTTTGGGCTAGAACTTATAAAGCGTAAGGAATTTATATTTCCTGTCTTCAGCATAGTTGTAGCTAATATCCTTACGCACAAGTCTATAATATAAAAATAATATAATTTATAATGTAATTGTTTCTAGAGTCGAATTAAGTGGGACTTTTTTCGGTTTTTGGCCTATAACTTATAAAGGGTAAGGAATATCTATTTACTGTATTCAGCATAGTTGTAGCAAATATCTTAAAGTCTTTAACATAGTTGTAGCTAATATCTTTACGCACAACGTTGTAATATATAAATTAACGAGAAAAATCCTCCAGATGGTGTTTTTTTTCTAGAAGAAAACACCTCAGAGGGTGTTTTTGTTTCTAAAGTCGAATTAAGTGTGACATTTCTCGGTTTTTGGCTTATAATTTATAAATGATAAGGTATTTATATTTACTGTCTTCAAATTAGTTGTAGCTAATGGCTTTAGGCACACCTTAATAATATATAAAATATCGAGAAAACACCTCTAGAGGATGTTTTTGTTTCTAGATTCGAATTAAGGACAAGGAATTTCTATTTACTGTCTTCAGCATAGTTGTAGCTAATATTTTTACGCACATCTCTGTACTAGAACATAAAATATAGAGAAAACACCTCTAGAGGATGTTTTTGTTTCTAGATTCGAATTAAGGACAAGGAATTTCTATTTACTGTCTTCAGCATAGTTGTAGCTAATATTTTTACGCACATCTCTGTACTAGAACATAAAATATAGAGAAAACACCTCTAGAGGATGTTTTTGTCTCTACAGTCGAATTAAGTGCGACTTTTTTCTGCTTTTGTCCTATGTGTATACACAATATCACTATCGCCACCCTACACATGACACACAAGTGACTATTTCCGAAGTGCAAAGAATGTAAGGTGCTTTGAGCATAACGCAGAGCTCCAAATGAATGGCTTTCGTGGAAAAGCATACAAAAACGGCTACGTATCCTCTAAGAAAAATAGAAGACCGTAAGAGGGACGCCTTGATCTGAAAGGGTCCAGCAAACACCTGTGGTAGCGAATGGAAGTGATAAACTACAGCACTCAGGAGGGAGAGCAGCCATAATCTGGATCCGCATTGTCTGCTTTTATATAGTACAAGCCTTGCATTGGAAAATTCACTTTCTTATTTTTAATTTTAGGCGAGGAATGAAATAAGTATTCCTGCCTCACCATGCGAAGCATGAGACTGACTTCGGCATGGAGGATCATATTATGGAGAAATAATATAATAGTATAAAAAACAATAGCGTGAATTCTCAGGAATGATGATAGGATGTCGTTCGTTGTAGCTAAGAGCGGCGTGAGCGAGACGACCATTCTCTCTGAGAATATACTCCTTGTCTAGAAAACGATTTAACACGAGAAGAGTGCTTTTTTTTTTTATTGGATTTGCATCGAGTAATGATGCCTTTTCTCGCAGATAATATCGAGATTGAGCCAAGGATATTAGTCAAATTGAATTATGGCGTGAAGGATAGAGCTTGAAGTGGGGACACTACCTCTACGAACCTTTGCCTGCACTTACTTTACTTTACTTTACTTTTAATGGCACAACAGCCCATTGAGGGCCTAGGCCGAGCTTTTCGCATCCACTCATTTTGTGCGTGTTATATTTGTACATGAATGGAAGGGACCTAAAGTTTAATACCGTATCCGAACGGTGAAGTGAAAAGCTTTCATAGGCAATTTTTACTCTTGTAGGTTTGCCATTGCCTGCCAAGAGGTGGTGCCGTGTAGAAAAATTATTTTTTCTACTTTTTGATTTTGCCTGTGCCGAGATTCGAACCCTGGACACTCTGCGTAGCAGTGCAACACACTACCACTACGCCACAGCGACCTTTGCCTGCACATTCTGAAAAAACCGAAACACATATCCTAAAACCCTTAGAGCTCGAGGAAAAGAGGAGAGTCGATTGAGAATATTGACTTCCTGATCGACAATGTTATAGGACTCTACTTTGCGTTGCTCTAGCAATGTTGCATTTCTGGGGGTGGATTTAGGCCAATAATCTGAAGATTTTTGAAGCCAGTGAGGTCCATCCCACCAGAGACGACAGGATACTAAATCTTGAGGCTTGCAAACTCTAGTTCCCAAGTCCGCGGGGTTGTCCGCACTAGAAACATGTCGCCATGAAGTATTTCCAACATTTTGGAGAATCAATCGATTTGCAACGTAAGTCTTCCATGTGCGAGGTGGTTTTTCTAACCATGCCAGCACAATCTGAGAATCGCACCATAAGAATAAGCTAGCTTCATTAGCTAGCTCCACATAACTCTAAGCGTGGTAGGCTTACCGTTCTTTTGGGTGCGACCTTTCCTTTAGCAACTAAGAGATGTGCTGAAGAAGAGGTACGGAAATAGAGAGTTGCACAATACGCTTTCTCTGAAACGTCGCAAAATCCATGAATCTGGATTTGTTGGATCGGGGAGAATACGATTCAACGAGGAACTTCAATTTTGGTAATTGCCAGGAGGTTTTCTGCGAACTGAATCCAATGAGTGAGGGATCCAGGCTTGGCACATTCATCCCAGTCAGTTCCATCTAGCCAAAGCTCTTGCAATAACATCTTGGCTTGAATCATAATTGGTGAAAACCATCCTGCCGAGTCAAAAAGTTTCTTGACTGAAGAGAGAATTTGCCGTTTGGTGACCCCATTCACTGATGAAATTGGTGTAATAGTGTAAGAAAATGAGTCAGAAATTGCATTCCAACGAATAGAGTCTAAGTAGAGCTTGTACTTTTAAACCGTAGGAAATCGGAATCTAACAGATCCTCTACTGAGACATTTTCTAATATTGCAGGATGGTTAGCTGTGATTTTTCGCAGAGGAAATCCAGCTGAGCCAAGACAACGAATTACTTGAGACAGTGATTCGATAGCTGTGTCTACATCATGGCCTCCAGAAAGTATGTCATCGACATATGCATCTTCGACTAGAATTTTAGTTCTTGCGTATCTTGTGCCAACTGATGGAGAGTTCTGATGGCCAAATGTTACCGTTTTGAGCTTAAAATCTCGGATATTCATGGAGTCGCGAAAGAGAATTCGCTGGAAATCTTGGTCATCTTTATATACAAAAATTTGTCTGTACATCTACTGCTCATCTCCATTGAAAACGAATCGGAACATTCGCTATTGAAGAATGAGAAGCATTAGGTCTGGTTGAAGAGTGGGACCAGTATAGAGAACATCGTTAAGCGAAATTCCTGAGCTAGTGGCTTTTGGAACATTGAAAACTACACGGAGTTCGGTATTTACTTTCTCAGGCCGAATCACAGCATGGCGGGGTAAATAAAATGAGAAGTACTTTCCATTGGAAATAACTTCTTGAGAATGAGTTATTTCCATATGATCGAGAGTGAGATATTCTTGTAGTACTTCGTCATAAACGATTTTCAGATCAACCTTTTTTTTACAAACTTTGCTCCTTTCCAAGAAATTGTTGAAGTGCAGTGGCCCTTGAATGGCCCAACGCTATAGTTTTTTAAACGGCAACCTGGCAACCATCTGAATTTTGTTTCGTAATAGAACAGTATAAATCCTCACAAGCTTGATCTTCAGGCGAGAGTGGAAGAGCTTGTGAGATTTCGTCTTGCTCCCAAAATTGCTTTAATTAGGAGCTAAGCAATTCATTGGAGATTGGTTCTACTTGCGTGGAATGTGCTGCTACGTGTTCTCTAGCTCTCTAACCACTAATGATCCAGCCAAATATAGTATTCTGTGCCAATAGATTACCACAGATGTTCTTTAGTAATCCTTCTAGAAGGATTTGGGGCAATAAATCATTTCCGATTACTACGTCAATTTGAGCAGGAATATGACAATTTGGATCAGCAAGATTTAAAGTGGCTAACTGTTGCAAGTTAAACCTTCTGATTGGAAAGCCGGGAAGAAGCTTTTCTTTTTTAGCTATTCTTCTTTTGTTAGTTTTGGGTGCCACTAACGTGAAAGAAAAAGTCGATTAGAACTTTGAATAATTCTACCTCCCATACCTGAAATTTCGAACAGGGATTGTTCCGTTGGTAAAAGAATACGTTTTTGAACTTTTGAGGAAATAAAAGTTCTTTGCGACCCTTGGTCAATCAAAGCACGGACTTTGAATAAGTGGGAAGTAAGACCGTGTTATCATTGATGGAGTAATCGTTTGAACTTGCGCTGTATTTGTAGAACAGGGAAGTTCCAAGTGGTCACTGTGGCGTAGTGGTAGTGCATTGGACTGCTACGCAGAGTGTCCGGGGTTCAAATCTCGGCACAGGCAGAATCAAAAAGTAGAAAAAATAATTTTTTACACGTCACCACCTCTTGGCAGGCAATGGCAAACCTACAAAAGTAAAAATTGCCTATGAAAAGCTTTTCACTTCGCCGTTCGGATTCGACATTAAACTGTAGGTCCCTTCCATTCATGTACAAATATAACACGCACATGAGTGGATGCGAAAAGCTAGGCCTAGCCCCTCAATGGGCTGTTGTGCCATTAAAAGTAAAGTAAAAAGTAAGGAAGTTCCATGTTTTCTTGCAACTTAGGAGTTGCAGTTGTAGTATGAGTTATAGTTGTTTGAGATCTACTAATGGATTTTGGAGTTTGCGTATTTGCTGTTATGTGAAACAAGGAATGATGCTTTCTTTGGCAATAAACACAGGAAAAACTACTCGGGCAATCCTTTCTCATGTGTGTGAAAGCAAGACAGAGATTATTATCTCTTACGAAGTTAATTCGTTCGTGTATCAAAAGGTTTTTAAATTTAGCGCAACTCTTTATGGTATGAGAGACATTACATAGACGACATGTATACGTTCTTTTGGGTTTAGCCATAAAGGTGTGAATTTGGCTAACAACCTTTTGGTGAGTGTTTTGACTAAAAACACTTAGCTTTTGCTTATTTATATGAATTATGTTGAGTATTTCTACTACTTCGTATCTACTCGTCAGGAAATCATCTAGCTTTGACCAAAGAGGTAGGTCTCTTTGGGACTTTAGGGATTGTTCCCACAGCGATAATGTTTCGTGTGGTAGTTTCGTAGAACATATATATACTATATATATTTCTATATATTTCTGTGGTTACGCCTTGAGAAGCTAAGACGCACAGACAGTTCTCGGAATGAATAGTATCTAAATTCAGTTACTTTTGTACTTGATTGTCAACTAGAATGCGTTTATTCTCATAACGAGCTTTCAAGGCTACCCATGCTAGAGCGAAATTTTCGTCGCTTAACGGATATTGTTTGACGATAGCTCCAGCTTTACCTTGCGTTTTATTCCTGAGATGTTATAACTTTTGAGCGGAAGTGAGTTTTGGATGGTTAATGTAAACGGCGGTGAACATATCTCGGAAAGACGGTCATTCTTCATAATCACCAGAAAAACTTTCTGTATCGCAAGGTGGAACATGTAAGCATGGCATGTTACTTGCCAGCTCTTTGAGTTGCTCTTTATTGACTTCTCTTGAAAGCGCTTAAGGTTGAAGTAATTTCAACTGATCTTCAATTCTACCCATTGTGTTTTCGTATGTTTCCTGGCAGCTACAGTATTTACCACTAGCCTGTACTTTGAAATTTTCAGGCAAGTCACTGTCGTCTGTCTCACACACCACATCATAGATTCTTTGAAGTCGAGTCCAACCGTTCTCTAGACTACTTCGCTTCACAACCAAAAGAGATTCGGTGTGATCTTCTAGAGAAGAATTACTAAATTTATCGCAATATTGCACAAGATTGTCACTTTCGACAATGAACTTCTGCATGAAAATACTATCGCCTTTTTTGTAACTTAGCGAGTTCTTTTTTTCTCTTTGTTGCTCGCGTTGTTTTTGAGCATTCTCTTCGTGTGACATTCTTAATATTTGTTTATTATTTGTCTCAACAGAATCACTTTGCCTGGGAGGAGTTCTATCAACAGTCATTAAGTTATTCTAGGAAATTTGGAATTATTCGAACAAATAAAATTACAAATAAGTATCCAAGAAAAGGAAAGAAAAAAAAATATATTGGAAATAGTTGTATTTAAATTAGCAACTATACATTTTTCTGGAAACGAGAAATATTTCCTTTAAATAAAGTTATCTTATTTTATTTATAAATTTTTTATTTTTTATTAACCGCAAAAATTTATTTATTTTTGTTGTTGTAAAATATCAACCTGCTTATACCCCCCATCCAACGACAACTTCCCATCCAACAACAACTCATGCAAGCCGTATGCGCATGCAATCTTCAAGTGCATGAGCTTCATATCGCAACAACAACTAATATGCGCGTGCAAGCTTTAAGTGCATACGCTGCATTTAGGAGGTGTCAAATCCAGCAGCGAAAATTGAAGATCACCGTGCGACCGAACCACAAATGGATCAAGTGACTGCATGGAACCATCGACGCTCGCACCGTGGGACCGCTGACCGCAGCATTAAATTAGTGTAAGAACATCTAACTTGTTAGCTAGTAAGTCAGTTGAAGTTTAAGTGTAGCTACAACATATTTTAAACAATAAAATACTTAAGTTTAAATTGAAGTTTTGTCTTTTGAATCCAATTAAGTGTTCGCTCGGGAAATTGTATTTTTTTAAAGTCGAGGGACTCGTTAACTTATATATTATATTTTAATGTGAAATAAAATAAAAATATATGTAATAAAATAAAGTACTTTAATTCGTCAAAGTACAAGGTGTAATAATTTTGTACAGGGTTATCGTTTGGAGGTAAACGAATATAGCACAGAAGAAATGCAAAATTTTCTCTAAAGCAATAAGTGCGTATTTGTTGTTGTACACGGAACTTATTTACTTTATGTACATACAAAAGATAATTTTGTATGTTGGAACCAGTATGTATCTAAGTATATGGAAATATATACAATTTACAATATTTTAAATATGGGAAAATTTAAAATATTATGTATATATGAAGTTCACAAGTAAAATTTAGGAAATAAATAAAAACTTGCACTGACTTCAATACTGGACAAAGGGAAGGAAGTTTTTCCCTGGGGTTTACTTGCTATGCTGTACTTGTTGGTGAACGTTGCACTTTTTTGTTTTGTTTTTATTGTTAGAAGTTTACCGTTTTTAGCGGCACTGCACTAACCTCATTGGGTTATTTATTTCTTCTTTTGTTTTTCTTCTTTCACTGGCACTTACTGGCTCGAAGAACCAATGTTTAAGCTCTGGTGGCTTGATGTTGTTCGTGAGTTCGAGGGGGGTAATTTCAGTGGTGTAAAATGAAACACCGGGAAATCGGGTATATAGGAAATTAGGAAATTTTACAATATACTTTATTGGAAATGAAAACATAAAAAAAATGGTAAATTACAATAGACAAGGAGTAAGGATAGACCGTACGGTTATAGGTATTCGTAAGGATTGTTATATATGAAGAAGTAGAAAAGGAATAGAAAAGAAAGAATAGAAACAGAAAAGAAAAAGAATAGAAAAGAATAGAAAATAATCAAAAAGGAGAGGGCCATCAACAAATATGTAAATAACCAATAAGGGATCGATAATAAGTCGATCCCATTCAAACACACACAAATAATATATGGTAGAGTAAGAAAGCACAATAATGTGTTATACAAATTATGCAAATTAGTATATAAGCCCTGTATTTTCTTAAATAAAGTTAGATATTATTTACCTAGGAAACTGGCCCACAATAAATGATATCGCGTTTTATTCTCATCACCGTGTTCTTGTGCTAGGCAGGGCTTTAAAATCTTAACAACCTGCCAACATGGCGATCCTCCCAAATTCTCTGGTTAGGTTATAACCACTAACTTGCCTACATAGAAGCGGACCACAACGATCCTGCCAAAATCTATGGATAGGCACTAAAACTAACTTGCCCCATAGAAGCGGACCACAACCTAAAGTAAATAACTTAATTAAATGTCATCCATCGGGCCGAAGTTGCTAACAATAGCAGAATACCAGCAGCGAAGATTGAAGATTCAAGAAACAACACCAGTTGACACCAGCGCAGCCAACAAGAAGAGGAGAGGAGGCAAACCTGCAAAGAGCGAGCCACTCTGTTACGTCGCGTTAATGAAGACCCACCACCACCCTGGAGTGTATCCCAAACACACTGGACACGCATAGATGAGATTGAAGCAATCCTGAGGCAGCGAAAAATTAAAAAAAAATAATTTTTTTTTTCAAATATTATATATATATATTTTTTAAAATTATATCGTCAACGATAAGTTCCCACTAACACGGCTAGAAGACGTTCTAGACAAATTAGGAAGAGCGAAGTGGTTTTCGACACTTGACATGATCAGCTCGTTTCACCTAGTTGGACTTGATGAAGAATCAAGACCACTCACCGCATTTTCAACACAAAAACTTTTACTTTACTTTTAATGGCACAACAGCCCATGGAGGGCCTAGGCCGAGCTTTTCGCATTTCAAACAACTACCATTTCGGTCTGAAAATCTCATCAAATTCTTTCCAAAGAATGCTCATAATTGCATTAGCAGGTTCAGAATCAGAAGCATTTTATATGTTGATGACATTATCATTTTTAGATGTAGCTTACAGCATCACAACAGAAACTTAATAAAAGTATTAGATAGACTCCAAAGATAAAATTTGAAACCAAACCCAAATAAATGTTTTTTTCTGAGACCAGAAGTAGTAAATTTAGGGCATTTAATAACACGGGAAGGTATTAAAACAGACCCCCCAAAATTTGACGCAATAAAAAACTATCCAGTACCAAAAAGCACTGATGAAGTTAGAAGATTCGTAGCATTTGGAAACTACTACCGAAGATTCATTTCTGACTTTGCAGACATAGCAAAAGATCTGAACACACTTTAAAAAAAAAATGTTTAATTTGAGTGGACCCCAAAATGTCAATACGTATTTGACACATTGAGAAACAAACTCATCAATCATCATTAATCCACCAATCTTACAATACCCAAACTTTAACAAACCATTTATACTTACCACAGATTAATCAAACTATGCATTATGTGCAATCCTATCGCAAGGCGTAATAGAAACATATTTGCCCATATCTTTCGAGTAAATCATTTTTGTAATGATGACTTAAATAAACCCGTGATAAAAAAAAGCTAGCCATTCACTGGGGAATCAATTTTTTTCGTTCATACCTATATGGTAGAACATTTTTCGTGAAGGCCAACAGATCTTTAATTTCTCTCTTTACACATAAGACCCCTACTTCTAAGATGACCGGAATAAGGCTAGATTTACGTGTGATTACGATTTTGAAATCGTAATCACACGTAAATTAAATACAAATGCCGATGCATTATCCAGAATACAAATCGATTCGGATATATTAAAAACCATGATACCTACAGAAGTAAATGAAAAGCAAAAAAAAAAACGCTTGTAATAGCAATGCCCACAAAAATGGAATGTCAACATGAATAAACAAAAAGAGGGAAACAATTATAATAAACAGCGAACCCCAAAAGACTATAACTGCAGTAAAGAATGTAAGAAAATTTAATTTTAATGTCGACTATAATCTGGATAATTGTAATGTAGAAGTTAACACGATCAGATAGCAACCAGGAAGTTGCTAAGCCCAGCACGCATAGCGGGCATAATAATGGTGCACCATCAGCAGTTCTTGCGGATGTCGCACCGCAACACCAGCAGCCTTGGCTTTCGCTGACAGCAATGTTGAGGACATTGTTCCAACTGCTGACTCGGTTCATAACATCACGAGGCGCGGGATCGGCAGTTTTAGGGCACAGGGCTAGCTTTAGTTATAAATAATTTGTATCTTAGCAGTTAGTTGATTTTATAACATTAAACGACATTACTGTCTTCAGCATAGTTGTGACTAATATCTTTAGGCACACATTAATAATATATAAAATATCGAGAAAACACCTCTATTGTATGTTTTTGTTTCTAGATTCGGATTAAGTGCGACATTTGTCTGCTTTTGGCCTATAACTTATAAAGACAAGGAATTTACACTTACTGTCTTCAGCATAGTTGTAGCTAATATCGTTACGCACATCTTAATAATACTTTTGTCGGCTTTTAGTCTTTAACTTATAAAGGCTAAGCATTTCCTACTTACTGTCTTCAGCATAGTTGTAGCTTATATCTTTACCTACATCTTAATAATATATAAAACATTAAACACCTCTAGAGGATGTTTTTGTTTCTATGGTAGATTCGAATTAAGTGCGACTTTTGTCGGATTTTGGCCTATAACTTTTAAAGGGCAAGGAATTTACATTTACTGTCTTCAGCATAGCTGTTTCTAATATCTTTAGGCACACCTTAATAATATATAAATTATCGAGAAAACACCTCTAGAGCATATTTTTGTTTCCATGTTCGACATAAGTGCAACTTTTGTCGGCTTTTGGCCTGTTACTTATAAAGGGCAAGGAATTTCAATTTACTGGCTTCAGCAAAGTTGTAGCTAATATCTTTACGCACACCTTAATAATATACAAAATATCGAGAAAACACCTCTAGAGTATGTTTTTGTTTCTATGGTAGATTCGAAATAAGTGCGACTTTTGTCTGCTTTGGGCCCATAACTTATAAAAACAAGGAATTTTTACTCACTGTCTTCAGCATTAAGTGAGACTTTTGTCGGCTTTTTGCCTTTTACTTATAGAGAGCAAGGAATTTCTATTTACTGTCTTCAGCATAGTTGTAGCTAATATCGTTACGCACACCTTAATAATATATAAAATATTGAGAAAACACCTCCAGAGGATGTTTTTGTTTCTATGGTAGATTGGAATTAAGTGCAACTTTTGTCGGATTTTGGCTTATAACTTATAAAGAGCAAGGATCTTACATTTACTGTCGTCAGCATAGCTGTGGCTAATATCTTTAGGCACATCTTGATAATATGTAAAATAAATAAAATAAAGTAAAACAGTCTTCAGCATAGTTGTGGCTAATATCTTTAGGTACACCTTAATAATACATAAAATATCGAGAAAACACCTCTAGAGTATGTTTTTGTTTGCTTTTGGCCTATAACTTATAGAGACAAGAAATTTTTACTTACTGTCTTCAGCAAAGTTGTAGCTGATATCGTTACGCACAACGTAATAATACATAAAATATCGAGAAAACACCTCCAGAGGATGTTTTTGTTTCTAGATTCGAATTAAGTGTGACTTTTTCGGTTTTTTGCCTAGGACTTATAAAGGGTAAGGAAATACTACTTAATGTCTTCAGCGTAGTTGTAGCTAATAACTTTACCTACATCTTAATAATATATAAATTATCGAGAAAACACCTCCAGAGGATGTTTTTGTTTCTATATTCGAATTAAGTGTGACTTTTTCGGTTTTTTGCCTAGGACTTATAAAGGGTAAGGAAATACTACTTAAAGTCTTCAGCGTAGTTGTAGCTAATAACTTTAGCAACATCTTAGTAACATATAAATTATCGAGAAAACACCTCCAGAGGATGTTTTTGTTTCTAGATTCGAATCAAGTGTGCCTTTTTCGGTTTTTTGCCTAGGACTTATAAAGGGTAAGGAAATACTACTAATGCCTTCAGCGTAGTTGTAGCTAATATCTTTACCTACATCTTAATAATATATAAAACATTAAACACCACTAGAGGATGTCTTTTGTTGCTAATATCATTACGCACCCCAGGAACCCAGATAAAATGGAGCTGATTCAGTTTTGTGACTGGTCTAAGTTTCCTCTTACACTCTTGGACAATCTTTGAAGTAATTCTCGCGTTCTCCAGAGCCTTAAGTGCAGCCTGACTGTCACTACAGACATCTATACGTTTCCCGCGCCATTTTCTTTCAATTATCCATTCCGCTACTTTAAAGATGGCGAAAACTTCTGTCTGGAAGACAGTTGCCAACCCACCCAAGGAATAGTAGCAATTGACACCTTCGTTTAAGTGGCTGGATGGCACCTTCATCGGTCTTGGATCCGTCAGTGAAGAAGATATCCGTCAGATTCTCCAGCACGACCTCTGGATTGCTCCATTGTTGACGCTTCGGGAAGCTAACTTCATATTTTCTTCTGAAAGTAACCACGGGTATGACGCAATCTTTCGGGCCCATTAGCAATGGATATTGCTCTGACAACCTTCTGAAGATTTCTCCATGACCCGAAGTTCTGTTATCGAACCAATACCCATAAGAGTATAGCCGACATGTCGCCTTCATCGCTTTTTGTTGGATCTGTATGCCCAGTGGGAGCAAGTTAAGCATGGCGTTAAGGGCGTCACCAATGCATACGCTTCTTTGTAGCCTGTTCAGCGTCAAGACTGAGGATTTAACCATAGTTCGGCATCACCAAACCACCGAAGCATATGTGATTATCGGTCTGATAAGTGCTGTGTATATCCAAAGGACCACAGTAGGTCTCGGGCCTCAGGTCCTACCAAAGGCTCGGCGACATGGGTGGAAAACCTTCAATGCGCGATCTAGCTTCGTTAAGACATGCGTCTTCCATGTTAGTTTTCGATCTAGGGTTACACCCAGATATTTCACTTCACAGTTTTAAACTCTCCAGCTTCCGCTTCCTAGTAAATAGAACAAGAGTCGTTTCACTAGGATTGACAGAAAGTCCGCGGCCAGTGCACCACTCATTTTGTCCAAAATTTTCTGCATTTTAATACAGACCATCCGCAAGGATTTACCAGATGTGAGTGCACAGACGTCGTCCGCATACGCTTGGACGTGAAATCCGAGATCTTGCATTTCCGTTAGTAATGAGTCAACAACGAAGCACCACAGTAGAGGAGAGAGAACACCCCCTTGGGGGCAGCCCTGTCTAACTTCCGCCGTGACCGAATCGTCGCCCTCGCCAACGGTGCTTAATGGCACCAAGGCCACAGATACGTTTGTAGCATACCCACGGCTCTTGAATTAGTATTATGTGACGACATGTCTGCAATTTCGCATGACTATTGCATAGTAATGCAGTAGCCGATTTGCTATGCTGCGAGTTAATCTGCGTAATTGTAATTTCTGTCATGATTAGTGACCGAATCTACCTCTACGCTTTATTCTTTCCCTTGTCCTGGATGCGAAAATGCACTCTCCCCAGGTGTAGGTGAGGACGGTACCCGTACTTCGACTTCAGTACCTTCAACGAGTCCACGTCTATACCAACCACCAGGTGTGAACCAGCTTCTTTGACCAGACCTCCGTTTTGATCACGGATACGTGAGAATAGCTCACTTGGTAACCTGGAAGGTCCAGCGGGCCAGGTATTCAAACGGATACCAGTCTGCGTCTTCGAACTTTCCCTTTTCACATTCTGGCATCTTAGCTACAACTTAGAGCATTGCACCTTGACCATGCCATCTTCAACACTCTTCCCCTCAAAAGTCGGGTTGTCTTTGGACTCCCCGATAGCCTTCCAAAGATAGCTGTCGAAATAGTCCTGTTGCCCTTGAGACAACCAACTATTCCCTATCCTGGTGCGAATCCCAACCGTCATAGTTTTGGCAGCCACCTTCCAAAAGTTGGTGCTACCGGCGTGTTTTGGGGTCCTTCAACCTTCTCTTTTGAAGGATCCGGCTGGTAGACAGACTGCTGTGTCGAGCTCAACGACACGTCCGATTTCGGTCCGTGGACCTTCCTCTTCTTTGCCTTGTTGCTCTTCACAACCGACTGCACAGACCCCTGGTTGGCCTCAGAAGTGTGTGCCAAAACTGTGGTCATCCCAGGTGTTGAAGTTGGCAGAATTTGAGAGCTTGCCTTCGCTTGCGCTGCAGCTTTTCTCTCCTTCTGTCTCCTTCTTTTGAGTTGTCTATTAGACAAACCCACACCTGCTCTTAAAACTTCAGTACCAGCGGTCTCTTTACCGATGACCCCCTGGCTCGCACCAGGTTTGACCGTTATCAGAGGTTCGCTCTGTACTTTAGTTTGTCTAGAAGGCGTCGTCGGATTATTTAGTGCCTCATCATCAACGGCCTTTACAGTCGCCTCCGATTGTGACATTAGTATGTCCTCCGTATCCTCCAAGAGTAGGCTCTCCATTGGCATTGTCAATGTGCCCTCATCCTCTGGTCACTTGCTTCCTTCGGGACCCCAGTACGTCCCGGTCTTAGCTAGTAATGAGTTTTGGCCCTGCACATCCTTCCTTCAAATGCATGCGAGTAAGTAGGCGCATGTTTAAACCCATGCGAATAAGTAGGTAGGATAAGATATAACTATTATAAATAGCTTAGTATAACAGTTTGTAAAAACATATAAAAAGGCCAGCGTGCCGTTAATAAAGTCAGATTTTAACTAGCACTACATGACGGCACTCTTGCCTTGTTTTGTATCTTTAAAATTCCAAACTGCTTTGGACTTAGTCCAAGTAAGCAGACCAAAACGAAATCTGGCTCGCTAGTTAGTGTCAGTGAAGGCAAACCTCTGTCTCTGACATCTTTCGAATTCTTGTAATTCTTGTACTTCTACATGGCGATCCTGCCACTTCAGCGTGGAATCTGATTAATTAAAAACTCTTTCTCTGGATGGAAGAAGCAATTATGTTTTGCGAGTATGAAATTTCACTGAACAGATAAACGTTTTTATTTACAATACGCGCATTTACACACAATATCAATTGTGTAAACACTTAAATTTTGCATTTAAATAAATCAAGAAACTAAAAACACACGAAAATGGCAGACAAAACTCAAGAATCCGCTACCACCATCGACCGACTACATACTGGAAACACCACCATCTGACGAACGGAAAATTGCGTTTCTCCAAAGTATTTGGTTAGCGATCTGTAGTGCCAACAGTACAGGATTTCAACGATAACACATCACTAGCAAAGGGAATACTTGGTCTAATTAGAAGTTCAGAAAAATGGGCAAAGGTCAGAGCAAGCCACAGCAACAGTACACCATAGTCAACAACAACCATAGTTCCAATCATACCTGAACCCATAATTGTAGTAGTAATAATTATCATTTCATTGCATGTAGTTCATAAAATCAATAAATATTTTAGTCATATGCGCATAAACACAGAGAAAACCGACCTTATGTCACAAATGTATAAAATGTAAACAAAAAAATAACAAAATATAAAAATATATATATATTGCCACAACATCCATGGAAAATTTACTAGGAGAAGTAGAAATGATTTATAAAAACATAAGGAAAATTTCAAATAGGGGCTACAAACAAGCCACCATATTAGCAAAACAAGAAGAACTTAATAGATGCAAAGAACAATTCAACTTGGTCAAAGTGACCAAGAAAAACAGACAGTACCACTAAAAATAGAATTCTATAAAATTTGTAAAACCGCTCAAGACGCTCTTGTAGAACAGCTTAAAACAGCTGAAAGTAAAAGAGAAGAAGAAGAATCCGAAGTAGGAAAAGAACAATTACAAGAAATAATCATGTCTGCATTGCCCATTCTGGCAATTTTCGGGAATTAGAAAGTTTTATTATCACAGCCGCCGAACTTATAAATAAAACGCTCAATGCAGGGGGCAAAATTGATTGATCTATCATGCCAAACTGACAGAAAATGTGCACACCTCGCTGGGCAGCCATTCGAGGCCAGAAAATGTTCAAATACCAAAGCAACTTTTGCAAAAAAGATATACAGATAGACAACACGACAATAGCACAATTACAGACAAGATTAAGCAACTTACAACAACGAAATTTACATATAAATACTTACAAAGAACAGTTACTTAACATTAAAGAAGGACTGAACAGGTTGGGCATTGGAAATTTGAGTTCATCAGCCCAGCTGAAAAGAATGTCATTACAATGCGCAATAACAAAGTTACACTTGACGCATTTAAAAAAGGCTGCAAATATAAAATCAACAATTTTCGCTGCGCGTCCTACAGATTTAACGGCGGAATAACTCTTGAACTTGAAAACGAATCAATGCCACAACAAAATGCAATTATGCAATTTCAGCGAACATTCAATTCGCCTCGCAACAGTGGCAATGCTCGGATATATTTCAAGGCCAAACGTTAATGTAGATCAGAACTTCAATAATCCATTCAAATCAAACAGAAACCAAAACAACCACCATAATTTCAGCCCAAACCACAACAGAACTCAAAACTACAACAACAACAACAGAAACAGAATGCAAAACAATAACGCGTACATACTGTATACTATCAGGGAAACGTCATGGGATCGGAAGACACAGTCATTCCGGACAGCCAAAATTAAAAATTTTCAAAGTATCGGATAATAATACAAATTTCATAAAATTAAAATACAAAATAACTTAATGACATATCTAATTGATACAGGCGCTGATATATCCATATCCCTATGCAGAATAAGTAAAAAATTAAACGACGATTTTTACAATCCAGATGAGAAATGTAAATTAACCGGGATAACAGACGAACAAATTTTTTCACTTACATTAAAACTGGATTTTGGAGAAGGGGATTTTGAACACGACTTACAAGTAGTTAATTATGATTTTCCAATTGAAACAAATGGGATACTAGGCAGAGACTTTTAAAAACATTCCTTTGTAAAACCGACTATGGAACATTCACAATTTCTATGACAGTAAAAGACATTACAAATACATTACCTATGCTCACAAAAACACACAATGCACTCACTATAAAAATACCGCCAAGAACTGAAATAATTCAAGCTTTAAAATTAAATTCAACCGAAGAAAGACTAGTTTCTAATAAAGAGCTACAATCTGGAATTTTTCTCAGCAATTCGATAGCCCCAAAAACTTATAAAACTGCTAAACACTACCGATACTGAAGTAATTCTGGAAGGCATTCAATTAGAAACGGATTCACTGACAAACTATGACATTTCAAAATACAACAATGACCAACATTCACACAACGTAGAAAGACTGAAACATATTTTAGACATTAAAAGCACGGACAAAAACGCAAAAGACGATTTAACAAAAATATTCAGACAATACCGAAACGTATTTCACATTGACAATGAACCTTTATCTACTAACACTTTCTATAAACAAACAACATTCCGGTGTATATAAAAAATTACAGCCTACCACACAAACACACACACAGACGTGATAAATGAGCAAGTACAACAAATGTTGAAAGACGATGTACTTGAACCATCGGTCAGCCCATACACTGCCACACCCCTTTTTGTTCCTAAAAAGAACACAAATGACAAAAAGAAATGGAGACTTGTAGTGAACTTTAGGAAGCTCAATGATAAAATCGTTCGTGACAAATTTCCGCTAACTCGAATGGAAGATGTTCTAGACAAGTTAGGCAGATCAAAATGGTTTTCAACACTTGATATGACTAGCTCCTTTCGAGCTTTGACAGCTTTTTCTAGCAGTATTAAGTTTAGAATCTGAATCATTTTTATACTTGGATGACATAATTATCCATGGCTGCAGTATGTCCCATCACAATCAAAACCTAGTAAAAGAACTAGACAGACTTCAACGGTACAATTTGAAACTAAATGGTGCAAAATGTTGCTTTTTGCGTCCCGAGGTAGTATATTTAGGTTATCTGATGACAAGTGAAGGAGTCAGATACCCCATGTATGACATTGTAAAAAATTACCCAATTCAAAAAAATGCCGATGAAGTAAGAAGATTCGTTGCATTCTGTAACTACTATAGAAGATCCATTCCAAATTTTGCAGACATTGTAAACAGTTCAAATTCTCTTTTGAAAAAGAAGACATGGAATGAAGAACGTCAAATAGCATTTCACACACTGAAAGAGAAACTAATTGCACCACCTTTATTGAAGTATCCAGATTTCAAAAAACCATTTATTCTTACCATCGATGCATCCAATTATGCGTTAGGCACCATTCTATCACAAGGCGAAATTGGCAACGATTTGCCAATATCTTATGCCAGGAAATCACTGCAAGAACACGACCTAAATAAACCAGTACTACTAGCGATACATTGGTGAATCAACTTTTTCAAACCCTACCTTTATGGAAGAAAGTTCATAGTAGCAACTAATATCCTTATTTTCTCATAAAAATTCCTCATCAAAAATGACTAGGATTTGCCTAGATTTGGCTACAACTACAAAATAATTTACAAAAAAGGAAAAATGAACACTAATGCCGATGCGTTATCAAGAATTCAAATCGATTCTGAAATATTGAAACAAATGATACCGCATGAAAATGACGCAAATGCGAAGAAAACACTTATAATAACAAGAGGCATGGCAAATAAGAAAGCCATTAATAAAAATAAAGAGGTAAATAATGAAAACATGGTACCATAAACAGGGATACCATAGTATTTATTAATATATTAATTTATGTATATATTTATGTGGTCGCTGTGGCGTAGTGGTAATGCGTTGGACTGCTACGCACAGTGTCTGGGGTTCGCATCTCAGCACAGGCAAAATACAAACAAAAAAAGGAGAAAAAATAATTTTTCTACACAGCACCATCTCTTTGCAGGCAATGGCAAACCTACAAGAGTAAAAACTGCTATGAAAAACTTTTCACTTCGCCGTTCGGATTCGGCATTAAACTCTAGCTCCCTTCCATTCATGTACAAATATAAACGCACAACATGAGTGGATGCGAAAAGCTCGGCCTATGCCCTCCATGGGCTGTTGTGCCATTAAAAGAAAAGTAAGAATTTATGCATTTATTTATATATTTATTTATGTATCTATTTTTAATTTATTTCTTAATTTATTTATTAATTTATTTTTAAAATCATTTATAAAACAATTAATTAATTTATGCAATCTACCTACTAATTTAATTATTTATTTTTAATTTATTTCTTAATTTACTTATTAATTTGTTTTTTTAATTTATTTATAAAATTATTAATCAATTTATATATTAATTTATGTATTAATTTAATCATTAATGTATTTAATTATTAATTTAATAATACATAAATTGTTAATAAATTTATTAGTTTATTAAATTACTAATTTATGAATATATTAATTTATTGATCTATTAATTTACTAATTTATTAATTTAATAATTTATTAATATATTAATTTACAAATTTATTAATTTATTAACTTATTAACTTATTAATTTATTAATTTATTAATTTATTAATTTATTAATTTATTAATTTATTAATTTATTAATTTATTAATTTATTAATTTATTAATTTATTAATTTATTAATTTATTAATTTATTAATTTATTAATTTATTAATTTATTAATTTATTAATTTATTAATTTATTAATTTATTAATTTATTAATTTATTAATTTATTAATTTATTAATTTATTAATTTATTAATTTATTAATTTATTAATTTATTAATTTATTAATTTATTAATTTATTAATTTATTAATTTATTAATTTATTAATTTATTAATTTATTAATTTATTAATTTATTAATTTATTAATTTATTAATTTATTAATTTATTAATTTATTAATTTATTAATTTATTAATTTATTAATTTATTAATTTATTAATTTATTAATTTATTAATTTATTAATTTATTAATTTATTAATTTATTAATTTATTAATTTATTAATTTATTAATTTATTAATTTATTAATTTATTAATTTATTAATTTATTAATTTATTAATTTATTAATTTATTAATTTATTAATTTATTAATTTATTAATTTATTAATTTATTAATTTATTAATTTATTAATTTATTAATTTATTAATTTATTAATTTATTAATTTATTAATTTATTAATTTATTAATTTATTAATTTATTAATTTATTAATTTATCAACTTATCAACTTATTAATTTATTAATTTATTAATATATTAATATATTAATTTATTAATTTATTAATTTATTAATTTATTAATTTATTAATATATTAATTTATTAAATTATTAAATTATTAAATTATTAAATTATTAATTTCTGAATTTCTGAATTTCTGAATTTTTGAATTTTTGAATTTCTGAATTTCTGAATTTCTGAATTTCTGAATTTCTGAATTTCTGAATTTCTGAATTTCTGAATTTCTGAATTTCTGAATTTCTGAATTTCTGAATTTCTGAATTTCTGAATTTCTGAATTTCTGAATTTCTGAATTTCTGAATTTCTGAATTTCTGAATTTCTGAATTTCTGAATTTCTGAATTTCTGAATTTCTGAATTTCTGAATTTCTGAATTTCTGAATTTCTGAATTTCTGAATTTCTGAATTTCTGAATTTCTGAATTTCTGAATTTCTGAATTTCTGAATTTCTGAATTTCTGAATTTCTGAATTTCTGAATTTCTGAATTTCTGAATTTCTGAATTTCTGAATTTCTGAATTTCTGAATTTCTGAATTTCTGAATTTCTGAATTTCTGAATTTCTGAATTTCTGAATTTCTGAATTTCTGAATTTCTGAATTTCTGAATTTCTGAATTTCTGAATTTCTGAATTTCTGAATTTCTGAATTTCTGAATTTCTGAATTTCTGAATTTCTGAATTTCTGAATTTCTGAATTTCTGAATTTCTGAATTTCTGAATTTCTGAATTTCTGATTTTCTGGATTTCTGGATTTCTGGATTTCTGGATTTCTGAATTTCTGAATTTCTGAATTTCTGAATTTCTGAATTTCTGAATTTCTGAATTTCTGAATTTCTGAATTTCTGAATTTCTGAATTTCTGAATTTCTGAATTTCTGAATTTCTGAATTTCTGAATTTCTGAATTTCTGAATTTCTGAATTTCTGAATTTCTGAATTTCTGAATTTCTGAATTTCTGAATTTCTGAATTTCTGAATTTCTGAATTTCTGAATTTCTGAATTTCTGAATTTCTGAATTTCTGAATTTCTGAATTTCTGAATTTCTGAATTTCTGAATTTCTGAATTTCTGAATTTCTGAATTTCTGAATTTCTGAATTTCTGAATTTCTGAATTTCTGAATTTCTGAATTTCTGAATTTCTGAATTTCTGAATTTCTGAATTTCTGAATTTCTGAATTTCTGAATTTCTGAATTTCTGAATTTCTGAATTTCTGAATTTCTGAATTTCTGAATTTCTGAATTTCTGAATTTCTGAATTTCTGAATTTCTGAATTTCTGAATTTCTGAATTTCTGAATTTCTGAATTTCTGAATTTCTGAATTTCTGAATTTCTGAATTTCTGAATTTCTGAATTTCTGAATTTCTGAATTTCTGAATTTCTGAATTTCTGAATTTCTGAATTTCTGAATTTCTGAATTTCTGAATTTCTGAATTTCTGAATTTCTGAATTTCTGAATTTCTGAATTTCTGAATTTCTGAATTTCTGAATTTCTGAATTTCTGAATTTCTGAATTTCTGAATTTCTGAATTTCTGAATTTCTGAATTTCTGAATTTCTGAATTTCTGAATTTCTGAATTTCTGAATTTCTGAATTTCTGAATTTCTGAATTTCTGAATTTCTGAATTTCTGAATTTCTGAATTTCTGAATTTCTGAATTTCTGAATTTCTGAATTTCTGAATTTCTGAATTTCTGAATTTCTGAATTTCTGAATTTCTGAATTTCTGAATTTCTGAATTTCTGAATTTCTGAATTTCTGAATTTCTGAATTTCTGAATTTCTGAATTTCTGAATTTCTGAATTTCTGAATTTCTGAATTTCTGAATTTCTGAATTTCTGAATTTCTGAATTTCTGAATTTCTGAATTTCTGAATTTCTGAATTTCTGAATTTCTGGATTTCTGGATTTCTGGATTTCTGGATTTCTGGATTTCTGGATTTCTGGATTTCTGGATTTCTGGATTTCTGGATTTCTGGATTTCTGGATTTCTGGATTTCTGGATTTCTGGATTTCTGGATTTCTGGATTTCTGGATTTCTGGATTTCTGGATTTCTGGATTTCTGGATTTCTGGATTTCATTTCTGAATTTCTGAATTTCTGAATTTCTGAATTTCTGAATTTCTGAATTTCTGAATTTCTGAATTTCTGAATTTCTGAATTTCTGAATTTCTGAATTTCTGAATTTCTGAATTTCTGAATTTCTGAATTTCTGAATTTCTGAATTTCTGAATTTCTGAATTTCTGAATTTCTGAATTTCTGAATTTCTGAATTTCTGAATTTCTGAATTTCTGAATTTCTGAATTTCTGAATTTCTGAATTTCTGAATTTCTGAATTTCTGAATTTCTGAATTTCTGAATTTCTGAATTTCTGAATTTCTGAATTTCTGAATTTCTGAATTTCTGAATTTCTGAATTTCTGAATTTCTGAATTTCTGAATTTCTGAATTTCTGAATTTCTGAATTTCTGAATTTCTGAATTTCTGAATTTCTGAATTTCTGAATTTCTGAATTTCTGAATTTCTGAATTTCTGAATTTCTGAATTTCTGAATTTCTGAATTTCTGAATTTCTGAATTTCTGAATTTCTGAATTTCTGAATTTCTGAATTTCTGAATTTCTGAATTTCTGAATTTCTGAATTTCTGAATTTCTGAATTTCTGAATTTCTGAATTTCTGAATTTCTGAATTTCTGAATTTCTGAATTTCTGAATTTCTGAATTTCTGAATTTCTGAATTTCTGAATTTCTGAATTTCTGAATTTCTGAATTTCTGAATTTCTGAATTTCTGAATTTCTGAATTTCTGAATTTCTGAATTTCTGAATTTCTGAATTTCTGAATTTCTGAATTTCTGAATTTCTGAATTTCTGAATTTCTGAATTTCTGAATTTCTGAATTTCTGAATTTCTGAATTTCTGAATTTCTGAATTTCTGAATTTCTGAATTTCTGAATTTCTGAATTTCTGAATTTCTGAATTTCTGAATTTCTGAATTTCTGAATTTCTGAATTTCTGAATTTCTGAATTTCTGAATTTCTGAATTTCTGAATTTCTGAATTTCTGAATTTCTGAATTTCTGAATTTCTGAATTTCTGAATTTCTGAATTTCTGAATTTCTGAATTTCTGAATTTCTGAATTTCTGAATTTCTGAATTTCTGAATTTCTGAATTTCTGAATTTCTGAATTTCTGAATTTCTGAATTTCTGAATTTCTGAATTTCTGAATTTCTGAATTTCTGAATTTCTGAATTTCTGAATTTCTGAATTTCTGAATTTCTGAATTTCTGAATTTCTGAATTTCTGAATTTCTGAATTTCTGAATTTCTGAATTTCTGAATTTCTGAATTTCTGAATTTCTGAATTTCTGAATTTCTGAATTTCTGAATTTCTGAATTTCTGAATTTCTGAATTTCTGAATTTCTGAATTTCTGAATTTCTGAATTTCTGAATTTCTGAATTTCTGAATTTCTGAATTTCTGAATTTCTGAATTTCTGAATTTCTGAATTTCTGAATTTCTGAATTTCTGAATTTCTGAATTTCTGAATTTCTGAATTTCTGAATTTCTGAATTTCTGAATTTCTGAATTTCTGAATTTCTGAATTTCTGAATTTCTGAATTTCTGAATTTCTGAATTTCTGAATTTCTGAATTTCTGAATTTCTGAATTTCTGAATTTCTGAATTTCTGAATTTCTGAATTTCTGAATTTCTGAATTTCTGAATTTCTGAATTTCTGAATTTCTGAATTTCTGAATTTCTGAATTTCTGAATTTCTGAATTTCTGAATTTCTGAATTTCTGAATTTCTGAATTTCTGAATTTCTGAATTTCTGAATTTCTGAATTTCTGAATTTCTGAATTTCTGAATTTCTGAATTTCTGAATTTCTGAATTTCTGAATTTCTGAATTTCTGAATTTCTGAATTTCTGAATTTCTGAATTTCTGAATTTCTGAATTTCTGAATTTCTGAATTTCTGAATTTCTGAATTTCTGAATTTCTGAATTTCTGAATTTCTGAATTTCTGAATTTCTGAATTTCTGAATTTCTGAATTTCTGAATTTCTGAATTTCTGAATTTCTGAATTTCTGAATTTCTGAATTTCTGAATTTCTGAATTTCTGAATTTCTGAATTTCTGAATTTCTGAATTTCTGAATTTCTGAATTTCTGAATTTCTGAATTTCTGAATTTCTGAATTTCTGAATTTCTGAATTTCTGAATTTCTGAATTTCTGAATTTCTGAATTTCTGAATTTCTGAATTTCTGAATTTCTGAATTTCTGAATTTCTGAATTTCTGAATTTCTGAATTTCTGAATTTCTGAATTTCTGAATTTCTGAATTTCTGAATTTCTGAATTTCTGAATTTCTGAATTTCTGAATTTCTGAATTTCTGAATTTCTGAATTTCTGAATTTCTGAATTTCTGAATTTCTGAATTTCTGAATTTCTGAATTTCTGAATTTCTGAATTTCTGAATTTCTGAATTTCTGAATTTCTGAATTTCTGAATTTCTGAATTTCTGAATTTCTGAATTTCTGAATTTCTGAATTTCTGAATTTCTGAATTTCTGAATTTCTGAATTTCTGAATTTCTGAATTTCTGAATTTCTGAATTTCTGAATTTCTGAATTTCTGAATTTCTGAATTTCTGAATTTCTGAATTTCTGAATTTCTGAATTTCTGAATTTCTGAATTTCTGAATTTCTGAATTTCTGAATTTCTGAATTTCTGAATTTCTGAATTTCTGAATTTCTGAATTTCTGAATTTCTGAATTTCTGAATTTCTGAATTTCTGAATTTCTGAATTTCTGAATTTCTGAATTTCTGAATTTCTGAATTTCTGAATTTCTGAATTTCTGAATTTCTGAATTTCTGAATTTCTGAATTTCTGAATTTCTGAATTTCTGAATTTCTGAATTTCTGAATTTCTGAATTTCTGAATTTCTGAATTTTCTGAATTTCTGAATTTCTGAATTTCTGAATTTCTGAATTTCTGAATTTCTGAATTTCTGAATTTCTGAATTTCTGAATTTCTGAATTTCTGAATTTCTGAATTTCTGAATTTCTGAATTTCTGAATTTCTGAATTTCTGAATTTCTGAATTTCTGAATTTCTGAATTTCTGAATTTCTGAATTTCTGAATTTCTGAATTTCTGAATTTCTGAATTTCTGAATTTCTGAATTTCTGAATTTCTGAATTTCTGAATTTCTGAATTTCTGAATTTCTGAATTTCTGAATTTCTGAATTTCTGAATTTCTGAATTTCTGAATTTCTGAATTTCTGAATTTCTGAATTTCTGAATTTCTGAATTTCTGAATTTCTGAATTTCTGAATTTCTGAATTTCTGAATTTCTGAATTTCTGAATTTCTGAATTTCTGAATTTCTGAATTTCTGAATTTCTGAATTTCTGAATTTCTGAATTTCTGAATTTCTGAATTTCTGAATTTCTGAATTTCTGAATTTCTGAATTTCTGAATTTCTGAATTTCTGAATTTCTGAATTTCTGAATTTCTGAATTTCTGAATTTCTGAATTTCTGAATTTCTGAATTTCTGAATTTCTGAATTTCTGAATTTCTGAATTTCTGAATTTCTGAATTTCTGAATTTCTGAATTTCTGAATTTCTGAATTTCTGAATTTCTGAATTTCTGAATTTCTGAATTTCTGAATTTCTGAATTTCTGAATTTCTGAATTTCTGAATTTCTGAATTTCTGAATTTCTGAATTTCTGAATTTCTGAATTTCTGAATTTCTGAATTTCTGAATTTCTGAATTTCTGAATTTCTGAATTTCTGAATTTCTGAATTTCTGAATTTCTGAATTTCTGAATTTCTGAATTTCTGAATTTCTGAATTTCTGAATTTCTGAATTTCTGAATTTCTGAATTTCTGAATTTCTGAATTTCTGAATTTCTGAATTTCTGAATTTCTGAATTTCTGAATTTCTGAATTTCTGAATTTCTGAATTTCTGAATTTCTGAATTTCTGAATTTCTGAATTTCTGAATTTCTGAATTTCTGAATTTCTGAATTTCTGAATTTCTGAATTTCTGAATTTCTGAATTTCTGAATTTCTGAATTTCTGAATTTCTGAATTTCTGAATTTCTGAATTTCTGAATTTCTGAATTTCTGAATTTCTGAATTTCTGAATTTCTGAATTTCTGAATTTCTGAATTTCTGAATTTCTGAATTTCTGAATTTCTGAATTTCTGAATTTCTGAATTTCTGAATTTCTGAATTTCTGAATTTCTGAATTTCTGAATTTCTGAATTTCTGAATTTCTGAATTTCTGAATTTCTGAATTTCTGAATTTCTGAATTTCTGAATTTCTGAATTTCTGAATTTCTGAATTTCTGAATTTCTGAATTTCTGAATTTCTGAATTTCTGAATTTCTGAATTTCTGAATTTCTGAATTTCTGAATTTCTGAATTTCTGAATTTCTGAATTTCTGAATTTCTGAATTTCTGAATTTCTGAATTTCTGAATTTCTGAATTTCTGAATTTCTGAATTTCTGAATTTCTGAATTTCTGAATTTCTGAATTTCTGAATTTCTGAATTTCTGAATTTCTGAATTTCTGAATTTCTGAATTTCTGAATTTCTGAATTTCTGAATTTCTGAATTTCTGAATTTCTGAATTTCTGAATTTCTGAATTTCTGAATTTCTGAATTTCTGAATTTCTGAATTTCTGAATTTCTGAATTTCTGAATTTCTGAATTTCTGAATTTCTGAATTTCTGAATTTCTGAATTTCTGAATTTCTGAATTTCTGAATTTCTGAATTTCTGAATTTCTGAATTTCTGAATTTCTGAATTTCTGAATTTCTGAATTTCTGAATTTCTGAATTTCTGAATTTCTGAATTTCTGAATTTCTGAATTTCTGAATTTCTGAATTTCTGAATTTCTGAATTTCTGAATTTCTGAATTTCTGAATTTCTGAATTTCTGAATTTCTGAATTTCTGAATTTCTGAATTTCTGAATTTCTGAATTTCTGAATTTCTGAATTTCTGAATTTCTGAATTTCTGAATTTCTGAATTTCTGAATTTCTGAATTTCTGAATTTCTGAATTTCTGAATTTCTGAATTTCTGAATTTCTGAATTTCTGAATTTCTGAATTTCTGAATTTCTGAATTTCTGAATTTCTGAATTTCTGAATTTCTGAATTTCTGAATTTCTGAATTTCTGAATTTCTGAATTTCTGAATTTCTGAATTTCTGAATTTCTGAATTTCTGAATTTCTGAATTTCTGAATTTCTGAATTTCTGAATTTCTGAATTTCTGAATTTCTGAATTTCTGAATTTCTGAATTTCTGAATTTCTGAATTTCTGAATTTCTGAATTTCTGAATTTCTGAATTTCTGAATTTCTGAATTTCTGAATTTCTGAATTTCTGAATTTCTGAATTTCTGAATTTCTGAATTTCTGAATTTCTGAATTTCTGAATTTCTGAATTTCTGAATTTCTGAATTTCTGAATTTCTGAATTTCTGAATTTCTGAATTTCTGAATTTCTGAATTTCTGAATTTCTGAATTTCTGAATTTCTGAATTTCTGAATTTCTGAATTTCTGAATTTCTGAATTTCTGAATTTCTGAATTTCTGAATTTCTGAATTTCTGAATTTCTGAATTTCTGAATTTCTGAATTTCTGAATTTCTGAATTTCTGAATTTCTGAATTTCTGAATTTCTGAATTTCTGAATTTCTGAATTTCTGAATTTCTGAATTTCTGAATTTCTGAATTTCTGAATTTCTGAATTTCTGAATTTCTGAATTTCTGAATTTCTGAATTTCTGAATTTCTGAATTTCTGAATTTCTGAATTTCTGAATTTCTGAATTTCTGAATTTCTGAATTTCTGAATTTCTGAATTTCTGAATTTCTGAATTTCTGAATTTCTGAATTTCTGAATTTCTGAATTTCTGAATTTCTGAATTTCTGAATTTCTGAATTTCTGAATTTCTGAATTTCTGAATTTCTGAATTTCTGAATTTCTGAATTTCTGAATTTCTGAATTTCTGAATTTCTGAATTTCTGAATTTCTGAATTTCTGAATTTCTGAATTTCTGAATTTCTGAATTTCTGAATTTCTGAATTTCTGAATTTCTGAATTTCTGAATTTCTGAATTTCTGAATTTCTGAATTTCTGAATTTCTGAATTTCTGAATTTCTGAATTTCTGAATTTCTGAATTTCTGAATTTCTGAATTTCTGAATTTCTGAATTTCTGAATTTCTGAATTTCTGAATTTCTGAATTTCTGAATTTCTGAATTTCTGAATTTCTGAATTTCTGAATTTCTGAATTTCTGAATTTCTGAATTTCTGAATTTCTGAATTTCTGAATTTCTGAATTTCTGAATTTCTGAATTTCTGAATTTCTGAATTTCTGAATTTCTGAATTTCTGAATTTCTGAATTTCTGAATTTCTGAATTTCTGAATTTCTGAATTTCTGAATTTCTGAATTTCTGAATTTCTGAATTTCTGAATTTCTGAATTTCTGAATTTCTGAATTTCTGAATTTCTGAATTTCTGAATTTCTGAATTTCTGAATTTCTGAATTTCTGAATTTCTGAATTTCTGAATTTCTGAATTTCTGAATTTCTGAATTTCTGAATTTCTGAATTTCTGAATTTCTGAATTTCTGAATTTCTGAATTTCTGAATTTCTGAATTTCTGAATTTCTGAATTTCTGAATTTCTGAATTTCTGAATTTCTGAATTTCTGAATTTCTGAATTTCTGAATTTCTGAATTTCTGAATTTCTGAATTTCTGAATTTCTGAATTTCTGAATTTCTGAATTTCTGAATTTCTGAATTTCTGAATTTCTGAATTTCTGAATTTCTGAATTTCTGAATTTCTGAATTTCTGAATTTCTGAATTTCTGAATTTCTGAATTTCTGAATTTCTGAATTTCTGAATTTCTGAATTTCTGAATTTCTGAATTTCTGAATTTCTGAATTTCTGAATTTCTGAATTTCTGAATTTCTGAATTTCTGAATTTCTGAATTTCTGAATTTCTGAATTTCTGAATTTCTGAATTTCTGAATTTCTGAATTTCTGAATTTCTGAATTTCTGAATTTCTGAATTTCTGAATTTCTGAATTTCTGAATTTCTGAATTTCTGAATTTCTGAATTTCTGAATTTCTGAATTTCTGAATTTCTGAATTTCTGAATTTCTGAATTTCTGAATTTCTGAATTTCTGAATTTCTGAATTTCTGAATTTCTGAATTTCTGAATTTCTGAATTTCTGAATTTCTGAATTTCTGAATTTCTGAATTTCTGAATTTCTGAATTTCTGAATTTCTGAATTTCTGAATTTCTGAATTTCTGAATTTCTGAATTTCTGAATTTCTGAATTTCTGAATTTCTGAATTTCTGAATTTCTGAATTTCTGAATTTCTGAATTTCTGAATTTCTGAATTTCTGAATTTCTGAATTTCTGAATTTCTGAATTTCTGAATTTCTGAATTTCTGAATTTCTGAATTTCTGAATTTCTGAATTTCTGAATTTCTGAATTTCTGAATTTCTGAATTTCTGAATTTCTGAATTTCTGAATTTCTGAATTTCTGAATTTCTGAATTTCTGAATTTCTGAATTTCTGAATTTCTGAATTTCTGAATTTCTGAATTTCTGAATTTCTGAATTTCTGAATTTCTGAATTTCTGAATTTCTGAATTTCTGAATTTCTGAATTTCTGAATTTCTGAATTTCTGAATTTCTGAATTTCTGAATTTCTGAATTTCTGAATTTCTGAATTTCTGAATTTCTGAATTTCTGAATTTCTGAATTTCTGAATTTCTGAATTTCTGAATTTCTGAATTTCTGAATTTCTGAATTTCTGAATTTCTGAATTTCTGAATTTCTGAATTTCTGAATTTCTGAATTTCTGAATTTCTGAATTTCTGAATTTCTGAATTTCTGAATTTCTGAATTTCTGAATTTCTGAATTTCTGAATTTCTGAATTTCTGAATTTCTGAATTTCTGAATTTCTGAATTTCTGAATTTCTGAATTTCTGAATTTCTGAATTTCTGAATTTCTGAATTTCTGAATTTCTGAATTTCTGAATTTCTGAATTTCTGAATTTCTGAATTTCTGAATTTCTGAATTTCTGAATTTCTGAATTTCTGAATTTCTGAATTTCTGAATTTCTGAATTTCTGAATTTCTGAATTTCTGAATTTCTGAATTTCTGAATTTCTGAATTTCTGAATTTCTGAATTTCTGAATTTCTGAATTTCTGAATTTCTGAATTTCTGAATTTCTGAATTTCTGAATTTCTGAATTTCTGAATTTCTGAATTTCTGAATTTCTGAATTTCTGAATTTCTGAATTTCTGAATTTCTGAATTTCTGAATTTCTGAATTTCTGAATTTCTGAATTTCTGAATTTCTGAATTTCTGAATTTCTGAATTTCTGAATTTCTGAATTTCTGAATTTCTGAATTTCTGAATTTCTGAATTTCTGAATTTCTGAATTTCTGAATTTCTGAATTTCTGAATTTCTGAATTTCTGAATTTCTGAATTTCTGAATTTCTGAATTTCTGAATTTCTGAATTTCTGAATTTCTGAATTTCTGAATTTCTGAATTTCTGAATTTCTGAATTTCTGAATTTCTGAATTTCTGAATTTCTGAATTTCTGAATTTCTGAATTTCTGAATTTCTGAATTTCTGAATTTCTGAATTTCTGAATTTCTGAATTTCTGAATTTCTGAATTTCTGAATTTCTGAATTTCTGAATTTCTGAATTTCTGAATTTCTGAATTTCTGAATTTCTGAATTTCTGAATTTCTGAATTTCTGAATTTCTGAATTTCTGAATTTCTGAATTTCTGAATTTCTGAATTTCTGAATTTCTGAATTTCTGAATTTCTGAATTTCTGAATTTCTGAATTTCTGAATTTCTGAATTTCTGAATTTCTGAATTTCTGAATTTCTGAATTTCTGAATTTCTGAATTTCTGAATTTCTGAATTTCTGAATTTCTGAATTTCTGAATTTCTGAATTTCTGAATTTCTGAATTTCTGAATTTCTGAATTTCTGAATTTCTGAATTTCTGAATTTCTGAATTTCTGAATTTCTGAATTTCTGAATTTCTGAATTTCTGAATTTCTGAATTTCTGAATTTCTGAATTTCTGAATTTCTGAATTTCTGAATTTCTGAATTTCTGAATTTCAGAATTTCTGAATTTCTGAATTTCTGAATTTCTGAATTTCTGAATTTCTGAATTTCTGAATTTCTGAATTTCTGAATTTCTGAATTTCTGAATTTCTGAATTTCTGAATTTCTGAATTTCTGAATTTCTGAATTTTTGAATTTCTGAATTTCTGAATTTCTGAATTTCTGAATTTCTGAATTTCTGAATTTCTGAATTTCTGAATTTCTGAATTTCTGAATTTCTGAATTTCTGAATTTCTGAATTTCTGAATTTCTGAATGTTGGACTTTCTGAGTGCGTTAGACTGCTACGCAGAGTGTCCGGGGTTCGAATCTCGGCAAATTAAAAATTAAATAAAAAAATAAAAATAAATAATTTTTCTACACGGCACCACCTCTTGGCAGGCAATGGCAAACCTGCAAGAGTAGAAATTGCTATGAAAAGCTTTTCACTTCGCCGTTCGGATTCGGCATAAAACTGTGGATCCCTTCCATTCATGTACACATATAACACGCACAACATTAGTGGATGCGAAATGCTCGGCCTAGGCCCTCAATGGGTTGTTGGGCCATTAAATGTAAAGTAAGAATTTCTGAATTTCTGAATTTCTGAATTTCTGAATTT
The DNA here is from genome assembly GCA_958295655.1 of Palloptera scutellata. Classification (NCBI taxonomy): domain Eukaryota; kingdom Metazoa; phylum Arthropoda; class Insecta; order Diptera; family Pallopteridae; genus Palloptera; species Palloptera scutellata. The sequence continues at coordinate 9,859,578 of OY282453.1, read as the reverse complement.
CTGAATTTCTGAATTTCTGAATTTCTGAATTTCTGAATTTCTGAATTTCTGAATTTCTGAATTTCTGAATTTCTGAATTTCTGAATTTCTGAATTTCTGAATTTCTGAATTTCTGAATTTCTGAATTTCTGAATTTCTGAATTTCTGAATTTCTGAATTTCTGAATTTCTGAATTTCTGAATTTCTGAATTTCTGAATTTCTGAATTTCTGAATTTCTGAATTTCTGAATTTCTGAATTTCTGAATTTCTGAATTTCTGAATTTCTGAATTTCTGAATTTCTGAATTTCTGAATTTCTGAATTTCTGAATTTCTGAATTTCTGAATTTCTGAATTTCTGAATTTCTGAATTTCTGAATTTCTGAATTTCTGAATTTCTGAATTTCTGAATTTCTGAATTTCTGAATTTCTGAATTTCTGAATTTCTGAATTTCTGAATTTCTGAATTTCTGAATTTCTGAATTTCTGAATTTCTGAATTTCTGAATTTCTGAATTTCTGAATTTCTGAATTTCTGAATTTCTGAATTTCTGAATTTCTGAATTTCTGAATTTCTGAATTTCTGAATTTCTGAATTTCTGAATTTCTGAATTTCTGAATTTCTGAATTTCTGAATTTCTGAATTTCTGAATTTCTGAATTTCTGAATTTCTGAATTTCTGAATTTCTGAATTTCTGAATTTCTGAATTTCTGAATTTCTGAATTTCTGAATTTCTGAATTTCTGAATTTCTGAATTTCTGAATTTCTGAATTTCTGAATTTCTGAATTTCTGAATTTCTGAATTTCTGAATTTCTGAATTTCTGAATTTCTGAATTTCTGAATTTCTGAATTTCTGAATTTCTGAATTTCTGAATTTCTGAATTTCTGAATTTCTGAATTTCTGAATTTCTGAATTTCTGAATTTCTGAATTTCTGAATTTCTGAATTTCTGAATTTCTGAATTTCTGAATTTCTGAATTTCTGAATTTCTGAATTTCTGAATTTCTGAATTTCTGAATTTCTGAATTTCTGAATTTCTGAATTTCTGAATTTCTGAATTTCTGAATTTCTGAATTTCTGAATTTCTGAATTTCTGAATTTCTGAATTTCTGAATTTCTGAATTTCTGAATTTCTGAATTTCTGAATTTCTGAATTTCTGAATTTCTGAATTTCTGAATTTCTGAATTTCTGAATTTCTGAATTTCTGAATTTCTGAATTTCTGAATTTCTGAATTTCTGAATTTCTGAATTTCTGAATTTCTGAATTTCTGAATTTCTGAATTTCTGAATTTCTGAATTTCTGAATTTCTGAATTTCTGAATTTCTGAATTTCTGAATTTCTGAATTTCTGAATTTCTGAATTTCTGAATTTCTGAATTTCTGAATTTCTGAATTTCTGAATTTCTGAATTTCTGAATTTCTGAATTTCTGAATTTCTGAATTTCTGAATTTCTGAATTTCTGAATTTCTGAATTTCTGAATTTCTGAATTTCTGAATTTCTGAATTTCTGAATTTCTGAATTTCTGAATTTCTGAATTTCTGAATTTCTGAATTTCTGAATTTCTGAATTTCTGAATTTCTGAATTTCTGAATTTCTGAATTTCTGAATTTCTGAATTTCTGAATTTCTGAATTTCTGAATTTCTGAATTTCTGAATTTCTGAATTTCTGAATTTCTGAATTTCTGAATTTCTGAATTTCTGAATTTCTGAATTTCTGAATTTCTGAATTTCTGAATTTCTGAATTTCTGAATTTCTGAATTTCTGAATTTCTGAATTTCTGAATTTCTGAATTTCTGAATTTCTGAATTTCTGAATTTCTGAATTTCTGAATTTCTGAATTTCTGAATTTCTGAATTTCTGAATTTCTGAATTTCTGAATTTCTGAATTTCTGAATTTCTGAATTTCTGAATTTCTGAATTTCTGAATTTCTGAATTTCTGAATTTCTGAATTTCTGAATTTCTGAATTTCTGAATTTCTGAATTTCTGAATTTCTGAATTTCTGAATTTCTGAATTTCTGAATTTCTGAATTTCTGAATTTCTGAATTTCTGAATTTCTGAATTTCTGAATTTCTGAATTTCTGAATTTCTGAATTTCTGAATTTCTGAATTTCTGAATTTCTGAATTTCTGAATTTCTGAATTTCTGAATTTCTGAATTTCTGAATTTCTGAATTTCTGAATTTCTGAATTTCTGAATTTCTGAATTTCTGAATTTCTGAATTTCTGAATTTCTGAATTTCTGAATTTCTGAATTTCTGAATTTCTGAATTTCTGAATTTCTGAATTTCTGAATTTCTGAATTTCTGAATTTCTGAATTTCTGAATTTCTGAATTTCTGAATTTCTGAATTTCTGAATTTCTGAATTTCTGAATTTCTGAATTTCTGAATTTCTGAATTTCTGAATTTCTGAATTTCTGAATTTCTGAATTTCTGAATTTCTGAATTTCTGAATTTCTGAATTTCTGAATTTCTGAATTTCTGAATTTCTGAATTTCTGAATTTCTGAATTTCTGAATTTCTGAATTTCTGAATTTCTGAATTTCTGAATTTCTGAATTTCTGAATTTCTGAATTTCTGAATTTCTGAATTTCTGAATTTCTGAATTTCTGAATTTCTGAATTTCTGAATTTCTGAATTTCTGAATTTCTGAATTTCTGAATTTCTGAATTTCTGAATTTCTGAATTTCTGAATTTCTGAATTTCTGAATTTCTGAATTTCTGAATTTCTGAATTTCTGAATTTCTGAATTTCTGAATTTCTGAATTTCTGAATTTCTGAATATCTGAATTTCTGAATTTCTGAATTTCTGAATTTCTGAATTTCTGAATTTCTGAATTTCTGAATTTCTGAATTTCTGAATTTCTGAATTTCTGAATTTCTGAATTTCTGAATTTCTGAATTTCTGAATTTCTGAATTTCTGAATTTCTGAATTTCTGAATTTCTGAATTTCTGAATTTCTGAATTTCTGAATTTCTGAATTTCTGAATTTCTGAATTTCTGAATTTCTGAATTTCTGAATTTCTGAATTTCTGAATTTCTGAATTTCTGAATTTCTGAATTTCTGAATTTCTGAATTTCTGAATTTCTGAATTTCTGAATTTCTGAATTTCTGAATTTCTGAATTTCTGAATTTCTGAATTTCTGAATTTCTGAATTTCTGAATTTCTGAATTTCTGAATTTCTGAATTTCTGAATTTCTGAATTTCTGAATTTCTGAATTTCTGAATTTCTGAATTTCTGAATTTCTGAATTTCTGAATTTCTGAATTTCTGAATTTCTGAATTTCTGAATTTCTGAATTTCTGAATTTCTGAATTTCTGAATTTCTGAATTTCTGAATTTCTGAATTTCTGAATTTCTGAATTTCTGAATTTCTGAATTTCTGAATTTCTGAATTTCTGAATTTCTGAATTTCTGAATTTCTGAATTTCTGAATTTCTGAATTTCTGAATTTCTGAATTTCTGAATTTCTGAATTTCTGAATTTCTGAATTTCTGAATTTCTGAATTTCTGAATTTCTGAATTTCTGAATTTCTGAATTTCTGAATTTCTGAATTTCTGAATTTCTGAATTTCTGAATTTCTGAATTTCTGAATTTCTGAATTTCTGAATTTCTGAATTTCTGAATTTCTGAATTTCTGAATTTCTGAATTTCTGAATTTCTGAATTTCTGAATTTCTGAATTTCTGAATTTCTGAATTTCTGAATTTCTGAATTTCTGAATTTCTGAATTTCTGAATTTCTGAATTTCTGAATTTCTGAATTTCTGAATTTCTGAATTTCTGAATTTCTGAATTTCTGAATTTCTGAATTTCTGAATTTCTGAATTTCTGAATTTCTGAATTTCTGAATTTCTGAATTTCTGAATTTCTGAATTTCTGAATTTCTGAATTTCTGAATTTCTGAATTTCTGAATTTCTGAATTTCTGAATTTCTGAATTTCTGAATTTCTGAATTTCTGAATTTCTGAATTTCTGAATTTCTGAATTTCTGAATTTCTGAATTTCTGAATTTCTGAATTTCTGAATTTCTGAATTTCTGAATTTCTGAATTTCTGAATTTCTGAATTTCTGAATTTCTGAATTTCTGAATTTCTGAATTTCTGAATTTCTGAATTTCTGAATTTCTGAATTTCTGAATTTCTGAATTTCTGAATTTCTGAATTTCTGAATTTCTGAATTTCTGAATTTCTGAATTTCTGAATTTCTGAATTTCTGAATTTCTGAATTTCTGAATTTCTGAATTTCTGAATTTCTGAATTTCTGAATTTCTGAATTTCTGAATTTCTGAATTTCTGAATTTCTGAATTTCTGAATTTCTGAATTTCTGAATTTCTGAATTTCTGAATTTCTGAATTTCTGAATTTCTGAATTTCTGAATTTCTGAATTTCTGAATTTCTGAATTTCTGAATTTCTGAATTTCTGAATTTCTGAATTTCTGAATTTCTGAATTTCTGAATTTCTGAATTTCTGAATTTCTGAATTTCTGAATTTCTGAATTTCTGAATTTCTGAATTTCTGAATTTCTGAATTTCTGAATTTCTGAATTTCTGAATTTCTGAATTTCTGAATTTCTGAATTTCTGAATTTCTGAATTTCTGAATTTCTGAATTTCTGAATTTCTGAATTTCTGAATTTCTGAATTTCTGAATTTCTGAATTTCTGAATTTCTGAATTTCTGAATTTCTGAATTTCTGAATTTCTGAATTTCTGAATTTCTGAATTTCTGAATTTCTGAATTTCTGAATTTCTGAATTTCTGAATTTCTGAATTTCTGAATTTCTGAATTTCTGAATTTCTGAATTTCTGAATTTCTGAATTTCTGAATTTCTGAATTTCTGAATTTCTGAATTTCTGAATTTCTGAATTTCTGAATTTCTGAATTTCTGAATTTCTGAATTTCTGAATTTCTGAATTTCTGAATTTCTGAATTTCTGAATTTCTGAATTTCTGAATTTCTGAATTTCTGAATTTCTGAATTTCTGAATTTCTGAATTTCTGAATTTCTGAATTTCTGAATTTCTGAATTTCTGAATTTCTGAATTTCTGAATTTCTGAATTTCTGAATTTCTGAATTTCTGAATTTCTGAATTTCTGAATTTCTGAATTTCTGAATTTCTGAATTTCTGAATTTCTGAATTTCTGAATTTCTGAATTTCTGAATTTCTGAATTTCTGAATTTCTGAATTTCTGAATTTCTGAATTTCTGAATTTCTGAATTTCTGAATTTCTGAATTTCTGAATTTCTGAATTTCTGAATTTCTGAATTTCTGAATTTCTGAATTTCTGAATTTCTGAATTTCTGAATTTCTGAATTTCTGAATTTCTGAATTTCTGAATTTCTGAATTTCTGAATTTCTGAATTTCTGAATTTCTGAATTTCTGAATTTCTGAATTTCTGAATTTCTGAATTTCTGAATTTCTGAATTTCTGAATTTCTGAATTTCTGAATTTCTGAATTTCTGAATTTCTGAATTTCTGAATTTCTGAATTTCTGAATTTCTGAATTTCTGAATTTCTGAATTTCTGAATTTCTGAATTTCTGAATTTCTGAATTTCTGAATTTCTGAATTTCTGAATTTCTGAATTTCTGAATTTCTGAATTTCTGAATTTCTGAATTTCTGAATTTCTGAATTTCTGAATTTTCTGAATTTCTGAATTTCTGAATTTCTGAATTTCTGAATTTCTGAATTTCTGAATTTCTGAATTTCTGAATTTCTGAATTTCTGAATTTCTGAATTTCTGAATTTCTGAATTTCTGAATTTCTGAATTTCTGAATTTCTGAATTTCTGAATTTCTGAATTTCTGAATTTCTGAATTTCTGAATTTCTGAATTTCTGAATTTCTGAATTTGAATTTCTGAATTTCTGAATTTCTGAATTTCTGAATTTCTGAATTTCTGAATTTCTGAATTTCTGAATTTCTGAATTTCTGAATTTCTGAATTTCTGAATTTCTGAATTTCTGAATTTCTGAATTTCTGAATTTCTGAATTTCTGAATTTCTGAATTTCTGAATTTCTGAATTTCTGAATTTCTGAATTTCTGAATTTCTGAATTTCTGAATTTCTGAATTTCTGAATTTCTGAATTTCTGAATTTCTGAATTTCTGAATTTCTGAATTTCTGAATTTCTGAATTTCTGAATTTCTGAATTTCTGAATTTCTGAATTTCTGAATTTCTGAATTTCTGAATTTCTGAATTTCTGAATTTCTGAATTTCTGAATTTCTGAATTTCTGAATTTCTGAATTTCTGAATTTCTGAATTTCTGAATTTCTGAATTTCTGAATTTCTGAATTTCTGAATTTCTGAATTTCTGAATTTCTGAATTTCTGAATTTCTGAATTTCTGAATTTCTGAATTTCTGAATTTCTGAATTTCTGAATTTCTGAATTTCTGAATTTCTGAATTTCTGAATTTCTGAATTTCTGAATTTCTGAATTTCTGAATTTCTGAATTTCTGAATTTCTGAATTTCTGAATTTCTGAATTTCTGAATTTCTGAATTTCTGAATTTCTGAATTTCTGAATTTCTGAATTTCTGAATTTCTGAATTTCTGAATTTCTGAATTTCTGAATTTCTGAATTTCTGAATTTCTGAATTTCTGAATTTCTGAATTTCTGAATTTCTGAATTTCTGAATTTCTGAATTTCTGAATTTCTGAATTTCTGAATTTCTGAATTTCTGAATTTCTGAATTTCTGAATTTCTGAATTTCTGAATTTCTGAATTTCTGAATTTCTGAATTTCTGAATTTCTGAATTTCTGAATTTCTGAATTTCTGAATTTCTGAATTTCTGAATTTCTGAATTTCTGAATTTCTGAATTTCTGAATTTCTGAATTTCTGAATTTCTGAATTTCTGAATTTCTGAATTTCTGAATTTCTGAATTTCTGAATTTCTGAATTTCTGAATTTCTGAATTTCTGAATTTCTGAATTTCTGAATTTCTGAATTTCTGAATTTCTGAATTTCTGAATTTCTGAATTTCTGAATTTCTGAATTTCTGAATTTCTGAATTTCTGAATTTCTGAATTTCTGAATTTCTGAATTTCTGAATTTCTGAATTTCTGAATTTCTGAATTTCTGAATTTCTGAATTTCTGAATTTCTGAATTTCTGAATTTCTGAATTTCTGAATTTCTGAATTTCTGAATTTCTGAATTTCTGAATTTCTGAATTTCTGAATTTCTGAATTTCTGAATTTCTGAATTTCTGAATTTCTGAATTTCTGAATTTCTGAATTTCTGAATTTCTGAATTTCTGAATTTCTGAATTTCTGAATTTCTGAATTTCTGAATTTCTGAATTTCTGAATTTCTGAATTTCTGAATTTCTGAATTTCTGAATTTCTGAATTTCTGAATTTCTGAATTTCTGAATTTCTGAATTTCTGAATTTCTGAATTTCTGAATTTCTGAATTTCTGAATTTCTGAATTTCTGAATTTCTGAATTTCTGAATTTCTGAATTTCTGAATTTCTGAATTTCTGAATTTCTGAATTTCTGAATTTCTGAATTTCTGAATTTCTGAATTTCTGAATTTCTGAATTTCTGAATTTCTGAATTTCTGAATTTCTGAATTTCTGAATTTCTGAATTTCTGAATTTCTGAATTTCTGAATTTCTGAATTTCTGAATTTCTGAATTTCTGAATTTCTGAATTTCTGAATTTCTGAATTTCTGAATTTCTGAATTTCTGAATTTCTGAATTTCTGAATTTCTGAATTTCTGAATTTCTGAATTTCTGAATTTCTGAATTTCTGAATTTCTGAATTTCTGAATTTCTGAATTTCTGAATTTCTGAATTTCTGAATTTCTGAATTTCTGAATTTCTGAATTTCTGAATTTCTGAATTTCTGAATTTCTGAATTTCTGAATTTCTGAATTTCTGAATTTCTGAATTTCTGAATTTCTGAATTTCTGAATTTCTGAATTTCTGAATTTCTGAATTTCTGAATTTCTGAATTTCTGAATTTCTGAATTTCTGAATTTCTGAATTTCTGAATTTCTGAATTTCTGAATTTCTGAATTTCTGAATTTCTGAATTTCTGAATTTCTGAATTTCTGAATTTCTGAATTTCTGAATTTCTGAATTTCTGAATTTCTGAATTTCTGAATTTCTGAATTTCTGAATTTCTGAATTTCTGAATTTCTGAATTTCTGAATTTCTGAATTTCTGAATTTCTGAATTTCTGAATTTCTGAATTTCTGAATTTCTGAATTTCTGAATTTCTGAATTTCTGAATTTCTGAATTTCTGAATTTCTGAATTTCTGAATTTCTGAATTTCTGAATTTCTGAATTTCTGAATTTCTGAATTTCTGAATTTCTGAATTTCTGAATTTCTGAATTTCTGAATTTCTGAATTTCTGAATTTCTGAATTTCTGAATTTCTGAATTTCTGAATTTCTGAATTTCTGAATTTCTGAATTTCTGAATTTCTGAATTTCTGAATTTCTGAATTTCTGAATTTCTGAATTTCTGAATTTCTGAATTTCTGAATTTCTGAATTTCTGAATTTCTGAATTTCTGAATTTCTGAATTTCTGAATTTCTGAATTTCTGAATTTCTGAATTTCTGAATTTCTGAATTTCTGAATTTCTGAATTTCTGAATTTCTGAATTTCTGAATTTCTGAATTTCTGAATTTCTGAATTTCTGAATTTCTGAATTTCTGAATTTCTGAATTTCTGAATTTCTGAATTTCTGAATTTCTGAATTTCTGAATTTCTGAATTTCTGAATTTCTGAATTTCTGAATTTCTGAATTTCTGAATTTCTGAATTTCTGAATTTCTGAATTTCTGAATTTCTGAATTTCTGAATTTCTGAATTTCTGAATTTCTGAATTTCTGAATTTCTGAATTTCTGAATTTCTGAATTTCTGAATTTCTGAATTTCTGAATTTCTGAATTTCTGAATTTCTGAATTTCTGAATTTCTGAATTTCTGAATTTCTGAATTTCTGAATTTCTGAATTTCTGAATTTCTGAATTTCTGAATTTCTGAATTTCTGAATTTCTGAATTTCTGAATTTCTGAATTTCTGAATTTCTGAATTTCTGAATTTCTGAATTTCTGAATTTCTGAATTTCTGAATTTCTGAATTTCTGAATTTCTGAATTTCTGAATTTCTGAATTTCTGAATTTCTGAATTTCTGAATTTCTGAATTTCTGAATTTCTGAATTTCTGAATTTCTGAATTTCTGAATTTCTGAATTTCTGAATTTCTGAATTTCTGAATTTCTGAATTTCTGAATTTCTGAATTTCTGAATTTCTGAATTTCTGAATTTCTGAATTTCTGAATTTCTGAATTTCTGAATTTCTGAATTTCTGAATTTCTGAATTTCTGAATTTCTGAATTTCTGAATTTCTGAATTTCTGAATTTCTGAATTTCTGAATTTCTGAATTTCTGAATTTCTGAATTTCTGAATTTCTGAATTTCTGAATTTCTGAATTTCTGAATTTCTGAATTTCTGAATTTCTGAATTTCTGAATTTCTGAATTTCTGAATTTCTGAATTTCTGAATTTCTGAATTTCTGAATTTCTGAATTTCTGAATTTCTGAATTTCTGAATTTCTGAATTTCTGAATTTCTGAATTTCTGAATTTCTGAATTTCTGAATTTCTGAATTTCTGAATTTCTGAATTTCTGAATTTCTGAATTTCTGAATTTCTGAATTTCTGAATTTCTGAATTTCTGAATTTCTGAATTTCTGAATTTCTGAATTTCTGAATTTCTGAATTTCTGAATTTCTGAATTTCTGAATTTCTGAATTTCTGAATTTCTGAATTTCTGAATTTCTGAATTTCTGAATTTCTGAATTTCTGAATTTCTGAATTTCTGATTTTTATGAATTTCTGAATTTCTGAATTTCTGAATTTCTGAATTTCTGAATTTCTGAATTTCTGAATTTCTGAATTTCTGAATTTCTGAATTTCTGAATTTCTGAATTTCTGAATTTCTGAATTTCTGAATTTCTGAATTTCTGAATTTCTGAATTTCTGAATTTCTGAATTTCTGAATTTCTGAATTTCTGAATTTCTGAATTTCTGAATTTCTGAATTTCTGAATTTCTGAATTTCTGAATTTCTGAATTTCTGAATTTCTGAATTTCTGAATTTCTGAATTTCTGAATTTCTGAATTTCTGAATTTCTGAATTTCTGAATTTCTGAATTTCTGAATTTCTGAATTTCTGAATTTCTGAATTTCTGAATTTCTGAATTTCTGAATTTCTGAATTTCTGAATTTCTGAATTTCTGAATTTCTGAATTTCTGAATTTCTGAATTTCTGAATTTCTGAATTTCTGAATTTCTGAATTTCTGAATTTCTGAATTTCTGAATTTCTGAATTTCTGAATTTCTGAATTTCTGAATTTCTGAATTTCTGAATTTCTGAATTTCTGAATTTCTGAATTTCTGCATTTCTGAATTTCTGAATTTCTGAATTTCTGAATTTCTGAATTTCTGAATTTCTGAATTTCTGAATTTCTGAATTTCTGAATTTCTGAATTTCTGAATTTCTGAATTTCTGAATTTCTGAATTTCTGAATTTCTGAATTTCTGAATTTCTGAATTTCTGAATTTCTGAATTTCTGAATTTCTGAATTTCTGAATTTCTGAATTTCTGAATTTCTGAATTTCTGAATTTCTGAATTTCTGAATTTCTGAATTTCTGAATTTCTGAATTTCTGAATTTCTGAATTTCTGAATTTCTGAATTTCTGAATTTCTGAATTTCTGAATTTCTGAATTTCTGAATTTCTGAATTTCTGAATTTCTGAATTTCTGAATTTCTGAATTTCTGAATTTCTGAATTTCTGAATTTCTGAATTTCTGAATTTCTGAATTTCTGAATTTCTGAATTTCTGAATTTCTGAATTTCTGAATTTCTGAATTTCTGAATTTCTGAATTTCTGAATTTCTGAATTTCTGAATTTCTGAATTTCTGAATTTCTGAATTTCTGAATTTCTGAATTTCTGAATTTCTGAATTTCTGAATTTCTGAATTTCTGAATTTCTGAATTTCTGAATTTCTGAATTTCTGAATTTCTGAATTTCTGAATTTCTGAATTTCTGAATTTCTGAATTTCTGAATTTCTGAATTTCTGAATTTCTGAATTTCTGAATTTCTGAATTTCTGAATTTCTGAATTTCTGAATTTCTGAATTTCTGAATTTCTGAATTTCTGAATTTCTGAATTTCTGAATTTCTGAATTTCTGAATTTCTGAATTTCTGAATTTCTGAATTTCTGAATTTCTGAATTTCTGAATTTCTGAATTTCTGAATTTCTGAATTTCTGAATTTCTGAATTTCTGAATTTCTGAATTTCTGAATTTCTGAATTTCTGAATTTCTGAATTTCTGAATTTCTGAATTTCTGAATTTCTGAATTTCTGAATTTCTGAATTTCTGAATTTCTGAATTTCTGAATTTCTGAATTTCTGAATTTCTGAATTTCTGAATTTCTGAATTTCTGAATTTCTGAATTTTTGAATTTCTGAATTTCTGAATTTCTGAATTTCTGAATTTCTGAATTTCTGAATTTCTGAATTTCTGAATTTCTGAATTTCTGAATTTCTGAATTTCTGAATTTCTGAATTTCTGAATTTCTGAATGTTGGACTTTCTGAGTGCGTTAGACTGCTACGCAGAGTGTCCGGGGTTCGAATCTCGGCAAATTAAAAATTAAATAAAAAAATAAAAATAAATAATTTTTCTACACGGCACCACCTCTTGGCAGGCAATGGCAAACCTGCAAGAGTAGAAATTGCTATGAAAAGCTTTTCACTTCGCCGTTCGGATTCGGCATAAAACTGTGGATCCCTTCCATTCATGTACACATATAACACGCACAACATTAGTGGATGCGAAATGCTCGGCCTAGGCCCTCAATGGGTTGTTGGGCCATTAAATGTAAAGTAAGAATTTCTGAATTTCTGAATTTCTGAATTTCTGAATTTCTGAATTTCTGAATTTCTGAATTTCTGAATTTCTGAATTTCTGAATTTCTGAATTTCTGAATTTCTGAATTTCTGAATTTCTGAATTTCTGAATTTCTGAATTTCTGAATTTCTGAATTTCTGAATTTCTGAATTTCTGAATTTCTGAATTTCTGAATTTCTGAATTTCTGAATTTCTGAATTTCTGAATTTCTGAATTTCTGAATTTCTGAATTTCTGAATTTCTGAATTTCTGAATTTCTGAATTTCTGAATTTCTGAATTTCTGAATTTCTGAATTTCTGAATTTCTGAATTTCTGAATTTCTGAATTTCTGAATTTCTGAATTTCTGAATTTCTGAATTTCTGAATTTCTGAATTTCTGAATTTCTGAATTTCTGAATTTCTGAATTTCTGAATTTCTGAATTTCTGAATTTCTGAATTTCTGAATTTCTGAATTTCTGAATTTCTGAATTTCTGAATTTCTGAATTTCTGAATTTCTGAATTTCTGAATTTCTGAATTTCTGAATTTCTGAATTTCTGAATTTCTGAATTTCTGAATTTCTGAATTTCTGAATTTCTGAATTTCTGAATTTCTGAATTTCTGAATTTCTGAATTTCTGAATTTCTGAATTTCTGAATTTCTGAATTTCTGAATTTCTGAATTTCTGAATTTCTGAATTTCTGAATTTCTGAATTTCTGAATTTCTGAATTTCTGAATTTCTGAATTTCTGAATTTCTGAATTTCTGAATTTCTGAATTTCTGAATTTCTGAATTTCTGAATTTCTGAATTTCTGAATTTCTGAATTTCTGAATTTCTGAATTTCTGAATTTCTGAATTTCTGAATTTCTGAATTTCTGAATTTCTGAATTTCTGAATTTCTGAATTTCTGAATTTCTGAATTTCTGAATTTCTGAATTTCTGAATTTCTGAATTTCTGAATTTCTGAATTTCTGAATTTCTGAATTTCTGAATTTCTGAATTTCTGAATTTCTGAATTTCTGAATTTCTGAATTTCTGAATTTCTGAATTTCTGAATTTCTGAATTTCTGAATTTCTGAATTTCTGAATTTCTGAATTTCTGAATTTCTGAATTTCTGAATTTCTGAATTTCTGAATTTCTGAATTTCTGAATTTCTGAATTTCTGAATTTCTGAATTTCTGAATTTCTGAATTTCTGAATTTCTGAATTTCTGAATTTCTGAATTTCTGAATTTCTGAATTTCTGAATTTCTGAATTTCTGAATTTCTGAATTTCTGAATTTCTGAATTTCTGAATTTCTGAATTTCTGAATTTCTGAATTTCTGAATTTCTGAATTTCTGAATTTCTGAATTTCTGAATTTCTGAATTTCTGAATTTCTGAATTTCTGAATTTCTGAATTTCTGAATTTCTGAATTTCTGAATTTCTGAATTTCTGAATTTCTGAATTTCTGAATTTCTGAATTTCTGAATTTCTGAATTTCTGAATTTCTGAATTTCTGAATTTCTGAATTTCTGAATTTCTGAATTTCTGAATTTCTGAATTTCTGAATTTCTGAATTTCTGAATTTCTGAATTTCTGAATTTCTGAATTTCTGAATTTCTGAATTTCTGAATTTCTGAATTTCTGAATTTCTGAATTTCTGAATTTCTGAATTTCTGAATTTCTGAATTTCTGAATTTCTGAATTTCTGAATTTCTGAATTTCTGAATTTCTGAATTTCTGAATTTCTGAATTTCTGAATTTCTGAATTTCTGAATTTCTGAATTTCTGAATTTCTGAATTTCTGAATTTCTGAATTTCTGAATTTCTGAATTTCTGAATTTCTGAATTTCTGAATTTCTGAATTTCTGAATTTCTGAATTTCTGAATTTCTGAATTTCTGAATTTCTGAATTTCTGAATTTCTGAATTTCTGAATTTCTGAATTTCTGAATTTCTGAATTTCTGAATTTCTGAATTTCTGAATTTCTGAATTTCTGAATTTCTGAATTTCTGAATTTCTGAATTTCTGAATTTCTGAATTTCTGAATTTCTGAATTTCTGAATTTCTGAATTTCTGAATTTCTGAATTTCTGAATTTCTGAATTTCTGAATTTCTGAATTTCTGAATTTCTGAATTTCTGAATTTCTGAATTTCTGAATTTCTGAATTTCTGAATTTCTGAATTTCTGAATTTCTGAATTTCTGAATTTCTGAATTTCTGAATTTCTGAATTTCTGAATTTCTGAATTTCTGAATTTCTGAATTTCTGAATTTCTGAATTTCTGAATTTCTGAATTTCTGAATTTCTGAATTTCTGAATTTCTGAATTTCTGAATTTCTGAATTTCTGAATTTCTGAATTTCTGAATTTCTGAATTTCTGAATTTCTGAATTTCTGAATTTCTGAATTTCTGAATTTCTGAATTTCTGAATTTCTGAATTTCTGAATTTCTGAATTTCTGAATTTCTGAATTTCTGAATTTCTGAATTTCTGAATTTCTGAATTTCTGAATTTCTGAATTTCTGAATTTCTGAATTTCTGAATTTCTGAATTTCTGAATTTCTGAATTTCTGAATTTCTGAATTTCTGAATTTCTGAATTTCTGAATTTCTGAATTTCTGAATTTCTGAATTTCTGAATTTCTGAATTTCTGAATTTCTGAATTTCTGAATTTCTGAATTTCTGAATTTCTGAATTTCTGAATTTCTGAATTTCTGAATTTCTGAATTTCTGAATTTCTGAATTTCTGAATTTCTGAATTTCTGAATTTCTGAATTTCTGAATTTCTGAATTTCTGAATTTCTGAATTTCTGAATTTCTGAATTTCTGAATTTCTGAATTTCTGAATTTCTGAATTTCTGAATTTCTGAATTTCTGAATTTCTGAATTTCTGAATTTCTGAATTTCTGAATTTCTGAATTTCTGAATTTCTGAATTTCTGAATTTCTGAATTTCTGAATTTCTGAATTTCTGAATTTCTGAATTTCTGAATTTCTGAATTTCTGAATTTCTGAATTTCTGAATTTCTGAATTTCTGAATTTCTGAATTTCTGAATTTCTGAATTTCTGAATTTCTGAATTTCTGAATTTCTGAATTTCTGAATTTCTGAATTTCTGAATTTCTGAATTTCTGAATTTCTGAATTTCTGAATTTCTGAATTTCTGAATTTCTGAATTTCTGAATTTCTGAATTTCTGAATTTCTGAATTTCTGAATTTCTGAATTTCTGAATTTCTGAATTTCTGAATTTCTGAATTTCTGAATTTCTGAATTTCTGAATTTCTGAATTTCTGAATTTCTGAATTTCTGAATTTCTGAATTTCTGAATTTCTGAATTTCTGAATTTCTGAATTTCTGAATTTCTGAATTTCTGAATTTCTGAATTTCTGAATTTCTGAATTTCTGAATTTCTGAATTTCTGAATTTCTGAATTTCTGAATTTCTGAATTTCTGAATTTCTGAATTTCTGAATTTCTGAATTTCTGAATTTCTGAATTTCTGAATTTCTGAATTTCTGAATTTCTGAATTTCTGAATTTCTGAATTTCTGAATTTCTGAATTTCTGAATTTCTGAATTTCTGAATTTCTGAATTTCTGAATTTCTGAATTTCTGAATTTCTGAATTTCTGAATTTCTGAATTTCTGAATTTCTGAATTTCTGAATTTCTGAATTTCTGAATTTCTGAATTTCTGAATTTCTGAATTTCTGAATTTCTGAATTTCTGAATTTCTGAATTTCTGAATTTCTGAATTTCTGAATTTCTGAATTTCTGAATTTCTGAATTTCTGAATTTCTGAATTTCTGAATTTCTGAATTTCTGAATTTCTGAATTTCTGAATTTCTGAATTTCTGAATTTCTGAATTTCTGAATTTCTGAATTTCTGAATTTCTGAATTTCTGAATTTCTGAATTTCTGAATTTCTGAATTTCTGAATTTCTGAATTTCTGAATTTCTGAATTTCTGAATTTCTGAATTTCTGAATTTCTGAATTTCTGAATTTCTGAATTTCTGAATTTCTGAATTTCTGAATTTCTGAATTTCTGAATTTCTGAATTTCTGAATTTCTGAATTTCTGAATTTCTGAATTTCTGAATTTCTGAATTTCTGAATTTCTGAATTTCTGAATTTCTGAATTTCTGAATTTCTGAATTTCTGAATTTCTGAATTTCTGAATTTCTGAATTTCTGAATTTCTGAATTTCTGAATTTCTGAATTTCTGAATTTCTGAATTTCTGAATTTCTGAATTTCTGAATTTCTGAATTTCTGAATTTCTGAATTTCTGAATTTCTGAATTTCTGAATTTCTGAATTTCTGAATTTCTGAATTTCTGAATTTCTGAATTTCTGAATTTCTGAATTTCTGAATTTCTGAATTTCTGAATTTCTGAATTTCTGAATTTCTGAATTTCTGAATTTCTGAATTTCTGAATTTCTGAATTTCTGAATTTCTGAATTTCTGAATTTCTGAATTTCTGAATTTCTGAATTTCTGAATTTCTGAATTTCTGAATTTCTGAATTTCTGAATTTCTGAATTTCTGAATTTCTGAATTTCTGAATTTCTGAATTTCTGAATTTCTGAATTTCTGAATTTCTGAATTTCTGAATTTCTGAATTTCTGAATTTCTGAATTTCTGAATTTCTGAATTTCTGAATTTCTGAATTTCTGAATTTCTGAATTTCTGAATTTCTGAATTTCTGAATTTCTGAATTTCTGAATTTCTGAATTTCTGAATTTCTGAATTTCTGAATTTCTGAATTTCTGAATTTCTGAATTTCTGAATTTCTGAATTTCTGAATTTCTGAATTTCTGAATTTCTGAATTTCTGAATTTCTGAATTTCTGAATTTCTGAATTTCTGAATTTCTGAATTTCTGAATTTCTGAATTTCTGAATTTCTGAATTTCTGAATTTCTGAATTTCTGAATTTCTGAATTTCTGAATTTCTGAATTTCTGAATTTCTGAATTTCTGAATTTCTGAATTTCTGAATTTCTGAATTTCTGAATTTCTGAATTTCTGAATTTCTGAATTTCTGAATTTCTGAATTTCTGAATTTCTGAATTTCTGAATTTCTGAATTTCTGAATTTCTGAATTTCTGAATTTCTGAATTTCTGAATTTCTGAATTTCTGAATTTCTGAATTTCTGAATTTCTGAATTTCTGAATTTCTGAATTTCTGAATTTCTGAATTTCTGAATTTCTGAATTTCTGAATTTCTGAATTTCTGAATTTCTGAATTTCTGAATTTCTGAATTTCTGAATTTCTGAATTTCTGAATTTCTGAATTTCTGAATTTCTGAATTTCTGAATTTCTGAATTTCTGAATTTCTGAATTTCTGAATTTCTGAATTTCTGAATTTCTGAATTTCTGAATTTCTGAATTTCTGAATTTCTGAATTTCTGAATTTCTGAATTTCTGAATTTCTGAATTTCTGAATTTCTGAATTTCTGAATTTCTGAATTTCTGAATTTCTGAATTTCTGAATTTCTGAATTTCTGAATTTCTGAATTTCTGAATTTCTGAATTTCTGAATTTCTGAATTTCTGAATTTCTGAATTTCTGAATTTCTGAATTTCTGAATTTCTGAATTTCTGAATTTCTGAATTTCTGAATTTCTGAATTTCTGAATTTCTGAATTTCTGAATTTCTGAATTTCTGAATTTCTGAATTTCTGAATTTCTGAATTTCTGAATTTCTGAATTTCTGAATTTCTGAATTTCTGAATTTCTGAATTTCTGAATTTCTGAATTTCTGAATTTCTGAATTTCTGAATTTCTGAATTTCTGAATTTCTGAATTTCTGAATTTCTGAATTTCTGAATTTCTGAATTTCTGAATTTCTGAATTTCTGAATTTCTGAATTTCTGAATTTCTGAATTTCTGAATTTCTGAATTTCTGAATTTCTGAATTTCTGAATTTCTGAATTTCTGAATTTCTGAATTTCTGAATTTCTGAATTTCTGAATTTCTGAATTTCTGAATTTCTGAATTTCTGAATTTCTGAATTTCTGAATTTCTGAATTTCTGAATTTCTGAATTTCTGAATTTCTGAATTTCTGAATTTCTGAATTTCTGAATTTCTGAATTTCTGAATTTCTGAATTTCTGAATTTCTGAATTTCTGAATTTCTGAATTTCTGAATTTCTGAATTTCTGAATTTCTGAATTTCTGAATTTCTGAATTTCTGAATTTCTGAATTTCTGAATTTCTGAATTTCTGAATTTCTGAATTTCTGAATTTCTGAATTTCTGAATTTCTGAATTTCTGAATTTCTGAATTTCTGAATTTCTGAATTTCTGAATTTCTGAATTTCTGAATTTCTGAATTTCTGAATTTCTGAATTTCTGAATTTCTGAATTTCTGAATTTCTGAATTTCTGAATTTCTGAATTTCTGAATTTCTGAATTTCTGAATTTCTGAATTTCTGAATTTCTGAATTTCTGAATTTCTGAATTTCTGAATTTCTGAATTTCTGAATTTCTGAATTTCTGAATTTCTGAATTTCTGAATTTCTGAATTTCTGAATTTCTGAATTTCTGAATTTCTGAATTTCTGAATTTCTGAATTTCTGAATTTCTGAATTTCTGAATTTCTGAATTTCTGAATTTCTGAATTTCTGAATTTCTGAATTTCTGAATTTCTGAATTTCTGAATTTCTGAATTTCTGAATTTCTGAATTTCTGAATTTCTGAATTTCTGAATTTCTGAATTTCTGAATTTCTGAATTTCTGAATTTCTGAATTTCTGAATTTCTGAATTTCTGAATTTCTGAATTTCTGAATTTCTGAATTTCTGAATTTCTGAATTTCTGAATTTCTGAATTTCTGAATTTCTGAATTTCTGAATTTCTGAATTTCTGAATTTCTGAATTTCTGAATTTCTGAATTTCTGAATTTCTGAATTTCTGAATTTCTGAATTTCTGAATTTCTGAATTTCTGAATTTCTGAATTTCTGAATTTCTGAATTTCTGAATTTCTGAATTTCTGAATTTCTGAATTTCTGAATTTCTGAATTTCTGAATTTCTGAATTTCTGAATTTCTGAATTTCTGAATTTCTGAATTTCTGAATTTCTGAATTTCTGAATTTCTGAATTTCTGAATTTCTGAATTTCTGAATTTCTGAATTTCTGAATTTCTAAATTTCTGAATTTCTAAATGTTGGACTTTCTGAGTGCGTTAGACTGCTACGCAGAGTGTCCGGGGTTCGAATCTCGGCAAATTAAAAATTAAATAAAAAAATAAAAATAAATAATTTTTCTACACGGCACCACCTCTTGGCAGGCAATGGCAAACCTGCAAGAGTAGAAATTGCTATGAGAAGCTTTTCACTTCGCCGTTCGGATTCGGCATAAAACTGTGGATCCCTTCCATTCATGTACAAATATAACACGCACAACATTAGTGGATGCGAAATGCTCGGCCTAGGCCCTCAATGGGTTGTTGGGCCATTAAATGTAAAGTAAGAATTTCTGAATTTCTGAATTTCTGAATTTCTGAATTTCTGAATTTCTGAATTTCTGAATTTCTGAATTTCTGAATTTCTGAATTTCTGAATTTCTGAATTTCTGAATTTCTGAATTTCTGAATTTCTGAATTTCTGAATTTCTGAATTTCTGAATTTCTGAATTTCTGAATTTCTGAATTTCTGAATTTCTGAATTTCTGAATTTCTGAATTTCTGAATTTCTGAATTTCTGAATTTCTGAATTTCTGAATTTCTGAATTTCTGAATTTCTGAATTTCTGAATTTCTGAATTTCTGAATTTCTGAATTTCTGAATTTCTGAATTTCTGAATTTCTGAATTTCTGAATTTCTGAATTTCTGAATTTCTGAATTTCTGAATTTCTGAATTTCTGAATTTCTGAATTTCTGAATTTCTGAATTTCTGAATTTCTGAATTTCTGAATTTCTGAATTTCTGAATTTCTGAATTTCTGAATTTCTGAATTTCTGAATTTCTGAATTTCTGAATTTCTGAATTTCTGAATTTCTGAATTTCTGAATTTCTGAATTTCTGAATTTCTGAATTTCTGAATTTCTGAATTTCTGAATTTCTGAATTTCTGAATTTCTGAATTTCTGAATTTCTGAATTTCTGAATTTCTGAATTTCTGAATTTCTGAATTTCTGAATTTCTGAATTTCTGAATTTCTGAATTTCTGAATTTCTGAATTTCTGAATTTCTGAATTTCTGAATTTCTGAATTTCTGAATTTCTGAATTTCTGAATTTCTGAATTTCTGAATTTCTGAATTTCTGAATTTCTGAATTTCTGAATTTCTGAATTTCTGAATTTCTGAATTTCTGAATTTCTGAATTTCTGAATTTCTGAATTTCTGAATTTCTGAATTTCTGAATTTCTGAATTTCTGAATTTCTGAATTTCTGAATTTCTGAATTTCTGAATTTCTGAATTTCTGAATTTCTGAATTTCTGAATTTCTGAATTTCTGAATTTCTGAATTTCTGAATTTCTGAATTTCTGAATTTCTGAATTTCTGAATTTCTGAATTTCTGAATTTCTGAATTTCTGAATTTCTGAATTTCTGAATTTCTGAATTTCTGAATTTCTGAATTTCTGAATTTCTGAATTTCTGAATTTCTGAATTTCTGAATTTCTGAATTTCTGAATTTCTGAATTTCTGAATTTCTGAATTTCTGAATTTCTGAATTTCTGAATTTCTGAATTTCTGAATTTCTGAATTTCTGAATTTCTGAATTTCTGAATTTCTGAATTTCTGAATTTCTGAATTTCTGAATTTCTGAATTTCTGAATTTCTGAATTTCTGAATTTCTGAATTTCTGAATTTCTGAATTTCTGAATTTCTGAATTTCTGAATTTCTGAATTTCTGAATTTCTGAATTTCTGAATTTCTGAATTTCTGAATTTCTGAATTTCTGAATTTCTGAATTTCTGAATTTCTGAATTTCTGAATTTCTGAATTTCTGAATTTCTGAATTTCTGAATTTCTGAATTTCTGAATTTCTGAATTTCTGAATTTCTGAATTTCTGAATTTCTGAATTTCTGAATTTCTGAATTTCTGAATTTCTGAATTTCTGAATTTCTGAATTTCTGAATTTCTGAATTTCTGAATTTCTGAATTTCTGAATTTCTGAATTTCTGAATTTCTGAATTTCTGAATTTCTGAATTTCTGAATTTCTGAATTTCTGAATTTCTGAATTTCTGAATTTCTGAATTTCTGAATTTCTGAATTTCTGAATTTCTGAATTTCTGAATTTCTGAATTTCTGAATTTCTGAATTTCTGAATTTCTGAATTTCTGAATTTCTGAATTTCTGAATTTCTGAATTTCTGAATTTCTGAATTTCTGAATTTCTGAATTTCTGAATTTCTGAATTTCTGAATTTCTGAATTTCTGAATTTCTGAATTTCTGAATTTCTGAATTTCTGAATTTCTGAATTTCTGAATTTCTGAATTTCTGAATTTCTGAATTTCTGAATTTCTGAATTTCTGAATTTCTGAATTTCTGAATTTCTGAATTTCTGAATTTCTGAATTTCTGAATTTCTGAATTTCTGAATTTCTGAATTTCTGAATTTCTGAATTTCTGAATTTCTGAATTTCTGAATTTCTGAATTTCTGAATTTCTGAATTTCTGAATTTCTGAATTTCTGAATTTCTGAATTTCTGAATTTCTGAATTTCTGAATTTCTGAATTTCTGAATTTCTGAATTTCTGAATTTCTGAATTTCTGAATTTCTGAATTTCTGAATTTCTGAATTTCTGAATTTCTGAATTTCTGAATTTCTGAATTTCTGAATTTCTGAATTTCTGAATTTCTGAATTTCTGAATTTCTGAATTTCTGAATTTCTGAATTTCTGAATTTCTGAATTTCTGAATTTCTGAATTTCTGAATTTCTGAATTTCTGAATTTCTGAATTTCTGAATTTCTGAATTTCTGAATTTCTGAATTTCTGAATTTCTGAATTTCTGAATTTCTGAATTTCTGAATTTCTGAATTTCTGAATTTCTGAATTTCTGAATTTCTGAATTTCTGAATTTCTGAATTTCTGAATTTCTGAATTTCTGAATTTCTGAATTTCTGAATTTCTGAATTTCTGAATTTCTGAATTTCTGAATTTCTGAATTTCTGAATTTCTGAATTTCTGAATTTCTGAATTTCTGAATTTCTGAATTTCTGAATTTCTGAATTTCTGAATTTCTGAATTTCTGAATTTCTGAATTTCTGAATTTCTGAATTTCTGAATTTCTGAATTTCTGAATTTCTGAATTTCTGAATTTCTGAATTTCTGAATTTCTGAATTTCTGAATTTCTGAATTTCTGAATTTCTGAATTTCTGAATTTCTGAATTTCTGAATTTCTGAATTTCTGAATTTCTGAATTTCTGAATTTCTGAATTTCTGAATTTCTGAATTTCTGAATTTCTGAATTTCTGAATTTCTGAATTTCTGAATTTCTGAATTTCTGAATTTCTGAATTTCTGAATTTCTGAATTTCTGAATTTCTGAATTTCTGAATTTCTGAATTTCTGAATTTCTGAATTTCTGAATTTCTGAATTTCTGAATTTCTGAATTTCTGAATTTCTGAATTTCTGAATTTCTGAATTTCTGAATTTCTGAATTTCTGAATTTCTGAATTTCTGAATTTCTGAATTTCTGAATTTCTGAATTTCTGAATTTCTGAATTTCTGAATTTCTGAATTTCTGAATTTCTGAATTTCTGAATTTCTGAATTTCTGAATTTCTGAATTTCTGAATTTCTGAATTTCTGAATTTCTGAATTTCTGAATTTCTGAATTTCTGAATTTCTGAATTTCTGAATTTCTGAATTTCTGAATTTCTGAATTTCTGAATTTCTGAATTTCTGAATTTCTGAATTTCTGAATTTCTGAATTTCTGAATTTCTGAATTTCTGAATTTCTGAATTTCTGAATTTCTGAATTTCTGAATTTCTGAATTTCTGAATTTCTGAATTTCTGAATTTCTGAATTTCTGAATTTCTGAATTTCTGAATTTCTGAATTTCTGAATTTCTGAATTTCTGAATTTCTGAATTTCTGAATTTCTGAATTTCTGAATTTCTGAATTTCTGAATTTCTGAATTTCTGAATTTCTGAATTTCTGAATTTCTGAATTTCTGAATTTCTGAATTTCTGAATTTCTGAATTTCTGAATTTCTGAATTTCTGAATTTCTGAATTTCTGAATTTCTGAATTTCTGAATTTCTGAATTTCTGAATTTCTGAATTTCTGAATTTCTGAATTTCTGAATTTCTGAATTTCTGAATTTCTGAATTTCTGAATTTCTGAATTTCTGAATTTCTGAATTTCTGAATTTCTGAATTTCTGAATTTCTGAATTTCTGAATTTCTGAATTTCTGAATTTCTGAATTTCTGAATTTCTGAATTTCTGAATTTCTGAATTTCTGAATTTCTGAATTTCTGAATTTCTGAATTTCTGAATTTCTGAATTTCTGAATTTCTGAATTTCTGAATTTCTGAATTTCTGAATTTCTGAATTTCTGAATTTCTGAATTTCTGAATTTGAATTTCTGAATTTCTGAATTTCTGAATTTCTGAATTTCTGAATTTCTGAATTTCTGAATTTCTGAATTTCTGAATTTCTGAATTTCTGAATTTCTGAATTTCTGAATTTCTGAATTTCTGAATTTCTGAATTTCTGAATTTCTGAATTTCTGAATTTCTGAATTTCTGAATTTCTGAATTTCTGAATTTCTGAATTTCTGAATTTCTGAATTTCTGAATTTCTGAATTTCTGAATTTCTGAATTTCTGAATTTCTGAATTTCTGAATTTCTGAATTTCTGAATTTCTGAATTTCTGAATTTCTGAATTTCTGAATT